>LR738710.1:539552258-540066235 GCA_902687465.1 Secale cereale | reverse complement strand
CCCCCCCCCCCGGCTAACTTGTGGGCGAGGGAACCTTCCTTTGCTTGAGAAAAAGAAAGAAGAGAAAACAAATATATGGAGCCTTACGGCTCGTTATTGCTTACCGGGGGCAGGTGCTGCACAAAGTGTCAGATAACACATGCAAAAATTATAAAGCATGAAATTGACAAGATGTGCGGAGCACATGAGCTTTACTTATGCACAGGGTCTGCGCCTGGCTTTGTACAAAGGATTACATGCAACAGCGGCAAGACTTGTACAAAAGGTGGTTGCCGGAACAGGGTCCGGCAACCGCGCCTTACGGGTAAAACTTACCAAGATGCTCAATGTTCCAGGAGTTGCTCACCGGAATGCCATCTTCGGTCTCAAGGCGGACAGCGCCAGGCCTAGTGACTCGTTTCACCGGGTAAGGGCCTTCCCACTTCAGCGTCAACTTGTTGGAATTCTTGGCGGACTGAACGCGTCGAAGAACAAGGTCGCCTTTCTCGAGGCTTCTGGCGTTAACTTAGCGGCTATGGTAGCGGCACAAAGGTTGCTGGTAGCAAGCAGCTCGTACAGCAGCCTGAAGACGGTCTTCCTCAAGGAGCAGCGCGTCATCTTGTCGCAGCTGCTCTTGCTCAAGCTCATCATAAGCGAGCACTCGAGGTGACCCGTATACGAGTTCCGTGGGGAGAACTGCCTCTGCTCCATAGACTAGAGAGAAAGGTGTCTGGCCAGTGGCTCGATTTGGCGTCGTCCTGATCGACCAAAGAACCACCGGCAGCTCCTCAATCCAGTTTCTTCCGCACTTGCACAGCCTGTCGAAAGTCCTGGTCTTGAGCCCACGCAACACTTCAGCATTTGCCCTCTCCGCTTGACCGTTGCTTCTCGGGTGAGCAACGGAAGCGAAGAAGACCTTGGCGCCAAGATCTTGGACGTACTGCATGAAGGTGCGGCTCGTGAATTGCGTACCGTTGTCGGTGATGATCCTGTTAGGGATCCCGAAGCGGCAAACAATCGACCTGAAGAACTTGACTGCTGACTGTGCTGTCACCTTCCTCACTGCTTCCACTTCCAGCCACTTTGTGAACTTGTTGATTGCAACGTACAAGTACTCAAAGCCCCCGACTGCTCGGGGGAAAGGGTCGAGGATGTCGAGCCCCCAGATCGAAAATGGCCAGGATAAAGGGATCGTCTGGAGAGCTTGAGCTGGCTGGTGTATCTGCTTGGAATGGAACTGGCACGCTTCACACTTGGTTACTTGTGCAGTTGCATCCTGGAGGGCTGTCGGCCAAAAGAAACCTTGCCGGAATGCTTTGCCGGCAAGTGCTCTTGCGCCAATGTGGTGACCACATATGCCTCCATGTATCTCTGCCAACAGCTTTTGTCCGTCTTCCCGGTGAATACACTTCAATTTCACACCGTTGAGTCTTCTTCTGTACAGTGTGTTGTCGACAAACTGGTACATACTTGACTGCCGGGCTACTCTTTCCGCTTCTTCTTGCTCTTCGGGAAGTTCTCCTGTTTGAAGGAAACGGACAATCTGTTGTGCCCATGCTGGAGCTTGTGGCTCGACAACAAGGACTAAAGGCACATCTGCTGCTGCGGGAAGATCCGCTTCTACGGCGAGGACCTGTGGCTCAGCCGGAGCTTGACGTTCCTCGGCAAGCTTGCCGGAGCAAAGCTTGTCGGGAGCCTTTGCTTCAACGGAACAAACCCTAGAGCTTGCCGGAGCAGACTGCTCCTCAGCACTCTTGGTGTTGATCTTGGGGACTGATACGTCCAAAACGTATCTATAATTTCTGCTTGCTCCATGCCCTTTTTGTGTGATATTGCTATGATATTTACGCACTTCCATACACTTTTTGATCATATTTGGACTAACCTACTAATGGTTGCAAAAGTGCACAATGTTCTTGTTTTTCACTTTATTGTGTAGGAATTACTTGGAAATTGACAAAAACGCAAAAAGAGTCGTATTGGAGTAGGACTCTGACTTTCCTGAAATCTGTCTGAAAACGTTTTTTAAGGATGGTCACGTTCCGGCCTGAAGATGACGTCAAACGGGAAAAGTCTAGTTTCGAAAGTTGTGGGAAATTTCGAGGCGATGCTTCTGGACATAAAATTCGTCCAAATCGGAGTCCGGACGGCCGATTAAAACCTGTTTTACTGAGGCCCAAAATCTGATGTCGGGAATCCGAGAGTCTATATAAAGAGAGAAAACCTAGGTCACCAAGGGCCACGAATTTTCCTCCTCCCGAGCCGCCGTCTTGGAGGGGAGGACCAGCACCATTACAGCACCATCCACAAGGAAGAAGGGGGGCCAAGGAGCCGCTGCCCCCTAGGGCCGCCGCCGCCCCGAGGGCCACCGCCGCCGCCTCCGTGGCTGTCGCCGGCCGTCTCCTCCTCGCGGGGCTGCACCTCTCCATCAACACCATCATCAACCTCCTCCTCACCATGTCCATGCGTGAGTAGTCTCCTCCGGGGCTGAGGGCTCGTACGTGTAGCTATGTGGTTATGTCTCTCCCATGATGTGATCTTCGTTGTGATCATAGGCTATGTTAATCTAGGGTGATCCCATGATATTTCCCCTTCCTCTATGTATTGGATTGATGTACTCACTTGTCTTTATCTAGTATAATCCCCGAGACCAAGGTGACAGCGGTCTATTGGACATGGATTAGAAAAATATTTTCATGAGTGATTTCCTCTCTTGTGTGTTGATTGAAGATTGAGAGTCTCTTGGTGCTTGTCTTTGACTATCCTTTAGATATGTTGTGGTGATTGTGGGACTCTCTTTGGATGGCCACGGTGACATTGGAAAATCCTTAGATTGAGAACTAGAGGTGTGCTTTTGTAGCCCTACATAATTCTCGTCCTCTCTTGACCACGAAGGAATGTTCTCCGGGTGCGTCCCCATTGCATGTTTTATGGGAAATATCATGTGATTCGATTATGTTAATGTTGTTGGGAGTTGCCACTAGTGAAAGTATGAAGCCTAGGCCTTGTTTCCACCATTGCAATACCATTTGTGCTCACGTTTACCACTTGTTTGCTTGCTGCACTTTTTGTTACAGATTTATATTACTTTGTTTTGCCATCCATATCACTTGCCATTTAACATCTCTTCGCCGAACTAGTGCACCTATACATCTAACAAGTGTATTAGGTGTGTTGGGGACACAAGAGACTTCTTGTATCTTAGTTGCAGGGTTGCTTGAGAGAGACCATCTTCAACCTCTACTTCCCTGAGTTCGATAAACCTTAGGTCATCCACTTGAGGGAAATTGCTGATGTCCTACAAACCTCTGCGCTTGGAGGCCCAATATAGTCTACAAGAGTAGAAGCATGTGTAGACATCAGGGACCTTCTTGGCGGCGGCTTCGGGAAGCTCTGCCGGAAAATAGTCACGAGAAATCAACTTCCTCTTCTTGCTCTGTCCAGATGATGGTGTTACAGACGGTTGTCAGCTTGAGCACAAAGATCCCTGGTTCCACAGGTAACTTAAGTGCGGCACACTTCGACAGGCCATCGGCAATGTCGTTCTGAGCTCTTGGAACATGCTCCATCTGTAGGCCGTCGAAGTGCTCTCCTAGCTTTCTCACTTCATCAACGTAGGCTTCCATCAACGGACTCTGATAACTGTTGTTCACTTGGCGGACGACAAGCTGCGAGTCACCCCTGACAATGAGCTTCTTGATCCCAAGGTCTGCCGCGATCCTGAGACCGGCAAGCAAACCCTCATACTCTGCGGTATTGTTTGTTGCTTGCTCCTTGGGAAAGCGCATCTGGACTACGTACTTGAGGTGTTCTCCGGTGGGTGCGACAAGCAGCACGCCAGCACCGGCGCCTTGCAGCGAGAAGGCACCATCAAAGTACGTCAGCCACTCTTTGTTTGCCTCCTTGACGGGGATGCTCGTTTCTGGAATTTCTTCATCTGGTGTTGGCGTCCACTCTGCTATGAATTCTGCCAATGCTCTGCTTTGGATAGTTGAAGTGCTCTCAAACTTGAGGCCAAAGCTTGACAGTTCCAGTGCCCACTCAACAATCCTGCCTGTTGCTTCTGGATTCTGCAGTATCCTCTTCAGCGGAAAACGAGTGACGACTGTGATCTCATGTGCTTGGAAGTAATGGCGCAGCTTTCTCGAGGCCATGAGGAGGCCGAAAAGCAATTTCTGCGCACCAGAGTATCTTGACCTAGCCCCCTGCAGAAGGCAACTGACAAAGTAAACTGGGCGCTGCACCATTCTCTTCTGTATCTCCTCGCACGCCTGCGCAGATCCATCTTTGTCGGGACCAGAGCTTGTCGGGGAAGCCCCCTGCTTGTCGCTGGACGCGCCTGCCGTGGTTGCTGGCTCATCATTTGCCTCCCTCTCCACAACTAACGCAGCACTAACCACTTGATTGGTTACCGCTATATACAGCAGCAACTTCTCTTGTGGCTTAGGTGCGACAAGTGTTGGAGTGGAGGACAGGTATCTCTTCAAGTCTTGCAGCGCAGCCTCCGCTTCCGGAGTCCATTTCATTGGACCTGCCTTTTTCAATATTTTGAAAAACGGCAGAGCGCGCTCAGCAGACTTAGAGATAAACCTGCTGAGAGCAGCCACACAACCGGCAAGTCTTCGTACATCCTTGACGCGCTTTGGTGCTTCAATCTGCTCAATGGCCCTGATCTTGTCGGGATTGGCTTCAATTACCCGCTGAGACACCAAGAACCCGAGGAGCTTGCCGGAAGGGACTCCAAACACACACTTCTCGGGGTTGAGCTTGAGGCTGATCTTGCGCAGATTTGCAAAGGTCTCGTCTAAATCTTGGATCAGAGTTGCCTTGTCCTTGCTCTTGACCACTATGTCATCCATGTAGGCTTCCACATTTCTGTGTATTTGTGGCTCAAAAGAGACATGGACTACCCTTGCAAATGTTGAACCAGCATTCTTTAAACCGAAAGGCATCCGTATGAAACAGTACGTGCCACATGGAGTGATGAATGCGGTCTTCTCCTCATCCTCTTCTGCCATGAAGATCTGATGGTATCCTGAGTATGCGTCAAGAAATGAAAGCAAGTCACATCCGGCCGTGGAGTCAACAATCTGGTCAATGCGCGACAAGGGAAATGGGTCTTTGGGACAAGCTTTGTTGACATCGGTGAAGTCGATACAAAGCCTCCATTTCCCGTTTGCCTTGCGCACGACTACAGGATTGGCCAACCACGTAGGATGAAGCACTCATCTGACAAAGCCTGCTGCTTCCAACTTCTTGATCTCTTCTACGATGAATTCTTGGCGCTCCACTACTTGCTTCCTGACCTTCTGCTTAACGGTCCGCGCATGAGGACAGACTGCAAGATGGTGCTCAATTGCTTTCCTGGGCACACCGGGGATGTCAGACGGTTTCCACGCAAACACGTCGACGTTCGCCCGCACGAAAGCAATGAGCGCGCTTTCCTATTTAGGGTCAAGAGTGGCACTGATGGTGAAGGTACCACCAGTGCCGTCCTTCTTGGCGGACACCTTCTTGGTCTCTGGCGGAGCTGCCATTGTCTTCTTACACTTGCCGGTGGAGCTTGATGGTGCGTCCTCGACGGTAGCGCAGCACTCCGAAGAGGTGCGCTTGCCGGAGTGGGCATCAGAACTCTTGCCGGACTTGGTCTTCTTCTTCCCCCCGGGAGCTTCAACGGCAGGTGACTTGCTATCTGTTGCGGCTGCTGCTTCCCGGTAGATCTTGTCGGCGCAGATAAGAGCATCCTTCTTGTCGCCAGGGACAGAGATGACACTTATCGGGCCTGGCATCTTCAGCATGTTGTATGCGTAGTGAGAGGCTGCCATGAACTTGGCGAGTGCTGGACGGCCGAGTATCCCATTGTAAGGCAATGGAAAATCGACAACGTCAAAGGTGACCCTCTCAGTCCTGAAGTTCAACTCGCCGCCAAATGTCACTGGCAACGTGATCTTCCCCTTCGGCTTGCTCCTTCCTGGGTTGATTCCTTGGAATGTGCTGGTCTCTTCGAGCTCGCTGTCAGGGATCTGGAGTTTCTAGAGTACAGCGGAGGAGACCAGGTTCAAGCCGGCCCCGCCGTCAACTAGCATCTTAGTGACCTTGAGGTTGCGGATGGTTGGTGAAACCAACATCGGCAAGCACCCGACCGCAGCTGTGCGATCAGGGTGGTCCTCAATTTTAAAGATGATAGGCGTGCTGGACCATTTCAGAAGCTTGCGTGACTCGATAGGTGGTTCTGCCGCATTGACTTCCCGCACCCACTGCTTGAGTTGGCGGTGTGAAGTATGCAGAGAAGCACCGCCGTCAATGCACAAGACCTCTGTGGCTTTCTGGAACTCCTGCTCACTGGTCTCGACATCATCCATGTCTTCATCGTCGTCGTCATCTTCATCCTTGTCGCGGCCGCGGGAAGGTCTGTCTCCTTGCCGCTGCTTGGCCTTGCCGCGGCGTCCTCCCCGTCCGGCGCGCTTCTGGCCAGATCTTTCAGCACCTCCTTGGGCCTTCTCCTTATCGCGTCGCTCGTATTTAGCCTTTTGCTGCTCGACAAGCTGCTCGACCTTCTTGCAGCTCTGGAGGTCATGGCCCTTGGTGCGGTGGATCTTGCAGTACTGCTTGTTGGTGTCGTCCTGCTTGTCGACGACCACCACAGCCTGGCAGTTGGTGCATGCGGTAGTGTCCTTGCCGGAGCCACCAACTTTGGCTTTCCTGGTGCCACCTTCGTTGCCGGACTGCTCAACGACTAGCACATCTTTGCCTTTCTTCTTCCTGTTGTTCCGCCGCCGGTTTTTCTTTGCCGGGGCAGCATCCTCGCTGTCAGATCCCCCTGCTCATGTATTCTCTCCGGGGAGTTTCCTCCCTTCCTCAGCACGTGCACATTTGTCGGCCAGGGCATATAGCTCGCTGACGTCTCTGATCTTGCACATCGCCATCTCCTCCCGCATCCCGCGGTTACGCACGTTTTGATGGAACGCGCTGATGACCGCGACAGGGTGGACATCTGGGATGTTGTGCTGTACACGGCTGAATCTCTGAATGTACTTGCGCAGGGGCTCTCCTTCCTTCTGGGCGAGCAGATGAAGGTCACTCTCTTGGCCATGAGGTTTGTGGCCGCCTGTAAAGGCGCCGACAAACTGATGGCATAGGTCTGCCCAGGAGGATATGGAGTTGTCCGGCAAGTGCATGAGCCAGGACCTGACGTTGGGCCTGAGCACCAGCGGGAAGTAGTTGGCAAGGATCTTGTCTTCCCGCCCCCCGGCAGCCTGCACCGCGATGATGTAGATGCTGAGGAACTCCGACGGATGCGACTTGCCGTCGTACTTCTCTGGTACGTCTGGCTTGAAATTCTTCGTGCTGGGCCACTAGACTTGCCGCAGCTCAGGAGTGAACGCAGGGCAACCTACCACGTACGGCAAGTCGCCTGGTTCCCCTGGCGCATGCATGTTGACAGAGGGCCCAGTGCGCTGGTCCGATTGACGCCGCGCTTCTCTTCGGCGCTCGATGCGAGTACGAGCGTCTTCTTGTTGTCGTTCGTGAAGAACTTGGCGCTGATCGCGACGAGCCCGCGGATCTGATGACGCGGTGGAGTCGCTGTCAAGGTGGATCCGGCGAGTGGGCGATCTTGGCCTTCCAGACGGAGAGTGCACGGTGGTTGCACAACCACCGGTCTTGTCGCCACCGGCTTGCGCCTGGCTGACTTGCCGCGGCTGCGATGTACTTGGCTACCGCGGAGTGTCGCCGTTGGCGAAGCCGGTGAGACTCTGAATGGTGGCCCTCCAATCATCGATCGTGTCTGCCGTTGGAGGGTAGTCTAGGAGTAGTTGAGCTCGCGCCAAAGCTTCCGCTGGAGTGGCAGGTAGCGGTGGCGAACGGTGTGAGGAGCGGGATATGCTCGGACTTCTAACTATGTTAGAAGGAGCAGTATCCCGTCCAAGCGACCGTGCCTCGCTCGTGCCAGCATGTTGGCGTGCATGCTGGTCTTGAGCATTCCGAGACCCACCAGCTCGATCTTGGTCCAGCAAATGTATGGTACCGTGAGTACCATGACGCTGCCGGTCCCGCGCCTCCTGAGATGGGCGCGGTGCATGCACGGACGCCGAGGTCTTGGAGTGCGCCCGGTCGTTGTGGGAGCCGACTACGCCGCCGATGGGCGGCGCAGCCTTGTCTTTGGACCTGGCAGCACCGTGAGCTCCCTCGTCGACGCCCGTTCTTCCGCCGGCGTCTATCCCACCAGCCGTTTGCTCCGGCGGTGGTGGGTTCGGCGCGGACGGAGCAGTTGCCTCCGAAACCTTCTTCTTCGGTGTCATGTTGATGAAGACGATGAAGATCTAGCTCGTGTGAACGCCGGATCAGGTTCACACAACCTCGACGCCCCCCTACCTTGAACGACCGTGCCTTGTATGAAAAACCTGTGCGCGGAGGAACCAACTCGTAGCTAGTTGCGCCCTTACTTTGTTTCGAGTCCGCTCAACAACTTAAGTGAGCTGCAACTAGTCGCGACAAGGTTTCTTGTCGGTAACGGCACCGCCAGCAGGCTGCTGACGTCCCGCACTCAGCGCTCGCGGCTAAGGTGCCTGCGCCGACAAGTTCCCTAAAAGCGTAGGGCAAAAACATACAAAGGAAGGAATCAAGTAAAGGAAATAACATTGCAATCACTACCCAAAATAGAGTTATATTACAAGATAGCTTGTCGCAGCTCTAACAGATTGTTCTCATAACATGACCAGCAGCGACAAGAAAAGAAGAAAACGGGCGGCCTAGTCTACGCGATCGCCCTCAACCCTCTTGATTCCGCTCACCTTGTCCACAATGGGTGCGACAAGGGCCTTGAGCGCTTCCAGATCAGCATCCGGCGGCAGGGACTTGAGGACGTTGGTGAGGTTGAGGCTCGGGTTGCGGAAGGCCACCTTCACCAACACCTTTTGAAGAGCTCCCGCGCAGATCTTGCGCGACTCGTCGGCCAGCTGCTTTGGAATCTTCTCCCGGAGCCGCTGGAGGGCCGTCGCCACGCCTTTAAAGAACAAAGTAAGCTTGGCGCTGGGTTGGAGATTCTCATCAGAGGGATACCCGAGATCCTCCATCCCCAGCTGCGCCAGCTCCCTGTCAATGTCTGCGGCAACATTCACGAGACCCTCCGTCCAGTGCTCCACGGTCTCCCTAAAAGTGTTCTAGACGGCAGCAGCACTCCCCAGCAGCGCCTTATCGGCCTTGATCTCCTCCTTCAAGGCCGCCTCCTGCTCCCTGGCGCCGTCCAGCGTCTTGGTCAAAGTGGTCAGCTTCAACTCAAGATCTGCGTTGGAGTCCTTGGCGGCGTTGAGCTCCTTGCCCTTCTCGGCAAGACGAACTTGCAGCTCTGAGTTGCTGTGGGCGTCCTTCTCCCGCTCATGCTTGAGCGCGGCAAGCTCCTCACCGCTCGTCTTGAGATCGGCCTCCAGCCGCGCCACCTTCGTCTCCAGCTCCTTCTTGGCGGCCTCGGCAGCTGCGGCAGCATCCTCTACTTGCTTGAGGGCTCCGCCAAGTGATTGCTCGCGCGCGGCAAGCTCCTCCTCGTGGCTGTCAAGGTTAATCTTCCGATGCGCCAGCTCGCCCTCCTGCGCAGACAGCTTCTCAGCGGCAAGTCGTTGTTGCTCTTCGACGTCAGCCTTCTCGAGGAAGAAGGCCTTCTGCTCCTCGGCGAGTTGCTCCCGCTCCTCTGCCAGGGACCGGAGAGCTTCCTGGTTGAGACCCTGGAACTCCTCCGTGCGCTTCTCGATGTCCACTCCCGCCTTCGCGACAAGCGCCTCACGGGATTCCAGCTTGGCTTGCCGAGCGCGGTAGAGCGACAACAGCTTCTGCAGCAGCCGCTCCTCCTCAGGCTCGCCGCTGCTGCTGCTCGACGGATCAACTAGCGTCAGCCCAGCGGAGGCAAGCACCTCCCCTTCAAAGCTCTCTCCTTCGACCGGCGCCCTGGAGCTTGACGCCAAGGGGAGGTTGATGAAGACGCCATCGCCGGACTTCAGGTAGACGCCTGGCTAGGGCTCTTCGGAGCCTGGCGCTGCGGCAGCGGCGGAGGGATCGGCGGTCGGCGTAGCGCCTGGCGCTCCTGCGGCCTCAGGGCTGTCAGTGCGATCGCCAGACCCCTCGCCGGCTGCTGCGGCGGCAGCTTTGGCGGCCTCTTCGCCGGCGGGGTCATCAGCGTCGGCTGCTTCTTCGGTGGCAGCAGCGTCGTCGGCAGCAACCTCAGTCTCCATCGGCTCAGCAGCAGATGGGTCTGACAGCCGGAAAAGGGAGAAAAGTCAAGCAAATATCCAAAAAGAAGATCAAAAGAAGTAGAACCCAAGGGAAGCTTTGAAGCAAGAAGATTACCTGTATTGGGTTATGTAGTCGTAGTCTCCGCCGCCGGGGGGCCGCTGGTGCTGTGCCTTGCCGGAGAACTCTCCCTTGGCGGAGAACTCTCCCTTGCCGGAGAGTCCCTTGCCGGAGAACTCTCCCTTGGCAGCGTAGTTGAAGCAGATGGCATGTCGGGGGCGGTCTCCGGGCGCTCCTGGTGGGGCTGCTCTGCTCCTACACAAACCAACAAACAGATGTTAGCAAAGGAAGAGCATCCGTGCGCGCCTAACGGCGGAAAGCGAACCATGTACTTACGCTGGGGGCTGCGCTGGGGGCTGCTCTGGAGAATGGTTGCCGGGTCCGGCAAGGTGGTCTCCGGCAAGGTGGTCTCGGGCGCATCCTCTGCTGTCGCGGCGGGTTCGTCCTCGACGATAATCACCTCCCGTTGACGCGCCGGGACCTTGGCTCTCTTCGCCGCTCTCTGGGCCAGAGTCCTGAAAAAGAATAAGTTCGGAGTAAGGCAAATGAGATACAAGACAAAACAGCAAGAATTGAAGGACTACAAGTACAACAAAGAAATCTTACTCTTCTTCTTCCTCGTCGGAGCTGAGCGCAGAGAAGTCGAAGTCCAGCTCACGTCCGGCGCAAGGAGGCGGAGGAGTAGGTTCCCTTGGCCGCTTGGCGGGAGCAGTGGCGGTGGTCTGAGATGACCCCGCTCCGGCTGCCGCCGCGGCGTGTGAAGCGGCAGGAGCAGAAGCGGTGGTCCGGGAAGACCCCGCTCCGGTTGCCGCAGCAGCGTGAGGTGCTCCCGCGGCAACAATACTTGCCGCGGTGGAGCGTGTCGCGCGGCGCGGCGGCTGTCGACTCGTCTGCCGCTCCGCTACGTCCCCGGCCTTGCGGAGACGCCTTCTTGGTGGAGCCGGGGGCTCTGCTTGCGGCGAGCTGCCCGAAGATGAGGAGGAAGAGGAGTCGATCTCCAACGAGCCGCTCGTATCCTCGGCGGGCTCACTCGACTCGACGTCATGCCCGGCAAGCTCCTCCTCGCCGGCAAGCCCCTCTCGCCCGGCAAGGCTTGCCGCCTCTGCTGCCTCTGCCTCCTCCACGGTGAATCCAAACTCGCCTGCGGCTGCGGCTGTCGCCGCCTCTTCGAGCCTGGTGGCGATGCGTTTCATCTCCGCATCGGTGGTGTCGCGGGTGAGGCCTTTCTTTTCGTCGGAGCGGACCGGCTTTTCTACCAAGCCGTCGAAGAACTCCTGCACGACGACGTCTTCAGGCTCTTGCCAAGTTGGGACAATTCCATGCGAGTCGCACAACGGCATCATTGCACGGATGCGGTCGAGCGAGGAGTTGTTGCACAGCGGAACGACGTCCTTCGGCAACCTGAGCACTTCGGGATGCTGAGGGTCGTACTTGAACAGCTCCTGGAGCATCGCATTAAGTTCCAGGACAGTGAAGTTGAAATTGAGACCCGGACGCAGCCTGATGATATCTGCCGCATTCTTGAACTCCCAGGCGGGTCTCCTCCTCTCCTGCAGGGGGGCGATGCGGCGGCGAAGGAAATCTACGCCAACTGCACCTACAGTGAGCCCGGCAAGCCTGAGGCGTTGGATCCGGGCGACGGCAATCTTCAGCCTATCGTCTTCCGGGGCCACGTTGCTCCAGTCGCTGCCGCGCACTACTGGGGTCTGGCGCCGGGCGATAAACGGCTGCGAGTTCTCCTCGACAATCCAGCACCAGTCTGCTCTCCATTCCTCCCACTTGCTGCGGAGCTCTCCCTCCAGATAAGCGTCCTTCTTGCCGGCCCTCGAGATCCAGGCGATTCCGCCGGATAAAGGCTCTCCTCTCTCAACTCGAGGCATAAAGAAGTGGCGGAAAAGGGCTACATTTGGATAGACTCCGACAAAGTTTTCGCAGAGATGTGCGAAAACTGCCATGGTCAGAACAGCATTGGGGGTGAAGTCAAGGAGGCGGAACCCATAGGTGTTCATGATATCGCAGAAAAACTCATAGAAAGGCGGGCAGAGCCCGCAATAGAAGAACAAGGCGAAGAAGGGATATCCAGTTGGGGCCATTTTCCAAGCGACGGCTGGAAGTACCTTCGTGCGCGGGTGCCCCCGCGTCTCTGTCGACCAGAAGAGGTAGTAGTACTCCCTCAGCTCCCTCGCGGCAAGCTTGGGGGGGGGGGGGATTGCCCGCTCCTTTCGCAGCGCCGTGAGCCGCTGCGCCTCGGCCTACTTCATGGCCTTCCCCTTCTCGGCTTTCGGAGCCATGGCGGAAGTGGTGAGGGAGGTCGACGGTGTTGGTGGTGCTGGTGGCGATGGGGGTGGAGCGCCGCTCTCTTTCAGCTTTGGGAAGAAGGGGAGCGGCGGAGGTTTTCGAGGTTGGAGTAGCAACTGGCGGATGGGCGACCTGCCCCTGTTTCGCCTGCTTATAAGGAGGGAGGGGGCGGACGTTCCGCCTTTTTGAATAAAGAAACCACCCACGATCTCTCCCACGACGCCGCAATCAACGCGTGCCGTTCGGGGAGGGCGCGGTGGATACGGAGTGAGATACGGCGTAACCCAGGCCGCGCGTGCCCGTGCCCTGTTTTGGGCCTGGCCCAACAGCGCTCGGCACCGTGTATGGCCCAGGCCCGGGGGCTCCTGTCGGTGTACTAGAGTAGGGGTACCCTAGTATCCCAAACTTTTGCACGGGCAGTCACAGCATCCCGCGGCAAGGCTTGCCGGGTGACCGCCAAGGTCCTCTGTGGTTGAGCCATTCAAGGACAAAGTATTCAAGC
Source organism: Secale cereale (assembly GCA_902687465.1). Lineage (NCBI taxonomy): Eukaryota > Viridiplantae > Streptophyta > Magnoliopsida > Poales > Poaceae > Secale > Secale cereale. The sequence goes on along the minus strand of LR738710.1, from coordinate 540,053,175 downwards.
CAAGGAGACAAGGCCCCGGCAAGAGGAGCTTGCCGGGAAGGCCACTCAAGGCACAAGACCCCGGCAAGAGGAGCTTGCCGGGAAGGCCAACCAAGGCATCTCAAGGAACTTGCCGCGACGCGCCACGCGTCCCGGCAAGGCCCGGTGAGCGACAAGCTCCCGGACGCGACAAGGCGATGACCGTGGCAAGGCGCTTGCCGCGGCAAGCTACCACTCTGTACCCACGCTCCAGCACATCCGCTAATGTATCGCTCTAGGACCCTTCCAGGCGTACGTGGCGGGAGGCTGTGCAGCCAGCGGCGCGCGGTGGCAAGCGGCGCTGACAAGATTGCCATCGTGGCGAACGGTGGCGTCCCTGACGGTCCCTTTTTGCACTGTTTGGGTGATGCAGACGGGCATTTAATGCTCTTGTCCCCTGCCGTCAGGGTTAGGTATGATACACTGTACAGGTAGTTGTACCAACTACAACACCTTTCCATTTTTACCCTTGTGTACGTTGCCACCTGTCGGTGACCCCTTGAGCATATAAAAGGAGGCCCATGCGCAACGTAGAGGAGGGAGGCAGAAGAACACTCACGCTCGGTCTCATTAGCTGTTGGTGTGTACTGTAGCACTCAGCGCTCCCGAGCAAGAACTCAATACAAACCACAAAGCAGGAGTAGGGTTTTACGCACCCGTGCAGCCCGAACCTGGGTAAACTGCTCGTGTGCTTTGCCTCGATCTGCTCTTCGTGCGATCTCCGCCCCCACCGAACCGAAAGGGGCTCGGTCCGCCGGTCCCCATAGGTGCTCGTGGAATCAGTTTCTCCGACATCTGGCGCACCGCTGGCTGCACAGCCTCCCGCCACGTACGCTTGGAAGGGTCCTAGAGCGACACGTTAGCGGATGTGCTGGAGCGTGGGTACAGAGTGGTAGCTTGCCACGGCAAGCGCCTTGCCGCGGTCATCGCCTTGTCGCGTCCGGGAGCTTTTCGCTCACCGGGCCTTGCCGGGACGCGTGGCGCGTCGGGGCAAGTTCCTTGAGATGCCTTGGTTGGCCTTCCCGACAAGCTCCTCTCGCCGGGGTCTTGTGCCTTGAGTGCCCTTCCCGGCAAGCTCCTCTTGCCGGGGCCTTGTCTCCTTGGCTTGAATACTTTGTCCTTGAATGGCTCAAAAGGAACCACAGAGGACCTTGGCGGTCACCCGGCAAGCCTTGCCGCGGGATGCTGCGACTGCCCGTGCACAAGTTCGGGATACTAGGGTACCCCTACTCTAGTACACCGACAGGAGGAAGAAGAAAAATTATTGAAAACTCTGAAGAAGCACCGTGCTGCTATTGGATATACTCTGGATGATCTTAAGGGCATCATTCCCACTTTATGCCAACACAAGATAAAATTGGAAGAGGATGTTAAACTGGTTATTGATCATCAACGACGGTTAAATCCTAAGATGAAAGAAGTGGTAAGGAAGTAAATACTAAAGCTTCTAGAGGCAGGTATTATCTATCCAATTGCTGATAGCCAGTGGGTAAGTCCTGCCCATTGTGTCCCTAAGAAGGGAGGTTTGACTGTTGTTCCTAATGACAAAGATGAATTGATCCCACAAAGAAGTGTTACAGGTTATAGGATGGTAATTGATTTCCGCAAATTAAATAAAGCTACTAAGAAAGATCTTTACCCTTTGCCTTTTATTGATCAAATGCTAGAAAGGTTATCCAAACATACTCATTTTTGCATTCTAGATGGTTATTCAGGTTTCTCTCAAATACCTGTGTCAAAAGAGGATCAAGAAAAGACCACTTTTACTGGTCCTTTCGGTACCTTTGCTTATAGACGTATGCCTTTTGGTTTATGTAATGAACCTGCTACCTTTCAAAGATGCATGATGGCTATATTCTCTGATTTTTGTGAAAAGATTGTTGAGGTTTTCATGGATGATTTTTCCGTTTACGGAACTTCTTTTGATGATTGCTTGAGCAATCTTGATCGAGTTTTGCAGAGATGTGAAGACACTAATCTTGTCTTGAATTGGGAGAAGTGCCACTTTATGGTTAATGAAGGCATTGTCTTGGGACATAAAATTTCTAAAAGAGGTATTGAAGTTGACAAAGCTAAATTTGATGCTATTGAAAAAATGCCATGTCCCAGGGACATCAAAGGTATACGAAGTTTCCTTGGTCATGCCGGGTTTAATAGGAGGTTCATTAAGGACTACTCCAAAATCTCCAGGCCTCTCACTAACCTATTACAAAAAGATATTCCTTTTGTCTTTGATGATGATTGTCTAGAAGCATTTGAAATACTTAAGAAAGCATTGATCTCTGCACCTATTGTCCAGCCTCCTGACTGGAATTTACCCTTTGAGATTATGTGCGATGCTAGTGATTATGCTATAGGTGTTGTTTTAGGGAAAAGAGATGATAAGAAATTGAATGTTATCCAACATGCTAGTAAAACCCTAGACAGTGCCCAGAGAAATTATGCTAATACTGAGAAAGAATTTTTAGCAGTTGTATTTGCTTGTGATAAGTTTAGACCTTATATTGTTGGTTCTAAAGTAACTATTCACACTGATCATGCTGCTATCAAATACCTTATGGAAAAGAAAGATGCTAAACCTAGACTTATTAGATGGGTTCTCTTGCTGGAAGAGTTTGATTTGCATATTATTGATAGCAAGGGATCTAAGAACCACGGTGCAGATAACTTGTCTAGGCTAGAGAATATACTTGATGACCCACAACCTATTGATGATAGCTTTCCTGATGAACAATTAGTTGTCATAAATACTTCTCGTACTGCTCTATGGTATGCTGATTATGCTACTTACATTGTTTCCAAGTTTATACCTCCTAGCTTCACATACGAGCAAAAAAAAGTTCTTCTGTGATTTGAGACATTACTTCTGGGATGACCCACATCTTTATAAAGAAGGAGTTGATGGTATTATTAGACGTTGTGTACCCGAGCATGAACCAGAACAGATCCTACGCAAGTGCCACTCCGAAGCTTATGGAGGACACCATGCTGGAGATAGAACTGCACATAAGGTATTGCAATCTGGTTTTTATTGGCCTACTCTCTTCAAGGATGCCCATAAGTTTGTCTTATCTTGTGATGAATGCAAAGAATTGGTAATATCAATAGACGTCAAGAAATTCCTATGAATCATTCACCTATTATTGAACCATTTGATGTGTGGGGCTTTGATTATATGGGACCGTTTCCTTCCTCCAATGGGTACACACATATTTTAGTTGCTGTTGATTACGTTACTAAGTGGGTAGAAGCTATTCCACATAGTAGTGTTGATCACAACACCTCTATTAAGATGCTTAAAGAAGTTATTTTGCTGAGGTTTGGAGTCCCTAGATACTTAATGACTGATGGTGGTTCACATTTTATTCATGGTTCCTTCCATAAAATGCTTGCTACGTATGATGTTAACCATAGAATTGCATCCCCTTATCATCCTCAAACTAGTGGTCAAGTAGAACTAAGCAATAGAGAGGTGAAATTAATTTTGCAAAAGACAGTTAATAGGTCTAGAAAGAATTCGTCCAAGAAACTTGATGATGCATTATGGGCCTATACAACTGCATACAAAAATCCTATGGGTATGTCTCCATATAAAATGGTTTATGGAAAAGCATGTCACTTACCTCTTGAGCTAGAACATAACGCATATTGGGCTATTTAAGATCTCAATTATGATTTCAAACTTGTCGTGGAGAAGAGGTTATTTGACATTAGCTCTCTTGATGAATGAAGAACCCAGGCCTATGAGAATGCCAAGCTGTTTAAAGTAAAAGTTAAAAGATGGCATGACAAAAGGATACAAAAGTGTGAGTTTAACGTAGGTGATTATGTCTTGCTATAAAACTCTTGTTTAAGATTTTTTGCAGGAAAACTTCTCTCTAAATGGGGAGGTCCTTACGTTATCGAGGAGGTCTATCGTTCTGGTGCCATAAAAATCAACAACTTCGAAGGCACAAATCCGAAGGTGGTGAACGGTTAAAGAATCAAACATTATATCTCAGGTAATCCTATAAATGTTGAAACCAATGTTATTGAAACCGTAACCCCGGAGGAATACATAAGGGACACCTTCCAGAATGACTCAGACCCCGAAAAGGAAGAGGTAATTGGTACGGTAAGTAAACCGACTCCAAAACAGTTCTAAAGGCAAATTTTCACCGTTTTGGAATATTTAGAAAAGTAAAAAATAAGTGGCAGTCTGGATGAGACACGAGCCATCCACGGGGGTGGAAGGTGCACCCCCTTTCCCTGGGCGCGCCCCCTGCCTCGTGGGCACCTCGTGTGCCTCCCGGACTCTGATTTCTTGTATGTTACTCCTTTTGGTCGGGAAAAATTCATTATATATTCTCCCGAAGGCTTTGGCCAAAATCCTCTGTTTTCATTTCGAGCTGTTGTTTCTGACAGACGTCTCCCAGTACCCCGAAGGACAAGATCTTTGAGAAGGTCATCAACCCCTACCTCATGGAGGTGCTACATCACCCTCAAACCATGGAGTTGCGTGAAGAGGTGCTGCACATCCGTGATGTTGAGGGCCAAGGAGGACCGAAAGCATGGAGACGAGACTCGAAGCAGTGGAGCAACAAGTTTTCAAGTGCCAAGGTATGGTGGAACGAGGACTCAACGCCAACCACATGATGATCATGGAGCTCGCCAACAACCTCAAGCTGGACTCAAGGATCTTTGGGGAAGCCATCTCCAATCTTCAAGAGAAAATCGAGCACCTCCAGGCCTAGATCTACGACCTGCAAAACCAAAACTGTGAGTATGAATATAGATTCAAGAAGATGAGTTTGGCTGCAGATTTGAGTATCCCGGAGACTCGATCATCCTTCTACGATGGTGAGCCCATGCCTTGGAAGATGAACGACAAGCCTACATCACCAACAACTCCATCATCACCACCTCCGAAGAAGGTGACATAATCATATGGGTATGGGCACTCCCCTTGGAAACTGCCAAGCTTGGGGGAGTTGCCTCAGTATCGTATCACCATCACACTCCTATCTTTACCCTTTTTTCTTAGTTCGATCCTTTTGGTAGTATCTTGATCTAGTAGAATAAAGTTAGCATGATCTAGTTGTGAGCCTTTGCCTTATGATGTTTAACTTTGTAATCGAGTCTGTGAGCTATATAATAAAGATTAGTGTTGAGTCAAGGGCTTGATTTCCTCACTTTGGTCATGATAGAATAAAAGAAAAAAGAAAAAGTACCAAAGAGATCATATTGATCTTATGGGAAGTAATGACTTCACATATAAAGACTATGATGAATAAAACTTGTTGAGAGTTGACAAACATAGTTTTGGTCATCGTTGCAATTAATAGGAAGTAATCAGGAAAGAGAGGTTTCACATACAAATAGCCTATCTTGGACATCTTTTATGATTGTGAGCACTCATTAAAATATGACATGCTAAAGAGTTGATGTTGGACAAGGAAGACAACATAATGGGTTATGTTTTCTTATATTCAAAATAAAGTATGTTGTCATGGATCATCCAACATGTTGAGCTGCCTTTCCTCCTCATGCTAAATAAAACTCCTTGCACCAAGTAGAGATACTACTTGTGCTTCCATACATCCTTAAACCCAGTTTTGCCATGAGAGTCTACCATACCTACCTATGGATTGAGTAAGATCCTTCAAGTAAGTTGTCATGTTTGCAAACTCTCTAAAATATGTATGATTTATTAGTGTGGAGGAAATAAGCTTTATACGATCTTGTGATATGGGAGTAATAAAAGTGACAGACTGCATAATAAAGGTCCTTATCACAAATGGCAATATAAAGTGACGTTCTTTTGTGCTAAGACTCTGTGCATCCAACCATAAAAGCACATGACAACCTCTGTTTCCCTCTGCGAAGGGCCTATCTATTATTCTTGCCTTATAAGAGTCAAGGTGAAAATCACCTTTCCTTTTTACATTTTATCCTTTGGCAAGCACACTGTGTTGGAAATATCCTGACATATATACCCAATTGGATGTAAGTTATCATGGTCTATTACTGTTGACATTACCCTTGAGGTAAAAGGTTGGGAGGCAACACCATAAGCCCCTATCTTTCTCTATGTCCGATTAAACTCCATAACCATAAGTATTGCGTGAGTGTGAGCAATTGTGACAGACTATATGATAGTTGAGTATGTAGGCTTGCTGAAAAGCTATTACGTTGACTCTTTCCGATGTTACGATAAATTGCAATTGCTTCAATGACCAAGATCATAGTTTGTTGATTTTCAATGAAGTTTCTGATTCATACTTGACATTCTGAATGAATTGTTACTTTAGCATAAGAATCATATGACAATATATATATGTGTTGCTGTTATAAGAATAATCATGATGCCCTCTTGTCCGTATTTTCTTTTTATCGACACCTCTATTTCTAAACATGTGGACATATTTTTCGATATCGGCTTTCGCTTGCGGACAAGCGAGGTCTAAGCTTGGGGGAGTTGATACGTCCATTTTGTATCATGCTTTTATGTTGATATTTATTGCACTATGGGCTGCTATTACACGTTATGTCACAATACTTATGCCTTTTCTCTCTTATTTTACAAGGTTTACATGAAGAGGGAGAATGCCGGCAGCTGGAATTCTGGGCTGGAAAAGAAGCAAACTCTGGAAACCTATTCTGCACAACTCAAAAAGCTCCGAAACTCCACGGGACACTGTTTCAGAAAATATAAAAAATATCTGGCGAAAGAGAATCACTAGGGGGCACCACCTGTCCACGAGGGTGGGGGCGCGCCCCCCCTCTCTGGGCGCGCCCCCTGTCTCGTGGGCCACCAGATGGCCCCCCGATGCCCATCTTCTCATATATGAGGTGTTTTGACATGGAAAAAATCAGAAGGAGGCTTTCGGGACCAGACGCCGCCGTCATGAGGCGGAACCTTGGCGGAAACCAATCTAGGGCTCTGGCAGAGCTGTTCTGCCGGGGATACTTCCCCCCGGGAGGGGGGAATCGTCACCACCGTCATCACCAACAACTCTCCCATCTTGGGAATGGTTATCTTCATCAAAATCTTCACCAGCACCATCTCCTCTCAAGCCCTAGTTCATCTCTTGTAACCAAACTTTATACCCAAACCTCAGATTGGTACCTATAGGTTGCTAATAGTGTTGATTACTCCTTGTAGTTGATGCTAGTTGGTTTATTGGTGGAAGATCATATGTTCAGATCCATTATGCATATTAATACCCCTCTGATCATGAACAATATTATGTCTTGTGAGTAGTTACTTGTTTTCCAGAGGACATGGGAGAAGTCTTGCTATAAGTAGTCATGTGAATTTGGTATTCGTTCGATATTTTGATGAGATGTATGTTGTCTCTCCTCTAGTGGTGTCATGTGAACATCGACTACATGACACTTCACCATTATTTGGGCCTATAAGAAGGCATTGGGAAGTAATAAGTAGATGATGGGTTGCTAGAGTGACAGAAGCTTAAACCCTAGTTTATGTGTTGCTTCGTAAGGGGCTGATTTGGATCCATATGTTTCATGCTATGGTTAGGTTTACCTTAATACTTCTTTTGTAGTTGCGGATGCTTGCATGAGAGGTTAATCATAAGTGGGATGCTTTTCCAAGTAAGGACAGCACCCAAGCACCGGTCCACCCACATACTAAATTATCAAAGTACCGAACGCGAATCAGATGATCGTGATGATAACTAGCTTGACAATAATTCCCATGTGTCCTCAGGAGCATTTTCCTTCATATAAGAGTTTGTCCAGGCTTGTCCTTTGCTACAAAAAGGATTGGGACATCTTGCTGCACCTTATTTACTTTTACCTTTTGTCACTTGCTACCAATTACCATATCACAAAACTATATGTTACCGATAGTTTCAGTGCTTGCAGAAAATACCTTACTGAAAATTGCCTATGATTTCCTTCTGCTCCTCGTTGGGTTCGACACTCTTACTTATTGAAAGGACAACAATAGATCCCCTACACTTGTGGGTCATCACTCCCCCTGCTACCACGGATCCTTAGATATGCAGCTTGGGCCCTCCTACCTGAGATCTGCCGGTTTTGACACCGACAATGGTGCTTTCATTGAGAGCACCGCTGTGTAGTCGCGAGAAGCGATCAGTGGCTCATCTCGTCATCAATGACAACATCACCTCTGGGAAAAGCCTGACTTTTGGTCAGGTCCTCTAGCTCATCGGGTTCACCATATGCGCTCGCATGGCTGTTAAGCCGGCCGCGTCCCCTATGGTCACCGAGCATCACTCTTACATAGGCATTAAACACTCTGAAAAAACGGATCTGACGGATACCTTGTCCTTAAACAAGCTGCTAGATCGCATCGCCACCCTAGTGCTTTCAGTGGACAATGATCGGATCGGCCAAAACCCGACCAGGGGGAAGACAATTCCTCCCCAATCACTCATCTGGTGGCGGCCATCGAGGACAAGCCGAAAACACTTCCCCTCTCGAATTGGGGATCAGCTGTGTTCGTGTCTTCGAACCACTTGAGCTGGATACCCTTCCTTCGAGCAAGACTCTACATTTTCCGAGCTCAAGGTCGGAAGCAGAACCCGGGGAGCGCTCAGATCCTCCTGGGCCCGAGTCATCAGCGTCGGAGACTTTGCGAACTCCGGATACTATACTGGGTCGGGATTAAAATTTTACCACACCCACCCACCACAATCAATAATCTCCAAGCAATTCTGGCCCTCTAGACATATGTGATTTGATGTATGTGCTGCTACAACCTCAAGAGATGCTCCATCACTTCTGGGCCAGGTTCCTACTTCTTAAAAACAAGATTAAAGACTGCTACAATGATGATGCGGTTCCAGTCTTTCATCGCAATTGCACGGACGAGGGACTCTTGAACTCCCTCAACCGCCATCGCGTATAGAGTTTCACGGAGTTGTCGCACTTAGTACGAAAGTACTGCGTGATGGAAAATACATGGAAGGCCCAAAACACCCATCTGGAACAATCCATCTTCGGGCAATATGCCGCTAAAGCAAAATGGACATACCCTAGCAGGGCATCCGATCATAAGCCCGTCAGCAAGAAAAACAAACCCTTTGCAAGATACAGATCTGTTCTTGACGAACTCCTAGACAAGCCCTGCCCGATACATGCGGTCTCTAGCATGATCCCAACTCACAGCCTTTGAGCGTGCTAGGTACTCTGGTAGGTAGCTAAAAGTGGCGAAGCTCCTCGCCGCCGCAACTCCAGAGGAGGACGATCTTAATGTCCTCACGGTCTTCAAGACATTCTCTTCAAATAATCGGCGTAAAAGAGCACTTTGTGAACTCGCCGAGGTTCACCAAATAGCCACGGTGAGCCCATGGAACGACGCGGCAATTACCTTCACCACCGACGATGAACCACGGGTCCGACCAGTCCGAGCACCACCCGTTATTGTACTAAACCCAATAGTAGATGGCTTTCGCCTTAAGAAAGTGCTCATGGACGGCGGCAGTGAACTTAACCTCATGTACGAGGACATGCCTGACAAAATGCAGGTCGATAAAGCCCGCATTGAGCAAAGTAACACAACCTTTCAAGGAATTATCTGCAATAGGGAGGCCTGATGTTCGAGAAGTATTAAATTCGACGTAGTATTCGGTGCGCCTGAAAACTATAGGTCAGAAGAGCTGCAGTTTCACATTGTCCCCTTCAACAACGGATACCACGCCCTTCTAGGGCGAGACGCTTTTCACGCTTCCAAGCCAAACCCCATTACGGGTACATGAAGATTAAAATGCCAGGGCCCAATGGAATAATCACAGTCACAAGTTATCCGGACAGAGCACTCCGTGCGAAAACAAAATCGCATCCTTAGCCCTAGAGGCACTATCGGAAGCCTTCGCGGCTGAAGAATTAACCACCTTGCGATCAACAGTGGACAAGGACGATGTGGTCCTCGATAAAAGGTCTAAATCTACCTCCTTCAAGCCAGCAGATGAAATTGTTAAATTTCAGGTACATCCGACGGACCCTAGTAAGACGGCATCCATTGGAGCGCCGTTGGATCCAACGGTAGACACCGCTTTGCGCACATTCTTGTGCAAAAACTGGGATATATTCGCCTGGCATCCTTCATACATGCCTGGGATCCCCCGCGGGCTGGCCGAACACAGCCTCAACATCATCAAGGGGTTCAAACCGGTCAAGCAATCACTGTGACGATTTTTCGAACCCAAAAGACAAGCTATGGGGAGGAGCTGGCCAAATGCGCCTAAACATCCGGTGCCCCTCTGCGACCAGATGAAGCAGCTGGTCGAGCTGCACAGCATGGCGGGTTCGGCCATCAAGGACTTAATAGTCCAGCTAAGGCCCGCTGATCCAATACCAAGTAGTTATTTTGGATTGTTGAAGCGGCTCGTCGAGGCGAGTCCGCGGGTCGACGCACTAACGCGTTCGGCCTGCATAGAAGGTGCTCGGATGGCCTTCGCTCGTGACAAAGTGCACTGGGCGAAGATGAACGCAGTGCATATAGCTACTGCTGGCCCGCCCGCAGGCAAGGAGCACCGCAAGCCGGAGAAGTACTTCGAGGACATCATCGACGGTGCCCGCCTTATAGAAGGCCAGTGTTCGAAGGATGTTGTCTTCGAGTGATTGTATCCGGATGTAAAGACTATGCTTTTGAATCCAGTGTATATAACTTTTGTGCTATTATAATATATGCGTCTTGTACCTCCTGTGTGACTGTTTATCTAAATCTGAAAGTTTCCAGTCGTCGGTTTCAGCCCCCATGTACATAGTACTGAGGTGTTCGGTCATATGTATGTACACTCTTTATCCAACGTCTTGGTCCATATAGGAGGTTTATGCGGAGCGAACCTGGCAATCAGACTATGCGGCGTTATTGCTTTCACTTAGTCGTAGGAGTTTGACATGTGGGGCTAGGTACTACCTAGCCCCTAGTGCGGATATAATATTCCTTACTTAAGGCATCAATTGCACGTGGCTGGGCGAAAAACTAACCCTTCGTATAACACGGGGTAGATCTCTATCGATCGTAGCATAAAACTAAGTCATCAGATTGCAGACCAGGTTCTCGCTTATCATGATAGTCAGTTTTCGACTTTCTCTACTAAGGTACTTGACCGGACTAGCCAGAAGTACAATCACAGTAGTTCTCCCTTTACACCCTAGCCGAACAATTGGGAACGTAGTGGTAAGCACAGGAGCCGGGCAACCCAACTATTGACCCAAGGCATGACTCGGAACTGATGCATATACCTGTGCTGAATACAGCCCCTGGTAATAAAGCCTTATTGACAAGGCACGTATGGCAATGTGATACGGGAAGAGAACATTTTATGATGAGTGAATAAAACTCCGAACATAATGCGAATAAAGTTGCTCTATTAATATCCCTTTATTGTGCGGCGAGCCGCAAACTTACAGACAATACCGAGAACCTTTTTTGGACATTTTACATGACAAGAAGGTATATAACAGGAAACAGAAAAAAGGTTTACACACGGTCTTAATCTAAAAAAGAAACCTTAGTGCGGGTCCCTGTTGCACGTCTGCGATGTTTCCTCCTCTGTAATGTGTCCTTGAAGGCGTGAGTATGATGTCCATCTGTAGGAAAAAGAAAGGAAAATAATCCTGGAAAAAGGAAAATCAATCTAGTGTGGCCATAACAAGTTTGGTTCGTTTAACGAACCTAAAGAAAATAAGTTTAGAGTCTGAATAACGTCTAGCCGAACTATAGACTACATGCAGGTGCTCCCGATCGTCACCCAAGGACTTTTTAAGGCATAATTATGTACTCGAGGCACGCATGATATTACCTTATGGGGCAGTCGACGGGGGCATAGCTGTCAATCTTGCTCAGGTTCATCTGAGCTGCTGCACTGAGGCGTTTGCCGGACACGTTTAGTTGTGTCCGCTATTGATAGATTAGTCGGCTTGAATATGCCATTTTGGACTTCGGCTGCTAAGGCCGCAGTGTCCTCCTCCGTACAGAGAGAGCGCTCCATATTTCCATTGACCGTGATAACGCCACGTGGTCTAGGCATCTTGAGCTTTAAATAGGCATAATGCGGGGCTGCACTAGAGCGGGTGAAGGCCGTTCTTTTGAGTAGTGTGTGATAGCCGCTTTGGAACGGAGCTATGTCAGAGAGTAGTTCTTCGCTTCGAAAGTTGTCGGGAGAACCGAATACAAGTTCCAACATTAAAGAGCCTGTGCAGCGAGCTTCAACGCCCGGTATCACTCCTTTAAAGGTCGTGCTGCTTGGCTTGATTCTTGATGGGTCGATTCCCATTTTGCGGACAGTATCCTGGTATATCAGATTGAGACGGCTACCGCCATCCATAAGGACTCGGGTTAGATGGTATCCATCGATTATTGGGTCGAGCACTAGGACAGCCGAACCCCCATGCCAAATACTAGTCGGATGGTCCCTGCAATCAAAGGTGATCGGGCAGGCTGACCATGGGTTGAATTTGGGGGCGACGGGTTCTACGGCGTAGACATCTCGGAGTGCGCACTTGCACTCCCTCTTTGGGATATGAGTGGCATATATCATGTTCATTGTTTTGACCTCCAGTGGAAATTTCTTCTGGCCCCCAATATTCGGTTGGCGAGGTTCATCGTTATCTTAGCTTTGAGGCTCCTTCCCTTTGTGTTCGGTGTTTAGCTTGCCAGCCTGCTTGAAAACCCAATAGTTGTGGCTGGTATGGTTGGTAGGTTTCTCTGGGGTGCCATGAATTTGGTGTTGGGTAACGTAGTATTTCAAAAAATATCCCTACGTACACGCATGATCATGGTGATGTATAGCAACGAGAGGGGAGAGTGTCATCCACGTACCCTCGTAGACCGTAAGCGAAAGCGTTATGACAACGCGGTTGATGTAGTCATACGTCTTCATGATCGACCGATCCTAGTACCAAGCGTACGGCACCTCCGTGATCTGCACACGTTCTGCTCGGTGACGTCCCACGAACTCACAATCCAGTAGAGCTTCGAGGGAGAGTTCCATCATTGCTAGCTACTCTGTCCCATCCACAAGGTGGTCGTCCGGCTTGTCGGCGGTGTTATTCTTCGGTGGGACGGGCGCATCATCCTCGTCGTCGAATTCGGGCAGCAGCTTACGCTTAGGATAGCCTTTGGTTTGGCCGTTAAAGCCATGTTTCTGTTCGTCATCTAGCACCTCATTCCATCTATCATTAAGCATGTCCTGTGCGGCTCGAAGCCGTCTCTGCTGCTTCTTCAAGCTCCTTGTGGTGGCAATAAGCCTCTGGTGGAAGCTTTTTTGTTCTGAGGGTTCTTCTGGGACGGTGAATTCATCGTCACCCATGCTATCCTCTTCTTCGGAGACTGGTTCATAAGTACCGTCTTCGGCATCGCTGTCATCGAACTACGGCTTCGGACTCTGTTCGCCATCCTCTCGCTCCTCCTGCTCTATCGCTGGGTCTGCGGGGTCTTCGGCTTATTCCGGAATGTCGCCATCATTAGTCACGGTGTTGTTGTCCTTTCCTTTACAGGATTTAGTTCGGCGTTTTGGACACCGGCGCTTGGGAGGTTCTTCGGCGGACTTGTCTTCTACGGGATTGTTTTCGGCGTCGCCCTCCACCTCTTTGGGTGTATACACCATGTACACATCATATGAAGACGTGGCCGTCCACCGCCCGGTTACGGGTCGGCCTTGATCTGGATCCGCTTCAGTTTCGAGGTCCATTCCTTTGGAGTCTTCGGAAGCATAGTCAATTAGATTGGTTAGATCATCGACCGTGGCTATCAAGTGGGTGGTGGGTGGGGAACGAAATCTCCATCGGCCTCCAGTTCAGACCGGATATAATTCGGCTGAGTGTCCTCCTCTAGGGAGAGGTATCTTAACGACTTTAACATGTCGCCAAAGGGGGAGTGCTGGAAGATATCCGTAGCACTGAATTCGGCGATAGACGCCTGGTCGGGTTTGAAGGGCGCGGTTACACACAATTCGGAATCAGAGACCGAAGTTTAGTCCGGGGTTCCGATGACACACACCCTGCCCGTAGTTGGGTCCGTGTGCGGCTCCAACACCGTAGAGTCTACGGCTCGTGTGGTGGGGTTGAGCTTCCCGTCTTCGGGTGACGCGATCTGTTCTGGATCTAGGGCCAGAACTATTGCAGGTGCTATTTCCTGATCCGATGACAGAGTTAGGTCGTGATCATCGTGGTGACAGAGAGAGGTTGCCGCTGACTTGAATCCGGCGAAGATCAAGTCTCCGCGGATATCAGCGATGTAGTTCAAGCTTCCGAATCTGACGTGATGGCCAGTGGCGTAGCCCTTGATCTACTCAAGGTGGCCTTTAGTGTTGGCATGGAGCGCGAAGCCACCGAACACGAAGAGTTGGCCGGAAGGGAAAATTCCCTCGGCGTCGCCGTTGCGGTTGATGATGAGATCCATCAGTCCTTCCATCGACGACATAGTGGAACTCTCATTGAAAGCACCAATGTTGGTGTCAAAACCGGCGGATCTCGGGTAGGGGGTCCCTAACTGTACGTCTAAGGATCGATGGTAACAGGAGGCTGGGGACACAATGTTTACCCAGGTTCAGGCCCTCTCGATCAAGGTAATACCCTACTTCCTGCTATATTAATATGGATGAATATGAATACAAGAGTTGATCTACCTCGAGATCGTAATGGCTAAACCCTAAGTCTAGCCTATGAGGATATTGTGATTCTGTTCTCCCAGCCTCTACGGACTAAACCCTACGGTTTATATACACACCGGAGGGGCCTAGGGTTTGTACATGTCATCTTGCAGAGGAAGGAAAATCTACACTCGAACCTAAAACTTGCCATTACAGGAATACAGGAGTCCTATCCGGATACGAGAGATGATCTTCCATAATAATCATCACGGCCCACCAAACCGGCCCACGAGGAGTTTGTCCGGCCACATGAGGACCCCCCCCCCGATCCAGGACTCCCTCACCCGCGCCCGCCTCCGACCGCCACTCCCCGCGCCCGCCTTCGGCTGCGCCCAGCCACGTCGTCTTTGCCCGATGTTGCTCTGTGCTGCTGGTCGCGATGCGCTGCTTGCTGATACGTCTCCAACGTATCTATAATTTTTGATTGTTCTATGCTATTATATATTCTGTTTTGGATGATTAATGGGCTTTATTATGCACTTTTATATTATTTTTGGGACTAACCTACTAACCCAAGGCCCAGTGCAGATTGCTGTTTTTTGCCTATTTCGGGGTTTCGCAGAAAAGGAATATCAAACGGAGTCCAAACGAAATGGAACCTTCGGGAGAGTTATTTTTGGAACCGTATCTACCCAGAAGACTTGGAGTACACGCGAGGGAACGAAGGAGGTGGCCACGAGGGTCCAGGGCGCGCCCCCTCCCCCTAGGCGCACGCCCACCCTCGTGGGCCCCCTCTGGCTCCCCCGATGCCCTCCTTCCTCCTATATATATCCATACCCTGAAAACATTGAGGCAACAGAGAAAACCCTAATTCCACCACTGCAACCTTCTGTTCCCGTGAGATCTCATCTTGGGCCTTGTTCCGGAGCTCCGGCGGAGGGGAGGTCTACCACGGAGAGCTTCTATAGCAACGCCATAGCCTCACCTATGAGTTGTGAGTAGTTTACCACAGACCTTCGGGTCCATAGTTATTAGCTAGATGGCTTCTTCTCTCTTTTTGGATCTCAATACAAAGTTCTCCTCGATCTTCGAGGAGATCTATTCGATGTAATATTTTTGCGGTGTGTTTGTCGAGATCCGATGAATTGTGGGTTTATGATCAAGATAATCTATGAGAAAAAATTGATTCTTTTCTGAAATCTTTTATGTATGATTATAATATCCTTGCAAGTCGCTTCGAATTATTGTTTTGGTTTGGCCTACTAGATCTATAGTTATTGCAATGGGAGAAGTGCTTGGCTTTGGGTTCAATCTTGCGGTGCCCTTTCCTAGTGACAGCAGGGCAGCAAGGCACGTATTGTATTGTTGCCATCGAGGATAAAAAGATGGGGTTCATATCATATTGCTTGAGTTTATCCCTCTAGATCATGTCATCTTGCTTAAAGCATTACTCTGTTCTTATGAACTTAATACTCTAGATGCATGCTGGATAGCGGTCGATGTGTGGAGTAATACTAGTAGATACAGAATCGTTTCGGTCTACTTATCACGGAAGTGATGCCTATATATATTGATCATGCCTAGATATTCTCATAACTTTGCGCTTTTCTATCAATTGCTCGACAGTAATTTATTCACCCACCGTAGAATTCTGCTATCATGAGAGAAGCCACTAGTGAAACCTATGGCCCTCGGGTCTATTCTCAACATATTAATCTTCCATCTACTTTACTTTGCTTTATTTACTTTCTGTTCTTATATCAGAAAATACCAAAAATATTATACTTCCATATCTATCAGATCTCACTTTCGTAAGTGACCGTAAAGGGATTGACAACCCCTTATCGTGTTGGCTGCGAAGTTCTTATTTGTTTGTGCAGGTGCGAGGGACTCGCGCGTGGTCTCCTACATGGTTGATACCTTGGTTCTCAAAAACTGAGGGAAATACTTACGCTACTGTGCTGCATCACACTTTCCTCTTCCAGGGAATACAACACAAGCTCGAGAAGTAGCACTTGCTGGTGCTGCTTTGACCGCCGCTGCTACCTGCTGCAGCTGCTCGCCGCTGCTGCCGCCGTCCCACGCCATCTGGAGCCCGCGCTCCTGCGCGCCCCGCATCCCGCTCCTGCCTCCCCTTGCCCGGCGTCGCCCTCACCCGTCGCTTCTGGCTGGGGCCGCCGAAGCCCCCCCGCTGCGGTGCTCCGCGCGCCGGCCGCCAAGCCACGCCTGCCGCGCCCCACCACACCCGCCTCTAACAGTGCCCGCCGGCGGTCAATTCCCTCCCCCGCGGCCGCCACCGTCCGTGGCCATGGCCGCGCGCCTCTGCCGCGCGAGCGGGCAACCGCTGGAGGCCGGCTAGTGCCCCCTTCCAAGTGGGGCCGCCCTGAAAAATATATAAAATAAAATAATATTAGATAAAAGAAATCATTAATGGGTTAATTAATTTGTAGTTAATTAAGATAACTACTCATTGATAGTAAGCCCCACCTAATTAGTTTGTTTAATTAGTGTTTTAGTTAGAGTTGTACCAATGACAGGTGGGTCCAGGTTACTAGTCAAACCGACCAGTCAACTGCTGACTGGGCCGTTGACTTGGCCCAACTATCAGCCTCTGGTGCATTGTCGGGTGCACTGGACCGGGTGCACCTAGCTTTTTCAAGTATATTCTATAATTAAGTTTAATTCCTGGAATTTCTAGAAAAGTTTAAAACTTCAAAAAATCATAGAAATTAATACGTAACTCGGATGAAAAAGTTTTATATATGTAAAATGATCAGAAAATTATGACGAATCTGAATATACTATCCACATACCTGTCATATGCCTCTAACTCTGGAAACTTGGAACCTTCTCCTCTGTTTTGTCTGTCCGAAAATGCCTAACACAAGGAATACATTCCCGGATGTTTCCCCCCTTCGCCAGTAGCACCCGGTACTGCGTTAGGTCACCCCTAGCACCGCGTATATGCCTCGTTATATTTTGTGATGCTTTGTTTGCTCCATTTTTACTGTTTCTTCCCCACTCTTCTTCTCCGGTAGACCCCAAGACCGGATCTGATGCCACTGAGTACGACCATCACCGACGACCCTTCTTCCTGTGCAATAGAGCTTCAAGGCAAGCCCCCTCCCCCTTGATCACCAAATATCGCCCATTCTCCTCTCTCTTATTCTTGCATTAGGTTTGCTACTGTTGTTGATTCGATAGCTCCTATTCTGTTGCATAGCCTATCATTGTTGCTACAACTGTTGATACCTTTACCTGCTATCCTAATGCTTAGTATAGGATGCTAGTATTCCATCAGTGGCCCTACATTCTTGTCCGTCTGCCATGCTATACTATCGGACCGTGATCACTTCGGGAGGTGATCACGGGTATATACTATACTATTACATACTCATGTTGATGATTCGGAGATGGGGGCTGAAGGGGCACGTGGTTCCACATAGGTAGTGGTGGACCAGGGTTCCCGGCAGTCCCTTGATGGTTCTTTGCGGCGGAGCAGCAGGGCAGGTCACGACCACCTAGGAGATAGGTGGGCCTGGCCCTGGTCGTTATTCGCGGATACTTCATAATAACATGCTTAACGAGTTTGGATATTTGATCTGAGTCTGGCCTCTGGCCTATATGCACTAACCAGCTACGCGGGAACAGTAATGGGCACTCAATGTCGTGGTATCAGCCGAACCTTCTTGACATCAGTGACTGAGCGGCGCGTGTCGGATTGGACTGGAACGCCGCTCTAGTATTAGGAGCGGCTAGGTCTGCTTACCAGCCGCCCACACAACATGCAGGTGTGCAATGGGCGATGGGCCTAGACCCCTGCGCGCTTAGGGTTTAGACCGGTGGACTGACCTCTCTGTTGCTTAGGTAGGGCTGCGACATGTTGATCTTCCAAGGCCGAGCATGACCCAGGAAAGTGTGTCCGGCCAAATGATATCGAGCGTGTTGGATTATGTGGTGCACCCCTGCAGGGAAGTTTATATATTCGAATAGCCGTGTCCCTTGGTAAAAGGACGACCCGGATTTGTACTCCGACCTCATGAAAACTAGAACTGGATACTAAATAAAACACACCCTTTCAAGTGCCAGATATAACCCGGTGATCGCTTTCCCACAGGGCGATGAGGGGAGGATCGCCGGGTAGGATTATGCTATACGATATTACTTGGTGAACTTACCATCTACTCTATTCTACTGCTGCAAGACGGAGGCTGCTAGAAGCGAGGATACTTGTTACTTTTCGGCTACTCTCTTCTACTGCTGCAAGATGGAGGCTGCCAGAAGCGTAGTCTTTGATAGGATTAGCTACCCCCCCCCCTCTTATTCTGGCATTCTGCAGTTCAGTCCACAGATATTACCGCTTCACACAGATACCATTGCATATGTAGAATAGATCCTTGCTTGCAAGTACTTTGGATGAGTACTCACCGTTGCTTTGCTTCCCCTTTTCCCCTTTCTCCTTCCTTCTTGGATGATGCAACCAGATGGTGGAGCCCAGGAGCCAGATGCCTCCGGCGACGACTACTACAACCCTGAAGGAGCTTACTACTACGTGGAGTTCGGCTTCGAGGAGTAGTTAGGAGGTCCCAGGCAGGAGGCCTTGCCTCTTCGATCGTTGCTACATTTGTGCTAGCCTTCTTAAGGCAAACTTGTCTAACTTATGTCTGTACTCAGATATTATTGCTTCCGCTGACTCTTGTGTATTCGAGCTTATGTATTCGAGCCCTCGAGGCCCCTGGCTTGTAATATAAAGCTTGTATTATTTTAATTTGTGTCTAGAGTTGTGTTGTGATATCTTCTAGTGAGTTCCTGATCTTGGTCGTACACATTTGCGTGCATGATTAGTGTACGGTCAAATCGGGGGCGTCACAGCTGACTTCGTCGCAGAGTGGATGGAGGCTGAACTCCCTAAAGAGTACGGCTCATACTCCCACCGGACCATATATTTCAATGGCTCTAAAAGGCTAGCCGGATTGGGGGCTTGCATCATCTTGACATCCCCACAGGGGACACAGCTACGTATTACAAATCATGTATACGGACTCGAACAACGCTGCGGAATACGAGGCGCTGCTACATGGACTCTGCATGGTTGTATCCATGGGCATACAACGCCTAGAGGTGCGCGGAGACTCAAACCTCGTAATATATCAGGTAAGCGGAGAGTTTGATGTGAAGGATCCAAAATTGGCAGCCTATCAAAATGCCATATTAAAAATATCAGCTCGGTTCGAGGGGCTCGAATTTCATCACGTCGCTCGCGACAGTAATAAGGCAGCAGACATACTCCCTCGCATGGGCGCCAAGCGTAACCCAGTCCCGCCGAACACCTTTGTGGAAAGACTATTCAAGCCATATGTGGTATGGCAGGACGAGAGCAAAGATGCTAACTCAGACCTAGTCACACCCCCAGCAACCGAGCACAATGTAGATATCATCGGGGATCTGGATCCGGAAATAACACCTTCGGCTCGCGAGATCATAGCCGTAATCGCTCCTTGGACCGAACCTACCTTAATAGGTGATACGTCCATTTTGCATCATGCTTTCATATTGATGTTTATTGCATTATGGGTTGTTATTACACATTATGTCACAATACTTATGCTTTTTCTCTCTTATTTTACAAGGTTTACACGAAGAGGGAGAATGCTGGCAGCTGGAATTCTGGGCTGGAAAAGGAGCAAATATTGGAGACCTATTCTGCACAACTCAAAAAGCCCTGAAACTCCACGAAAGTCCGTTTTCGAAAATATAAAAAATATCTGGCGAAAGAAGTACATGAGGGGGGCCACCCACCGTCCACGAGGGTGGGGGCGCGCCCTACCCCCCTAGGCACGCCCCATGCCTCGTGGGCCACCCGGAAGGCCCCCGATGCCCATCTTCTGCTATATGAGGTGTTTTGACCTGGAAAAAATCATAAGGAGGCTTTCGGGATGAAGCGCCGCCGTCTCGAGGCGGAACCTTGGCGGAACTAATCTAGGGCTCCGGCGGAGCTGTTCTGCCGGGGACACTTCCCTCCGGGAGCGGGAAATCATCGCCATCGTCATCACCAACAACTCTCCCATCTTGGGGAGCATTATCTTCATCAACATATTCACCAGCACCATCTCCTCTCAAACCCTAGTTCATCTCTTATATCCAATCTTTGTATCAAAACCTCAGATTGGTACCTGTGGGTTGCTAGTAGTGTTGATTACTCCTTGTAGTTGATGCTAGTTGGTTTACATGGTGGAAGATCATATGTTCAGATCCATTACGCATATTAATACCGCTCTGATTATGAACATGAATATGCTTTGTGAGTAGTTACGTTTGTTCCTGAGGACATGGGAGAAGTCTTGCTATAAGTAGTCATGTGAATTTGGTATTCGTTCGATATTTTGATGAGATGTATGTTGTCTTTCCTCTAGTGGTGTCATGTGAATGTCGACTACATGACACGTCACCATTATTTGGGCCTAGAGGAAGGCATTGGGAAGTAATAAGTAGATGATGGGTTGCTAGAGTGACAGAAGCTTAAACCTTAGTTTATGCGTTGCTTTGTAAGGGGCTGATTTGGATTCATAGGTTTACCTTAATACTTCTTTTATAGTTGCACATGCTTGCAATAGAGGTTAATAATAAGTGGGATGCTTTTCCAAGTAAGGGCAGCACCCAAGCACCGGTCTACCCACATACCAAATTGTCAAAGTAACGAATGTGAATCATATGAATGTGATGAAAACTAGCTTGACGATAATTCCCATGTGTCCTCGGGAGCGCTTTCCTTCATATAAGAGTTTGTTCAGGCTTGTCCTTTGCTACAAAAAGGATTGGGCCTTAATTTCTAGCCTCGCGAAGGAGAAAGTATTGCTCAAGCTTGGGGGAGGCTTAAGTCAATGTTATATTCATGCCCCAATCATGAGCTCTCAAGAGAAATAATTATTCAAAAAAATTATGCTCGACTTTCTCTCAATAATCGCTCCATGCTCGATACTTCTTGTACCGGTTCTTTTATGATGAAGACTATTGAATTCAAATGGGATTTATTGGAAAGGATTAAACGCAACTCCGAAGATTGGGATCTCCATGAAGGTAAGGAGTGAAGTATAAGCCCTAAGTTTGATTGTGTTAAATATTTTATGGATACCGATGTTTTCCATGAATTTTGCACTAAATATGGACTTGACTCTGAGATAGTAGCTTCTATCTGTGAATTATTTGCTAGTCATGTTGATCTCCCTAAGGAGAACTGGTTTAAATTTCATCCCCCCATTGAAGTAAAAGTAGTTCAACATGTTAGAGTTGAAGAAAAGACTATCACTTATAATGTTGATCCTATTGTTCCTACTGCTTACATTGAGAAACCACCCTTCCCTGTTAGAATGAAGGATCATGCTAAAGCTTCAATTGTGGTTCGTAAGAGTAATACTAGAACACCTACACCCTCGGAGAAAATTGAAGTTGAACCTAGTATTGCTATGGTTAAGGATCTCTTGATCGATGATATTGATGGGCATGTTATTTACCTCTCTGATGAAGCTGCTAGAATTGCTAAACCCGATACTAAGAATAAACATAGTGTTGGGGAACGTAGTATTTCAAAAAAATTCCTACGATCACGCAAGATCTATCTACCAGATGCATAGCAACGAGAGGGGAGAGTGTGTCTATGTACCCTTGTAGACCGAAAGCGGAAGCGTCTAGTGATGCGGTTGATGTAGTCGAACTTCTTCGTGATCCAATCGATCAAGCACCGAACGTATGGAGCCTCCGCGTTCAGCACACGTTCAGCTTGATGACGTCCCACGAGCTCTTGATCCAGTAGAACCTCACGGGAGAGTTTCGTCAGCACAGAGGCGTGGTGACGGAGATGATGAAGTTACCGTCGCAGGGCTTCGCCTAAGTGCTGCAACAATATGACCGAGGTGTGTTTCTGTGGAGGGGGGCACCGCACACCGTTGGGAGAGATCAACTAATCAACTTGTGTGTCTTTGGGTGCCCCCTGCCCCCGTATATAAAGGAGCAAGGGGGGAGGCCGGCCGGCCCCCTATGGCGCGCCCTAGAGAGGCAATCCTACTAGGAATAGGATTCCAATCCTATTCCTAGTAGGAGTCCACCAAGAAGGAGAGAGGGGGGAGGAAGGAGAGGGAGAGGGAGAAGGAAAGGGGTGCCGCTTCCCCTCCTTTCCTTGTCCAATTCGGACCAAGGGGGGAGGGGCGCGCAGCCCAGCCCTGGCCGGCCTCTCTGTTTCCACTAAAGCCCACTAGGGCCCAATACTTCCCCGGGGGGTTCCCTTAACACCCCCCCCGGCACTCCGGTTTTATCGAAAACCTTCCGGAACACTTCCGGTGTCCGAATATAGTCGTCCAATATATTAATCTTTATGTCTCGGACATTCCGAGACTCCTCGTCATGTCTGTGATCTCATCCGGGACTCCAAACTACCTTCGGTACATCAAAACTCATAAACTCATAATACTGATCGTCATCAAACGTTAAGCGTGCGGACCCTACGGGTTCGAGAACTATGTAGACATGACCGAGACTCATCTCCGGTTAATAACCAATAGCGGAACCTGGATGCTCATATTGTCTCCCACATATTCTACGAAGATCTTTATCGGTCAACCCGCATAACAACATACGTTGTTCCCTTTGTCATCGGTATGTTACTTGCCCGAGATTCGATCGTCGGTATCTCAATACCTAGTTCAATCTCGTTACCGGCAAGTCTCTTTACTCGTTCCGTAATACATCATCTCGTCACTAACACATTAGTCATTTGCTTGCAAGGCTTATTGTGATGTGCATTACCGAGAGGGCCCAGAGATACCTCTCCGACACTCAGAGTGACAAATCCTATTATTGATCTATGCCAACACCACGAACACTTTCGGAGACACCTATAGAGCATCTTTATGATCACCCAGTTACGTTGTGACGTTTGATAGCACACAAGGTGTTCCTCCGGTATTCGGGAGTTGCATAATCTCATAGCCATAGGAATATGTGTAAGTCATGAAGAAAGCAATAGCAGTAAAACTAAACGGTCATAGTGCTAAGCTAACGGATGGGTCTTGTCCATCACATCATTGTCCTAATGATGTGATCTCGTTGATCAAATCACAACTCATGTCTATGGCTAGGAAACACAACCATCTTTGATCAATGAGCTAGTCTAGTAGAGGCATACTAGGGACAAACTGTTTTGTCTATGTATTCACACATGTACTAAGTTTCTGGTTAATACAATTCTAGCATGAATAAAAGACATTTATCATGATATAAGGAAATACAAATAACATCTTTATTATTGCCTCTAGGGAATATTTCCTTCAGTCTCCCACTTGAACTAGAGACAATAATCTAGATTACAAAGTAATGATTCTAACACCCATGGTGTAATGCCCAGGATGGGACTATACCTCCTACGTGTCGAGGCATGACTTAAAGGTATAAGCCCATTCTAGAATGATCTCAAGTTCGGTATCTTTGCACATCTCATGTAAAAATAGGGGTGAAAAGCAAAAGAGATAGTTGGCTTACACTCGCCACGTCACACAATTCATTACATAGCCAAACATCATTCAAATAACATCACAACCCGTCTACGGGTGAAGATCCAAATGAAAGATACAAAACATACATAACCACAGGTTCGGATCGCCCCTAGTAGAAACCACTATTGATCATCGGGATAGTGCACATAGTAACGGCTACGTTCCTCATCGTACTCCCAGTATAGCTCTGTGTCGTCACCTGAATAGTTCACCATGGTACCTGCATCTGGTGTGGTGTAGAATCTGTGAGCCACAGAGGACTCAGCAATCCCATTCCCGGGTAACAGAACTATCTAAGCCTTGGGTGTGGAACAAGGCTGAAGAAAGAATAAAAGACTGCAGCTGCACTAGCACTAGCTTACGTAATAAGAGCAAGAAGAGAAGTGCCATGAGCGACAAGATGATCACGAAGTGATCCTAACTAAGCACGGCAATCATAACCCCACCGTGTTCACTTCCCGAACCCCTTTCAGAAAATGACCGTCACCGTACTCACGCTGGTAGTGTGTTCTCAACATGGTGTCAAGTTTTCTACAACCGGATATTAACAAATTCCCATCTGCCACATAACCGCGGGCACGGCTTTCGTAAGTTCAAAACCCTGCAGGGGTGTTCCAACTTGGCCCATGACAAGCCCACGATCCGCGGAGTCGCAACTCCAAGGTGGGAAGGCCCGAGTATCCTCGGAATCCCGTGCTCTAGATACTCCGACTAAGGTAAGGCTAATCCAGCAAATCCTCCCGGCGTGCCGACACCCTGATAGTAGCCGCGCGTATCTCATCTCAGGCCACGACCGGATGGGCGATGCTACAGGTTTTTACCAGACCTCGGGTTTCCCCAAGGTGGCCCTGCAGGACCCCCAGTTTGGACCAACACTCATGTGGATCACTGGCCCGGGTTGTTGATTAAGAAGAGGGTTAATTACTCCCTATGCAAGTTTTTAGTTGTTTAGGCAAATAGTACCAATGTTGGGACTTGCTGGAAAAGACTTAGCGCTAAGCGGTTTATCGAGGGGGTCCCATAACCCCAATCGTGTGAGGAACGCAAAATCAAGGAACATAACACCG
Source organism: Secale cereale (assembly GCA_902687465.1). Classification (NCBI taxonomy): domain Eukaryota; kingdom Viridiplantae; phylum Streptophyta; class Magnoliopsida; order Poales; family Poaceae; genus Secale; species Secale cereale. The sequence continues at coordinate 540,027,975 of LR738710.1, read as the reverse complement.
GTTTATACGGTTCCTAGGGCGGCATGAGTGGAACAAATCACCAACCAAGAGGCTTAGCCTTCCACCCATTACCAATATATAGATGATTTCATTAAAGAGTTTATATAGTGTGATATCCCAACAAGCTTCAACATGAAGCAAGAATCTTCAAATATTCTCCAGCAACTAGCAATGCTATAAGAGGGGCTGAGCGAAGCCTACGTAGCCAATCAAAGGTTTGCATAGGTAGGGTGGTTAGACAGATTCATGGTTACAATAGGAGGCTGTCAGACAAACATGGGCATCGAGGCAATAAGCTAAAGAGCGAGACTTCTAGCAATAGGCAAAGATAGTAATGGTATATGGGTCAGGTCATCTTGCATGTCGAGTCGTCGATGGGATCGTAAGAGGGCTCCTCGTTCTCAACCTCGGTAGTAACCTCATTCTCGTAGTCGGTCTCTGCTTCCGGCTCTACTCAACACAAGAACACACGAGGCACGAAATCAAACAAGGTGCAATGCGCAAACTACATGATGCATGGCTGATGCACTAAGGAAGCACCGCAGATGCACTTAGGATGCACATCAAGACAACATAGGAAGCACAGAGAAAAAGCATAAGAAACATGACAACATACTCGAGGAAGTAGGATGCAAGACAAGTCTATTTAGGATGCAAAACATGGCAAGGTAGGAAGCACAGAGAAACAAAACAAGAAACAGCAGGTGTAAATGAGGCCGGAAACTATTTAAGACAAATCCGGTAAGTCATCATATGCATAGTTTGAAATTAGTCCAGATCTGAACAAACCTTAAGTTAAAGTTGTTAAACAGCAAGTTAACATGCACCATGACAATCTACACAAAATTCTAGTCAAGTTTCATATAAAGTTTGTTTACAACGGAGCTACCGTCTAGAAGATATGATCAAAACAAGATAAGCATGGCAACAGTGCAAGATGCACCCAAACATCAAGCAACATACTCCCAAACATGTTAACAAGATGATATTACAAATCTACATGCAAAACCACACAAGTTTCATGTAGGACTCACCCAAAACGGAGCAACAGGCTAAAAGATACACCCGAAACAATAAACAATGCAAAGCTGAAATTAACAGCCACATAGCAACTTCGGAGCAAGAAATATATACTCTACAGCACTCAAACATGGTGACAAGAAGCATGGACATGAAGTAGACATATCCTACAGAAAACAACTCCATTGGAGCATCTCCATAGGAGGCATGGATCAATAGCAACAAGCTACAACATTTTGATCATGACAATAAAAACCTGACAGCAATATTTTATAGCAACTTGGGAGCAAGAGTTAAATATGCTAAAGCAACCCAAATGAGCATGTGAGGGCATGGATGGATAGACAACAACATATACAACAAGGAATGATCAATGTTCACCCCAAAACTAACATGGATTTGCCTAGGACAACAAGCAAACATAGCATCTGGATATTACAGATTCCAGACTTAGTGAAATTTCACTAAGTGTTAAAACAGCAATATTATCATGGCATGTTTGTGAGCATGTTTAAGTCACCTCAAAGCATAACATGGCAAGTGGTTTGCACCACAGCAAAGAACACATGATGGGGAGTCCAAAACATATAAGCATGCAACATGGGGACAACCACATCAATAGCAACGAGCTCCTCAACTAGGCATCTCGTGACAAGTTATAAAACCTAATAGCCACATGCACTTCTGCAACAGAGATAAACATGGCAATATGAACTCTAACAAGCATGCTATAGCAACCAACATGTAGAGCATCTCATGATGAACATTTTGACATATCATTTGCTTCATTTGGATAAACATGCATCAAGTTATCACATATGAAACATGGCATGAAAATAACTAATAGCAGCAGTTTATATCATATAGCACTCTTGTCATGATGATTAAGACATCTAGATGGACTCAAACATGCATGACACAATGGAACAAAACATAGTACACATCACCACGATCATTTTGACATATTATACGCACAAAACGGACAAGCACAATAAAAGTTATCATCATCACAAAAATGCATCAGACAATGAAAAACTAAACGGACTTAGACAAAAAACAGAGGGTCAACCTCTCTGGAGTCAACGGCGGAGCGGGTCTGCGGGAGTGGAGCGGGTCTGCGGGAGTGGAGCGGGTCGCGGGCGCGCGGGTCCGCGGGTGGTCAACGGGATCCGTACCCGTTAGGGTTCGAACCCGGGCGGCACTAGATCCCTCGATCTGGATCGGCGCTCGATCTGGCGGCGGCTTCGCGCTGGTCCGGCGGCGGCCGGCGGGCCGCGGCACTCCGGCCGGCGGGGGTTGCCGGAGGGGGCCGGCGAGGCTTGGTCGGTGGCGGGAGCTTGGCTTGGGGCCGGAGGAGAGCTTCGAGGAGCTCGGGCAGCGCGGGCGAGGCCGGCGTCGGGCGGCGGCGTGGCCAGCGCCGGCGGCGGAGGACGGCGGCGGCCGGGAGCGGGGCGGCGGCGGAGATCCGCGGCGGCGGCACGGCGATGAAGGCGCGGGAGTGCGAGGCGGCGCGGCGGCGGTGCGGGCCGCGGGGGCCGGGGACGGGCCCGGCGGGCCCGCACGATGGGGGGCGGCGGCTGTGTCCGGCGTGGACGGACACGTCCGCCCGGCACGGAAAATGAGGCGCGGCTGGAGCTAGCAGGAGGCTAGGGTTTTGGACGAAAATGGCAAGGGGGACGTTTTTGTAGGCACAAGGAGCTAGGAGAGTCCAAATGAGGAGCGGTTTTCGGGCAGGCAATCACAATTCAATGGCCGAGATGATGGGAAGGTTTGTGCTGGGTTGGTGGGCTGTTGTGGAGGGGGTCTTGGGCCTCAAAGAGGAGGTACTTTTATCCCACGAGGTTACCCTTTGGAGTACCAAACGAACTCCAAATGCGACAAAACTTGACAGGCGGGTTACACGTATCAAAATTACATCGCACGACAAGTCTCACGCCATTCCGGAAACGTTACACGGCCAAACACGAAAGGAGGACTAGGGGATGCCACGGGCACGTGTGAGAGCGTGGGAACTCGAAACGGACAACGGGAAGAGACGAGTGGGACCGGATGCAAATGACAACACAAATGCAACGCAATGCACATGACAACATGACATGGATGAATGCACACACGCTCACGACAAAACGACGAAAAACCCGAAATGAAGAAGAACCCGGAAAGGAATTGATGAAGCCAAATTTATATATTGCCATATAGGGAAAGTGTTACATCTGGGGCATTACAAACTCTCCTCTACCACGAAAAGATCTCGTCCCGAGATCTAGGACTGGAAGAAGGAAGGGTACTCGGAATGAAGGTGATCTTCTCGTTCCCACGTAGCTTCTCGGTCGGTATGGTGTGACCACTTAACTTTCAAGAACTTGATTGACTTGTTGCGGGTCTTGCGCTCAGTTTCTTCGAGAATAGCAATGGGGTGCTCTCGGTAAGACAAGTCTTGTTGAAGATCAATCTCCTCGAACGGAATGGTGCGTTCAGGTGTCTTGAAGCACTTGCGGAGTTGAGACACATGAAACACATCATGAACATTAGCGAAGTTGGAAGGGAGGTCAAGTTGATAGGCTAGATCGCCTCTTTTGCCAAGGATCTTGAAAGGGTCCACGTATCTAGGAGCAAGCTTTCCTTTGATACCAAATCTTTGGGTTCCTTTCATAGGAGAAACACGGAGATAGACATGATCCCCAATGTTGAAGGCCAAATCACGATGCATGCCGTCATAGTAGCTCTTCTGACGCGACTGAGCGGCCTTGAGATTCTCACGTATGACTTTGCACATTTCTTCGGCTTCTGAGATCAAGGCATTACCAAGAAGTTGACGTTCACCAGTCTCGGACCAGTTGAGAGGGTTACGGCACTTTCTGTCATAGAGGATTTCAAACGGAGCTTTGCTGGCACTTGCTTGGAAGCTGTTGTTGTAAGAGAACTCGGCAAACGGGAGACAGTCTTCCCACTTCATGTCAAAAGATATGACACAAGCTCTGAGCATGTCTTCTAGAATCTGATTCACTCTCTCGACCTGACCACTAGTCTGAGGGTGAAACGCAGTGCTGAAACGGATCTTAGTGCCCATGACAGACTGAAAGGAGTCCCAGAACTTGGATGTGAACAAACTTCCATGGTCTGAGGAGATAACTTGAGGAATGCCATGTAAGGACACAACTCTGGAAGTGTACAACTCTGCCAGTTGAGTTGCATTGATGGATTCTTTGACTGGAAGGAAGTGAGCTACTTTGGTAAGCTTGTCGATGACAACAAAGATAGAATCATTCCCCTTCTTGGACTTGGGAAACCTAGTGACGAAATCCATTTCAATGTGGTCGAATTTCCACTCGGGAATAGGAAGAGGTTGGAGAAGACTGGCTGGAGATTGATGCTCTGCCTTCACTCTTCTGCAGACATCACATTCATTCACGAATTGGGCAATCTCCCTTTTCATGTGAGTCCACCAGTAAGATTGCTTGAGGTCTTGGTACATCTTGGAACGTCCAGGATGAATCGAAAGGAGGGAGTCATGTGCTTCGTTCATTATGAGCTTCCTGAGATCACCTTTGGGAACCACAAGTCTGTCCTCAAAGAACAAGGTATCTCTCTCATCAATGCGATAGCACTTGTATTTGGGAGTACCCTTTGCAATACCATGTTTCACTTTCTGCACCATAGCATCACTGAGTTGGGCCTCACGAATCTGATCTTCCAAGGTAGGAGCAACTTGAAGATTTGCAAGAAAGCCTTGCGGAACAACTTGGAGGTTGAGCTTCCTGAATGCTTCACAAAGCTCAGGCTGGAACGGCTTGATAAGGAGACTTTTGCAATATGCCTTTCTGCTCAAGGCATCTGCAATGACATTGGCCTTGCCAGGTGTGTATTCGATGCTTGGATCATACTCTTGGATCATCTCAACCCAACGAGTCTGGCGAAGGTTCAGGTTCGGCTGTGTGAAGATGTACTTCAAGCTCTTGTGATCGTTGAAGATGTCGACTTTTCTGCCCAACAGAAGGTGTCTCCACGTGATCAAGGCGTGTACCACAGCTGCTAGCTCGAGATCATGTGTGGGGTAGTTCTTCTCACTTGGCTTCAATTGACGAGAAGTGTATGCCACAATCTTCTTGTCCTGCATTAGCACACCACCAAGTCCTTGAAGAGAAGCATCACAGAAAACTTCGTAGGGCTTGGACTCATCTGGAGGGGTAAGAACTGGAGCAGAGATGAGCTTTTCTTTGAGAGTTTTGAATGCCACATCACAATCCGGAGACCAGTTGTACTTGACATTCTTCTGCAGCAAGTTGGAGAGAGGCTTGGCAATCTTGGAGAAGTTCTCAACGAACCTTCTGCAATAGCTAGCAAGACCAAGGAAGCTTCGGAGCTGCTTGACGTTCTGAGGAGGTTCCAGTTGACAATGGCTTCAACTTTTTCGGGGTTGATCGCAATACCGTCAGCGGAGATGATATGGCCCAGATACAAGACCTTATCGAGCCAGAACTCGCACTTGGAGAACTTGGCATAGAACTTATGTTCACGGAGTCTGTCGAGAACCAGACGAATGTGCTTTTCGTGATCCTCTTCATTCTTGGAGAATACCAAGATGTCATCCAGATACACAAGCACGAATTCGTTGGTGTAGGGGTTGAAAATGTAGTGCATCATTCTCGAGAAGGTAGGTGGAGCATTAGCGAGGCCAAAAGACATGACTGTATATTCATAGGAGCCGTAGCTCGTTCTGAAGGCAGTCTTGCGGATATCTTCTTCACGAATGCGAATTTGGTGATAGCCCATTCGGAGATCGAGCTTAGAGAACACTTTTGCTCCTTTGAGCTGCTCGAACAATTCATTGATGTTGGGGAGCGGATACTTGTTCTTTATTGTCTTCTTGTTCAATGGCCGGTAATCAACGCAAAGGCGCTCCGTGCCATCCTTCTTCTTGACAAATAAGACACCACAGCCCCAAGGAGAAGTGCTAGGCCTGATCAGACCCATACGCTCTTGTTCATCAAGCTGTTTCTTCAACTCCTTCAACTCTTCAGGGGAGAGCTTGTACGGACGCCGGCATGCTGGCTCAGTACCAGGCTCGAGTTTAGTGACAAATTCAACTTGACGATGCGGAGGCATGCCTGGAAGCTCTTCAGGGAAAACGTCTTCGTATTCATTAACCACTGGAATTTGAGAGATGGCATTAATCTCTCACTTGTCATTGAGAGAGAATAGCCTGATTGTGTAATCTCGAGAGGCGAAGATAATCACGTCTTCATTAGGATGAGTAATCTTGACTTCCTTATTTGCACAATCAATGTGACCATCATGCTGAGAAAGCCAATCCATCCCAAGAATAAGATCGATATCAGAGTTGCCGAGAACAACCGGAGAAACCAGAAAGCGGTAATCACCCATGCGAATAGATACATCCGGAGCATACACACTAGAATGCATTCGTCTCCCCGGAGAAATAACTGATAACTCCCTTGGCAAATTTTTGGTGACAACATCGTGCTTGGATGCAAATGGATATGACATGAAAGAACATGATGCACCTAAATCGAACAACACTTTTGCAGGAATAGAGTTAACTGGAAGGTTACCAAGTATCACATCTGAAGAATTCTCTGCTTGAGCTACATTCATCAGATTCACTCTTGCTGCCTTTGGATTGTGCTTGACAATAGCAGTACTGACAGGTGGAGGAGGCGGAAGGTGCCTTGGGTTGGGGCACTTATTAGCATAATGACCCTTCTGAGTGCACTTGTTGCAAACCACTTATGAAAGAGGACGGTGATAAGGAGCACTTGACTTGGAAGCTTGAAAATGATTCTTTGACTGATTGCTTGGGTTGGGTGGGTGGGAGAAAGCACGGCCACCAGAGTTCTTGTTGTTGTTGTAGGGAGCTCGGATCACTGGAGGACGTGGAAGCCAAAACTTCTGTTGCTTTGCGACCACTTGAGAAGAAGAGGAGGAGTGAACGGCATCTCTGATCCTCTTTTTGGAAGCTTCCATCTTGAGCTGGGCTGCCTCTTGCTTAAGTGCCATGTTATAGAATTGATCAAACTCATTAGGCTCGAACAAGGTGAGAGCAAGTTGGAGTTCATCCTTCAGACCACCACGGAACTGATAGATCTTGCTCTTGGCATCTGGGATGTCTTGCTTGGCATAGAGGGCAAGGTTCTGGAACTTGACATTATATTGGTAGACAGTCATTGAGCCTTGCTTCAGGTTGCGGAATTGCTCACGCATACCCTCGATGACACTTGTTGGAATGTGGTGAGAACGAAAGTCCTTGCAGAAGTCATCCCAGGAGATTCCACGCCCTGCTCTGGAGTCTTTGTACTGCTGCCACCAATCAGCTGCTTGGTCCTTGAGTTGGAAGGCTGCAAACTTCACATAGTCCTCGGGCCTGACGTTACTGCACTTGAAATGCTTCTTGATATCTGTTATCCAGTCTTCAGCATCTAGAGGGTCCACGCAGTAACAGAATGCCTTTGGTTGATTTGCCAAGAACTGGTTGAGCGTAGCAAAATGGGGTTGGTTGAACAAATTGCCTTGGTTCCCATGAGCACCCTGATTTGCTTGATTTGCTTGAATATTCTGCATCATTTGCAAACGCATCTGGGTGTTCTGGTTCGTAGCTTGCATAATTGCTCTCCGGGCCTCAGACGGAGGAGGAGGGGAAGGAGGACTATCAGGAACCTCTTCACCCTCTGGGTTAGCGTTGGGAACCCTTTTAGGAGCCATCCTGAAAGAGATGACCACTATTAGCCATTGATTGAGAAAGAATATATAAGCTGAATCAACGGCTAGAAATTGCAACATAGTCTTCACAAGAATCATTCGAACAAGAGGAACGAATGAAATTCTCAGTTTAATAGTAACAACAATCTTCACGAGAAGCCACTTGGAGACAAAAGCTAAATAAAACAACAAGGTGCAGATAGAACAAATACAAGATAGAAGCTTCGTTCGACATATTCGTGCTGAAAGCTTATGGAACGTGTTGCAAAAGGGTTTTGCAATCCCCGGATCAGCATAGCCAAGGACCCTTTAAGATGCAACTCCCGATCGGAACAACGGCCATCAAACTACTTCACTCAATGTAGAACCCCGAACTCCATATCCTGCATTCGTTGGAAGAATGCCTATGATCTACTAGATGAACCCACCTATTAATTTCCGAAAGTTTCCAGTTATGCAATCAGGTGTTGGGGATACAGGGGAAGCATCGCGCACTCAACTCTAATCCTACATCCAGCTGTATCCATCCTTCAACACATAACCAGTTATTTCCGGAAACCGTCTACCTCGAACCTTCGAAACGCATCTACTATACAAGCTATGGCAATACTCCCGAACTACCTCCCCAGTACTGGGTGATGTCGGGGTTATCTTGCCACTAACCGCATAGGAGAGTTTTCGATGTCGGTCGTCTTAAGTATTCCAGAACCGCCGCGATATATTTGTGACGACAACACCTCGGAGCTCAACTCCCCGGGACACTGCCACAACCCCTAAATGACAAGAGGCATCGAGAACTATGTTCTCATCACAAAGACATCAAAACAATCCAAACAATACTCGCGAGTTTCCAAAAAAAATTGGTGAATTTTTTAGAGTAGAAGAGACAAGAGTAATCGTCAGGAGTCCTCACCAGAGTGAAAAGAGATGAGGAGCAAAAGAATTCCTACTCTCCGATATATATATATATAGGACTCAAAACATTTTAAGTGTGTGCCTAGACTCAACCGTCAACGATTCGATCAATCAGTGGGGGCTTCTAGGTCGGAGAAGGCTCTGATACCAACTTGTAATGCCCAGGATGGGACTATACCTCCTACATGTCGAGGCACGACTTAAAGGTATAAGCCCATTCTGGAATGATCTCAAGTTCGGTATCTTTGCACATCTCATGTAAAAATAGGGATGAAAAGAAAAAGAGATAGTTGGATTACACTCGCCACGTCACACAATTCATTAGATAGCCAAACATCATTCAAATAACATCACAACCCGTCTACGGGTGAAGATCCAAATGAAAGATACCAAACATACATAACCACATGTTCGGATCGCCCCTAGTAGAAACCACTACTGATCATCGGGATAGTGCACATAGTAACGGCTACGTTCCTCATCGTACTCCCAGTATAGCTCTGTGCCGTCACCTGAATAGTTCACCATGGTACCTGCATCTGGTGTGGTGTAGAATCTGTGAGCCACAGAGGACTCAGCAATCTCGTTCCCGGGTAACAGAACTATCTAAGCCTTGGGTGTGGAACAAGGCTGAAGAAAGAATAAAAGACTGCAGCTGCACTAGCACTAGCTTACGTAATAAGAGCGAGAAGAGAAGTGCCACGAGCGACAAGATGATCACGAAGTGATCCTAACTAAGCACAGCAATCATAACCCCACCGTGTTCACTTCCTGAACCCCTTTCGGAAAATGACCGTCACGGTACTCACGCTGGTAGTGTGTTATGAACATGGTGTCAAGTTTTCTACAACCGGATATTAACAAATTCCCATCTGCCACATAACCACGGGCACGGCTTTCGAAAGTTCAAAACCCTGCAGGGGTGTTCAAACTTGGCCCATGACAAGCCCACGATCCGCGGAGTCGCAACTCCAAGGTGGGAAGGCCCGGGTATCCTCGGAATCCCGTGCTCAAGATACTCCGACTAAGGTAAGGCTAATCCAGCAACTCCTCCCGGCGTGCCGACACCCTGATAGTAGCCGTGCGTATCTCATCTCAGGCCACGACCGGATGGGCGATGCTACAGGGTTTTACCAGACCTCGGGTTTCCCCAAGGTGGCCCTGCAGGACCCTCAGTTTGGACCAACACTCATCTGGAGCACTGGCCCGGGTTGTTGATTAAGAAGAGGGTTAATTACTCCCTATGCAAGTTTTTAGTTGTTTAGGCAAATACTACCAATGTTGGGACTTGCTGGAAAAGACTTAGCGCTAAGCAGTTTATCGAGGGGGTCCCATAACCCCAACCGTGTGAGGAACGCAACATCTAGGAACATAACACCGGTTTATACGGTTCCTAGGGCGGCATGAGTGGAACAAATCACCAAGCAAGAGGCTTAGCCTTCCACCCATTACCAATATATAGATGATTTCATTAAAGAGTTTATATAGTGTGATATCCCAACAAGCTTCAACATGAAGCAAGAATCTTCAAATCTTCTCCTGCAACTAGCAATGCTATAAGAGGGGCTGAGCGAAGCCTACGTAGCCAATCAAAGGTTTGCATAGGTAGGGTGGTTAGACAGATTCATGGTCACAATAGGAGGCTGATAGACAAACATGAGCATCGAGGCAATAAGCTAAAGAGCGAGACTTCTAGCAATAGGCAAAGATAGTAATGGTATCTAGGTCAGGTCATCTTGCCTGTCGAGTCGTCGATGGGATCGTAAGAGGGCTCCTCGTTCTCAACCTCGGTAGTAACCTCGTTCTCGTACTCGGTCTCGGCTTCCGGCTCTACTCAACACAAGAACACACGAGGCACGAAATCAAACAAGGTGCAATGCACAAACTACAGGATGCATGGCTGATGCACTAAGGAAGCAATGCAGATGCACATAGGATGCACAGCAAGACAACATAGGAAGCACAGAGAAACAGCACAAGAAACATGACAACATACTCGAGCAAGTAGGATGCAAGACAAGTCTATTTAGGATGCAAAACATGGCAAGGTAGGAAGCACAGAGAAACAACACAAGAAACAGCAGGTTTAAATGAGGCGGGAAACTATTTAAGACAAATCCGGTACGTCCTCATATGCATAGTTTGAAATTAGTCCAGATCTGAACATACCTGAAGTTAAAGTTGTTAAACAGCAAGTTAACATGCACCATGACAATCTACACAAAATTCTAGTCAAGTTTCATATAAAGTTTCTTTAAAACGGAGCTACGGTCTAGAAGATATGATCAAAACAAGATAAGCACGGCAACGGTGCAAGATGCACCCAAACATCAAGCAACATACTCCAAAACTTGTTAATAAGATGATATTATGAATCTACATGCAAAACCACACAAGTTTCATGTAGGACTCACCCAAAACGGAGCAACGGGCTAAAAGATACACCCGAAACAATAAACAATGCAAAGCTGAAATTAACAGCCACATAGCAACTTCGGAGCAAGAAATATATACTCTACAGCACTCAAACATGGTGACAAGAAGCATGTACATGAATTATACATATCCTACAGAAAGCAACTCCATTTTAGCATCTCCATAGGAGGCATGGATCAATAGCAACAAGCTACAACATTTTGATCATGACAATAAAAACCTGACAGCAATAGTTTATAGCAACTTGGGAGCAAGAGTTAAATATGCTACAGCAACCCAAATGAGCATGTGAGGGCATGGATGGATAGACAACAACATATACAACAAGGAATGATCAATGGTCACCCCAAAACTAACATGGATTTGCCTAGGACAACAAGCAAACATAGCATCTGGATATTACAGATTCCAGGCTTAGTGAAATTTCACTAAGTGTTAAAACAGCAATATTATCATGGCATGTTTGTGAGCATGTTTAAGTCACCTCAAAGCATAACATGGCAAGTGGTTTTCACCACAGCAAATAACACATGATGGGGAGTCCAAAACATATAAGCATGCAACATGGGGACAACCACATCAATAGCAACGAGCTCCTCAACTAGGCATCTCGTGACAAGTTACAAAACCTAACAGCCACATGCACTTTTGCAACAGAGATAAACATGGCAATATGAACTCTAACAAGCATGCTATAGCAACCAACATGTAGAGCATCTCATGATGAACATTTTGACATATCATTTGCTTCATTTGGATAAACATGCATCAAGTTATCACATATGAAACATGGCATGAAAATAACTAATAGCAGCAGTTTATATCATATAGCACTCTTGTCATGATGATTAAGACATCTAGATGGACTCAAACATGCATGACACAATGGAACAAAACATAGTACACATCACCACGATCATTTTGACATATTATACGCACAAAACGGACAAGCACAGTAAAAGTTATCATCATCACAAAAATGCATCAGACAATGAAAAACTAAAAGGACTTCGACAAAAAACAGAGGGTCAACCTCTCTGGAGTCAACGGCGGAGCGGGTCTGCGGGAGTGGAGCGGGTCGCGGGCGCGCGGGTCCGCGGGTGGTCAACGTGATCCATACCCGTTAGGGTTCGAACCCGGGCGGCACTGGACGGCGGCTGTGTCCGGCGTGGACGGACACGTCCGCCCGGCAAAGAAAACGAGGCGCGGCTGGAGCTAGGAGGAGGCTAGGGTTTTGGATGAAAATGGCAAGGGGGACGTTTTTGTAGGCACAAGGAGCTAGGAGAGTCCAAATGAGGAGCGGTTTTCGGGCACGCGATCACAATTGAACGACCGAGATGATGGGAAGGTTTGTGCTGGGTTGGTGGGCTGTTGTGGAGGGGGTCTTGGGCCTCAAAGAGGAGGTACTTTTATCCCATGATGTTACCCTTTGGAGTACCAAACGAACTCCAAACGCGACGAAACTTGACAGGCGGGTTACACGTATCAAAACAACATCGCACGACAAGTCTCACACCATTTCGGAAACGTTACACGGCCAAACACGAAAGGAGGACTCGGGGATGCCACGGGCACGTGTGAGAGCGTCGGAACTCGAAACGGACAACGGGAAGAGACGAGTGGGACCGGATGCAAATGACAACAGAAATGCAATGCAATGCACATGACAACATGACATGGATGAATGCACACACGCACACGACAAAATGACGAAAAACCCGAAATGAAGAAGAACCCGGAAAGGAATTGATGAAGCCAAAGTTATATATTGCCATATAGGGAAAGTGTTACATCCGAGGCATTACACATGGAGTCTTGGTGCTGATCATGTTTTGCCCGTGGAAGAGGTTTAGTCAACGGATCTGCAACATTCATATCCGTATGTATCTTGCAAATTTCTATGTCTCCCTCCCTGACATGATCGCGGATGGAATTGAAGTGTCTTTTGATGTGCTTTGTTCTCTTTTGAAACCTAGATTACTTCGCCAAGGCTATTGCTCCAGTGTTGTCACAAAAGATTTTCATGGGACCCGATGCACTAGGTATCACACCTAGATCGGATATGAACTCCTTCATCCAGACTCCTTCATTTGCTACTTCCGAAGCAGCTATGTATTCCGCTTCACACGTAGATCCCGCCACGACGCTCTGCTTGGAACTGCACCAACTGACAGCTCCACTGTTCAATAAAAATACATATCCGGTTTGTGACATAGAGTCATCCGGAGCAGTGTCAAAGCTTGAACCGACATAACCGTTTACGACAAGCTCTTTGTCACCTCCATAAATGAGAAACATATCCTTTGTCCTTTTCACGTACTTCAGGATGTTCTTGACCACTGTCCAGTGATCCACTCCTGGATTAATTTATTACCTCCCTGCTAGACTTATAGCAAGGCACACATCAGGTCTGGTACACAGCATTGCATACATGATAGATCATATGGCTGAGGCATAGGGAATGACTTTCATTTTCTCTATATCTTGTGCAGTGGTCGGGCATTGAGTCATACTCAACTTCACACCTTGTAACACAGGCAAGAACCCTTTCTTTGACTGATCCATTTTGAACTTCTTCAAAACTTTATCAAGGTATGTGCTTTGTGAAAGTCCAATTAAGCGTCTTGATCTATCTCTATAGATCTTGATGCCTAATATTTAAGCAACTTCACCGAGGTCTTTCATTGAAAAATTCTTATTCAAGTATCCTTTTATGCTATCCAGAAATTCTGTATCATTTCCAATCAACAATATGTCATCCACATATAATATCAAAAATGCTACAGAGCTCCCACTCACTTTCTTGTAAATACAGGCTTCTCCAAAAGTCTGTATAAAACCATATGCTTTGATCACCTCATCAAAGTGTATATTCCAACTCCGAGATGCTTGCACCAGTCCATAGATGGATCGCTAGAGCTTGCACACTTTGTTAGCATCTTTAGGATCGACAAAACCTTCTGGTTGCATCATATACAACTCTTCTTTGAGATATCCATTCAGGAATGCAGTTTTGACATCCATTTGCCAGATTTCATAATCATAAAATGCGGCAATTGCTAACATGATTCGGACAGACTTAAGCATCGCTACGGTGAGAAAGTCTCATCGTAGTCAACTACTTGAACTTGTCGAAAACTTTTCGCAACAAGTCAAACTTTGTAAATAGTAACATTACCGTCAGCGCCGGTCTTCCTCTTGAAGATCCATTTCTTTTCGATGCCTTGCCGATCATCGGGCAAGTCAACCAAAGTCCACACTTTGTTCTCATACATGGATCCCGTCTCAGATTTCATGGCCTCAAGCCATTTTGCGGAATCTGGGCTCATCATCGCTTCCTCATAGTTCGTAGGTTCATCATGGTCTAGTAACATGACTTCCAGAACTGAGTTGTTGTACCACTCTGGCGCGGAACGTACTCTGATTGATCTACGAAGTTCAGCAGAAACTTGATCTGGAGTTTCATGATCATCATCATTAGCTTCCTCACTAATTGGTGTAGAAATCACTGGAACTAGTTTCTGTGATGTACTACTTTCCAATTCAGGAGAAGGTACAATTACCTCATCAAGTTCCACTTTCCTCCCACTCACTTCTTTCGAGAGAAACTCCTTCTCTAGAAAGGATCCATTCTTAGCAACGAATATCTTGCCTTCAGATCTGTGATAGAAGGTGTACCCAACAGTCTCCTTTGGGTATCCTATGAAGACGCATTTCTCCAACTTGGGTTCGCGCTTATCAGGTTGAAGCTTTTTCACATAAGCATCGCAGCCCCAAACTTTAAGAAATGACAACTTTGGTTTCTTGCCAAACCACAATTCATAAGGCGTCGTCTCAACGGATTTAGATGGTGCCCTATTTAACGTGAATGCAGTTGTCTCTAAAGCATAACCCCAAAACGATAGTGGTAAATCGGTAAGAGACATCATAGACCGCACCATATCTAATAAAGTACGGTTACGACGTTCGGACACACAATTACGTTGTGGTGTTCCGGGTGGCGTGAGTAGTGAAACTATTCCACAGTGTTTCAAATGAAGACCAAAATCGTAACTCAAATATTCTCCTCCACGATCAGATCGTAGAAACTTTATTTTCTTGTTACGATGATTCTCTACTTCACTCTGAAATTCTTTGAACTTTTCAAATGTTTCAGACTTGTGTTTCATCAAGTAGATATACCCATATCTACTTAAATCATCAGTGAAGGTCAGAAAAAAAACGATACCCGCCGCGAGCCTCAACACTCGTTGGTCCACATACATCAGTATGTATGATTTCCAACAAATCTGTTGCTCGCTCCATTGTTCTGGAGAACGGAGTTTTAGTCATCTTGCCGATGGGGCATGGTTCGCAAGCACCAAGTGATTCATAATCAAGCGATTCCAAAAGTCCATCACTATGGAGTTTCTTCATGTGCTTTACACCAATATGACCTAAACGGCAGTGCCACAAATAAGTTGCACTATCATTATTAATCTTGCATCTTTTGGCTTCAATATTATGAATATGTGTATCACTACAATCGAGATCCAACAAGAATAGACCACTCTTCAAGGGTGCATGACCATAAAAGATATTATTCATATAAATAGAACAACCATTATTCTCAGATTTAAAAGAATAACCGTCTCGCAATAAACAAGATCCAGATATAATGTTCATGCTTAACGCTGGCACCAAATAACAATTATTCAGGTCTAAAACTAATCCCGAAGGTAGATGTAGAGGTAGCGTGCCGACGGCGATCACATCGACTTTGGAACCATTTCCCACGTGCATCGTCACCTCCTCCTTAGCCAATCTTCGTTTAATCCGTAGTCCTTGTTTTGAGTTACAAATATTAGCAACTGAACCGATATCAAATACCCAGGTACTACTACGAGCATTAGTAAGGTACACATCAATAACATGTATATCACATATACCTTTTTTCACCTTTCCATCCTTCTTATCCGCCAAATACTTGGGGCAGTTCCGCTTCCGGTGTCCAGTCCCTTTGCAGTAGAAGCACTCAGTTTCAGGCTTGGCTCTAGACTTGGGTTTCTTCGCGGGAGTAGCAACTGTCTTGCTATTCTTCTTGAAGTTCCCCTTCTTTCCCTTGCCCTTTTTCTTGAAACTAGTGGTCTTGTTAACCATCAACACGTGATGCTCCTTTTTGATTTCTACCTCCGCAGCCTTGAGCATAGCGAAGAGCTCAGGAATTGTCTTTTGCATCCCTTGCATATTATAGTTCATCACGAAGCCTTTATAGCTTGGTGGCAGTGATTGAAGAACTCTATCAATAACACTATCTTCATCAACTTTGCAACCAAGTTGAGTCATATGATTGTAGTACCCAGACATTCTGAGCAAGTGTTCATTGATAGAACTATTCTCCTCCATCTTGCAGCTATAGAACTTATTGGAAATCTCATATTTCTCAATCCGAGCATTTGCTTGAAATATTAACTTCAACTCCTGGAACATCTCATATGCTCCATGACGTTCAAAACGTCGTTGAAGTCCCGGTTCTAAGCCGTAAAGCATGGCACACTGAACTATCGTGTAGTCATCACACCGCGTCTGCCAGACGTTCAAAGCGTCTACATTAGCGGGAGGGGGCTTGTCACATAGCGGTGCTTCAAGGATATAATTCTTCTGTGCAGCAATGCGGATAATCCTCAAGTTATGGATCCAGTCCGTGTAATTGCTACCATCATCTTTCAACTTAGCTTTCTCTAGGGATGCATTAAAATTCAAAGGAACGATAGCACGGGCCATTGATCTACAACAACATAGATATGCAAAAACTATCAGGACTAAGTTCATGATAAATTAAAGTTCAATTAATCATATTGCTGAAGAACTCCCACTTAGATAGACATCCCTATGGTCATCTAAATGATCACGTGATCCAAATCAACTAAACCATGTCCGATCATCACGTGAGATGGAGTAGTTTTCAATGGTGAACATCTTATGTTGATCACATCTACTATATGATTCGCTCTCGACCTTTAGGTCTCTAGTGTTCCGTGGCCATGTCTGTACATGCTAGGCTCGTCAAGTTTAACCCGAGTATTCTACTTGTGCAAAACTGGCTTACACCCGTTGTATGTGAACGTAGAGCTTATCACACCCGATCATCACGTGGTGTCTCGGCACGACGAACTTTCGCAACGGTGCATACTCAGGGAGAACACTTATACCTTGAAATTTTATAAGGGATCATCTTATAATGCTACCGTCGTACTAAGCAAAATAAGAAGCATAATAAGATAAACATCACATGCAATCAAAATATGTGACATGATATGGCCATCATCATCTTATGCTTTTGATCTCCATCTCTAAGGCATCGTCATGATCACCATCGTCACCGGCGCGACACCTTAATCTCCATCGAAGCATCGTTGTCGTCTCGCCAACTATTGCTTCCATGACTATCGCTACCGCTTAGTGATAAAGTAAAGCAATTACATGGTGAATGTATTTCATATAATAAAGCGACAACCATATGGCTCCTGCCAGTTGCCGATAACTTTACAAAACATGATCATCTCATACAACAATGTATAACTCATCATGTCTTGACCGTATCACATCACAACATGCCCTGCAAAAACAAGTTAGACGTCCTCTACTTTTTTATTGCAAGTTTTACGTGGCTGCTATGGGCTTAGCAAGAACTGTTATTACCTACGCATACAAAAACCACAACGATTTTTCGTCAAGTATGTGATGTTTTAACCTTCACAAGGACCGGGCGTAGCCACACTTGATTCAGCTAAAGTGAGAGAGATAGACACCCGCCAGTCACCTTTAAGCAACGAGTGCTCGTAACGGTGAAACCAGTCTCACGTAAGCGTACGCGTAATGTTGGTCTGGGCCGCTTCATCTCACAATACTGCCGAAACAAAGTATGACATGCTGGTAAGCAGTATGACTATTATCACCCACAACTCATTGTGTTCTACTCGTGCATATCATCTACGCATAGACCTGGCTCATGATGCCATTGTTGGGGAACGTAGTATTTCAAAAAAAATCCTACGATCACGCAAGATCTATCTACCAGATGCATAGCAACGAGAGGGGAGAGTGTGTCTATGTACCCTTGTAGACCAAAAGCGGAAGCATCTAGTGACGCGGTTGATGTAGTCAAACTTCTTTGCGATCCAACCGATCAATCACCGAACGTACGGAACCTCCGCGTTCAGCACACGTTCAGCTTGATGACGTCCCACGAGCTCTTGATACAGTAGAACCTCGCAGGAGAGTTTCGTCAGCACGACGGCGTGGTGACGGAGATGATGAAGCACAGGGCTTCGTGTAAGTGTTGCAACGATATGACCGATGTGTGTTTCTGTGGAGGGGGCACCGCACACGGTTGGGAGAGATCAACTGATCAACTTGTGTGTCTTTGGGTGCCCCCTGCCCCCGTATATAAAGGAGCAAGGGGGAGGCCGGTTGGCCCCCTATGGCGCGCCCTATAGAGGCAATCCTACTTGGAATAGGATTCCAATCCTATTCCTAGTAGGAGTCCACCAAGAAGGAGAGAGGGGGAAGGAAGGAGAGGGAGAGGGAGAAAGAAAGGGGTGCCGCCCCCCTCCTTTCCTTGTCCAATTCGGACCAAGGGGGAGAGGCGGGCGGCCCAGCCCTGGCCGGCCCTCTCTCTTTCCACTAAAGCCCACTAGGGCCCAATACTTCCCCGGGGGGTCCGGTAACCCCCCGGCACTCCGGTTTAATCCGAAACCATCCGGAACACTTCCGGTGTCTGAATATAGTCGTCCAATATATTAATATCTATGTCTTGGACATTCCGAGACTCCTCGTCATGTCCGTGATCCTATCCGGGACTCCGAACTGCCTTCGGTACATCAAAACTCATAAACTCATAATACCGATCGTCATCAAACGTTAAGCCTGCGGACCCTACGGGTTCGAGAACTATGTAGAGATGACCAAGAATCATCTCCGGTCAATAACCAATAGCGGAACCTGGATACTCATATTGGCTCCCACATATTCTACGAAGATCTTTATCGGTCAAACCGCATAACAACATACGTTGCTCCCTTCGTCATCGGTATGTTACTTGCCCGCGATTCGATCGTCGGTATCTCAATACCTAGTTCAATCTCGTTACCAGCAAGTCTTTTTACTCGTTCCGTAATACATCATCTCGTGACTAACTCATTAGTCATTTTCTTGCAAGGCTTATTATGATGTGCATTACCGAGAGGGCCCAGAGATACCTCTCCGACACTCGGAGTGAAAAAATCCTATTCTTGATCTATGCCAACACCACGAACACTTTCGGAGACACTTGTAGAGCATATTTATGATCACCCAGTTACGTTGTGACGTTTGATAGCACACAAGGTGTTCCTCCGGTATTCGGGAGTTGCATAATCTCATAGTCATAGGAACATGTATAAGTCATGAAGAAAGCAATAGCAGTAAAACTAAACGATCATAGTGCTAAGCTAACGGATGGGTCTTGTCCATCACATCATTCTCCTAATGATGTGATCTCATTGATCAAATGACAACTCATGTCTATGGCTAGGAAACACAACCATCTTTGATCAATGAGCTAGTCTAGTAGAGGCATACTAAGGACAAACTGTTTTTGTCTATGTATTCACACATGTACTAAGTTTCCAGTTAATACAATTCTATCATGAATAAAAGGCATTTATCATGATATAAGGAAATACAAATAACATCTTTATTATTGCCTCTAGGGTATATTTCCTTCACATAGAACTGTTGTAGGCATGCCTGTTATTTCTGTTAAAATAGGAGATCATTGATATCATGGCATATGTGACATGGGTGCTAGTGCCAGTGCCATACCTCATTCCTTATATGAAGAAATTATGCACGATATTGTACCTGCTGAGCTAGAAGGTATTGCTTTTACTATTAAGCTTGCCAATAGAGACACTATTTCACGAGTTGGTATTGTTAGAGATGTTGAGGTCTTGTGTGGGAAAGTTCAATACCTTGTTGATTTTCTTATTCTTGGCTCCCCACAAGATGATTTTTGCCCCATTATAGTTGGTAGACCCTTATTGAATACTCTTAATTCTATGATAGACTGCGAAAAGGACATTGTCACTGTTGATTTAGGGGATATGTCTCATGACTTTAACTTTTCTAAATTTCGTAGACAACCCCATGATAAAGCATTGCCTAGTAACTATGAAATTATTGGTCTTGCCTCTATTGTTGTGCCTCCTAACGATCCTTTAGAACAATATCTGCTAGACCATGAAAATGATATGTATATGAATGAGAGAAGGGAAATAGATGAAATATTCTTTAAACAGGGACCCTTATTGAAACACAAGTTGCATGTTGAAATCCTAGGGAATCCTCCTCCACCCAAGGGTGATCCCGTGTTTGAACTCAAACCATTACCTGATAGTCTTAAGTATGCTTATCTCGATGGAAAGAAGATATATCATGTTATTATTAGCGCTAACCTTTTAGAGAAGGAAGAAGAGAAATTATTCAAAACTCTGAAGAAGCATTGTGCTGCTATTGGATATACTCTTGATGATATTAAGGGCATTATTCCCACTCTATGCCAACACAAAAAAAATTGGAGATGGACGCTAGACCGGTTGTTGATCACCAACGGTGGTTAAATCCTAAGATGAAAGTAGTGGTAAGGAAAGATATACTAAAGCTTCTAGAGGCAGGTATAATTTATCCAGTTGCTGATAGTCAGTGGGTAAGTCATGTCCATTGTGTCCCTGAGAAGGGAGGAATTACTGTTGTTCCTAATGATAAAGATGAATTGATCCCGGAAAGAATTGTTACATGTTATAGGATGGTAACTGATTTCCGCAAATTAAATAAAGCTACTAAGATAGATCATTACCCTTTACCTTTTGTTGATCAAATGCTAGAAAGGTTATCCCAACATACTCATTTTTGCTTTCTAGATGGATATTTTGGTTTCTCTCAATTACATGTGTCAAAAGAGGATCAAGAAAAGACCACTTTTACTTTTCCCTTCGTTACCTTTGCTTATAGATATATGCCTTTTGGTTTACGTAATGCACCTGCTACCTTTCAAAGATACATGATGGCTATATTCTCTGATTTTTGTGAAAAGATTGTTGAGGTTTTCATGGATGTTTTTTCCGTTTATGGAACTTCTTTTGATGAGCTTGAGCAACCTTGATCGAGTTTTGCAGAGATGTGAAGAAACTAATCTCGTCTTGAATTGGGAAAAGTGCCACTTTATGGTTAATGAAGGTATTGTCTTGGGGAATAAAATTTCTGAAAGAGGTACTGAAGTTGATAAAGCTAAAGTCAATAATATTGAGAAGATGTCGTGTCCCAAGGACATCATAGGTATAAGAAGTTTCCTTGGTCATGCCGGGTTTTACAGGAGGTTCATTAAGGACTTGTCCAAAATCTCTAGGCCTCTGACTAATCTTTTACAAAAAGATGTTCCTTTTGTCTTTGATGATGATTGTGTAGAAGCATTTGAAATACTTAAGAAATCATTGATCTCTGCACCTATTGTCCAGCCTCCTGACTGGAATTTACCCTTTGAGATTATGTGCGATGCTAGTGATTATGTTGTAGGTGTTGTTCTAAGACAAAGAGTTGATAAGAAATTGAATGTTATCCAATATGCTATTAAAACTCTAGATAGCGCCCAGAGAAATTATGCTACTACTGAGAAAGAATTTTTAGCAGTTGTATTTGCTTGTGATAAGTTTAGGCCTTATATTGTTGATTCTAAAGTAACTGTTCACACTGATCATGCTGTTATTAAATATCTTTTGGAAAATAAAGATGCTAAACCTAGACTTATTAGATGGGTTCTCCTGCTACAAGAATTTGATTTGCATATTACTGATAGAAAGGGAGCTAAGAACCTCGTTGCAGACAACTTGTCTAGGTTAGAAAATATTCTTGATGACCCACTACCTATTGATGATAGCTTCCCTGATGAACAATTAGCTATCATAAATGCTTCTCGTACAGCTCCATGGTATGCTGATTACGCTAATTACATTGTTGCTAAATTTATACCAACTAGTTTCACATACCAGCAAAAGAAAAGTTCTTCTATGATTTAAGACATTACTTCTAGGATGATCCACACCTTTATAAAGAAGGAGTGGATGGTATTATTAGACGTTGTGTACCTGAGGATGAACAGGAGCAGATGCTACGCAAGTGTCACTTCGAGGCTTATGGAGGACACCATGCTGGAGATAGAACTGCACATAAGGTACTGCAATCTGGTTTTTATTGGCCTACTCTCTTCAAGGATGGCCGTAAGTTTGTCTTATCTTGTGATGAATGTCAAAGAATTGGTAATATTAGTAGACATCAAGAAATGCCTATGAATTATTCACTGGTTATTGAACCATTTGATGTCTGGGGCTTTGATTATGTGGGACCGTTTCCTTCCTCTAATGGGTATACACATATTTTCATTGATGTTGATTATGTTACTAAGTGGGTGATACGTCTCCATCGTATCTATAATGTTTGACTGTTCCATGCCAATATTCTACAACTTTCATATACTTGTGGAAACTTTTTATACTATTTTTTGGGACTAACATATTGATCCAGTGCCCGGTGCCAGTTCCTGTTTGTTGCATGTTTTTTGTTTCGGAGAATATCCATATCAAACGGAGTCCAAATGAAATAAAAACGGACGGAGATTTTTTTGGAATATATGTGAATTTTGGGAAGCGGAACCAACGTGAGACGATGCCCGAGTGGCCCACGAGGGTGAGGGGTGTGCCCAAGGGGGCAGGCACGCCCTGGGTGTAATGCCCAGGATGGGACTATACCTCCTACGTGTCGAGGCACGACTTAAAGGTATAAGCCCATCCTAGAATGATCTCAAGTTTGGTATCTTTGCACGACTCATGTAAAAGAGGGATTAAATTGCAAAATGAGATAGTTGGCTTACACTCGCCACTTCACACAATACATTACATAAACAATACATCATTCAAAACATCACAACCCGACTACGGGTGAAGAACCAAAAGAAAGATACCAAAACAACATAAAGCCACAGGTCAGGATCGCATCCTAGTAGAAACCACTACTGATCGTCGAAACGTAACAAGCATACGGCCACTCTCTTCATCGAGCTCCCAGTGAAGAACTTGAACCAGCTCCTGCATCAAACTCGGCTGAACCTGCATCTGGTGTTGTAGTATCTGTGAGCCACGAGGACTCAGCAATCCCATAACCATGGGTATCAAGACTAGCAAAGCTTTATGGGTAGGAAGAGGTAAAGTGGTGAGGTTGCAGCAGCGGCTAAGCATATATGGTGGCTAACTTACGAGTACCAGAATAAGATGAGCATCTACACAACGGTCGCAAAAGAGGTGATCGCTAAAGATCCTAACTACATACGGTCAAACATAACCCCACCGTGTTCTCTTCTCAAAGTGAAAAGAGACAGTCACGGTTACTCACACAGTTGTGTGTTTTACTTCGGATCATCTGTCAAGTTTTCTACAACCGGACATTAACAAATTCCAATCTGCCACATAACCGCGGGCATGGCTTTCGAAAGATCATAACCCTGCAGGGGTGTTCCAACTTAGCCCATCACAAGCTCTCACGATTAGCTGAAGTGATAAATATAATATCATCACCCCTTATCTTAGGGAAAATCCGATCAGGCTCGGCTTCCCGGTAGCACAAGTCATTTTGACAATGGTAAAACAAGTCCAGCAAGACCTCCCGGCGTGCCGACACCCTGATAGTAGCCGCGCGTATCTCGTCTCGGGCCACGTCCGGATGAGCAGTACGTACAGATACCGAAGATCCCAGCGAACTGGGTGGTATCCGCAAGTGGCTCTAGTTTGGGACCAACACCATCAGCACTGGCCCCCCTGCTATGTAGAATTAAGAATCCTCGGGGACGCGACCCCCTATGCAAATTTAATTATTTAAATAAGTTTTTATTATGAGGCAAATTAAAACCAATGTTGGGCCTTGCTGGAGGAGTTTTATTCAAAGTCGAACTGTCAAGGGGTCCCCATTTCACCCATCATGTAAGGAACGCAAAATCAAGGAACATAATGCCGGTTTATCGGCGCCTAAGGTGGCATGAGTGGAACAAAACACCGAGCAAAAGGCCAAGCCTTCCACCCATGCCCAGTATATAGGTGTGTTAATAATAATTATAGATATTGTGATATATCCAACAACAAGTTCCCTCCTGGAACGAACTTCATCTTCACCTGCAACTAACAACGCTATAAGCGGGGCTGAGCAAGCGGGTAACATAGCCAAACAGTGGTTTTGCTAGGAAGGTGTCAAGGTTAGAGGTTTCATGGCAACAAGGAGAGGCTGACATAAAAGATGGGTAGCGCGACATGTAACGATAGCATCGAGACAACTAAGCATGGCAATGGTAGTAAAGGTATCCAAGGGTATGATCATCTTGCCTGGGATTCCACGAGGGAGAAGAACGGATCCATGAAGTAGACGGAGCAACACAAACGAGCGAATCCCCACAACTCCGGAACGAAACCGAAGCTAACAAGAGAAGCAACCGGAAAGAAGAAACAACACGGTAAACACACAAGCATAAACATGGCATACGATGCACATCCAAGTATGATGCACGTCCGGTTTAAATATGCATGGCATGGCAAGGTGCACAAACAAAACTACAAGTTAAGTGGAGCTCAATATGCAACGAGTTGCATATTGACAAACCACCACATTTAATTATTTAGTTGACTCTCGTTTATTTACAAGACAAGATTAAATGTTTGGTAACATGGCAAGAGGTGAAGCAAGGTAAAACTACACTATTTAGGCATTTTAAATGAGGCCGGAAGAACAACAACATATCCGGAAAATCCCCATGAGCATGTTTAATAATTATAAGCAAAACACAGTTAAGCATTTTAGTGTTGTTAACATGATGCGGATGACATGATCAAGTTTATGCAATTTTATTAGAAGTTGACAAGAGAGATATGAAGCACTTGTCACTGTGGTGGAAGAAAGGGTGCCACGGCAACGATCCGAAAAATGATGCAACGGCAACATCTCGGTTCCGATAACTCGTTGAGAGTCCGGAGCAAAAGATAGACGGCGTGAGCGAGTGAAACAAGATGAAGGTGGGGTGATCCCGTCACCGGGTTCCCACGAGTCGGCGACGAGGCAACCGAGGAACATGACAAAAGGTCGGAACGGGCACGGAGCACACAAGGAAACATTTCATAAAACACAACATTCATCCACGGGTCATCGGCACGGGGTTATACCTTCGAAACACTCGTTTCGGAGCGGTTCGAGATCGTAGAGGAAGGAGGCGTTCACGTTCGGAGAGGAAGTAGTGGTTCCGTTCGTAGTTGTTCGGGTCGTCGTGGTACTCGTTCGGGTCACGAAGAGGTACTTGCCGCAACACCGGGCATAGTCTTACACGGTCTTGCCGGTCTCGGACTCGGTCGTAGACGTTCACGGAGCTCGTAGCCGTAGAGGTACACGTGTAGTCGAACTTGGCGGCGGTAGTCGTACTTGCGTCGATCTTGCCAAAACCTGCTGGACCAAATCGACAACATCTCCGACGGAAAAACATAGCAACAACAGTTCTTGGCACAAGACAGAAGGCAAAAATGCCCAACAAAAACGGAGCGGCGCTGGACGAGGCCGGGCTGCACGGGGCGACGGGGGTGCTGGTCGCGACCTTGGCGAGGCCGAGGCGACGCGCTGGACGCGGGGAGGGAGGCAGGCACTTAGCGCGGAGGAAGGCAGCAAGGCGAGGGAGGTCGCCGGCCAGAGGAGGCAGGGCGCTGGACGGGGCGACGAAGGGAGGTGCTCGGCCAGCTCGCGGCAGCTGGTCCTCGAGAGGAGGAGGGCCGCACGGGGAAAGAGGGACGGCCGGCGCTCGGCACTGGAGGACGGCCGCGGAGGAGAAAGGCCCGGGGTGTGGAGGCGGAGCCTGGCCGCGGGAGGAGGAGGCCGGGCGCGAGGCGCTGGATGGCGACGCGGCGAAGGGAGGTGAGGGGCGCGGCGCGAGCCTCTGCAGGGTCGCGGCGGTGGACGGCGGTCGGCGCCCTGGCGAGGAGGAGAGGCGAGGGGCTCGAGCGTACGAGGGGGTCGGGGACAGAGGAGAGATCGAAGGGGGGAACGAGGGGGTGGCGGCGGATTGCGGGAGGGACGAGCGAAGGGAGGCTCGGTCGCTAGGGTTACGGTCGGGGAAGAGTGAACGGGCTGCGGCCTGGGAGCAGGCCTTGGGCCAAGGGCGGCTGGAGAGGTGGCTGTGGCCTATGGGTAAGGAGGGAATGGAGGTTGAAATATAAAATAAAAGGTCTGCTGTTTTTTAATAAAAGAAAGAGAAAGGCAAAAGGAGAGGATAGAGGAGGAATACGGGCATAGGGTAAAATTCCCTGGACTCACAAAAATGAGTTGGTTCCCAGAAAAATAGAAAAGGGGCATGAATGGAAAATAAATTCAAATTCCTTTGAATTTATTTCAAATGGTGTGACAAGGACTATGATTTAGAAGAGCCCAAAAATGTCCGGAATTTTGGAGGAGCCTCGATAAAAGGAAAAAGAATATAGGAAGGTTTTTGAAGGAGAAACTCGAAGTGAAAAAGACATGGGGAAATATTATGCACGTGTGTTGGATAATTCCAAACAAATGGAATATTATTATATAGCTCCCTAATAATATTGAGAGGCTTTTATATGTTATAAAGAGAAGGCAACCTTCCCTCGATTTAAGTGGACCGAAGGTCCACACAATTTATTTAGGTTGAGATGCAAAAATTAAAATGACATGATGGCATGATGACATGACGCAATGCAAAAATAAATAACACAAGCAAAATAAAACACACGGAAGGCTCAGAACATCTGGAATCTTCGGGAATCTTCTGGAATCTTCTGGGACGTCGGTCTTCGGGCGTCACAACTCTCCCACACTAACAGAGGATCTCGACCCGAGATCCTAGAGATAGCACCGGGTAAAAACGGAAGAGGAAGAAGGTAAAACAAAGTTGCTTCTTTGACAGACGAGTGAAACCAAGGAACCTTGAGAGGTTAAACAATCTTGAAAGGAAGAAAAGAATGGAGATGAACGAAGTTAAGAGCACTCCGGTAAAAGGAGGAACAAGGAACATAAGAGAACCTTGTAGGTTGAAAAACATGAAACAAGAGCTCACGGACCAAAATAATATGAAACTGCAAGGGTATAGCCAAGGAATAAGAATGACATAATTTGGACAGCACTCCGTCTGAAAATGGAAGGAATTAACAAGAACTTGCCAAGTTGGGAAGATACTTGATGAAAACAACAACACACAGCCTCTGAAACAATCGAAAGAATGGCACAAGGGGTAAGAAAGATTCAAACAGCACTCCGGTTAAATGATAAGCAAGGGAAAGAATATGATCTCGATAAAACGATATGATGGTTTGGAGAGAGCAACATCACAATGCCCCCGGAATGAAAGAATAGCATATAAATAAACGAAATAAAAGAATGGAGAAGAAGATGACAACTTCTCCCACGAATGAATATGAAAAACATCCTTACGAAGAAGGGTTGAACGGAGTTGTTGGAAATTCAACAACGAAAGAATAAGCTTGAAGTGGGCTTATGGAAACATCTTAAAATTAAGAGGTGACACCCATCCACTAACGAAAACATTGATTGGATTGAGATCAACAAGGAGATGAAAAATCTTATTTCACCGGAAGGATAAATGAAGAACTTGGGACATTTATAAGCACCATAATTAGCAACAATCCTTAGGGAAAGCTTTAGGTGAAATACAACCCAAGATAACTCCAACGAATAAATTGAAGGGTTGAAAACATCTCCTGAACAAGGAAAAATGATGGTTTTAAATATCTCATTCTTGATAACTCGTGAATCATGAAACATGAAGGAATTGTCAACAATGACATAACACCATCTGAAAAGATAAGGGATGAAGAATTGCAATTGGAAGCATGATGAAGAATGCTTGAGCTCCAACAAGAATCTTGATGAAGACTTCGAGGATGAATTAAATGATGATGAACCACCAAGAGAACTCCGGTAATGAAAGCATGAGAAGTGAAAGAGGAAAAGAATAAGATTCAAGGCCTGCGATGAATTAGATTGAGCTTTGAAATGATATAATTGAAATAACTTGGAGCTCCGGAAAACAAGATGAACAACTTAGAACCGAGAATATGATATGGTGAACAAGCTCTGAAGGATGGGATTAACCTCTTGGAAGAAACTAGAATAAGATTTATGTTATGCATATCCTTCACCAATTTAAATTGATGACAACCAAAGGATTTGGCATACTACTTATTCTCGTTGCAAAGAATTAAAGAGGGATCTAGCACAACCTTGGATAAATCATCAACAAAGCACCGGTAGGATTGAGAAAAGAACAAATGAATTAAAACGATAACAATGGAAGGGTAAACTTGAAAGAACCACCGTAAGAATATGGAGACGAACGAAGAGGCATCAATGAAGCATATTTGGAGGACGAAGTTGAAAACTGAGAACGAAGAAATATTCTAAAATGATGGCCTTCGGAGGATCACAAAGAAAAGAATTCATGAAATGCTCCGGATGGGTATAAAAGAATTCCTCACAAACGGAACAATAATGAGGATGGCATGAAGCTAGAACCACGAATCTTCAAGAAGACGGGCCAAGATTTAAGAGAAACACTTCTCCGGTCTCCAAATGTTGAAAATGAAGACGAGATATGCCATGAAGAATTGTTGAGCACTCCGGAATGAAGAATTAAAAAGGTTGAACCAATGATGAAAAGAATTTGAAAGTGGTCCTGGAGAAGGACTGTGACTGATGGGAATCATTCTTACGTCACATTTTAAAGAGAATTTGAGTATAACTCCAAAAAACTAATTAGAAGAGTCAGGTAAGATCCTGGGAAAAGACCTGTGGGTTAGGGCCCACTGAAAAGAAACCACCGTTGAAAAAGATTGCTTAAGAGATATTGCACCGGTTGAATTAAATGGCTTGAATAAGATGACAATCTCAAAATAATTTGAACGGATTAAGAATGGAATTATGAATCTTCAGCACTCCGGATATGAATAGCAAGAGGAGAATGATTAATTGGTGCACCAGAATAAGAAAGCATTGTGAAAAGAGGAAAAAAAGGATAAGATCAACACTGAAATCTTGAATTACATCCACCGGCAGAATTTGAGAACAAAAGAATGATGAACTTGAAGCTCTTAAGCATCTTCACGATAAAGCACCAGAATAAGAACATTGAAGGAAATGAACGAAGAAATATCACATGAATAAAATGGATATTTCATATGAGAATTTCTGGCTCCAAGAAGAAGAAGGGAGGGAGGGTGGGGAAAACAAAGACAACTTGGGATGAATGAAACAATACACCGTCAGATTTCTCAACGGTGTCCGTATGGAATAACTTGAAGAGAAGGCACACCGGTTGAAAAGGATTAACATGAAGATCTTGATGATCAAGAAGGATTAGCACTCTCATAGAAATATGAGAACACCGATTAGGAAAGGTATGGAATCAACATTTGACATCGAAGCAACTCGAATACCAGAATCAAGACAAGAACAAAGGGTAGATATTTCGCAGCATCATCTTCACAATCTCATCCGAACAAAGAATTGAACGAGTGAATTCCGCACGTACATCAACTTGACGAGAAGCCACTTGGAGAAGGAAAAAGGTAAATAAAAAGGAACAAGGATCAGATAGAACAAATACAAGATAGAAGCTTCGTTCGACATCTTCGTGCTGAAAGCTCATGGAACGTGTTACAAAAGGGTTTTGCAATCCCCGGATCAGCATAGCCAAGGACCCTTTAAGATGCAACTCCCGATCAGAACAAGTCCATAAAACCACTTCACTCAATGTAGAACCCCGAACTTCATATCGAGCATCCATTGGAAGAATGCCTAGAACTACTGGATGAACCCACCTATTAATTTCCGAAAGTTTCCAGTAATGCAATCAGGTGTTGGGGATACACGGGAAGCACCGCGCAATCAACTCTAAACCTACATCCAGGTGTATCCATCCTTCAACACATAACCAGTCTTTCTCGGAAACTGATTACCTCGGACCTTCAAAAAGCATCCACTATACAAGCTATGGCAATACTCCCGAACTACCTCCCCAGTACTGGGTGATGTCGGGGTTATCTTGCCACTAACCGCATAGGAGAGTTTTTCGATGTCGGCCGTCTTAAGTATTCTAGTACTGCCGCGATGGATTTGTGACGACAACACCTCGGAGCTCAACTCCCCGGGACACTGCCACAACCCCTAATGACAGGAGGCATCGAGCACAATGTTCTCGTCACAAAGACATCGAAACAATCCAAACAATACTCGTGAGATCCTAAAAAAAATATTGGTGCAATTTTTGAAAGTAGAAGAGGCAAGAGTAATCGTCAGGAGTCCTCACCAGAGTGAAAAGAGATGAGGAGCAAAAGAAATCCTACTCTCCGATATATATAGGACTCAAAACATTTTCATGTGTGTGCCTAGACTCAACCGTCAACGATTCGATCAATCAGTGGGGTTCCTAGGTCGGAGAAGGCTCTGAATACCAACTTCTAATGCCCAGGATGGGACTATACCTCCTACGTGTCGAGGCACGACTTAAAGGTATAAGCCCATCCTAGAATGATCTCAAGTTTGGTATCTTTGCACGACTCATGTAAAAGAGGGATTAAATTGCAAAAGGAGATAGTTGGCTTACACTCGCCACTTCACACAATACATTACATAAACAATACATCATTCAAAACATCACAACCCGACTACGGGTGAAGAACCAAAAGAAAGATACCAAAACAACATAAAGCCACAGGTCAGGATCGCATCCTAGTAGAAACCACTACTGATCGTCGAAACGTAACAAGCATACGGCCACTCTCTTCATCGAGCTCCCAGTGAAGAACTTGAACCAGCTCCTGCATCAAACTCGGCTGAACCTGCATCTGGTGTTGTAGTATCTGTGAGCCACGAGGACTCAGCAATCCCATAACCATGGGTATCAAGACTAGCAAAGCTTTATGGGTAGGAAGAGGTAAAGTGGTGAGGTTGCAGCAGCGGCTAAGCATAATATGGTGGCTAACTTACGAGTACCAGAATAAGATGAGCATCTACACAACGGTCGCAAAAGAGGTGATCGCTAAAGATCCTAACTACATACGGTCAAACATAACCCCACCATGTTCTCTTCTCAAAGTGAAAAGAGACAGTCACGGTTACTCACACAGTTGTGTTTTTTACTTCGGATCATCTGTCAAGTTTTCTACAACCGGACATTAACAAATTCCAATCTGCCACATAACCGCGGGCACGGCTTTCGAAAGATCATAACCCTGCAGGGGTGTTCCAACTTAGCCCATCACAAGCTCTCACGATTAGCTGAAGTGATAAATATAATATCATCACCCCTTATCTTAGGGAAAATCCGATCAGGCTCGGCTTCCCGGTAGCACAAGTCATTTCGACAATGGTAAAACAAGTCCAGCAAGACCTCCCGGCGTGCCGACACCCTGATAGTAGCCGCGCGTATCTCGTCTCAGGCCACGTCCGGATGAGCAGTACGTACAGATACCGAAGATCCCAGCGAACTGGGTGGTATCCGCAAGTGGCTCTAGTTTGGGACCAACACCATCAGCACTGGCCCCCCTGCTATGTAGAATTAAGAATCCTCGGGGACGCGACCCCCTATGCAAATTTAATTATTTAAATAAGTTGTTATTATGAGGCAAATTAAAACCAATGTTGGGCCTTGCTGGAGGAGTTTTATTCAAAGTCGAACTGTCAAGGGGTCCCCATTTCACCCATCGTGTAAGGAACGCAAAATCAAGGAACAGAATGCCGGTTTATCGGCGCCTAAGGTGGCATGAGTGGAACAAAACACCGAGCAAAAGGCCAAGCCTTCCACCCATGCCCAGTATATAGGTGTGTTAATAATAATTATAGATACTGTGATATATCCAACAACAAGTTCCCTCCTGGAACGAACTTCATCTTCACCTGCAACTAACAACGCTATAAGAGGGGCTGAGCAAGCGGGGCTGAGCAAGCGGGTAACATAGCCAAACAGTGGTTTTGCTAGGAAGGTGTCAAGGTTAGAGGTTTCATGGCAACAAGGAGAGGCTGACATAAAAGATGGGTAGCGCGACATGTAACGATAGCATCGAGACAACTAAGCATGGCAATGGTAGTAAAGGTATCCAAGGGTATGATCATCTTGCCTGGGATTCCACAAGGGAGAAGAACGGATCCATGAAGTAGACGGAGCAACACAGACGAGCGAATCCCCACAACTCCGGAACGAAACCGAAGCTAACAAGAGAAGCAACCGGAAAGAAGAAACAACACGGTAAACACACAAGCATAAACATGGCATAAGATGCACATCCAAGTATGATGCATGTCCGGTTTAAATATGCATGGCATGGCAAGGTGCACAAACATAACTACAAGTTAAGTGGAGCTCAATATGCAACGAGTTGCATATTGACAAAACACCACATTTAATTATTTAGTTGACTCTCGTTTATTTACAAGACAAGATTAAATGTTTGGTAACATGGCAAGAGGTGAAGCAAGGTAAAACTACACTATTTAGGCATTTTAAATGAGGCCGGAAGAACAACAACATATCCGGAAAATCCCCATGAGCATGTTTAATAATTATAAGCAAACAACAATTAATCATTTTAGTGTTGTTAACATGATGCGGATGACATGATCAAGTTTATGCAATTTTATTAGAAGTTGACATGAGAGATATGAAGGACTTGTCACCGTGGTGGAAGAAAGGGTGCCACGGCAACGATCCGAAAAATGATGCAACGGCAACATCTCGGTTCCGATAACTCGTTGAGAGTCCGGAGGAAAAGATAGATGGCGTGAGCGAGTGAAACAAGATGAAGGTGGGGTGATCCCATCACCGGGTTCCCACGAGTCGGCGACGAGGCAACCGAGGAACATGACAAAAGGTCGGAACGGGCACGGAGCACACAAGGAAACATTTCATACAACACAACATTCATCCACGGGTCATCGGCACTGGGTTATACCTTCGAAATACTCGTTTCGGGGCGGTTCGAGATCGTAGAGGAAGGAGGCGTTCACGTTCGGAGAGGAAGTAGTGGTTCCGTTCGTAGTTGTTCGGGTCGTCGTGGTACTCGTTCGGGTCATGAAGAGGTACTTGCCGCAACACCGGGCGTAGTCGTACACGGTCTTGCCGGTCTCGGACTCGGTCGTAGACGTTCACGGAGCTCGTAGCCATAGAGGTACACGTGTAGTCGAACTTGGCGGCGGTAGTCGTACTTGCGTCGATCTTGCCAAAACCTGCTGGACCAAATCGACAACATCTCCGACGGAAAAACACAGCAACAGCAGTTCTTGGCACAAGACAGAAGGCAAAAATGCCCAACCAAAACGGAGCGGCGCTAGACGAGGCCGGGCTGCACGGGGCGACGGGGGTGCTGGTCGCGACCTTGGTGAGGCCGAGGCGACGCGCTGGACGCGGGGAGGGAGGCAGGCACTCAGTGCGGAGGAAGGCAGCAAGGCGAGGGAGGTCGCCGGCCAGAGGAGGCAGGGCGCTGGACGGGGCGTCGGAGGGAGGTGCTCCGGCCAGCTCACGGCAGCTGGTCCTCGAGAGGAGGAGGGCCGCACGGGGAAAGAGGGATGGCCGGCACTCGGCACTGGAGGACGGCCGCGGTGGAGAAAGGCCCGGGGTGTGGAGGCGGAGCCTGGCCGCGGGAGGAGGAGGCCGGGCGCGAGGCGCTGGACGGCGACGCGGAGAAGGGAGGTGAGGGGCGCGGCGCGAGCCTCTGCAGGGTCGCGGCGGCGGACGGCGGTCGGCGCCCTGGCGAGGAGGAGAGGCGAGGGGCTCGAGCGAACGAGGGGGTCGGGGACAGAGGAGAGATCGAAGGGGGGAACGAGGGGGTGGCGGCGGCTTGCGGGAGGGACGAGCGAAGGGAGGCTCGATCGCTAGGGTTACGGTCGGGGAAGAGTGAACGGGATGCGGCCTGGGAGCAGGCCTTGGGCCAAGGGCGGCTGGAGAGGTGGCTGTGGCCTATGGGCCAGGAGGGAAGGGAGGCTGAAATATAAAATAAAAGGTCTGCTGTTTTTTAATAAAAGAAAGAGAAAGGCAAAAGGAGAGGATAGAGGAGGAATACGGGCATAGGGGAAAATTCCCTGGACTCACAAAAATGAGTTGGTTCCCAGAAAAATAGAAAAGGGGCATGAATGGAAAATAAATTCAAATTCCTTTGAATTTATTTCAAATGGTGTGACAAGGACTATGATTTAGAAGAGCCCAAAAATGTCCGGAATTTTGGAGGAGCCTCGATAAAAGGAAAAAGAATATAGGAAGGTTTTTGAAGGAGAAACTCTAAGTGAAAAAGACATGGGGAAATATTATGCACGTGTGTTGGATAATTCCAAACAAATGGAATATTATTATATAGCTCCCTAATAATATTGAGAGGCTTTTATATGTTATAAAGAGAAGGCAACCTTCCCTCGATTTATGTGGACCGAAGGTCCACACAATTTATTTAGGTTGAGATGCAAAAATTAAAATGACATGATGGCATGATGACATGACGCAATGCAAAAAAAATAACACAAGCAAAATAAAACACACGGAAGGCTCAGAACATCTGGAATCTTCGGGAATCTTCTGGAATCTTCTGGGACGTCGGTCTTCGGGCGTCACACTGGGCCCTCGTGGCCACTCCGTAAGGCGGTTGATGCCCTTCTTTCGCTGCAAGAAAGCTAATATCTGGATAAAAATCGTGTCCAAAAATCAGCCCAATCGAAATTACGGATCTTCGGGAATTTAAGAAACGGTGAAGGGCCAGAATCTGGGAACGCAGAAACAGAGAGAGACAGAGAGACAGATCCAATCACGGAGGGGCTCTCGCCCCTCCCACGCCATGGAGACCATGGACCAGATGGGAAACCCTTCTCCCATCTAGGGAGAAGGTCAAGGAAGAAGAAGAATGAGGGGGCTCTCTCCCCCTCGCTTCCGGTGGCATCGGAGTGCCGCCGGGGCCATCATCGTCACTGCAATCTACACCAACAACTTCATCGCCGTCATCACCAACTCTTCTCCCCTCTATGCAGTGGTGTAACCCCCCTTCTACCCGCTGTAATCTCTAATTAAACATGGTGCTCAACGCTATATATTATTTCCCAATTATGTATGGCTATCCTATGATGTGTGAGTAGATCCATTTTGTCCTATGGGTTAATTGATGATCGTGATTGGCTGGAGTTGCATGTTTTATTATTGGTGCTGTCCTCTGGTGCTCTCTGTGTCGTGCAAGCATGAGGGATCCCCACTGTAGGGTTTGCAATATGTTCATGATTTGCTTATGGTGGGTGGCCTGAGTGCCAGAAGCACAGACCCAAATAAGTAGGTTGTTTGCGTATGGGAATAAAAGAGGACTTGATACTTTAATGCTATGGTTGGGTTTTACCTTAATGATCTTTAGTAGTTGCGGATGCTTTCTAAAGTTCCAACCATAAGTGCATATGATCCAAGAAGAGAAAGTATGTTAGCTTATGCCTCTCCCTCAAATAAAATTGCAATAGTGATTACCGGTCTAGTTATCGATTGCCTAGGGACAAATAACTTTCTCGTGACAAAGAACTCTCTACTAAAACTAATTTAGTTGACTCTTTATCTTAACAGCCCCTGGTTTTATTTGCGTGCTCTTTATATTCTTGCAAACCTATCCCACAAAAACCACAAAGTACTTCTAGTTTCATACTTGTTCTAGGTAAAGTAAATGTCAAGCATGCGTAGAGTTGTATTGGTGGTCGATAGAACTTGAGGGAATATTTATTCTACCTTTAGCTTCTCGTTGGGTTTGACACTCTTATTTATCGAAAGAGGCTACAACTGATCCCCTACACTTGTGGGTTATCAGGACCTTTTTCTGGCGCCGTTGCCGGGGAGCAATAGCGTGGGGTGAATATTCTCGTGTGTGCTTGTTTGTTTTATCACTACGTAGATTATATTTGATGTTCTAAGTTGTTCTCTATCTTTAGTTATGGATATGGAACACGAAATACCAAAAACATTAGGTGTACTTGCTACTCATGGAGATGGGGAACCTCCTAAAACCCTCGATGATCAGTATGTGAAAGATATTATGTACTACTTTGATAATCCTGAAAAAAAACCATTCAACTATATAATGGGAGTAACGTTGGATCAACGTGAATACTTTAGGGATTATCGCCTCACACAAAAAGGGAAACTATTATGAGATCAAATTTATATGTTGTATTGGTATGCTCGGCAACTATGCTTGAGATATGATTATACTTGTTGCTCTAGGATGAAGGCTCCACACCTTCCATTTTCATGCAAATTTAATGATAATGAAACCTTAGCATCTTATGCTAATGGTATATATGATTACTATGATGCTGAACAAATAGAAGAATTTGTTGCTTTTATGGGTGCTTATGAAATTGAATATCTGTTTAAAAGGTATGAAGCTTTTGATGATGATGTTTATAGGCCTGAAAATTTTGCTATGTCGAAATTTTGCTATGAGAATTATGAATACAATGCCAATATTGATGCGTTTATTGAGAAGGTCTCCGCTGTCCAAGAAGAGACTAATATTTTGCAAGAGTCTATGGAAGAAGAAATTAATGACATTGTGAGCTCATTGGATGAAAAGGATGAGGAGGAGAGCGAAGAACAAAAGGAGGAAGAGCAGATTGATCACCTGTGCCCACCTTCTAATGAGAGTAACTCTTTATCCCGTACATTGTTTAATTTCCCTTCGTGCTTACCGAAGGATGAATGCTATGATGATTGTTATGATCCCATTGATTCTTTTGAAATATCCCTTTTTGATGATGCTTGCTATGCTTGTGGCCAAGATGCCAATATGAATTATGCTTATGGAGATGAACTTGCCATAGTTCCTTATTTTAAACATGAGATAGTTGCTATTTCACCCACACATGATAGTCCTATTATCTTTTTGAATTCTCCAAACTACACTATATTGGAGAAGTTTGCACTTATTAAGGATTACATTGATGGGTTGCCTTTTTCCATTACACATGATGATTTTGATGAGTATAATATGCATGTGATTGCTGCTCCTACTTGCAATTATTATGAGAGAGGAACTACATCTCTGCCTCTCTATGTTTTCAACACGATAAATTTGCAAGAAACTGCTTATACTATGCATTGGCCTTTACTTGATGTGCATGAATTGTTCTTGTATGACATGCCTATGCATAGGAAGAGAGTTAGACTTCGTTGTTTCATGACACATATCACTTTATGCTCACTACTAAATGCCAAATCATTGCTAATTAAAATTGTCTTTGATATATCTTGGGATTTGGGTGGATCCATTACTTGAGCACTATATGCCTAGCTTAATGGCTTTAAAGAAAGCCCTGCCAGGGAGACAACCCGGAAGTTTTAGAGAGTCATTTATTTCTTTTGTGTGCTTTTATAAATTCTAAAAGAACCTAAAACTTTTTCAGGAAGAAAAGTGAAAGTAAGAAGGACGAACACCGTTGAAATGGGGGAGCTCCTTGAACTTTGTTCATGCCCATGGAAACCTTGCAAATCTTAAATTACAAAAACTTTTCAACAAAAATAATTATCCCCTTATACAATTCCATTGTATTATAACAATAATGTGCCAAGAGTTTCCTTTAGGATGATTAAACTGCTTGTTGGTTTGTGCGGTGCAAAAATAGAAACTTTGCGTGTAGTGTGCGATTTTTTTTTACTGGAACATCGAAAGGATCTGAAACTTTTTGCAAAGTCTTGCTAGAAATTGTTGATTTTTCCTAAATTTTTTATAATTTTTGGGGTTACATAAGTATGGTTAATGTTCAGATTACTACAGACTGTCTTGTTTTCACAGATTGCTGTTATAGCTTCATTATTTGCATATGTTTGGATTCTTGTTGAAGCCTCCTTGACTTGGGGCCATAGAATTGTGATAGCATACTATGGGTAATGTTTGTTAATAATTATACAATAATGTTAGAGTGTCGGTGTACTAAAGTAGGGGTACCTTAGTATCCCAACTTGTGCACGGGCAGTAGCAGCGTCCCGTGGCAGTGCTTGCCATGCGCCCGCCAAGGCCCACTATGGTTCCTTTGGAGCCATTCAAGAACAAAGTATTAAAGTTAAAGAACAAGACCCCGGCAAGAGGATCTTGCCGGGAAGGCCGCTCCAGGCTCAAGACCACCCCTCTGGCACAAGACCCTGGCAAGAGGAGCTTGCCAGGAAGGCCAAACATGGCATTTCAGGAGACTTGCCGTGGCGCATCGCGCGCCCCGGCGAGGCCCGGAGAGCGACAAGCTCCCGGGCGCGACAAGTTAACAACTGCGGCAAGGTGCAAGCCGCGGCAAGCTTCCACTACGTGTCCGCGCTCCAGCTCATCCGGCCACGTGTCGCCCTGGGGCCCTTCCAGGTGCACGTGGCGGAAGGCTGTGCAGCCTGGGGTACGCGGTGGCGAGCTGCGATGACGAGGCCACCATCGTGGCGAACGGAGACGCCCTGACGGACGCTTTTTGCACTGTTTGGGGCAACGGCGACGGGCATTCAATGCCCTTGTCCCCTGCCGTCAGGGTTAGGTATAGAGCACTATGCATACACTGTTCCAACTACCACCATTTTTACATTTTTACCCTCATCTGTGTTGCCACCTGTCGGTGACCCCTTTCGACCTATAAAAGGAGGCCCATGCGCAACATAGAAGGGGTTCCGATCTTCGATCACTCTCACGCTCGGGGTTGCTAGCTAAAAGCACTGTAGCTCTTCTTGCTCCCGAGCCAAGAACGCAATACAAACCAAGGCAGGAGTAGGGTTTTACGCATCCGTGCGGCCCGAACCTGGGTAAACTGCTCGCGTGCACACTTCGATCCGCTCTTTGTGCATCCTCCGCCCCCTTGCCGTACCGAAAAGGGACTCCGGTCCCATAGGTGTTCGTGGGCGATCAGTTTCCCCGACATCTTTGGCACGCCAGGTAGGGGGCGTCGAGGTTGTGCGAACCTGATCCGGCGTTCACGCGGGCGAAATCTTCAGCAACTTCATCAACTTCATCGACATGCTGCCAAAGAAGAAGGCTTCGGAGGTAGCAGGCCCGTCCGCGTCGATCCCATCACCGCCGGAGCCAACGGCTGGTGGGGTAGACGCCGGCGGAAGGACGGACGCCGGCGAGGAAACTCATGGCGCCGCCAAGTCCAAGGACAAGACGGACGACCGGGCGCATTCCAAGACCTCGGCATCCGTGCACGCACCGCGCCCCTCTCAGGAGGTGCCGGACCGGCAGCGACGTGGTACACAAGGTACCATCCGCTTGCTGGGCCAAGGTCAAACTGGCGGGTCGCGGGACGCTCAAGGCCAACGTGCTGGCACGAGCAAGGCGCGGTCGCCGGGACGAGACCCTGCTCCTTCTAACGCAGTTAGAAGTCCGAGCATATCTCTCTCCTTGCACTGCTCGCCACCGCTCCCCTCCACTCCAGCAGAAGCTCTAGCTCGAGCTCAGCTGCTCCTCGATTTCCCTCCAGCGGCAGACAAGGCCGAAGACTGGAGGGCCACCATCCAGAGCCTCATCGCCTTCGCCAACAACGACACACCGCAGCAGCCGACGACGTCGCGGCCGCAGCAAGTCAGCCAGGCGTGGGCTGATGGAGACAAGACCGCCGGGGGTGCAACTACCGTGCACTCCCCGCCCCGAAGGCCGAAATCGCCGACTCGCCGAATCAACATCGACGATGACTCCACGGCGTCGTCGGATCCGCGAGCTCGCCGCAATCAACGCCAAGTTCTTGACGACAGACGACAAGAGGACGCTCGAACCCGCATCGAGCGTCGAAGAGAGGCGCGACGACAATCCGACCAGCGCGCTGGGCCCGCTGTCGACATGCACGCGCCCGGAGAACCAAGCGACTTGCCGTACGCGACGGGTTGCCCTGCGTTCACCCGTGAGCTGCGGCAAGTCCAGTGGCCCAGCATGAAGAACTTCAAGCCCGACGTACCCGAGAAGTACGACGGCAAGACTCATCCGTCAGAGTTCCTCAGCATCTACACCATTGCGGTGCAGGCTGCCGGGGGACGAGATGAGAAGATACTGGCAAACTACTTCCCGCTCGTGCTCAAGCCGAACGTCAGGTCTTGGCTCATGCACTTGCCGGAAAACTCCATCTCTTCTTGGGCCGACCTGTGCCATCAGTTTGTCGGCACCTTCACGGGTAGCTACAAGCCCCATGGCCAGGAGAGCGACCTTCATATACTCGCCCAGAAGGAAGGAGAGTCCCTGCGAAAGTACATCCAGAGATTCAGCCGCGTCCAGCACAACATCCCGGACGTCCACCCTGCCGTGGTTATTAGCGCGTTCCATCAGAACGTGCGTAACCGCAGGATGAGGGAGGAAATGGCGATGTGCAAGATACGAGACGTCAGCGAGCTCTATGCCCTGGCCGACAAGTGCGCACGCGCTGAAGAGGGGAGGAGACTCCCCGGGGAGGATACTGGAGCAGGGGGAACAGATAGTGAGGATGCCGCCCCGGCAAGGAAGAACCGACGGCGGAACAAGAAGAAAAAGAAGAACAAGGAAGTACTGGTCGTTGAGCAGTCCGGCAAGGAGGCTGGCGCCAAGAAAGCTCAGGCTGGTGGTTCCGGCAAGGAAGCTACCACCGTAGCGGCCGCCGACAAGAAGGACGGCTCCGACAAGCAGTACTGCAAGATCCACCACACCAAGGGCCATGATCTCCAGAACTGCAAGAGGGTCGAGTATCTCGTCGAACAGCAGAAGGCTGAGTACGAGCGACGCGACAAGGAGAAGGCCCAGGGGGTGGAGGAGAGTCCGGCAAGAAGCGGCCATTCAATGGCCGGGGAGGACGCCGCGGCAAGGCCAAGCAGCGGCAAGGAGATAGACCTCCCCGCGGCCGCGACAAGGACGAAGACGAAGACGACGACGAAGACATGGATGACGGAGACAACAGCGAGCAGGAGTTCCAGAGGGCCACAGAAGTTCTGTGCGTCGATGGAGGTGCCTCTCTGCATACTTCCCACCGCTGACTCAAACAATGGGTGCGGGAAGTTAATGCAGCAGAGCCGCCCGCCGAGTCGCGCAAACTTCTGAAGTGGTCCAGCACGCCCATCATCTTCGACATTGAGGACCACCCTGACCGCACAACTGCGGTCGGGTGTTTGCCGATGTTGGTTTCACCAACCATCCGCAACCTCAAGGTCACCAAGATGCTGGTTGACGGCGGGGCCGGCCTGAACCTGATCTCCTCTGCTGTGGTCCGGAAACTACAGATCCCCGACAGCGAGCTCGAGGAGACTGGCACGTTCCAAGGGATCAACCCGGGAAGGAGCAAGCTGAAGGGGAAGATCACACTGCCAGTAACCTTTGGCGGAGTGCTGAATTTCAGGACTGAGAGGATCACCTTTGACATTGTCGATATCCCGTTGCCATACAATGGGATACTTGGTCGTCCGGCGCTCGCCAAGTTCATGGCAACCTCTCATTACGCCTACAACATGCTCAAGATGCCAGGCCCGATAAGCGTCATCTCTGTCCCCGGCGACAAGAAGGACGCGCTTATCTGCGCCGACAAGATTTACCGGGACGCAGCAGCCGCAACAGACAGCAAGACACTTGCCGCTGAAGCTCCCGGGGGGAAGAACAAGACCAAGTCCGGCAAGAGCTCTGGGGCCCACTTCGGCAAACGCAGCTCTTCGGAGTGCTGCGCTGCCGTCGAGGACGCACCAACGAGCTCCACCGGCAAGTGCAAGAAGGGAATGGCAGCTCCGCCTGCAACCAAGAAGGTGTCTGCCAAGGAGGACGGCACTGGTGGTACTTTCACCATCAGTGCCACGCTCGATCCTAAATAGGAAAGCGCGCTCGTTGCTTTCCTGCGGGCGAATGTCGACATGTTTGCATGGCAACCGTATGACATCCCCGGTGTTCCCAGGGAAGTGATTGAGCACAAGCTTGCCGTTTGTCCTCACGCGTGGCCCGTCAAGCAGAAGGTCAGAAAGCAAGCAGTGGAGCGCCAAGAGTTTATCGCTGAGGAAATCAAGAAGCTGGAAGCAGCAGGCCTTGTCAGAGGTGTACTTCATCCCACGTGGTTGGCCAACCCTGTTGTCGTGCGCAAGGCAAATGGGAGGTGGAGGCTTTGTATACACTTCACCGATGTGAATAAAGCTTGTCCCAAAGACCCATTTCCCTTGCCGCGCATTGACCAGATCGTTGACTCCACGGCGGGATATGAGTTGCTTTAATTTCTTGATGCATACTCAGGATACCACCAGATATTTATGGCTGAAGAAGATGAAGAGAAGACCGCGTTCATTACTCCATGGAGGCAC
Source organism: Secale cereale (assembly GCA_902687465.1). Lineage (NCBI taxonomy): Eukaryota > Viridiplantae > Streptophyta > Magnoliopsida > Poales > Poaceae > Secale > Secale cereale. The sequence goes on along the minus strand of LR738710.1, from coordinate 539,985,488 downwards.
TTACTGCTTCATACGCATGCCCTTTGGATTGAAGAATGCAGGTTCAACGTTTGCGAGGGTAGTACACACTACTTTTGAGCCACGGATACACAGGAATGTAGAAGCTTACATGGATGATATAGTGGTCAAGAGCAAGGACAAGGATACCCTGATTCAAGATCTAGATGAAACTTTTGCGAATCTACGCAAGATACAACTCAAGCTTAACCCCGAGAAGTGCGTGTTCGGAGTCCCCTCCGGCAAGCTTCTCGGGTTCTTTGTGTCCCAAAGACGGATTGAAGCCAATCCCGACAAGATCAAAGCCATCAAGCAGATCGAAGCTCCGAAGCGCGTCAAGGATGTACGAAGGCTTGTCGGCTGCGTGGCTGCTCTCAGCAGGTTCATTTCTAAGTCCGCAGAACGCGCCCTGCCGTTTTTCAAAATCTTGAAAAAGGCGGGTCCAATGAGATGGACTCCGGAAGCGGAGGCAGTGCTGCAAGACTTTAAAGGGTACCTGTCCTCCACTCCAATACTTGTCGCACCTAGGTTGCAAGAGAAGTTGCTGCTGTACTTAGCAGCAACCAATCAAGTGGTTAGTGTTGCGTTGGTAGCGGAAAGGGAGACAGATGAGGAGCCTACAGCCCCGGCAAGCACATCCAGCGACAAGCAGGGGGCTTCCTCGACAAGCTCTGGCCCCGACAAGGATGAGTCTGCGCAGATGCAAGAAGAGGTGCGGAAGAAGATGGTGCAGCGCCCAGTTTATTTTGTCAGTTCCCTCTTGCAGGGGGCTAGGTAAAGATACTCTGGGGTGCAGAAGCTGCTTTTCGGCCTCCTCATGGCCTCGAGAAAGCTGCGCCATTACTTCCAAGCACACGAGATAACAGTGGTCACTCGCTTTCCGCTGAAGAGGATATTGCAAAATCCAGAAGCAACAGGCAGGATTGTCGAGTGGGCACTGGAGCTATCAAGCTTTGGCCTCAAGTTTGAAAGTACTTCTACTATCCAGAGCAGAGCATTGGCAGAGTTCATAGCAGAATGGACACCAACGCCAGACGAAGAAATTCCAGAGACAAGCATCCCCGTCAAAGAAGCGAGCAAAGAATGGATAATGTACTTCGATGGTGCCTTCGCGCTGCAAGGCACCGGCGCCGGCGTGCTGCTTGTCGCGCCCACCGGCAAGCACCTCAAGTACGTCGTCCAAATGCACTTTCCCAAGGAGCAAGCGACGAATAATACTGCAGAGTATGAAGGTTTGCTTGCCGGCCTTAGAATCGCAGCAGAGCTTGGGATCAAAAAGCTGATTGTGCGGGGTGATTCGCAGTTGGTTGTCCGCCAAGTAAACAAGAGCTACCAGAGTCCATTGATGGAAGCTTACGTCGACGAAGTGAGAAAGCTTGAAGAGCACTTTGAAGGCCTACAGATGGAGCACGTTCCAAGAGCTCAAAATGATGCCGCAGACGGCCTGTCAAAGTGTGCTGCACTAAAGCTACCTGTGGAACCAGGGATCTTTGTGCTCAAGTTAACTCAACCATCCGTTACACCATCAATTGGACAAAGTAAGAAGAGAAAGTTGGTCTCTGGCGACTACTTGTCGGCAGAACTTCCTGAAGCCGCCGCCAAGGTCCCCAAGACCAACGACAAAGTTGCTGAGGAACAGTCTGCTCCTGCAGACCCTAGGGTTTGTACAGTGGAAGCAGGCGTTCCCGACAAGTTTTGCCCCGGCAAGCTTGTCGGGGAACGTCCAGCTCCGGCCGAGCCACAGGTTCTTGCCGTAGAAGCTGACGTTCCCGCAGCAGCACTGATGCCTTTAGTCCTTGTTGTTGAGCCTCAGGCTCCAGCATGGACGCAGCAAATTGCCCGTTTCCTTCAAACTGGAGAACTTCCCGAAGAACAAGAAGAGGCAGAAAGAATAACCCGGTAGTCAAGTATGTACCAGTTTGTCGGCGATGAACTGTACAGAAGAAGACTCAACGGTGTCAAATTGAAGTGCATTTCCCAGGAAGATGGGCAAAAGCTGTTGGCAGAGATACATGGAGGCATATGTGGTCACCACATTGGCGCAAGAGCACTTGCCGGCAAGGCGTTCCGGCAAGGTTTCTTTTGGCCAGATGTCACATCCCTAGTTTAGCACTTGCATTAGGGCTAGCTAGAGTGTGCATCATGTTTACTTATCACAGAAACTTGAAATGGGAATGACAGAAACCCCAGCACCCCTCTTCTAACAACTAGGGTTTGATAAAATAATTTCCAAAGTACCCAAAATGCCCTTCAAAAATGTTCATCATTTCTGCCTTGGTCTCAAACCTTTGCTAAAAATGGTGCATAATTTTCTAGGACGCTCAAGGGCTTTGGATTAAATCATATGGTATTTGAATTTGGGCATTTAAATGCTATAAAATATTTTAAATACTCAAATAATCATAAACTATAATGTTCCCTACTGTTCATATTATATACAGTGGGCATGACAAGTTTCATGAGTTATAAAAATGTTCTGGCATTTTTATTAATTAAACAAAGTTGCAAAACAAATGAAACAGAAAAAGAAATAGGAAAAAAAGAAAGAGAGAGAAAGCACTTACCTGAGCCCAGCACTGTTTGCAGGCCGGCCCAGCCCACAGCCTCGTTCTGTCGCCTTCCTCCTCGCGCCAGTCGGCAGCGCGCGTGGCCGCCTCGCACCGGCACACGCCCGGCCACCTCCAGGCTGCTTGCCTGCATCCCCGACGCCCTGGAAGACTCCCCGCGACGCCACGCAGCTGCCCCGACCCCTCTCGCACTTTCCCCTCGTCCCCGTCACCTTCCCCTGGCTCTCCTCTCTCACCACCGAGCCGCCCGTCGCCACCGCTCACCGTTGCCGCACCTAGAGCCCTCCCCTCGCCCCATAAGCGTGTCCAAAAGGTTCGCCGCGACGCCCTCTACCTCCTCGCTGAGCCACGGATCGCCGGGAGCCCTGCAACGTCTTCACGCCGCCGTCCCCAACCTCGGATCGCCGGAGCACCTCGCCGTCGATTAAGAAGCTGCAGCGCGTCCCCGACCTCTCCGTCGAGCTCGTTAGCACCGCAGTGAGCTCCTACGCCGTTTCCCTCCTTCTTTTGCTTCGTTTGCGCCATGTAGATGCCGCTCCATTGATCACCGAAACTCACCGCCGCCGCGCTCGCCGCCGGCGATGCTCCGGTGACCATTTGGTCACTGGCACATGTCCATCTTGCTCGCCACAGCACGTAGACAAGTTAGGTACCACGCACGCATCGCCTAGGCCACCGTAGCTGCGTCTCCACACACACCCGACGCCGGTCGCCGCCGTTGAGCTCGTTGCCATCGTCTCCGGCCACCACAGGTCCGGCGACCACCACCATCCGACGCGCAACGGCAAGGGCTTTCCAACGCGCCCAACCGCAGCTCGAACCGTGCCCTGTGGACGTTTTCCGAAGCACGCCGCCGTGTATGGCCTCGCCGGCGTCACTTCGCCGGCGAGTTTGACTCGTTTGACCGGAGGTTGACCACCCCTGAGTCACTGACGTGTGGGCCACCCTTTTCCTAATTAGCTAGTTTAATTAAATAAGTGTTAATTAAATTAGATAGTTAGTTTAGTCACTGACCCGTGGGCCCAGACCCCACTGACAGCTAATTAGTTTTTCGTTTAACTCTAATTAACTTTGTTAGTTAGCTGTGACACTGACATGCCGGGCCCACATGTCATGTTTGACTTGGACTAGCTTCTGTTGACTGGCTGACGTCAGCATGATGTCATGCTGACGCAGTAAAGGTTTTTCTGGGATTTTTAGATTTAAAAATAATTCAGGAAATTCCAGAAAAATGCCTAAACTTCAAAAAATCATATAAATTCAACGGTAGCTCAGATGGAAAAGATTTATATATGAAAAATGATCAGAAAAATCCAATCTTTCCAATGGCACTGGTTTCATGCATGTTTGAGCAAGTTAACCTTGCTGTATACATTAAAACATGATAATGCACTTATTTAAATAATAGCTAAAATGCCAATTTGAATCTTTGATTCAAATAGGCTCAAACCCTTCTGGTTTTAGTTGCATTAGCCAACACACCTGCATCTTGCCATGTCATGAGCATGCATCATATTGTTGCATTTGTTTGTTTAATGATTGTATCGTCGGTATTCTCTGTGTTAGGTCCTGCTCCCGAGGATACTGCTGTGTATCCAGTTGAAGAGCAGTACCCGACAACCACTTTGTCAGGCAAGCAATCATTGATCATTCCGATACAAACCCAATCTTCTCGCTCCTGCTCTCTTTTACTGCATTAAGGCAACAGCGTGTGAACTGCTACTTGCTGCGGTAGTTGAACCCTATTCCCTTGCATGACCTGTCATTGCCACAGTAAATAGTTGAAACCCACTAGCATGTGTAGGAGTTGATTGAGCCATGTGATGTGTGATCCACCATGCTATTTGTTTATGTTGCCTGCTATGCTTAGAGTTGTGTCTGGTCTGGTTCATCTGGGTGATGGATCAGAGTGAAATGATCATACCGATAAAGAGAAGGAAGTGTGGAATACGCTTGGTAAAGGTATCGATGAAAGGCCATGTAGGAGTACGTGGTGGGTTGTTTCATTGGAATCGTCCATAGGACCCGAGATCTATGTGTGTGATTCAAGTTACAGTTACTACCACACATTGGGCCCTGAAATATGACCCCGCTCGACTTATCGACTGCCATGTTCTCTGTCCAGGAGTTGCAACTAGTTTCTAGTGTTTATAGTTTACTGGAGGTCGTGCACAGCGCTGACCCTCGGGGTGGGCTGTGATGCGACAGGTACGTGGCACGGTGTACCGGTTGCCCGTTTGGTGACTCGGGAACCCTGTACACATCGTTTGGGGCCGTGAGCGACACCCCAGCTGGATCTCCCCACGGATGGAACCCAAATAGGCGATAAACCTGGACGAGAGACTTGAGTGGTTGGTTAGGTTGTGGTCTACACCCACGTCGGCTTTCGCTTGAAGTCTGCCGAGCACATGTCGTGTGCAGACGCTAAGTGGTGAAAACATGTGTGAAGAAGTACACCCCTGCAGGGTTATCAATCTATTCGAATAGCCGTTGTTCGCGGTACGGACTACTTGGTTACCCTTACAGTTCATAGACAATTTGATGGATACTACTAAAAGCCTCAAGATAAGTGTGAGTGCCGTGGATGGCCCTTCCGTAGGATGACGGAAGAGGATCCTCGGTAGTGTATTGTTGTGGTGAGTAGTGGACTCGTGTTCGTAATAACATCTTGCAATCTGTTGAGAGTTGTAGTATAGGTTAGCCAAGAGTCAAAGCTGGCTATCTGCTATGAACTCCACTACCCCCTTTGATAATATTGCATGTATGATAGGTTCTGTGGTAAGACTTGTTGAGTACCTTTGTACTCATGTTTGCTTAATAATTGTTGCAGAGGAGAACCCTGCCCCTGTTGATGGGTTCTACATAGACGTTGACATCGACGAGTAGCTTGACACCCAGACGGAGATCTGGAGCTTGTGAAGGGCCTTGTAGATAGTCAGGCTACACCAAGCCTGTTTTATTTTCTAAGTTGTCTGTACTCAGACATGTTGCTTCCGCTTGTGCTTGTATGACTGTATGACTTGAGTGTTGGGTCTTGTGACCCCTACCTGTATGGATGTGTTATGTATGGCTCTTGGAGCCTCTTAAATAAAGTACTTTGAGTCATAGAGTTCTGTTGTGATGCAATGTTGTATTTGCACATATTGAGCATATTGTGTGTATGGTTGAAATGCTTGGTATGTGTGGGATCCGACACCTAGTTGTTTTCCTTTGGTAGCCTACCTTACAGGGAAATGCCTCCTAGTGATTCCAACGAGCCTTGGTAGCTTGCTACTGCTCGGAACACGTAGGCTGGCCGGCATGTGTCCTTCTTCGTTCCTGTGTCTGTCCCTTAGGGGAAATGTCACGCGTTGTTCCTTTAAGTCCATGTAGCTTGCTACGACTTCGGTTCATACGTTGATGACCGACACGTTCGTTGCTGGGTCATGGATGCCTGTCTCTGTAATCTAGTGCCACTTTTGGTTTATAACTAGCCATGTCGGCCCGGGTTCTCTGTTATGGATGCTAGCGACACTGTCATATACGTGTGCCAAAATGCGCAAATGGTCCCGGGCCAGGTAAGGTGGCACCCGTGGGGTTACCGTGCGTGAGGCCGCAAAGTGATATGATGTGTTACAGCTAGATCGGTGTGACTTAGGATCGGGGTCCTGACAGCGTTGGCATCAGAGCTGGAGTGCCTGTAGGTTTCTCAAGCCAACTGGTCGATGTTGAGTCTAGAAAAATTCTTGGTTATATGTAGGGGAATTGATTGTGGAAGGGAACGTAAGGCTCTTTTACTCCTTTACCCTATGCCCTTCTGATCTGAGTCAGTCTATTCTTTCTACGGGGATTTAGGACTAGGCCTCTTATCCTTACTAGGTTCACGTGTTACTAATCCGTAGACTCCTAGGATTGTTGGTTTCAAGCCTGAGTTCAGTTTCTAATCCTTTTAGTATGATGATTGTTGGACCCGGAACCTTGATATGGAATTGTTGTGTGGCTATGCTATCATTTGTATGATGTCTCAAATCTTGTTTGAGCATTTACAGTTGTTATGCTGCCCAATTTCTTCCAGAAACACTAATGCCTTTGCATTACTTCGTGTTTCAGATGTCTGGCCGCATCCCTCACCAAGTGGTTCGTTTGACTCGGTGCATCAATGTGCCCGGTCACACGGCCATGCTAGTCTGTGTGCTGACTGAGACCGGTTATCGCTGGTATCCTGAGTACACCGTGGAGGAACAGTACCGGGATTTCAATCAGAGTCAGTATTTCTGCACAGTCCGGATATACCCCTCATATCCCGGAGCTAACGACCCCATCCATTGGTCTTATGGACTCGGGGTTACCATCGAGATGGCAGTACAGGATGCCGCCTATTCGATGATGACCATTCTCCGGGCTAGGCATGCCCTGTTGCTGAACACTGAGTTCTGTTACATGCCAGCCTCACTTCCCGGAGAGGAAGGCTACTACACTGGTCTGTATACTGATGCTACTCATGAAGAGCCATTGCTTCAGACTACTGTTCAGATGCTGGAGGATAGGGACCGTGAGGTCCGTGCCCTCCGAATGGAGCTGTATAACACTCGAGCTGCCCACTGGACTACTTTGACACGGCTTGCACCTGCTGTGCACGCCGGATATCTGGACATGCGGGATTTGTACCCCGTGCGGACTCGTCTGCCTGATCGCATGGATTGGCGTGACGTTGGGGGTATTACTCCTCCACGTGGGCATCGGTTACCACCAGCATCGGGACCGAGGCCACATCCATGTCCCTATGGTCCACAGCCTTCGAGTGCTCGCGAGTTTCAAGATCCGTCTGTTCCACTTCCAGGTTACGGTGGTAATCTTTACGAAGATTACTACGGGAATGTCTGAGCTAGACCGTGGTAGTAGTAGTATTGTAGTAGTTGTATTCCCACAGTCCTGCGCGTCTTGTGGAATATGACTTAGTGTGTACTGAATTTCGGAGGTGTAGTTAAATAATGTATAGGAGCATGGAATGCCTCTGATGGGATGTATCGTCTTTCACCGCAGTTGTACTTTAGCCTTGGCTTGTACTAAATTATGTATGGTGTGTATGACCGCTGGTGTATATATAGCAGTTTCTATATTACCATGTCGTACGGATGAACATCTCTGCATTCTGTGTCATCCATTACATTCTGCACTTCTATGTCAAATTTTTGCCATCCTTGTCTAAAACGTTGTTTTGTTTTCCTAGGATGGTCAACACTCGCAACACTCCTGCTGCTCAGGAGCAGGGTGAGGCTAGTGGGGCTAGAGATGGGAATCTGCCCCAGCCACCCTCCTTGGCGGAAGTTATGCTCGAGGCAGAACGGAACAAGAGAGAGACCAACCGTCTGCTGGAACGCATAGAGCAGAACACTGGGTTCCGTCAGAGGAATGACATGGTGTCAATCAATGACTTTATCAAGATGTGTCCACCGAAGTTCCATCACTCCACTGAACCTCTGGATGCGGATGACTGGTTACGTAGTATCACCCACAAGCTACACTCTGACCGTGTGGCCGAAGCTGACAAGGTTACCTACGCCGCCTACCATCTTGAGGGCCCTGCCAGTCTTTGGTGGGAAAACTTTGAAGCTATGCGTCCCGCTGGCCAAATCACTACTTGGGTTGAGTTCAGTGAGGCATTCCGTGAACATCACATTTCGGAAGGTCTCATGGATCGCAAGCGGGAGGAATTCTGCAATTTCACCCAGGGCCGATTAACTGTGGATGGCTATAGTCACGAGTTTGGCAACTTGGCACGCTATGCACCTGAGGAAGTATCCACCGATGCCAAGAAGCAGGCGAGGTTCCGCAAGGGACTCAGCCCTGAACTCCGCCGAGATCTACGTCTACACGGGTGCACTTCCTTCCAGAAGTTGGTAAACAAGGCTATCAGTGCTGAAACGGGCCAGACTGACTTCGAGGCCACACGCAAGCATACTCGAGATTTTGGTTCCTCATCCGGCTCTGGCTCTCACAAGCGTCGTGTGTGGGTTCCTAACACTGCTCTGCCACCCAAGTACACACCGAGGCCATCCTATGAGGCGCCTCGCCCAACTCAACAGTTTGCACCTGCTAAGACCTATGGAGGACCGCCTTCCAACTTTGCTCCACGCACTACCACTGTGACATGTTTCAAGTGTGGAGAACCGGGGCACTACATGCGTGAGTGTCCTCAGAACCAGCCAGGAAAACCCGTTGGCCGTGGTAAGCCAACCGGCAAGGTAAATTATGTCAAGCCAATCCCCACTGCACGTGGTCATGTCAACTATGTCTCTGCCGAGGAAGCTTATGAGGACCCTAACGTCGTTCTTGGTACGCTTCTCGTAAACTGCCATCCGACATCTGTTCTTTTCGATACTGGAGCATCTCATTCGTTCATATCTGAGAGCTATGCTCGATTGCACAACATGACTTTTTGTGACATGCCTACTTCCATGGTTATCCAAACTCCTGGTTCAAAGTGGAAAACCTCTAGGGTAAGCCATGGAAATGAAATCCTTGTCGACAGACTTGTTTTCCTAGCATCTCTAATCGCTCTCAAGTCCTCGGACATAAACATCATTTTGGGTATGGATTGGATGACAACTCATTACGCCAAGATTGATTGCTATACTAGGACCATTCAACTTACACATCCATCCGGCAAGATAGTCGATGTCTTGACCCGAATGGCTGAGCGTCAGCTATACTCTCTGAATGCCAGCCCTCTACCAGAACTCGAAGATATCCCGGTAGTCCGTGACTTTCCGGATGTTTTCCCAGAAGAATTGCCAGGAATTCCACCTGACAAAGATGTCGAGTTCGTGATAGATCTTATCCCTGGAACTGTCCCAATCTCTAGGAGACCTTATAAGATGGCACCACTAGAATTAGCTGAGCTTAAGAAACAACTCGATGAGTCCTTGCAAAAAGGTTTCATCCGTCTTAGTTCTTCCCCTTGGGCTTGCCCCGTCCTCTTCGTCAAGAAGAAGGATGGAACGGAGCGGATGGTTGTAGATTACCGACCTGTCAATCTGGTCACCATAAAGAACAAGTATCCACTCCCCAGGATCAACGACCTGTATGATCAGCTCGCTGGATCCTCAGTCTTCTCTAAGATGGATTTGAGGTTGGGTTACCATCAAATCAAAATCAAGAACGGGGACATTCCTAAAACGGCTTTTGTTACTCGTTATGGCCAATATGAGTACACCGTCATGTCCTTTGGGTTAACCAATGCCCCAGCTACCTTTTCTCGATTAATGAATTCTATATTCATGGAGTACTTGGATAAATTCGTCGTGGTATACCTCGATGATATACTCATGTACTCCAAGAACAAGAAAGATCATGCCGAGCATTTAAGGCTGGTATTGACGAAACTTCGAGAGCACCACCTTTATGCCAAATTCTCTAAATGTGAATTTTGGTTGCCAGAAGTAACCTATCTAGGTCATGTGATCTCTGGCAAGGGTATTGCTGTCAATCCCGAGCGAGTTCAAGCCGTCCTTGATTGGACTCCCCCTGAATCGGTCAAGCAAGTTAGGAGTTTTCTTGGCCTAGCGAGCTATTGCCGACGCTTCGTCGAGAATTTCTCCAAGGTTGCTAAACCTCTAACTCAACTCCTTAAGAAAGATAAAAAGTTTGAGTGGACCCCACAGTGCGAGTCCAGTTTCCAGGAACTGAAAAGACGCCTGACATCTGCACCTGTACTGGTACCACCAGACTTTTCCAAGGATTTTATAATCTACTGCGACGCCTCGCGACAAGGACTAGGTTGCATACTCATGCAAGATCGTCAAGTGATTGCATACGCATCTCGACAGTTGCGTCCACATGAGGATAACTATCCTACACATGATCTAGAGCTTGCAGCTGTAGTCCATGCACTCAAAACATGGCGACATTACCTCCTTGGTAATCGCTGTGAAATTTTCACTGATCATCAAAGTTTGAAGTACATCTTCACCCAACCGGATCTAAATCTCAGGCAAAGACGTTGGGTTGAGTTGCTCACAGATTACGACTTAGGAATCACTTACACCCCTGGAAAGGCCAATGTCATGGCTGATGCGCTAAGTCGTAAGTCTTATTGTAACAATTTAATGTTACAACAAGGGCAACCACTTCTCCACGAGGAATTTCGTAAGCTTAACCTTCACATTGTTCCTCGAGGATTCCTTTCCACCTTGGTGGCGAAACCTACCCTTATGGATCAAGTTATAGCTGCCCAGAAGCGTGATAAAGGTATATCCCGACTCCAAGAGAACATTGCTAGCGGACTCGCTAAAAGTTTCTCTATGGATGATCGAGGTGTTGTTTTCTTTGAGAACCGTGTAGTGGTTCCGAAGAACCATCATCTACGGCAGTTAATCCTTAAGGAGGCTCATGAATCTCCTCTCACGATTCATCCCGGTAGTACCAAAATGTATCAGGACCTACGTCAGAGATTCTGGTGGACTAGGATGAAGAGAGAAATCGCTCAATTCATTGCTAACTGCGACGTTTGTCGTCGAGTTAAAGCAGAGCATCAACGGCCTGCTGGCACCCTTCAACCTTTAGCTATTCCTGAATGGAAATGGGACAAAGTCGGTATGGACTTCATTACCGGGTTTCCCAGGACCAGGAAAGGGAATAATGCTATCTTCGTCGTTATCGACCGCCTCTCTAAAGTAGCTCATTTCCTGCCTGTTCGAGAGAGTATTACCGCTAGCCAGCTAGCAGACTTGTATGTCTCTCGGATAGTATCACTTCATGGTGTGCCATTGGAGATTAACTCAGACCGTGGAAGTCTTTTCACTTCATGATTTTGGGAAAGTTTCCAGAATGCTATGGGAACTCATCTCTCCTTTAGTACTGCCTTCCATCCCCAGTCAAGTGGTCAAGTGGAACGAGTCAATCAAATTCTGGAAGACATGCTTCGAGCCTCTGTCATTTCTTTCGGTATGGAATGGGAAAAGTGTCTTCCATTTGCCGAATTCGCTTATAACAATAGTTATCAAGCCAGCTTGGGCAAAGCCCCCTTCGAAGTTCTATATGGACGAAGGTCTGGGACACCTCTTAACTGGTCAGAAACCGGGGAAAGACAATTCTTTGGCCCGGATATGATCCAGGAAGCAGAAGAGCAAGTTCGCATCGTTCGTGAGAGATTGAAAACAGCCCAGTCTCGCCAGAAGAGCCAATATGATAGTCATCATAAGGCTGTGACTTTTGAAATCGGCGATAAGGCTTACCTTCGGGTTACTCCTCTTAAGGGAACCCATCGCTTCGGTATCAAAGGCAAATTGGCCCCTCGTTACATCGGTCCTTTTCGCATTCTTGCCAAACGAGGAGAAGTTGCCAACCAATTGGAACTACCTCCGCACCTATCCAGAGTTCATGATGTGTTCCACGTTTCTCAACTCAAGCGTTGCTTCTCAGATCCTATCCGCGGAGTGGACCACGAAACGCTTGATCTCCAGGACAATCTCACATATCGAGAATACCCCGTTCGTATTCTTGATCAAACCGAGCGCACCACTCGACGCCACAATATCAAGTTTCTCAAGGTTCAATGGTCACGTCATTCCGAGAGTGAAGCTACTTGGGAAAGGGAGGATCGCCTTCGACTTGAGTACCCCACCCTCTTTCCGGAGGAACCCGAATCTCGGGACGCGATTCTTTTAAGTGGGGGTGAGTTGTCACATCCCTAGTTTAGCACTTGCATTAGGGCTAGCTAGAGTGTGCATCATGTTTACTTATCACAGAAACTTGAAATGGGAATGACAGAAACCCCAGCACCCCTCTTCTAACAACTAGGGTTTGATAAAATAATTTCCAATGTACCCAAAATGCACTTCAAAAATGTTCATCATTTCTGCCTTGGTCTCAAACCTTTGCTAAAAATGGTGCATAATTTTCTAGGACACTCAAGGGCTTTGGATTAAATCATATGGTATTTGAATTTGGGCATTTAAATGCTATAAAATATTTTAAATTCTCAAATAATCATAAACTATAATGCTCCCTACTCTTCATATTATATATAGTGGGCATGACAAGTTTCATGAGTTATAAAAATGTTCTGGCATTTTTATTAATTAAACAAAGTTGCAAAACAAATGAAACAGAAAAAGAAATAGGAAAAAGAGAGAGAGAGAGAGAGAGAGAAAGCACTTACCTGAGCCCAGCACTGTTTGCAGGCCGGCCCAGCCCACAGCCTCATTCTGTCGCCTTCCTCCTCGCGTCAGTCGGCAGCGCGCATGGCCGCCGCGCGCCGGCACGCGCCCGGCCACCTCCAGGCTGCTTGCCTGCATCCCCGACGCCCTGGAAGACTCCCCGCGACGCCACGCAGCTGCCCCGACCCCTCTCGCACTTTCCCCTCGTCCCCGTCGCCTTCCCCTGGCTCTCCTCTCTCACCACCGAGCCGCCCGTCGCCGCCGCTCGCCGTTGCCGCACCTAGAGCCCTCCCCTCGCCCCGTAAGCGTGTCCAAAAGGTTCGCCGCGACGCCCTCTACCTCCTCGTTGAGCCACGGATCGCCGGGAGCCCTGCAACGTCTTCACGCCGCCGTCCCCAACCTCGGATCGCCGGAGCACCTCGCCATCGATTAAGAAGCTGCAGCGCGTCCCCGACCTCTCCGTCGAGCTCGTTAGCACCGCAGTGAGCTCCTACGCCGTTTCCCTCCTTCTTTTGCTTCGTTTGCGCCGTGTAGATGCTGCTCCGCTGATCACCGAAACTCACCGCCACCACGGTCGCCGCCGACGATGCTCCGGTGACCATTTGGTCACTGGCACATGTCCATCTTGCTCGCCGCAGCATGTAGACAAGCTATGTACCACGTACGCATCGCCTAGGCCACCGTAGCTGCGTCTCCACACACACCCGACGCCGGTCGCCGCCGTTGAGCTCGTTGCCGTCGTCTCCGGCCACCACAGGTCCGGCGACCACCACCATCCGACGCGCAACGGCAAGGGCTTTCCAACGCGCCCAACCGCAGCTCAAACCGTGCCGTGTGGACGTTTTCCGAAGCACGCCGCCGTGTCTGGCCTCGCCGGCGTCACTTCGCCGGCGATTTTGACTCGTTTGACCGGAGGTTGACCACCCCTGAGTCACTGACGTGTGGGCCACCCTTTTCCTAATTAGCTAGTTTAATTAAATAAGTGTTAATTAAATTAGATAGTTAGTTTAGTCACTGACCCGTGGGCCCAGACCCCACTGACAGCTAATTAGTTTTTAGTTTAACTCTAATTAACTTTGTTAGTTAGCTGTGACACTGACATGCCGGGCCCACATGTCATGTTTGACTTGGACTAGCTTTTGTTGACTGGCTGACGTCAGCATGATGTCATGCTGACGCAGTAAAGGTTTTTCTGGGATTTTTAGATTTAAAAATAATTCAGGAAATTCCAGAAAAATGCCTAAACTTCAAAAAATCATATAAATTCAACAGTAGCTCAGATGGAAAAGATTTATATATGAAAAATGATCAGAAAAATCCAATCTTTCCAATGGCACTGGTTTCATGCATGTTTGAGCAATTTAACCTTGCTGTATACATTAAAACATGATAATGCACTTATTTAAATAATAGCTAAAATGCCAATTTGAATCTTTGATTCAAATAGGCTCAAACCCTTCTGGTTTTAGTTGCATTAGCCAACACACCTGCATCTTGCCATGTCATGAGCATGCATCATATTGTTGCATTTGTTTGTTTAATGATTGTATCGTCGGTATTCTCTGTGTTAGGTCCTGCTCCCGAGGATACTGCTGCGTAAATAGTTGAAGAGCAGTACCCGACAACCACTTTGTCAGGCAAGCAATCATTGATCATTCCGATACAAACCCAATCTTCTCGCTCCTGCTCTCTTTTACTGCATTAAGGCAACAGCGTGTGAACTGCTACTTGCTGCGGTAGTTGAACCCTATTCCCTTGCATGACCTGTCATTGCCACAGTAAATAGTTGAAACCCACTAGCATGTGTAGGAGTTGATTGAGCCATGTGATGTGTGATCCACCATGCTATTTGTTTATGTTGCCTGCTATGCTTAGAGTTGTGTCTGGTCTGGTTCATCTGGGTGATGGATCAGAGTGAAATGATCATACCGATAAAGAGAAGGAAGTGTGGAATACGCTTGGTAAAGGTATCGATGAAAGGCCATGTAGGAGTACGTGGTGGGTTGTTTCATTGGAATCGTCCATAGGACCCGAGATCTATGTGTGTGATTCAAGTTACAGTTACTACCACACATTGGGCCTGAAATATGACCCCGCTCGACTTATCGACTGCCATGTTCTCTGTCCAGGAGTTGCAACTTGTTTCTGGTGTTTATAGTTTACTGGAGATCGTGCACAGCGCTGACCCTCGGGGTGGGCTGTGATGCGACAGGTACGTGGCACGGTGTACCGGTTGCCCGTTTGGTGACTCGGGAACCCTGTACACATCGTTTGGGGCCGTGAGCGACACCCCGGCCGGATCTCCCCACGGATGGAACCCAAATAGGCGATAAACTTGGACGAGAGACTTGAGTGGTTGGTTAGGTCATGGTCTACACACACGTCGGCTTTCGCTTGAAGTCTGCCGAGCACATGTCGTGTGCAGATGCTAAGTGGTGAAAACATGTGTGAAGAAGTACACCCCTGCAGGGTCATCAATCTATTCGAATAGCCATTCTTCGCGGTACGGACTACTTGGTTACCCTTACAGTTCATAGACAAGTTGATGGATACTACTAAAAGCCTCAAGATAAGTGTGAGTGCCGTGGATGGCCCTTCCGTAGGATGACGGAAGAGGATCCTCGGTAGTGTATTGTTGTGGTGAGTAGTGGACTCGTGTTCGTAATAACATCTTGCAATCTGTTGAGAGTTGTAGTATAGGTTAGCCAAGAGTCAAAGCTGGCTATCTGCTATGAACTCCACTACCCCCTTTGATAATGTTGCATGTATGATAGGTTCTGTGGTAAGACTTGTTGAGTACCTTTGTACTAACGTTTGCTTAATAACTGTTGCAGAGGAGAACCCTGCCCCTGCTGATGGGTTCTACATAGATGTTGACGTCGACGAGTAGCTTGACAGCCAGACGGAGATCTGGAGCTTGTGAAGGGCCTTGTAGATAGTCAGACTACACCAAGCCTGTTTTATTTTCTAAGTTGTCTGTACTCAGACATGTAGCTTCCGCTTGTGCTTGTATGACTGTATGACTTGAGTGTTGGGTCTTGTGACCCCTACCTGTATGGATGTGTTATGTATGGCTCTTGGAGCCTCTTAAATAAAGTACTTTGAGTCATAGAGTTCTGTTGTGATGCAATGTTGTATTTGCACATATTGAGCATATTGTGTGTATGGTTGAAATGCTTGGTATGTGTGGGATCCGACACCTAGTTGTTTTCCTTTGGTAGCCTACCTTACAGGGAAATGCCTCCTAGTGATTCCAACGAGCCTTGGTAGCTTGCTACTGCTCGGAACACGTAGGCTGGCCGGCATGTGTCCTTCTTCGTTCCTGTGTCTGTCCCTTAGGGGAAATGTCACGCGTTGTTCCTTTAAGTCCATGTAGCTTGCTACGACTTGGGTTCATACGTTGATGACTGACACGTTCGTTGCTGGGTAATGGATGCATGTCTCTGTAATCTAGTGCCACTTTTGGTTTATAACTAGCCATGTCGGCCCGGGTTCTCTGTCATATGGATGCTAGCGACACTGTCATATACATGTGCCAAAATGCGCAAACGGTCCCGGGCCAGGTAAGGTGGCACCCGTGGGGTTACCGTGCGTGAGGCCGCAAAGTGATATGACGTGTTACAGCTAGATCGGTGTGACTTAGGATCGGGGTCCTGACACCAGAAGCCCTCCAGGATGCAACTGCACAAGTAACCAAGTGTGAAGCGTGCCAGTTCCATGCCAAGCAAATACATCAGCCAGCTCAAGCTCTCCAGACGATCCCTTTGTCCTGGCCATTTTCGGTCTGGGGGCTCGACATCCTCGGCCCTTTTCCCCGCGCAGCCGGGGGCTTTGAGTACTTGTACGTCGCCATCGACAAGTTCACAAAGTGGCTGGAAGTGGAACCAGTGAGGAAGGTGACCGCACAGTCAGCAGTCAAGTTCTTCAGGCCAATTGTCTGCCGTTTCGGAATCCCTAACAGGATCATCAACGACAACGGCACACAATTCACAAGCCGCACCTTCATGCAATACGTCCAAGACCTTGGCGCCAAGGTCTGCTTCGCTTCTGTTGCTCACCCAAGGAGCAACGGTCAAGCGGAGAGGGCAAACGCTGAAGTGCTGCGCGGACTCAAGACAAGAACTTTCGACAGGCTGCACAAATGCGGAAGAAACTAGATTGAAGAGTTGCCGGCGGCTCTTTGTCCAATCAGGACGACACCAAATCGAGCCACTGGACATACACCCTTTGCTCTTGTCTATGGAGCAGAGGCAGTTCTCCCCACGGAACTCGTATACGGGTCGCCTCGAGTGCTCGCTTACGATGAGCTCGAGCAAGAGCAGCTGCGGCAAGATGACGCACTGCTCCTTGAGGAGGACCGTCTTCAGGCTGTTGTACGAGCTGCTCGATACCAGCAAGCTTTGCGCCGCTACCATAGCCGCAAAGTTAAAGCCAGAAGTCTCGAGGAAGGCGACCTTGTTCTTCGACGCGTTCAGTCCGCCAAGAATTCCAACAAGTTGACGCCGAAGTGGGAAGGCCCTTATTGGGTGAGACAAGTCACAAGGCCCGGCGCTGTCCGCCTTGAGACCGAAGAGGGCTTACCGGTGAGAAACTCCTGGAACATTGAGCACCTTCGCAAGTTTCACCCATAAGGCGCGGTTGCCGTGATCCGCTGCGGCAACCACCTTTTGTACAAGTCTTGCCGCTGTTGCATGTAAACCTTTGTACAAAGTCGGGCGCAGACCCCGTGCATCAGTAAAAATTTTGTGCCTTGCACAACTTGTCGTTTTCATGCCTTTTCGCTTTTCTTGCATGTATTATCTGACACTTTGTGCAACACGCATCCCCGGTAAGAAATAACAAGCCGTAAGGCTCCATATCTATGTTTCCTCCCTTTTTCTTTTCTCTCAAGCAGAAGAAGTTTTCCTCGCGCACAAGTTTGCTGGGGGGGAAGGAGACAGTGGTATGGACCAAGTGCCATTCAAGAAAGCCTCGCCTTGCTGGGAAGCAAACAACACAAAAGCTAAGTCGCCAAAGTTTGAGCATTCGAATTTTTTAATTTTTAAGGTTATCTTCCTTGAACGACCGCACTTTGTATGGAAAACCTATGCGCGGAGGAACCAACTCGTGGCTAGCCGCGCCCTTACTTTGTTTCGAGCACGCTCAACGGCTTAAGCGTGCTGCGACAAGTGTCGCGCCCTTACTTCGTTTTCGAGTTCACTCAACAATCTAAGTGTGCTGCGACTAGCTGCGACAAGGTTTCTTGTCGGCGACGGCACTGCCGGCAGGCTGCTGAAGTTCCGCACTCAGCACTCGCGGCAAGGGTCCCTTCGCCGGCAAGTTCCCTAAAAGCGTAGGGTAAAAGCATACAAAGCAAAGAAGTGGAACAAAGGAAATAACATTGCATCAACTACCCAAAGTAAAGTTATATTACAAAATAACTTGTCGATGTTCTAATAGACTATTGTTTTTAACATGGCTGGCAGCGACAAAGGAAGCAAAAAGGAAAACAACCTAGTCCGCGCGGTCACTGTCGACTCTCTTGATCTTGCCCACCTTGGCCACGATGGGGGCGACAAGGGTCTTGAGCGCCTCCTGGTCGGCGTCGGGCGGCAAGGTCCTGAAGACGTTATCGAGGTTGAGTCCTGGGTTGCGGTAGGCTATCTACATCAGCACCCTCTCCATGACTCATGTGCAAAGCCTGCGCTCCTCGTTCGCCAGTTGCGTGGGGATCCTCTCCCGGAGCTGCTGGAGGGCCGGCGCCACTCCCCTGAAGAACAAGCTTAGCTTGGCGCTGTGAGGGAGGTTCTCGTCGGTGGAGTAGCCGAGGTGCTCCGTCCCCAGCCCCGCCAACTCCTTGTCGATGTCAGCGGCGGCGGCGACAAGCCCCTCGGTCCAATGCTCCACCGTCAGCCTGAAGTTATTTTGGGATAGGGCGGCGCTATCCAACAGCGCCCTCTCAGCCCTGAGGTCCTCCTTCAGCTTCGTCTCCCGATTCCTGGCGCTGTCAAGTGATGCGGTGAGAGTGGACAGCTTCAACTCCAAGTCTGCAACAGAATCCTTGGCGATGGCGAGCTCCTTGCCCTTGTCGGAGAGATGGACCTGCAGCTCGGAGTGGCTGTGGGCGTCCTTCTCCCTATCCGACACGAGCGCAGCAACTTTCTCCTCGCTCGCTTTCAAGTGGATCTCCAGTTGCGCCACCCTCGCCTCCAAGTCTCTCTTGGCGGTCTCAGCAGCTGCAGCGGCGTCCTTCGCCTCCTGCAGAGCTCCGCCAAGGGACTATTCGTGCGCGGCAAGGTCGTCCTCGTGGCTGTCGAGGTCGACTTTCCACTGCGTTAGTTCCCCCTCCCGCCGAGACAGCTCCTCGGCGGCGAGCCGTTGCTGCTCCTCTGCTTCGGCCTTCTCGAGTATGAACGCCTCATGCGCCTCGGCGAGCTCCTCCCGCTCCTCCGCCAAGGATCGGAGGGCCGCCTGGTTGGCGGCCCGGAGCTCTTTGGCACGCTTCTCCAAGTCGACGCCCGCCTTGGCGGCCAGAGCCTCTCGGGACTCCAGCTTGGCCTGCCTGGCGCGGTACAGGGCCAGAAGCCTCCGCAGAAGCTGCTCCTCCTCGGGCTCGCTACTGCTGCCGGGCGCGTCGACGAACTTCAGCCCGGCGGAAGCGAGGACTTCCCCATCGAAGACCTCTCCCTCCGCGGGCGCCCTTGACGTAGATGCCCACGGGAGTTGAATGAAGACCCCGTTTCCAGCCTCCAGGTAGGCGCCTGTTTCGGCCACGGCAGCAGCAGGGTCGGCGGTCGACGCAGCGTCTGACGCTCCTGCGGCCTCTGGGCCGTCAGTGCGACCGCCGGTCCCCTCCTCCGCTGCCGCGTCGGCATCCTTGGCTGCCTCTTTGACGGCAGGCTCGTCAGTACCGATCGCTTCTTCGGTAGCCGCGGCGTCGCCAGTGTTGCCGCGCGCGTCCTCCTCGGCGGCAGCCTCCGTTTCCATCGGCTCTGGAGCGGACGAGTCTGAAGACAAGAAAAGAAGAAGAAAGAAGAAAGTATCTGTCAAGCAAATATCCAAAAAGAGAAATTCAAGAGAAGAAAAGTACAAGGGTTACCTGTGCGGGCCTCCTCTTCGATGGGGTTCCTTGCCGGGGAGTCCTCCCTCGGCGGCGTGGTGGTAGCCCCCGCCGGCGGAGGGCCGCTGGCACCTTCCCTTGGCAGGGGGCTCGCCCTTGGCGGGGTGCTCGCCCTTGGCGGAGTATCCTCCCTCGCCGGGGAGCTCCTCCTTGGCGGGGAGGTCGAGATGTGCGGCTCGTCGGGAGCAACCTCTTGGCGCTCCTGAGGCTGCTGCTCTGCTTCTGCACAAGTCAACAAACAAACAAAACATTAACAAGGATAAAAAGCCCACGCGTGCCCGACAAGCGGAGAGTGGTTAGAAGACTTACGCTGGGGGCTGCTCTGCGGAGCAGCTGCCTGGTCCGGCAAGCTTGTCGCAGGCGCATCCCCTGCTGCTGCGACAGGCTCGTCCTCAAGGTCGACCACCGGGATCTTGGCCCTCTTCGCCGCCCTCTGGGCCAAGGTCCTGGAAGACAGACAAAATCAGAATCAGGCAAAGAAAATTCAAGACAAAAGCAACAAAAATCGAAGGAAACAAGAGTTGCCAGTACTTACTCTTCCTCCTCCTCGTCAGAACTGAGCACGGAGAAGTCAAAGTCCGCCTCACACGTCCTGGAGCGAGGAGCTGGAGGAGTAGGCTCCCTCGGCCGCTTGGCGGGAGCAGGGACGGTGGTCTGAGAAGGCCCCACTCCAGTTGTTGCCGAGGCCCGAGGGGCGGCAGGAGCGTTAGCCCCAGCCCGGGAAGACCCTCCTCCAGCCGCTGCTGAAGCGCGGGGCACTCCCTTGGCGGCCTTACCCGCCGCGGTGGCGCGTGTCGGACGGCGCTGCGGCTGCTGGCCCGCCGGCTGCCCCGCCACGTCTGCGGTTTTGCGGAGGCGCCTCCTCGCTGGAGCCGGAGGACTTGCCGGTGGCGGTGAACTACCCGAGGACGAAGAAGAAGAGTCGAGATTCAGAGACCCGCCTGAGTCTTCGGCGGAATCGCTCGATCCGGCGCCCTGATCGACGGGCCCGCTCGACTCTGTGCCTTGCTCGGCGGCCTCGCTTGTCCCAGCGGGTTGCCCGGCAGGCTTTATCACTTTGAGGAGCTCTTCCTCCTCGGCCAGACTTACCGCCTCCGCTGCATCCGCCTCCTCCAAAGTATATCCTAATTCGCCCGCGGCCCTGGCTGCAGCTGCCTCCTCCAACCTGGTGGCAATATGCGCCATCTCTTGGTCGGTGGTGTCACGGGTGAGGCCTCTCTTCTCGTCGGGATTGATTGGCTGCTCCACCAAGTTGTCGTAGAATGTTTGCACGGCTTCGTCAGAAGGCTCCCGCCAAGTGGGGTCAATCCCATGGGAGTCACACCATGGCATCGCCGCGCGGATAGCGCTGAGCGACGAATTGTTGCATAGCGGAACTACGCCCCGCGGCAATGCGAACCACTCTGGATGTTTGGGGTCGTGCTTGAATAGCTCATGGAGCATTCCGTTGAGCTCCATGACAGTGAAATTGTAGTTGAGGCCTGGGCGCAGCCTCATAAAGTCTGCCGCGTTACCAAACTCCCAAGCAGGCCTTTTCCTCTCCTGCAAGGGAGCGATGCGGCGGCGAAGGAAATCTGCTCCGACAGCCCCTACAGTGAGCCTGGCTTGCCGGAGGCGAAGAATCCTAGTGATGGCTATCTTCAGCTTGTCGTCCTCAGGGGCCAGGTCACTCCAGTCATTGCCGTGCACTATTGCAACTTGGCGCAGGGAAGTGAACTGTTGGGGTTCATCCTCCATGATCCAACACCAGTTGGCCCTCCACTCCTCCCACTTGCCGCGGAGTTCCCCAGTCAAGTATGCCTCTTTCTTATGAAGCCTAAATATCCAAGAAATCCCGCCGGACAGAGGAGACCCAGACTCGACTCGAGGCGTAAAATAATGGCGGAAGAGGGCTACGTTGGGGTAGACTCCGACGAAGTTCTCGCACAGATGTGCGAAAACGGCCATGGTCAAGACAGCGTTTGGGGTGAAATCAAGGAGATGAAACCCGTAGGTATTCATAATATCGCAGAAGAATTCGGAATACGACGGGCAGAGCTCGCAGTAGAAGAACAGAGCAAAAAAGGTGTATCCTCCCGGAAACATGTCGCAGGCCTCAGTGGGGAGTACCTTGGTGCGCGGGTGCGCTTTTGTCTCCCTCGCCCAGAAAAGGTAGAAGGAGTCCTTCAGCTCCTCCGCGCTGAGCCTCGGCGGGAAGACCGCCATCTTCTTCCGCATTGACGCTAGCTTCAGCGCCCTGGCAGTCTCCGCGGCTTTCGCCTTGTCGCCCTTCGGGGCCATGGCGGGGATGGCGAGGGAAGTCGACGGCGCTGGGGAGGCTGGCGGCGGCGGAGGAAGGGCGGAGCGCTGCACTCTTTCAACCTTCGGGGAGGAGGGGAGCAGCAGGGGTTTCTGGAGGATGAAGGAGAAGCGGGCGAATGGAGGGAATTGCCCATGTTTCCCCTGCTTTGGGGAGAGGGGGGGGCGTTCCGTATTTCCCCCATTAAAGAAACAGGCCACGATCTCTCCCACGACGCCGCAATCAACGCGTGCCGTTAGGGAGGGGCGCGGTGGATACGGAGTGGGATGCGGCGCGTCGTGTGCCGCGTGTGCCCGTGCGCTGTTCTGGGCCTGGCCCAACAGCGCTCGGCATCGTGTATGGCCCAGGCCCGGGGGCTCCTGTCGGTGTACTAAAGTAGGGGTACCTTAGTATCCCAACTTGTGCACGGGCAGTAGCAGCGTCCCGTGGCAGGGCTTGCCACGCGCCCGCCAAGGCCCACTATGGTTCCTTTGGAGCCATTCAAGAACAAAGTATTCAAGTTAAAGAACAAGACCCCGGCAAGAGGAGCTTGCCGGGAAGGCCGCTCCAGGCTCAAGACCACCCCTCTGGCACAAGACCCTGGCAAGAGGAGCTTGCCAGGAAGGCCAAACATGGCATTTCAGGAGACTTGTCGTGGCGCATCGCGCGCCCCAGCGAGGCCCGGAGAGCGACAAGCTCCCGGGCGCGACAAGTTAACAACCGCGGCAAGGTGCAAGCTGCGGCAAGCTTCCACTACGTATCCGCGCTCCAGCTCATCCGGCCACGTGTCGCCCTGGGGCCCTTCCAGGTGCACGTGGCGGAAGGTTGTGCAGCCTGGGGTACGCGGTGGCGAGCTGCGATGACGAGGCCACCATCGTGGCGAACGGAGACGCCCTGACGGACACTTTCTGCACTGTTTGGGGCGACGGCGACGGGCATTCAATGCCCTTGTCCCCTGCCGTCAGGGTTAGGTATATAGCACTATGCATACACTGTTCCAACTACCACCATTTTTACATTTTTACCCTCATCTGTGTTGCCACCTGTCGGTGACCCCTTTCGACCTATAAAAGGAGGCCCATGTGCAACGTAGAGGGGGTTCCGATCTTCGATCACTCTCACGCTCGGGGTTGCTAGCTAAAAGCACTGTAGCTCTTCTTGCTCCCGAGCCAAGAATGCAATACAAACCAAGGCAGGAGTAGGGTTTTACGTATCCGTGCGGCCCGAACCTGGGTAAACTGCTCGCGTGCACGCTTCGATCCGCTCTTTGTGCATCCTCCGCCCCCTTGCCGTACCGAAAAGGGACTCCGGTCCCATAGGTGTTCGTGGGCGATCAGTTTCCCCGACATAGAGCAGTACATGATGGGATTTTATTGATCATATGCACTAACCCCGCCACTAAAAGTTCGGTTAAGTTTTGTGTGGATGAAGTGTTCAAAGATCGAGGAGGTCTCGATATGAGGAGAAGGAGGAGAGGCAAGAGCTCAAGCTTGGGGATGCCCGAGGCACCCCAAGTAAATATTCAAGGAGACTCAAGCGTCTAAGCTTGGGGATGCCCCAGAAGGCATCCCATCTTTCTTCAACAAGTATCGTTATGTTTTCGGATTCGTTTCGTTCACATGTTATGCATAAACTCTTGGAGTGTCGTGTGCTTTTTTATTTTTCCTTTTAATAAATGCACCATGCTGGTATGAGATACTCCTTGGTTTATTTATAGAATGCTCTTTGCACTTCACTTATATCTTTTGAGTATGGCTTTATAGAATGCTTCTTGTGCTTCACTTATATCATTTGAAGTTTGGATTGCCTGTTTCTCCTCGCATAGAAAACCGCCATTTGTAGAATGCTCTTGTGCTTCACTTATATTTGTTAGAGTGTGGGCATATCTTTTGTAGAAAGAATTTAAACTCTCTTGCTTCACTTATATCTATTTAGAGAGTTGACAGGAATTGGTCATTCACATGGTTAGTCATAAAATCCTACATAAACTTGTAGATCGCTGAATATGATATGTTTGATTCCTTGCAATAGTTTTGCGATATAAAGATGGTGATATTAGATTCATGCTAGTGGGTAGTTGTGGATTGTAGAAATACTTGTGCTGAGGTTTGTGATTCCCGAAGCATGCACGTAAGGTGAACCGTTATGTGATGAAGTTGGAGCAAGATTTATTTTTTGATTGCCATCCTTTGTGTGGAGGTCGGGATCGCGCGATAGTTAACTCCTACCAACCCTTCCCCTAGGAGCATGTGTGCCAGTACTTTGTTTTGATAGCTAATAAATTTTTGCAATAAGTATGTGAGTTCTTTATGACTAATGTTGAGTCCAAGGATTATACTCACTCTCACCCTTCCACCTTTGCTAGCCTCTCTTGTACCGCGCAACTTTCGCCGGTACCATACACCCACCATATACCTTCCTCAAAATAGCAACCATACCTACCTATCATGGCATTTCCATAGCCATTCCGACATATATTGCCATGTAATTCCATTGTTCCATTTATTATGACACGCACCATCATTGTCATATTGCCTTGCATGATCGTAAGACAGCTAGCATGATGTTTTCATGGCTTGTCCGTTTTTTGATGTCATTTCTATGCTAGATCATTGCACATCCCGGTACACCACCAGGGGCATTCTTATAGAGTCATATTTTTGTTCTAGCAACGAGTTGTAATCTTTGAGTTGTAAGTAAATTAAAGTGTGATGATCTTCATTATTAGAGCATTGTCCCGTGTGAGGAAACAAAAAAACAAAAAAAAGATAGAAAGGCCAAATAAAAAAAGGGAGATGGCCCAAAAAAATAGAGGGGGCTAAAAAAACCCCTCCAAAAAAATGAGAGAAAAAGAGAGAAGGGACAATGTTACTATCCATTTACCACACTTGCGCTTCATCATAGCACCATGTTCTTCATGATAGAGAGTCTCCTATGTTTTCACTTTCATATACTAGTGGGAATTTTCATTATAGAACTTGGCTTGTATATTCCAACGACGGGCTTCCTCAAATGCCCTAGGTCTTCATGAGCAAGCAAGTTGATGCACACCCACTAGTTTTATTTTTGAGCTTTCATACACTTATAGCTCTAGTGCATCCGTTACATGGCAATCCCTACTCGCTCACATTGATATCGATTGATGGACATCTCCATAGTCCATTGATTTGCCTAGTTGATGTGAGACTTTCTCCCTCCTTTTGTAAATCACCACCTTCTATTCCACCCATACTGCTATGTCCATGGCTCACGCTCATGTATTGCATGAAAGTTGAAAAAGTTTCAGAATACTAAAGTATGAAACAATTGCTTGGCTAAAACCGGGGTTGTGCATGATTTAAATACTTTGTGTGGTGAAGATTGTGACGCCCGAGACCGACGTCCCAGAAGATTCCAGAAGATTCCAGATGTTCCGGGTTGCCCTTGTGTTCTTCGTGCTTGTGTTATTTATTTTTGCATTGCATCATGTCATCATGCCATCATGTCATATTTATTTTTGCATCTCAACCTAAATAAATCGTGTGGGCCTTCGGTCCATTTAAATCGAGGGAATGATGTCTTCTCTTTAAAACATATAAAAGCCTCTCAATATTTAGGGAGCTATATTTAAAATATTCCATTGTTTGGAATTACCCGCAACACACGTGCATAATTCCCCATGTCTTTTTCACTTCGAGTTTCTCCTTCAAAAACCTTGCCAATAATTCTTTCCGTTGTTTCGAGGTTCCTCCAAAAATTTGAACATTTTTGGACACTTCAATAATCACGTCTTAGTTCAAACCTATTTGAATTAAATTCAAATATGTTTGAATTATTTTCGTTCGGGCCTTTTTATATTTTTTTTCTCCGGCCATGCTCATTTTTACGAGCC
This sequence comes from Secale cereale, assembly GCA_902687465.1. NCBI lineage: Eukaryota > Viridiplantae > Streptophyta > Magnoliopsida > Poales > Poaceae > Secale > Secale cereale. The sequence goes on along the minus strand of LR738710.1, from coordinate 539,959,537 downwards.
CGAGAAATTTAACCTTTGTCCCAATTCTTGCCCTAACCCCCCTCCTCTTTTTCTTTTCCCTTCTCTTTCGTTTTTCTGCTAAGAATCGTTAATAGGAGAGGCTCCCAGCCAATGGACTCCTCCTGGCCCATCTCCTCCCTTCCCAGGCCGGCCGACTTCCTTCCAGCCATCAGGCCCGCGACCCATCTTCCCTCCGAACCCTAGCGACCGATAGCCGCACCTTTCCCCTCGGTCTCCCTCCCTCGCGCCGCCAGAGTCCCTTCGATCCCCTCTCTCTCTCTGGCCCGAGCCCCCGTTTTCCCTTCGATCCCGATCGCTCCCGAGCCCTCCTTTCCTCCAGTGCGCGCGCAGGCCGCCCGACCTCCTACGTCGACCCAGGCCGCAGCGCCCGCGAGTGGAGGCCAGTACCTCGCCGGCCAGGAGCGCCTGCTCCTCTCCAGCACCCCGCTCCGCTCCTCTGCTGCCTCAAGCCATGGCCTCGTCCAGCCCGACGGCGCCGGCCTCGCCTGGCCCGCCGCTGCGCCATGGCGCCAGCGCCATCGCCCCGAGCGCGCAAGGCTTCCGCCCCGCATCCTCCAGCAAGGCGCCATAGGATCCCCAGCGTCGAGATCCTGCCGTGGCCTCCCTCCCTCCGGCCTCTGCATTGCGCCTCTGCGCCGGCCCTCTCCCTCCGATCCTGCACCGCCAGCGGCCTGGAGCCCCCGCCATGGAGCCTCGAGGAGCCGCACGAGAAGCTCTCCAGCAGTTCTCCAAGGCCGCGCCCCTCCTCCATCTTCAGCGCCGGCCAGAGGCCGCAGCTCCTCCATGGCACCGTGCGCGCGTGCGCCCCTGCCTCTGCGCGCCAGCTCCCTTCGACAACACCGGATCCCGCGGCCCTGCCTCTGCCGTGTCGTCTTCTTGCTGCTGCCATGGCCTCATGGTTCCTTCCCGCAAGACTTGTTGCTGCTGTTTTGCTCGTTGCCTTGTTGCCGCGCTTCTTTTGTTTGCTGCCGTGGACGCCAAGTTCGTCGAACGAGGGACCCCGAGACGCCAAGTATCTCTAAGTCGCCAAGACCGGACCGCCAAGTACCTCGACCGCGACAAGTACCTCGACGAACCGAACATCTACGGAAAAACGAGCTCCGTGAACGTCTACCGTCGCCCCGTGTACCACTACTTCCGCTACCGTCGCCCGAGTACAACTACCGCCTCGAGAACGACTACTTCCTCTTCTTCCACTACGTTCCTCGATGACTCGATTCCGCCCCGAAACAATTGTTTCGAAGGTATAACCCCGAGACGTGACCCGTGGATGCATGTTGTGTTGTATGAAATGTCTCTCGTGTGTGCTCCGTGCCGTTTCGCCCGTTTGTCATGTTCCTCGGTTACCTCGTCACCGACTCGTGGGAACCCGGTAACGGGATCGCCCCACCTTTCATCTCGTTTGACTCGCTCTCGCCATCTTTCCTTTTGCACCGGATTCTCAATGAGTTACCGGAACCGATATGTTGTCGTGGCATCATTTTCGGAATTGTTGCCGTGGCACCCTTTCTTTCCACCACGGTGACAAATGCTTCATATCTCTTATGTTAACCTTTTAATAAAAATTGCATAAACTTGATCATGTCATCCGCATCATGTTAACAACATTATATATGTGAATTGTTGTTGCTTTATAATTACTAAACATGCTCATGGGGATTTTCCGGAATTGTTGTTGTTATTTCCGGCCTCATTTAAAATGTCTAAATAGTTAGTTTACTTATGCTACACCTCTTGCCATGTTAAAAACATTTAATCTTGTCTTGTAAATAAACGAGAGTCAATTAAATAAATAATGTGGTGTTTCGTCAATATGCAACTCGTTGCATATCGAGCTCCACTTAACTTGTAGTTTTGTTTGTGCTCTTTGCCATGCCTTGCATATTTAAACCGGACATGCATCATACTTGGATGTGCATCGTATGCCATGTTTATGCTTGTATGTTTACCGTGTTGTTTTGCTTCTTTCCGGTTGCTTCTCTTGTTAGCTTCGGTTTCGTTCCGGAGTTGTGAGGATTCGCTCGTCTTTGTTGCTACGTCTGCTTCATGGATCTGTTTCTTCTCCCTTGTGGAACTCCAGGCAAGATGATCATACCCTTGGATACCTTTACTACCATTGCCATGCTTAGTTGTCTCGATGCTATCGTTACATGTCGCCCTACCCATCTTTTATGTCAGCCTCTCCTTGTTGCCATGAAACCTCTAACCTTGACACCTTCCTAGCAAAACCACTGCTTGGCTATGTTACCCGCTTGCTCAGCCTCGCTTGCTCAGTCCCTCTTATAGCGTTGTTAGTTGCAGGTGAAGATGAAGTTCGTTCCAGGAGGGAACTTGTTGTTGGATATATCACAATATCTATAATTATTATTAACACACCTATATACTGGGCATGGGTGGAAGGCTTGGCCTTTTGCTCGGTGTTTTGTTCCACTCATGCCACCTTAGGCGCCGATAAACCGGCATTATGTTCCTTGATTTTGCGTTCCTTACACGATGGGTGGATGGGGACCCCTTGACAGTTCGACTTTGAATAAAACTCCTCCAGCAAGGCCCAACATTGGTTTTAATTTGCCTCATAATAACAACTTAATTAATTAATTAAATTTTGCATAGGGGGTCGCGTCCCCGAGGATTTTTAATTCTACATAGCAGGGGGGGCCAGTGCTGATGGTGTTGGTCCGAAACGGGCAACCTGCGGGGCCACCTTGGGGAAACTCGAGGTTTGGTTTTACTCGTAGCTTTTCCCATCCGGACGTGGCCTGAGACGAGATACGCGCGGCTACTATCAGGGTGTCGGCACGCCGGGAGGTCTTGCTGGACTTGTTTTACCATTGTCGAAATGACTTGTGCTACCGGGATGCCGAGCCTGATCGGATTTTCCCTAAGATAAGGGGTGATGATATTATATTTATCACTTCAGCTAATCGTGAGAGCTTGTGATGGGCTAAGTTGGAACACCCCCTGCAGGGTTATGATCTTTCGAAAGCCGTGCCCGCGGTTATGTGGCAGATTGGAATTTGTTAATGTCCGGTTGTAGAAAACTTGACAGATGATCCGAAGTAAAACACACAACTGTGTGAGTAACCGTGACTGTCTCTTTTCACTTTGAGAAGAGAACACGGTGGGGTTATGTTTGACCGTATGTAGTTAGGATCTTTAGCGATCACCTCTTTTGCGACCGTTTGCGTAGATGCTCATCTTATTCTGGTACTCGTAAGTTAGCCACCATACTATGCTTAGCCGCTGCTGCAACCTCACCACTTTACCTCTTCCTACCCATAAAGCTTTGCTAGTCTTGATACCCATGGTTATGGGATTGCTGAGTCCTCGTGGCTCACAGTTACTTCACAACACCAGATGCAGGTTCAGCCGAGTTTGATGCAGGAGCTGGTTCAAGTTCTTCACCAGGAGCTCGATGAAGAGTGTGACCGTTTGCTTGTGACGTTTCGACGATCCGTAGTGGTTTCTACAAGGATTCGATCCTGACCTATGGCTTTATGTTGTTTGGTATCTTTCTTTTGGATCTTACCCTTAGATGGGCTGTGATGTTTTTGAATGATGTTATGCTTATGTAATGTATTGTGTGAAGTGGCGAGTGTAAGCCAACTATCTTCTTTTGCAATTTAATCCCTCTTTTACATGAGTCGTGCAAAGATACCAAACTTGAGATCATTCTAGGATGGGCTTATACCTTTAAGTCGTGCCTCGACACGTAGGAGGTATAGTCCCATCCTGGGCATTACAAGTTGGTATTCAGAGCCTTCTCCGACCTAGAAGCCCCCACTGATTGATCGAATCGTTGATGGTTGAGTCTAGGCACACACTGAAAAACCTTTTGAGTCCTATATTTATATCGGAGAGTAGGTTTTCTTTTGCTCCTCATCTCTTTTCTCTCTGGTGAGGACTCCTGGCGATTACTCTTGCCTCTTCTACTTTCAAAAATTGCACCAAATTTTTTTAGGATCTCGCGAGTATTGTTTGGATTGTTTCGATGTCTTTGTGACGAGAACATTGTTCTCGATGCCTCCTGTCATTAGGGGTTGTGGCAGTGTCCCGGGGAGTTGAGCTCCGAGGTGTTGTCGTCACAAATCCATCGCGGCAGTACTAGAATACTTAAGACGGCCGACATCGAAAATCTCTCCTATACGGCCAGTGGCAAGATAACCCCGACATCACCCAGTACTGGGGAGGTAGTTCGGGAGTATTGCCATAGCTTGTATAGTGGATGCGTTTCGAAGGTCCGAGGTAAACAGTTTCCGAGAAAGACTGGTTATGTGTTGAAGGATGGATACACCTGGATGTAGGTTTAGAGTTGATTGTGCGGTGCTTCCCGTGTATCCCCAACACCTGATTGCATAACTGGAAACTTTCGGAAATCTATAGGTGGGTTCATCTGGTAGTTCTAGGCATTCTTCCAACGGATGCACGATATGAAGTTCGGGGTTCTACATTGAGTGAAGTGGTTTTATGGACTTGTTCCGATCGGGAGTTGCATCTTGAAGGGTCCTTGGCTATGCTGATCCGGGGATTGCAAAACCCTTTTGTAACATGTTCCATGAGCTTTCAGCACGAAGATGTCGAACGAAGCTTATATCTTGTATTTGTTCTATCTGATCTTTGTTCCTTTTTATTTATCTTTTGTTCTTCCAAGTGGCTTCTCGTCAAGTTGATGTACCTGCGGAATTCATTCGTTCATTCTTTGCTCGGATGATATTGTGAAGATGATGCTGCGACTTATCTATCCTTGTTCTTGTTTTGATTCTGGTATTCGAGTTGCTTCGATGTCAAATGTTGATTCCATACCTTTCCTAATCGATGTTCTCATATTTCTATGGGAGTGCTAATCCTTCTTGATCATCGAGATTTTCATGTTAATCCTTTTTCAACCGGTGTGCTTTCTCTTCAAGTTATTCAATACGGACGTCGTTGAGAAATCCGACGATTTGTATGTTTCATTCATCCCAAGTTGTCTTTGTTTTCCCCACCCTCCCACCCTTCTTCTTCTCGGAGCAAGAAATTCTCAGATTAAGTATCCATTTTATTCATGTGATATTTTCTTCATTCATTTCCTTCAATGTTCTTATCCGGTGTTTGATCGTGAAGATGCTCAGGAAACTCCAAGTTCATCATTCTTTTGTTCTCAAATTCTGCCGGTGGATGTAATTCAAGATTTCGGTGTTGATCTTATCCTTTTCCTCATTTCACAATGCTTTTTTATTCCGGTGCACCAATTAATCATTCTCCTCTTGCTATTCATATCCGGAGTGCTGAAATTCGTGTTTCAATTCTTAATCCGTTCAAGCTATTTTGAGATTGTCATCTTATTCAAGCCATTTAATTCAACCGGTGCAATATCTCTCAAGCAATCTTTTCCAACGGTGATTTCTTTTGAGTGGGCCCTAACCCACAGGTCTTTTCCCAGGATCTTACCTGACTCTTCTATTTTCCGGAGTATTCTGAAATTCTTTTCAAAGTGTGACGTAAGAATGATTTCCATCAGTCACATGCCTTCTCCAAGATCGCTTTCAAATTCTTTTTCATCGTTGTTTCAACCTTTTTAATTCTTCATTCCGGAGTGCTCAACAATTCTTCATGGCATTTCTCGTCTTCATTCTCAGCATTTGAAGACCGGAGAAGTGTTTCTCTTAAATCTTAGCCCGTTCTCTCAAGATTCGTGGTTCTAGCTTCATGCCATCCTCATTATCGTTTGATTGTGAGGAATTCTTTTATACCCATCCGAAGCATTCTTGAATTCTTTTCTTTGTGATCCTCCGAAGGCCATCATTTCAGAATATTTCTTCGTTCTCAGTTTTCAACTTCGCCCTCCCAATATTCTTCATTGATGTCTCTTCGTTCGTCTCCATATTCTTACGGTGGTTCTTTCAAGTTACTCTTCCGTTGTTATCATTTTAATTCATTTGTTCTTTTCATAATCCTACCGGTGGTTCGTTGAAGATTTATCCAAGCTTGTGCGAGATCTCTCTTTAATTCTTTGCAACGAGAATAAGTAGTATGCCAAATCCTTTGGTTGTCATCAATTTAAATTGGTGAAGGAGATGCATGACATAATTCTTATTCTTATTCCTTCAAGGTGATTTAATTCTTTTGTTTGGAGCTTGTTCATCATATCATATCCTTGGTTGTAAATTCTTCATCTTGTTTTCCGGAGCTCAAGTTATTTCTATTATATCATTTCAAGCTCCATCTAATTCATCGCAGGCCTTGAATCTTATTCTTTTCATCTTTCACTTCTCATGCTTTCATTACTGGAGTTTTCATGGTGGTTCATCATTTTATTCATCCTCGAAGTCTTCATCAAGATTCTTGTTGGAGGAGCTCAAATATTTCTTCTTCATGCTTTCCAAGTGCAATTCTTTCTACCGTATCTTTTCAGATGGTGTTATGTCATTCTTGAAAATTCCTTCATGTTTCATGATTCCAAGTTGTCAGGAATGAGATAATTAAAACCATCATTTTCCTTGTTCAGGAGATCCTTTCAACCCCTCATTTTTATCTCTTGGAGTTATCTTGGGTTGTATTTCACCTAAAGCTTTCCCTAAGGATTGTTGTATTGTGGTACTTATAAATGACCCAAGTTCTTCATTTATCATTCCGGTGATATAAGTTTATCGCCTCCTTGTTGATCTCAATCCAATCAATTGTTTTTCATTAGTGGCTGGTTATCACCGTATAATTTTGATGTTTTCCATAAGCCCACATCAAGCTTATTCTTTTCGTGGTTGATTCTTCCAACAACTCTGTTCAACCCATCTTGATAAGGATGCTCTCTCAAATTCATTGGTTGGGGAAGTTGTCATTATCTTCTACATTCATTCCTTTCATTGAATTATATGCTATTCTTTCATTCCGGAGGCCTTGTGATATTGCTCTCTTTAACCATCATCTCGTTTTATGGAGATCATGTTCTTTCCCTTGCTTATCATTTAACCGGAGTGCTATCTGAATCTTTCTTACCCCTTGTGCCATTCTGTTATTTGTTCCGGAGGCTGTGTGTTGTTGTTTTCATCAAGTATCACTCCATCTTCTCTAGTTCTTGTTAATTCCTTCCATTTTCAGACGGAGTGCTGTCCAAATTATGTCATTCTTTTCCTTGGCTATACCATTGCGGTTTCTTATTCTTTTGGTTCGTAAGCTCTTGTTTCATGTCTTTCAACCTCCAAGGTTCTCATAATACTCCTTGTTACTCATTTTACCGGAGTGCTCTTAACTTCGTTCATCTCCGTTGTATTCTTCTTTCAACTTGTTTAACCTCTCAAGGTTCTTGGTTTCACTCGTCTGTCGAAGAAGCAACTTTGTTTTACCTCTTCTTTTTCCGTTTTTACCCGGTGATATCTCTAGGATCTCGGGTCGAGATCCTCTGTTAGTGTGGGAGAGTTGTGATGCCCGAGACCGACATCCCAGAAGATTCCAGAAGATTCCAGATGTTCCGGGTTGCCCTTGTGTTCTTTGTGCTTGTGTTATTTATTTTTGCATTGCATCATGTCATCATGCCATCATGTCATATTTATTTCTGCATCTCAACCTAAATAAATCGTGTGGGCCTTCGGTCCATTTAAATCGAGGGAATGATGTCTTCTCTTTAAAACATATAAAAGCCTCTCAATATTCAGGGAGCTATATTTAAAATATTCCATTGTTTGGAATTACCCGCAACACACGTGCATAATTCCCCATGTCTTTTTCACTTCGAGTTTCTCCTTCAAAAACCTTGCCAATAATTCTTTCCGTTGTTTCGAGGTTCCTCCAAAAATTTGAACATTTTTGGACACTTCAATAATCACGTCTTAGTTCAAACCTATTTGACTTAAATTCAAATATGTTTGAATTATTTTCGTTCGGGCCTTTTTATATTTTTTCTCCGGTCGTGCTCATTTTTACGAGCCCGAGAAATTTAACCTTTGTCCCAATTCTTGCCCTAACCCCCCTCCTCTTTTTCTTTTCCCTTCTCTTTCGTTTTTCTGCTAAGAATCGTTAATAGGAGAGGCTCCCAGCCAATGGACTCCTCCTGGCCCATCTCCTCCCTTCCCAGGCCGGCCGACTTCCTTCCAGCCATCAGGCCCGCGGCCCATCTTCCCTCCGAACCCTAGCGACCGATAGCCGCACCTTTCCCCTCGGTCTCCATCCCTCGCGCCGCCAGAGTCCCTTCGATCCCCTCTCTCTCTCTGGCCCGAGCCCCCGTTTTCCCTTCGATCCCGATCGCTCCCGAGCCCTCCTTTCCTCCAGCGCGCGCGCAGGCCGCCCGACCTCCTACGTCGACCCAGGCTGCAGCGCCCGCGAGTGGAGGCCAGTACCTCGCCGGCCAGGAGCGCCTGCTCCTCTCCAGCACCCCGCTCCGCTCCTCTGCTGCCTCAAGCCATGGCCTCGTCCAGCCCGACGGCGCCGGCCTCGCCTGGCCCGCCGCTGCGCCATGGCGCCAGCGCCATCGCCCCGAGCGCGCAAGGCTTCCGCCCCGCATCCTCCAGCAAGACGCCATAGGATCCCCAGCGCCGAGCTCCCGCCGTGGCCTCCCTCCCTCCGGCCTCTGCACTGCGCCTCTGCGCCGGCCCTCTCCCTCCGATCTTGCATCGCCAGCGGCCTGGAGCCCCCGCCATGGAGCCTCGAGGAGCCGCACGAGCAGCTCTCCAGCAGTTCTCCAAGGCCGCGCCCCTCCTCCATCTTCAGCGCCGGCCAGAGGCTGCAGCTCCTCCATGGCACCGTGCGTGCGTGCGCCCCTGCCTCTGCGCGCCAGCTCCCTTCGACAGCACCGGATCCCGCGGCCCTGCCTCTGCCGTGTCGTCTTCTTGTCGTTGCCATGGCCTCATGGTTCCTTCCCGCAAGACTTGTTGCTGCTGTTTTGCTCGCTGCCTTGTTGCCGCGCTTCTTTTGTTTGCTGCCGTGGACGCCGAGTTCGTCGAACGAGGGACCCCGAGACGCCAAGTACCTCTAAGTCACCAAGACCGGACCGCCAAGTACCTCGACCGCGACAAGTACCTCGACGAACCGAACATCTACGGAAAAACGAGCTCCGTGAACGTCTACCGTCGCCCCGTGTACCACTACTTCCGCTACCGTCGCCCGAGTACAACTACCGCCTCGAGAACGACTACTTCCTCTTCTTCCACTACGTCCCTCGACGACTCGATTCCGCCCCGAAACAATTGTTTCGAAGGTATAACCCCGAGACGTGACCCGTGGATGCATGTTGTGTTGTATGAAATGTCTCCCGTGTGTGCTCCGTGCCGTTTCGCCCGTTTGTCATGTTCCTCGGTTACCTCGTCACCGACTCATGGGAACCCGGTAACGGGATCGCCCCACCTTTCATCTCGTTTGACTCGCTCTCGCCATCTTTCCTTTTGCACCGGATTCTCAACGAGTTACCGGAACCGACATGTTGCCGTGGCATCATTTTCGGAATTGTTGCCGTGGCACCCTTTCTTTCCACCACGGTGACAAATGCTTCATATCTCTTATGTTAACCTTTTAATAAAAATTGCATAAACTTGATCATGTCATCCGCATCATGTTAACAACATTATATATGTGAATTGTTGTTGCTTTATAATTACTAAACATGCTCATGGGGATTTTCCGGAATTGTTGTTGTTATTTCCGGCCTCATTTAAAATGTCTAAATAGTTAGTTTACTTATGCTACACCTCTTGCCATGTTAAAAACATTTAATCTTGTCTTGTAAATAAACGAGAGTCAATTAAATAAATAATGTGGTGTTTCGTCAATATGCAACTCGTTGCATATCGAGCTCCACTTAACTTGTAGTTTTGTTTGTGCTCTTTGCCATGCCTTGCATATTTAAACCGGACATGCATCATACTTGGATGTGCATCGTATGCCATGTTTATGCTTGTATGTTTACCGTGTTGTTTTGCTTCTTTCCGGTTGCTTCTCTTGTTAGCTTCGGTTTCGTTCCGAAGTTGTGAGGATTCGCTCGTTTTTGTTGCTCCGTCTGCTTCATGGATCCGTTTCTTCTCCCTTGTGGAACTCCAGGCAAGATGATCATACCCTTGGATACCTTTACTACCATTGCCATGCTTAGTTGTCTCGATGCTATCGTTACATGTCGCGCTACCCATCTTTTATGTCAGCCTCTCCTTGTTGCCATGAAACCTCTAACCTTGACACCTTCCTAGCAAAACCACTGTTTGGCTATGTTACCCGCTTGCTCAGCCTCGCTTGCTCAGTCCCTCTTATAGCGTTGTTAGCTGCAGGTGAAGATGAAGTTCGTTCCAGGAGGGAACTTGTTGTTGGATATATCACAATATCTATAATTATTATTAACACACCTATATACTGGGCATGGGTGGAAGGCTTGGCCTTTTGCTCGGTGTTTTGTTCCACTCATGCCACCTTAGGCGCCGATAAACCGGCATTATGTTCCTTGATTTTGCGTTCCTTACACGATGGGTGGATGGGGACCCCTTGACAGTTCGACTTTGAATAAAACTCCTCCAGCAAGGCCCAACATTGGTTTTAATTTGCCTCATAATAACAACTTAATTAATTAATTAAATTTTGCATAGGGGGTCGCGTCCCCGAGGATTCTTAATCTACATAGCAGGGGGGCCAGTGCTGATGGTGTTAGTCCCAAACGGGCAACCTGCGGGGCCACCTTGGGGAAACTCGAGGTTTGGTTTTACTCGTAGCTTTTCCCATCCGGACGTGGCCTGAGACGAGATACGCGCGGCTACTATCAGGGTGTCGGCACGCCGGGAGGTCTTGCTGGACTTGTTTTACCATTGTCGAAATGACTTGTGCTACCGGGATGCCGAGCCTGATCGGATTTTCCCTAAGATAAGGGGTGATGATATTATATTTATCACTTCAGCTAATCATGAGAGCTTGTGATGGGCTAAGGTCGAACACCCCTGCAGGGTTATGATCTTTCGAAAGCCGTGCCCGCGGTTATGTGGCAGATTGGAATTTGTTAATGTCCGGTTGTAAAAAACTTGACAGAGGATCCTAAGTAAAAGACACAACTGTGTGAGTAACCGTGACTGTCTCTTTTCTCTTTGAGAAGAGAACACGGTGGGGTTATGTTTGACTCGTATGTAGTTAGGATCTTTAGCGATCACCTCTTTTGCGACCGTTTGCGTAGATGCTCATCTTATTCTGGTACTCGTAAGTTAGCCACCATACTATGCTTAGCCGCTGCTGCAACCTCACCACTTTACCTCTTCCTACCCATAAAGCTTTGCTAGTCTTGATACCCATGGTTATGGGATTGCTGAGTCCTCGTGGCTCACAGTTACTTCACAACACCAGATGCAGGTTCAGCCGAGTTTGATGCAGGAGCTGGTTCAAGTTCTTCACCAGGAGCTCGATGAAGAGTGTGACCGTTTGCTTGTGACGTTTCGACGATCCATAGTGGTTTCTACTAGGATTCGATCCTGACCTGTGGCTTTATGTTGTTTGGTATCTTTCTTTTGGATCTTACCCTTAGATGGGCTGTGATGTTTTTGAATGATGTTATGCTTATGTAATGTATTGTGTGAAGTGGCGAGTGTAAGCCAACTATCTTCTTTTGCAATTTAATCCCTCTTTTACATGAGTCATGCAAAGATACCAAACTTGAGATCATTCTAGGATGGGCTTATACCTTTAAGTCGTGCCTCGTCACGTAGGAGGTATAGTCCCATCCTGGGCATTACAAAGATGGAGCATAGCCATACCATATGATTTTGTAGGGATAACTTTTCTTTGGCCGTGTTATTATGAAAAGACATGATTGCTTTATTAGTATGCTTGAAGTATTATTGTCTTAATGTCAAATGATAGACTATTGCTTTGAATCACTCGTGTCTTAATATTCATGGCATGATTAGATTACATGATCAAGATTATGCTAGGTAGCATTCCGCATCAAAAATTATCTTTTTATCATTTACCTACTCGAGGACGAGCAGGAATTAAGCTTGGGGATGCTGATACGTCTCCGTCGTATCTATAATTTTTTATTGTTCCATGCCAATATTATACAACTTTCATATACTTTTGGCAACTTTTTATACTATTTTTGGGACTAACATATTGATCCAGTGCCCAGTGCCAGTTCCTGTTTGTTGCATGTTTTTTGTTTCGCAGAATATCCATATCAAACGGAGTCCAAACGGGATAAAAACGGACGGAGTTTTTTTTTTGGAATATATGTGAATTTTGGGAAGCGGAACCAACGTGAGACGATGCACGAGTGGCCCACGGGGGTGAGGGGCGCGCCCTGTGCCCTCGTGGACACTCCTTAAGGCAGTTGATTCCCTTCTTTTTCCACAAGAAAGCTAATATCCGGAAAAAAATTGTGTCCAAAAATCATCCCAATCAGAGTTACGGATCTCCGGGAATTTAAGAAACGCTGAAGGGCCAGAATATGGGAACGCGGAAACAGAGAGAGACAGAGAGACAGATCCAATATTAGAGGGGCTCTCGCCCCTCCCACGCCATGGAGACCATGGACCAGAGGGGAACCCTTCTCCCATCTAGGGATAAGGTCAAGGAAGAAGAAGAAGGAGGGGGCTCTCTCCCCCTCGCTTCCGGTGGCACCGGAGTGCCGCCAAGGCCATCATCGGCACCGCAATCTACACCAACAACTTCACCATCGTCATCACCAACTCTTCCCCCCTCTATACAGCGGTGTAACCCCTCTTCTACCCGCTGTAATCTCTACTTAAACATAGTGCAATGCTATATATTATTTCCCAGTGATGTATGGCTATCCTATGATGTTTGAGTAGATCCGTTTTGTCCTATGGGTTAACTGATGATCGTGATTCGTTTGAGTTTCATGTTTTATTATTGGTGCTGTCCTATGGTGCTCTCCGTGTCACGCAAGCGTGAGGGATCCCCGATGTAGGGTTTGCAATATGTTCATGATTTTCTTATGGTGGGTGGCGTGAGTGACATAAGCACAGACCCGAGTAAGTAGGTTGTTTGCGTATGGGAATGAAAGATGACTTGATACTTTAATGCTATGGTTGGGTTTTACCTTAATGATCTTTAGTAGTTGCGGATGCTTGCTAGAGTTCCAATTATAAGAGCATATGATCCAAGAAGAGAAAGTATGTTAGCTTATGCCTCTCCCTCAAATAAAATTGCAATAGTGATTACCGGTCTAGTTATCGATTGCCTAGGGACAAATAACTTTCTCGTGACAAAAAGCTCTCTACTAAAACTAATTTAGCTGCCTCTTTATCTTAACAGCCCCTAGTTTTATTTGTGTGCTCTTTATATTCTTGCAAACATATCCCACAAAAAGCACAAAGTACTTCTACTTTCATACTTGCTCTAGGTAAAGTAAACATCAAGGGTGCGTAGAGTTGTATCGGTGGTCGATAGAACTTGAGGGAATATTTGTTCTACCTTTAGCTCCTCGTTGGGTTCGACACTAATACTTATCAAAATAGGCTACAACTAATCCCCTACACTTGTGGGTTACCAGTGGGTAGAAGCTATTCCAACTAGTAGTGTTGATCACAACACCTCCATTAAGATGCTTAGAGAAGTTATTTTTCCGAGGTTTGGAGTCGCTAGATACTTAATGACTGATGGTGGTTCACATTTTATTCATGGTGCTTTTCGTAAAATGCTTGCTAAGTATGATGTCAATCATAGAATTGCATCCACATACCACCCATAGTCTAGTGTTCAAGTAGAACTAAGTAACAGAGAGCTAAAATTAATTTTGCAAAAGACTGTTAATAGATCTAGAAAGAATTGGACCAAGAAACTTGATGATGCATTATAGGCCTATAGAACTGCATACAAAAATCCTATGGGTATGTCTCCATATAAAATAGTCTATGGAAAATCATGTCACTTACCTCTTGAGCTAGAACATAAGGCATATTGGGCTATTAAAGAGCTCAATTATGATTTCAAACTTGCCAGTGAGAAGAGGTTATTTGACATTATCTCACTTGATGAATGGAGAACCCAGGCCTATGAAAATGCCAAACTGTTTAAGGAAAATGTTAAAAGATGGCATGACAAAAGGATACAAAAGCGCGAGTTTAACGTAGGTGATTATGTCTTGCTATACAACTCTTGTTTAAGATTTTTTTTGCAGGAAAACTTCTCTCTAAATGGGAAGGTCCTTACGTTATCGAGGAGGTCTATCGATCTGGTGCCATAAAAATCAATAGCGTCGAAGGCACAAATCCGAAGGTGGTGAACGGTCAAAGAATCAAACATTATATCCCAGGTAATCCCATAAATGTTGAAACCAATGTTATTGAAACCGTAACCCCGAAGGAATACATAAGGGACACTTTCCAGAACAATTCAGAGTCTGAAAAGGAAGAGGTATGTGGTACGGTAAGTAAACCGACTCCAAAACAGTTCTAATGGCAATTTTTCTCCGGTTTGGAATATTTAGAAAAATAGAAAAATAAGAAACAGTCTGGAAAGGACACGAGGCGTCCACGAGAGTGGGGGGCACGCCCTACCCCCCTGGGCGCACCCCCCCCCCTACCTCGTGGGCACCTCGTGTGCCTCCCGGACTCTATTTCCTTGCACGTTACTTCTTTTGGTCGGTAAAAATTCATTATATAATCTTTCGAAGGTTTTGACCACCGCACCATGTGAAAATCCTCTGCTTCTGTTTCGAGCTATTTTCTGCCAGAGCTGACAAGGCCAGGCATCATGTCGTCCTCATCCTCCAACAATGAGGGCAACGATGCTTGGCTAATGAAGATAGAGCTGAAGAGATAAGAACCTGGGGAGATCAACAAGGAGGATAGGATCAAGAAGGCTATGGAGGATCAGCCTCCGGCAGCAGAAGAAGGCATCCTTCAACCCCTTCGAAACCTTTTTACTCCAAATAAGATTGAAGCTTTCAAGATGATTGAATTAGCTCAAATACAAAACAAGTATCTCACAAGTGAAAATATTTTGCTGAAGGAGCATATCGCCGCACTCAAGGGTATTATCCGCAAGTTGGAGGATCTCCTACGTTCGATGTACGACACTCCATCATCATTGCTGCCAACTCCATCATCATCGCCTCTGAAGAAAGAGACATAATCATATGGGTACGGGCACTCCCCTTGGCAACTGCCCAGCTTGGGGGAGATGCCCCGGTATCGTATCACCATCACACTCCTATCTTTACCTTTTTCTTAGTTCGATCCTTTTGGCAATATCTTGATCCGGTAGAATAAAGTTTAGTATGATCTAGTTGTGAGCTTTGCTTTACGATCCTTATCTATGTAATCGAGTCCGTGAGCTATATGATAAAAATTATTTTTGAGTCAAGTGCTTGATTATCTCACTATGATCATGAGAGGACAAAATAAAATATAAAAAGTATCAAAGAGATCATATTGATCTTATGGAAAGTAATGACTTCACATATAAAGAGTATGATGAATAAAAGATGTTGAGAATTGACAAACATAGTTTTGGTCATCCTTGCAATTAATAGGAAGTAATAAGGAAAGAGAGGTTTTCACATACAAATATATTATCTTGGACATCTTTTATGATTGTGAGCACTCATTAAAATATGACAAACTAAAGAGTTGGTGTTGGAAAAGGAAGACAATGTAATGGGTTATGTCTTCTTATATCCGAAATAAAGTATATTGTCATGGATCATCCAACATGATTGAGCTTGCCTTTCCCCCTCATGCTAGCCAAAACTCCTTGCACCAAGGAGAGATACTACTTGTGCTTCCATACATCCTTAAACCCAGTTTTTCCATGAGAGTCCACCATACCTACCTATGGATTGAGTAAGATCCTTCAAGTAAGTTGTCATAGTTGCAACTCTCTAAAATATGTATGATCTATTAGTGTGGAGAAAATAAAATTTATACGATCTTGTGATATGGAAGTAATAAAAGCGACGGACTGCATAATAAAGGTCCTTATCACAAGTGGCAATATAAAGTGACGTTCTTTTGTGCTAAGACTTTGTGCATCCAAGCATAAAAGCACATGACAGCCTCTGCTTCCCTCTGCGAAGGGCCTATCTATTATTCTTGCCTTATAAGAGTCAAGGTGAAAATCACCTTTCCTTTTTACATTTTATCCTTTGGCAAGCACACTGTGTTGGAAATATCCTGACATATATACCCAATTGGATGTAAGTTATCATGGTCTATTACTGTTGACATTACCCTTGAGGTAAAAGGTTGGGATGCAACACCATAAGACCCTATCTTTCTCTATGTCCGATTAAAACTCCATACCCATAAGTATTGCGTGAGTGTTAGCAATTGTGAAAGACTAAATGATAGTTGAGTATGTGGGCTTGCTGAAAAGCAATTATATTGACTCTTTCTGATGTTATGATAAATTGCAATTGCTTCAATGACCGAGATCATAGTTTGTTAGTTTCCAATGAAGTTTCTGATTCATACTTGACATTGTGAACAGATTGTTACTTTAGCATAAGAAATCATATCACAATATGTATATGTTGATGTTATAAGAATGATCATGATGCCCTCATGTCCGTATTTTATTTTATCGACACCTCTATCTCTAAACATGTGGACATATTTTTCGATATCGGCTTCCGCTTGAGGACAAGCGAGGTCTAAGCTTGGGGGAGTTGATACGTCCATTTTGCATCATGCTTTTATATTAATGTTTATTGCATTATGGGTTGTTATTACACATTACGTCACAATACTTATGCATTTTCTCTCTTATTTTACAAGGTTTACATGAAGAGGGAGAATGCCGGTAGCTGGAATTCTGGGCTGGAAAAGGAGCAAATATTGGAGACCTATTCTGCACAACTCAAAAATCCTTGAAACTCCACGAAAGTCCGTTTTGGAAAATATAAAAAATATCAGGCGAAAGAAGTACAGGAGGGGGGCCACCCACCGTCCACGAGGGTGGGGCGCGCCCCCTGCCTCGTGGGCCACCCGGCAGGCCCCTGATGCCCATCTTCTGCTATATGAGGTGTTTTGACCTGGAAAAAATCATAAGGAGGCTTTCGGGACGAAGCGTCGCCGTCTCGAGGCGGAACCTTGGCGGAACCAATCTAGGGCTCCGGCGGAGCTGTTCTGCCGAGGATACTTCCCTCCGGGTGGGGGAAATCGTCGCCATCATCATCACCAACAACTCTCCCATCTCGGGGAGGGTTATCTTCATCAACATATTCACCAGCACCATCTCCTCTCAAACCCTAGTTCATCTCTTGTATCCAATCTTTGTATGAAAACCTCAGGTTGGTACCTGTGGGTTGCTAGTAGTGTTGATTACTCCTTGTAGTTGATGCTAGTTGGTTTACTTGGCGGAAGATCATATGTTCAGATCCATTATGCATACTAATACCCCTCTGATTATGAACATGAATATGCTTTGTGATTAGTTTCGTTTGTTCCTAAGGACATGGGAGAAGTCTTGCTATAAGTAGTCATGTGAATTTGATATTCGTTCAATATTTTGATAAGATGTATGTTGTCTTTCCTCTAGTGGTGTCATGTGAACGTCGACTACATGACACTTCACCATTATTTGGGCCTAGAGGAAGGTATTGGGAAGTAATAAGTAGATGATGGGTTGCTAGAGTGACAGAAGCTTAAACCCTAGTTTATGTGTTGCTTCGTAAGGGGCTGATTTGGATCCATATGTTTCATGCTATGGTTAGGTTTACCTTAATACTTCTTTTGTAGTTGCGGATGCTTGTAATAGAGGTTAATCATAAGTGGGATGCTTGTCCAAGTAAGGGCAGTACCCAAGCACCGGTCCACCCACATACCAAATCTACCATTCTTAAGAAATTGCTCCCCACTTCTCCCTATTCTCTCAACATGCAACCCGTCGACATCATCATCTAGCCATGTCAGCAATTCTCCTGATTTTCCTCCCCTATTTCACCATAACTATCGCGAGCATAAGTGCAACAGATAATTAGCAAAAAACTGAACGCAAGTGTCCATGCGTCCCTTGTTGCCATGCATAATAAATCGGTAATCGAAACTTGCGTGCGTCGGTTCTCTGTCCATCCACCTCTCATATTCCAATGGGGCGGCTCTCGGTGGCCAGATTAACGTTCAACCTCCCACACTCCGTCCCATTCGTTGGCTCCACCTTCCTCGACTCCTAAAAATGCTAGCACCAACATAGCCGCCAGATCATGCAGCACCTTCATGTTCCCCTTCCACTCCTTCTATAACTCCCCACCCTCCTAATATAAATCCTCCACTGGTAAGAGACCCCCCGTCATGTGCTCCAGTCAATGCCAAATCGGCCGCTGCTCGGCTCCTTCCATGTCGCCGCTAGGCTGATTCGAGAGGAAGACACGAGAAGGATAGGGATGTGGCGGCTGTGATGGAGAGAGTAGTTGTGATGGAGAGAGAAGGCAGGGGAGCGAGGCGGCGGCTGTGTCAACGAGAGAGAGAGGGGAGCATGTTGTGGCCATCTCCAGGTCAAAGGACGACGGACGAACACACCATCCAGAGTGACAAAATCTTGCCGGCATCATCTATAAGTTTGTTTCATAGCAAATTTTACCTTCTCATACACCAAATCTCCCTCATCTACTGCTCCAGCCGGCCCCGTGCGGCCGATCGTCTCCCTTAGGCCGGTGTCCACAACGGACGATGCCTCCTCCAACCACGTTCAAGGTAATCACCATCATCTACGCTCTCAACCTAGCCAGGCTCTGCAGATTGGTCGACATTAACAAATTCTACAGATGCCAATGCCTAAGGATGGCAATGGGTCGGGTTTGGATCGGGTTGAACAATATCAAATCCATATCCATATCCATATCCATGAAGACAGTCTTTGCCCGCCCATGATAAAATCCATGGGTGAAAATTATGTCCATGTCCAAACCCGATGGATATCCATACCCACTGGATATCGATTGGGTCCTCTCTAGACATATAAATAAGACATAACCCAATGTTAACATAAGATCTTACATTCTTCACTTCGTGGCAGGCTAGGCTTCACTTATGGTAAATCAATGTCCACTAACAACATAAGATCATTTAGTATTTTTTCTAACAAATGAGAATGACGAGTCATTTAACAAGGAGATAAAAATAAGGGAAGGGCATTGGGGTATGTTACAGTGGAGATTGAATGTAAACTAATAAAAGTTATGATGAGGATTGTGTAATTTATTTTGCATGTTTTGGATAACAAAGTGTAAAATTGCGGTGGGACATGTGACTGCGGGGTAGGCATAGCAGAATTTTGCCATTAAGTCATACTATTAGGTCGGGTTTTGATATACCCACGGGTACAAGATTATATCCATGCCCTACCCACGAGTAATCGGGTCGGGTTTGGGCGCTGCCCATGGACACAAAAGCATATCCAAACCCTATCCATTCGGGTCGGATATCCATGGATATCCATGTCCATGGATAAAATTTCCATCCTTACCAGTGCCTTCGCTTCAGCCTCCGGTTCTGTTCCTCCAGTCGCATCTGCGTTGCAACAGATCATGATGAGGAGACTCAATTCCCTAGCAACAATTTTTATTTTATAGGTACGTATACGTTCTATACAAATTATTTTATACAATACCTAATGACAGGGAGCATCATCAGCAAAGTAGCATATAATATTAAATATATATAGTTTTACTAATCCAAGTATGCTATCCGCCAAATTCACCATCCTTAGATTAGACGATGCTCTGTGCAATTCAACGAGCTTAGATAATGGTGAAGTTCATGAGTTCTTAATCGATCCAACTACCAATTGATAATCTATGACATTAGTTATGTTCCAGTGCCATTGTAATAGCTAACATAGCCGGCTATGTAATTTCATAGATTTGAAGGATATATGAAAAGACTCACCAACACTCTGTCCTCTCTTTTGTTCTCTTGCACCCAGAGAGATGCTAGAGGTCAGTTATAGAGAGGTCTGCGTCGAGGTACATATGTACAGCATCCATTCGGTTGAGTTGGCGTAGAGGAGAAAACCCATGTGTGGAAGGGAAGTTGCATTTGTAATGGATGCAAGCAAACAATGCTTTATTACCGAAGCAAGAAAAACAAAGGGTATGTTAGCACTCAGCAGCTGCCACAACATGGTAAGCAGGAGCATTATGAAATCGAATAATGAGGAGTTCTGGACCCTCTCTCTCTCACTCACTCACTCTCTCTCTCTCTCTCTGTGTGTATGTGTTCTTTTTGTATAATTTTGTTGGATATTCCTTTAATTCATTATGTGATAGTACCTCATTGGTGCTAAATTTTACATCCACATTAAATTTCTATTTTTGAGATACCATGATAAGCGCTACAAATTCCCGCAGCAACGCGCGGGGTATTGTCGAGTTATCAGAGTAACGAACACGAATCATATGAACGTGATGAAAACTAGCTTCACGATAATTCCCATGTGTCCTCGGGAGCGCTTTCCTTCATATAAGAGTTTGTCCAGGCTTGTCCTTTCCTACAAAAAGGATTGGGCCATATTGTTGCACCTTATTTACTTTTACCGTTTATTACTTGTTACCAATTACCTTATCACAAAACTATATGTTACCGATAATTTCAGTGCTTGCAGAGAATACCTTACGGAAAATTGCATATCATTTCCTTCTGCTCCTCGTTGGGTTCGACACTCTTACTTATCTAAAGGACTACGATAGATCCCCTACACTTATGGGTCATCAATAGGCAAGAGCTACCCGATGATCAAAACGAGGCTCGTCACATAGTTCAGTGTTCTAAAACCTACAAAGTTCACAAAGGTGAACTATACAGAAAAGCACTACTTCTGTTCTCTAAAGATGTATCTCTGAAGAGGAGGGAGAGGGACGGCAACATTTGGCAGAAATACATGCTGGTTTGGGTGGCCATCACGCTGCAGCTCGGGCTCTCATAAGCAAGGCTTTTCGAACAGGCTTTTTCGGCCAACAGCCCGAGCAGATGCACTAGCCCTCGTCCAAAATTGTGTCGGATGTCAACTTTTCTCCAATCAAAGTCATATAACTCCCACCGCCTTGAGAAAAATCCCCATTACTTGTCCTTTTGCGGTCTCGGGACTGGATATGGTAGGACCCCTTAAAGGGGAAGCCATAAAAAGAAATATTTACTGGTTATGGTGGATAAGTTCACTAAATGGATAGAAGCCAAACCGGTAAGAACGGCTGAAGCAGGGCAACTGATTGATTTTATATCAAGTTTGGTACATAATGTCTACTATGCAACCTTCTTCTTGTAGACGTTGTTGGGCCTCGAAGTGCAGAGGTTTGTAGGACAGTAGCAAATTTCCCTCAAGTGGATGAGCTAAGGTTTATCAATCCATGGGAGGCGTAGGATGAAGATTGTCTCTCTCAAACAACCCTGCAACCAAATAACAAAGAGTCTCTTGTGTCCCCAACACACCCAATACAATGGTAAATTGTATAGGTGCACTAGTTCGGCGAAGAGATGGTGATACAAGTGCAATATGGATGGTAGATATAGGTTTTTGTAATAGGAAAATATAAAACATCAAGGTAGCAAGTGGTAAACGTGAGCATAAACGGTGTTGCAATGATAGGAGACAAGGCCTAGGGTTCATACTTTCACTAGAGCAAGTTCTCTCAACAAGGATAACATAATTGGATCATATTACTAGCCCTCAACATGCAACAGAGAGTCACTCCAAAATAACTAATAGTGGAAAACAAACGAAGAGATTATAGTAGGGTACGAACCCACCTCAAAGTTATTCTGTCTGATCGATCTATTCAAGAGTCTGTAGTAATGTTCAATCTATCATAGAGTTCGTACTAGAATAACACCTTAAGACACAAATCAATCAAAACCCTAATGTCACCTAGATACTCCATTGTCACCTCAAGTATCTGTGGGCATGATTATACGATATACATCACACAATCTCAGATTCATCTATTCCACCAACACAAAGTACTTCAAACAGTGCCCCAAAGTTTCTATCGGAGAGTCAAGACGAAAATGTGTGCCAACCCCTATGCATAGATTCCCAAGGTCATGGAACCCAAAAGTTGATCACCAAAACATACATCAAGTAGATCACATGACATCCCATTGTCACCACAGATAAGCACATGCAAGACATACATCAACTGTTCTCAAATCCTTAAAGACTCAATCCGATAAGATAACTTCAAAGGGAAAACTCAATTCATCACAAGAGAGTAGAGGGGGAGAAGCGTCATAAGATCCAACTATAATAGCAAAGCTCGCGATACATCAAGATCGTGCCATCTAAAGAACACGAGAGAGAGAGAGAGAGAGAGAGAGATCAAACACATAGCTACTGATACATACCCTCATCCTCGAGGGTGGAATACTCCCTCCTCGTCATGGAGAGCGCCGTGAAGATGAAGATGGCCACCGGTGAGGGTTCCCCCCTCCAGCAGGGTGCCTCAACAGGGTCTAGAATGGTTTTTGGTGTCTCCAGAGGCTTTAGGCGGTGGAACTCCCGATCTAGGTTATTTTCCGGAGGTTTCTATACATATAGGAGGTGCTGGAGTCGAGGCCAAGCAAAGGGGGGCTACGGGCTGTCCACGAGGCAGGGGGCGCGCCCCCCACCCTCGTGGGCATCCCGTGGGTCCTCTCGTCCCCCTCCGGCACTCTGTGGGCTTCTTCTGGTCCAAAAATGATCTCCGTTTATTTTCAGGTCAACTGGGCTCCGTTTGATATTCCTTTTCTGTGAAACCCTAAAACAGGAGAAAAACAGAACTGGCACTCGGCTCTGGGTTAATTGGTTAGTCCCAAAAATAATATAAAAGTGTATAATAAAGCCCATAAAACATCCTAGAACGATAATATAATAGCATGCAACAATAAAAATATAGATACGTTGGAGACGTATCAGCATCCCCAAGCTTAATTCCTGCTCATCCTCGAGTAGGTAAATGATAAAAATAGAATTTTTGATGTGGAATGCTAACCATAAATTTCAATGTAATTCTCTTAATTGTGGCATGAATATTCAGATCTCAAAGATTCAAGACAAAATTATATATTGACATAAGAAATAATAATACTTCAAGCATACTAACAAAGCAATCATGTCTTCTCAAAACACTATAGCAAAAGAAAGTTATCCCTACAAAATCATATAGTCTGGCTATGCTCCCTCTTCATCACACAAAATATTCATATCATGCACAACCCCGGTTTCAGCCAAGCACTTGTTTTCATACTCTATTCTTTCAAACCTTTCAACTTTCACGCAATACATGAGCGTGAGCCATGGATATAGCACTATGTGGAATAGAGTGGTGGTTGTGGAGAAGACAAAAAGGAGGGAGATAGTCTCACATCGACTAGGCATATCAACGGGCTATGGAGATGCCCATCAATAGATATCAATGTGAATGAGTAGGGATCGCCATGCAACGGATGCACTCGAGCTAAAAATGTATGAAAGCTCAACAAAAGAAACTAAGTGGGTGTGCATCCAACTTGCTTGCTCACAAAGACCTAGGGCACTTGAGGAAGCCCATCGTTGGAATATACAAGCCAAGTTCTATAATGAAAATTCCCACTAGTACATGAAAGTGACTAAACATGAGACTCTCTATCAAGAATAACATGGTGCTACTTTGAAGCACAAGTGTGGAAAAAGATAGTAGCAATTGTCCCTCTCTTTTTTTTGGGGGGGGGGGGCTTTCTTTTTTTCTTTGGCCTTTCTCTTTTTTTGGAGGGGCTTTCTTTATTTAGCCTTTCCTCACAAGGGACAATGCTCTAATAATGATGATCATCACACTTATATTGAATTACAACTGCATAGTACAACTCGATACTAGAAAAAAGTATGACTCTATATGAATGCCTCCGGTGGTGTACCGGGGTGTGCAATGAATCAAGGGTGGCATGTATGAAAAAATATGCATGGTGGCTTTGCCACAAATACGATGTCAACTACATGATCATGCATGGCAGTATAACAATATGATGCGTGTCATATAAACGAAACGGTGGAAAGTTGCATGGCAATATATCTCGGAATGGCTATGGAAATGCCATGATAGGTAGGTATGGTGGCTGTTTTGAGGAATATATATGGTGGTTGTTTTGAGGAAGGACATATAGTGGGTGTATGGTACCGGCGAAAGTTGCGCGATACAAGAGAGGCTAGCAATGGTGGAAGGGTGAGAGTGTGTATTATCCATGGACTCAACATTAGTCATAAGAACTCATATACTTATTGCAAAAATTTATGAGTCATGAAAACAAAGCAATCAACGCATGCTCCTAGGGGGGAGGTTGGTAGGAGTTAACCATCGCGCGCCCCCGACCTCCACACAAAGGTTGACACTTTACAAATACCTCATGCTCTAACTTCGTCACATAGCGGTTCACCATACGTGCATGCTACGGGAATCACTAACCTTAACACAAGTATTTCTCAATTTCATGATAACTCCATTAGCATGACTCTAATATCACTATCCTCATATCTCAAAACAATTATCAAGCATCCAACTTCTCATCATATTCAATGCACTAGGTATGAAAGTTTTTACTACATTCATCTTGGATGCCTATCATGTGAAGGCTAGTTTTATAGCCAAAGCACATTACCATGTTGTTTTAATAGACTCTCAAAAGGATAAAAGTGAAGCATGAGAGATCAACAATTTCTACAAAATATAATTACCACCGTGCTCTAAAAGATATAAGTGAAGCACTAGAGCAAAAACTATTCAACTCAGAAGATATAAGTGAAGCACATAGAGTGTTCTAACAATTCCTAGGCGATATTTATCTCTATCAAAAAGGTGTGTACATCAAGGATAATTGTGGCAAAATAACAAGCAAAGACTCAAATTATGCATGACGCTCCAAGCAAAACACATATCATGTGGTGAATAAAAATATAGCTCTGAGTATAGCTACCGATAGATGAAGAAGAAAGAGGGGATGCCTTCCCGCGGCATCCCCAAGCTTAGGCTTTTGGTTGTCCTTGAATTTTACCTTGGGGTGCCTTGGGCATCCCCAAGCTTAGGCTCTTGCCACTCTTTGTTCCATAGTCCATCAAAGCAATACTCGAAACTTGAAAACTTCACAACACAAAACTTAGACAAAAATCTCGTAAGCTCCGTTAGTATAAGAAAGCAAACCACCACTCAAAGGTACTGTAATGAACTCATTCTTTGTTTATATTTGTGTTAAACCTACTACATTCCAACTTCTCTATGATTCATACTCCCCAATACTACTCATAGATTCATCAAAATAAGCAAACAACACACGAAAAACAAAATCTGTCAAAAACAGAACAGTCTGTAGTAATCTGTAACTTTCGCATACTTCTGTAACTCCAAAAAAATTTGAAATAAATTGGTAAACGTGAGGAATTTGTCTATTAATCATCTGCAAAAAGAATCAACTAAATAGCACAATCCAGTAAAATCTGGTGACTATTCTTGTGAGCGCTAACGTTTCTGTTTTTTACAACATGATCGCATAAACTTCACACAAGTCTTCCCAAAGGTTCTACTTGGGACAAACACTAATTAAAACACAAAACCACATCTAAACAGAATCTAGATGCAATATTTATTCCTAAACATAACCAAAAACAAAGAAACTAAAATAATGGGTTGCCTCCCAACAAGAGCTATCGTTTAACGCCCCTAGCTAGGCATGATGATTTCAATGATGCTCGCGTGAAAGATAAGAATTGGAACATAAAGGGAGCATCGTGAAGAATATGACTAGCACATTTAATTCTAACCCACTTCCTATGCATAGGTATTTTGTGAGCAAACAACTTATGGGAACGATAATCAACTAGCATAGGAAGGGGAAACGAGCATAACTTTAAGATTTTAAGCACATATAGAGGAAACTTGATATTATTGCAATATAGAAGCATATGATCCTCTCTCATAATAATTTTTAGTAGCATAATGAATGAATTCAACAATATAACAAGCACATAAAGCATTCTTTTCATGATCTACTTGCATATAAATTTTACTACTCTCCACATAAGTAAAATTCTTCTCATTCATAGTAGTGGGAGCAAACTCAACAAAATAACTATCATGTGAGGCATAATCCAATTGAAAACTAAAATCATGATGACAAGTTTCATGGTTATCATTAATCTTTATAGCATATATGTCATCACAATAATCATCATAGATAGCAACTTTGTTCTCATAATCAATTGGAACCTCCTCCGAAATAGTGGATTCATCACTAAATAAAGTCATGACCTCTCCAAATCCACTTTCATCAATATAATCATCATGAATAGGAGGCATGCTTTCATCATAATAAATTTGCTCATCAAAACTTGGGGGACTAAACATATCATCTTCATCAAACATAGCATCCCCAAGCTTGTGGCTTTGCATATCATTAGCATCATGGGTATTCAAAGAATTCATACTAACAATATTGCAATCATGCTCATCATGCACATAATTTATGCCAAGCATTATTTGTAATTCTTCTTCTAGTACTTGAGCACAATTTTCCTTCCCATCATTGTCACGAAAGATATTAAAAAGGTGAAGCATATGAGGCAACCTTAATTCCATTTTTTATAGTTTTCTTTTATAAACTAAACTAGTGATAAAACAAGAAACTAAAAGATTCGATTGCAAGATCTAAAGATATACCTTCAAGCACTAACCTCCCTGGCAACGGCGCCAGAAAAGATCTTGATGTCTACTACGCAACCTTCTTCTTGTAGACGTTGTTGGGCCTCCAAGTGCAGAGGTTTGTAGGACAGTAGCAAATTTCCCTCAAGTGGATGACCTAAGGTTTATCTATCTGTGGGAGGCGTAGGATGAAGATGGTCTCTCTCAAACAACCCTGCAACCAAATAAAAAAGAGTCTCTTGTGTCCCCAACACACCCAATACAATGGTAAATTGTATAGGTGCACTAGTTCGGCGAAGAAATGGTGATGCAAGTGCAATATGGATGGTAGATTTAGGTTTTTGTAATAGGAGAATATAAAAACAGCAAGGTAGCAAGTGGTAAACGTGAGCATAAACGGTGTTGCAATTCTAGGAGACAAGGCCTAGGGTTCATACTTTCACTAGTGCAAGTTCTCTCAACAAGGATAACATAATTGGATCATATTACTAGCCCTCAACATGCAACAGAGAGTCACTCCAAAGTATCTAATAGCGGAGAACAAACGAAGAGATTACGGTAGGGTACGAAACCACCTCAAAGTTATTATGTCTGATCGATCTATTCAAGAGTCCGTACTAACGTTCAATCTATCATAGAGTTCGTAGTAGAATAACACCTCAGGACACAAATCAATCAAAACCCTAATGTCACCTAGTTACTCCATTGTCACCTCAAGTATCCGTGGGCATGATTATACGATATGCATCACACAATCTCAGATTCATCTATTCCACCAACACAAAGTACTTCAAAGAGTGCCCCAAAGTTTCTACCGGAGAGTCAAGGCGAAAATGTGTGCCAACCCCTATGCATAGATTCCCAAGGTCACGGAACCCGCGAGTTGATCACCAAAACATACATCAAGTAGATCACATGATATCCCATTGTCACCACAGATAAGCACATGCAAGACATACATCAAGTGTTCTCAAATCCTTAAAGACTCGATCCGATAAGATAACTTCAATACGAAAATTCAATTCATCACAAGAGAGTAGAGGGGGAGAAGCATCATAAGATCCAACTATAATAGCAAAGCTCGCGACACATCAAGATCGTGTCATCTCAAGAACACGAGAGAGAGAGAGAGAGAGATCAAACACATAGCTACTCATACATACCCTCAGCCCCGAGGGTGGACTACTCCCTCCTCGTCATGGAGAGCGCCGGGATGATGAAGATGGCCACCGGTGAGGGTTCCCCCCTCCGGCAGGGTGCCGGAACAGGGTCTAGATTGGTTTTTGGTGTCTCCAGAGGCTTTCGGCGGCGGAACTCTCGATCTAGGTTATTTTCCGGAGGTTTCTGTATATATACGAGCTGTTGGAGTCGGGGCCGAGCAAAGGGGGGCTACGGGCTGTCCACGACGCAGGGGGGCGCGCCCCCCACCCTCGCGGGCAGCCCGTGGGTCCTCTCGTCCCCCTCCGGCACTTCGTGCGCTTCTTCTGGTCCAAAAATGATCTCCGTTGATTTTCAGGTCAATTGGGCTCCGTTTGATATTCCTTTTCCGCGAAACCCTAAAATAGGAGAAAAACAGAAACTGACGCTGGGCTCTGGGTTAATAGGTTAGTCCAAAAAATAATATAAAAGTGTATAATAAAGCCCATAAAACATCCTAGCACGATAATATAATAGCATGGAACAATCAAAAATTATAGATACGTTGGACATGTATCATCATCCCCAAGCTTAATTCCTGCTCGTCCTCGAGTAGGTAAAGGATAAAAATAGAATTTTTGATGTGAAATGCTAACCATAAATTTCAATGTAATTCTCTTAATTGTGGCATGAATGTTCAGATCTGAAAGATTCAAGACAAAAGTCTATATTGACATAAGAAATAATAATACTTCAAGCATACTAACAAAGCAATCATGTCTTCTCAAAATACTATGGCTAAAGAAAGTTATCCCTACAAAATCATATAGTCTGTCTATGCTCCCTCTTCATCACACAAAATATTCATATCATGCACAACCCCGGTTTCAGCCAAGCACTTGTTTTCATACTCTATTCTTTCAAACCTTTCAATTTTCATGTAATACATGAGCGTGAGCCATGGATATAGCACTATGTGGAATAGAGTGGTGGTTGTGGAGAAGACAAAAAGGAGGGAGATAGTCTAACATCAACTAGGCGTATCAACGGGCTATGGAGATGCCCATCAATAGATATCAATGTGAATGAGTAGGTATTGCCATGCAACGGCTGCACTCGAGCTAAAAATGTATGAAAGCTCAACAAAAGAAACTAAGTGGGTGTGCATCCACTTGCTTGCTCACGAAGACCTAGGGCACTTGAGGAAGCCCATCGTTGGAATATACAAGCCAAGTTCTATAATGAAAATTCCCACTAGTATATGAAAGTGACTAAACATGAGACTCTCTATCATGAAGAACATGGTGCTACTTTGAAGCACGAGTGTGGAAAAAGATAGTAGCAATTGTCCCTCTCTTTTTTTGGGCCTTTCTTTTTTTCTTTGGCATTTCTCTTTTTTTTGCAGGGGCTTTCTGTATTTAGCCTTTCCTCACATGGGACAATGCTCTAATAATGATGATCATCACACTTATATTGAATTACAACTCGATACTAGAACAAAGTATGACTCTATATGAATGGCTCCGGCGGTGTACCGGGATGTGCAATGAATCAAGGGTGACATGTATGAAAAATTATGCATGGTGGCTTTGCCACAAATACGATGTCAACTACATGATCATGCATGGAAATATGACAATATGAAGCGTGTCATATGAATGGAACGGTGGAAAGTTGCATGGCAATATATCTCAGAATGGCTATGGAAATGCCATGATAGGTAGGTATGGTGGCTGTTTTGAGGAATATATATGGTGGCTGTTTTGAGGAAGGATATATAGTGGGTGTATGGTACTGGCGAAATTTGCGCGATACAAGACAGGCTAGCAATGGTGGAAGGGTAAGAGTGTGTATTATCCATGGACTCAACATTAGTCATAAGAACTCATATACTTATTGCAAAAATTTACGAGTCATCAAAACAAAGCAATCAACGCGTGCTCCTAGGGGCGAGGTTGGTAGGAGTTAACCATCAAGCGCCCCCGACCTCCACACAAAGGTTGACACTTTACAAATACCTCATGCTCTAACTTCGTCACATAGCGGTTCACCATACGTGCATGCTACGGGAATCACTAACCTTAACACAAGTATTTCTCAATTTCATGATAACTCCATTAGCATGACTCTAATATCACTATCCTCATATCTCAAAACAATTATCAAGCATCCAACTTCTCATCATATTCAATGCACTACGTATGAAAGTTTTTACTACATTCATCTTGGATGCCTATCATGTGAAGGCTAGTTTTATAGACAAAGCACATTACCATGTTGTTTTAATAGACTCTCAAAAGGATAAAAGTGAAGCATGAGAGATCAACAATTTCTACAAAATATAATTACCACCGTGCTCTAAAAGATATAAGTGAAGCACTAGAGCAAAAACTATTCAACTCAGAAGATATAAGTGAAGCACATAGAGTGTTCTAACAATTCCTAGGCAATATTTATCTCTCTCAAAAAGGTGTGTACATCAAGGATAATTGTGGCAAACTAACTAGCAAAGACTCAAATGATACATGATGCTCCAAGCAAAACACATATCATGTGGTGAATAAAAATATAGCTCTCAGTATAGCTACCGATAGATGAAGAAGAAAGAGGGGATGCCTTCCCACGGCATCCCCAAGCTTAGGCTTTTGGTTGTCCTTGAATTTTACCTTGGGGTGACTTGGGCATCCCCAAGCTTAGGCTCTTGCCACTCTTTGTTCCATAGTCCATCAAAGCAATACTCAAAACTTGAAAACTTCACAACACAAAATTTAGACAAAAATCTCGTGAGCTCCGTTAGTATAAGAAAACAAACCACCACTCAAAGGTACTGTAATGAACTCATTCTTTGTTTATATTTGTGTTAAACCTACTGTATTCCAACTTCTCTATGATTCATACTCCCCAATACTACTCATAGATTCATCAAAATAAGCAAACAACACACGAAAAACAAAATCTGTCAAAAACAGAACAGTCTGTAGTAATCTGTAACTTTCGCATACTTCTGTAACTCCAAAAAAAATTGAAATAAATTGGTAAACGTGAGGAATTTGTCTATTAATCATCTGCAAAAAGAATCAACTAAATAGCACAATCCAGTAAAATCTGGTGACTATTCTCATGAGCGCTAACGTTTCTATTTTTTACAGCATGATCGCATAAACTTCACACAAGTCTTCCCAAAGGTTCTACTTGGCACAAACACTAATTGAAACACAAAACCACATCTAACCAGAATCTAGATGCAATATTTATTCCTAAATATAAGCAAAAACAAAGAAACTAAAATAAAGTTGGGTTGCCTCCCAACAAGAGCTATCGTTTAACGCCCCTAGCTAGGCATGATGATTTCAATGATGCTCGCGTGAAAGATAAGAATTGGAACATAAAGGGAGCACCATGAAGAATATGGCTAGAACATTAAAGTCTAACCCACTTCCAATGCATAGGTATTTTGTGAGCAAACAACTTATGGGAACGATAATCAACTAGCATAGGAAGGGGAAACGAGCATAACTTCAAGATTTTAAGCACATATAGTGGAAACTTGATATTATTGCAATATGTAGAAGCATATGATCCTCTCTCATAATAATTTTCAGTAGCATAATGAATGAATTCAACAATATAACAAGCACATAAAGCATTCTTTTCATGATCTACTTGCATATAAATTTTACTACTCTCCACATAAGCAAAATTCTTCTCATTCATAGTAGTGGGAGCAAACTCAACAAAATAACTATCATGTGAGGCATAATCCAATTGAAAACTAAAATCATGATGACAACTTTCATGGTTATCATTAATCTTTATAGCATATATGTCATCACAATAATCATCATAGATAGCAAATTTGTTCTCATAATCAATTGGAACCTCCTCCGAAATAGTGGATTCATCACTAAACAAAGTCATGACCTCTCCAAATCCACTTTCATCAATATAATCATCATAAATAGGAGGCATGCTTTCATCATAATAAATTTTCTCATCAAAACTTGGGGGACTAAACATATCATCTTCATCAAACATAGCATCCCCAAGCTTGTGGCTTTGCATATTATTAGCATCATGGGTATTCAAAGAATTCATACTAACAATATTGCAATCATGCTCATCATGCACATAATTTATGCCAAGCATTCTATGTAATTCTTCTTCTAGTACTTGAGCACAATTTTCCTTCCCATCATTGTCACGGAAGATATTAAAAAGGTGAAGCATATGAGGCAACCTTAATTCCATTTTTTTATAGTTTTCTTTTATAAAAAACTAGTGATAAAACAAGAAACTAAAATATTCGATTGCAAGATCTAAAGATATACCTTCAAGCACTAACCTCCCCGGCAACGGCGCCAGAAAACAGCTTGATGTCTACTATGCAACCTTCTTCTTGTAGACGCTGTTGGGCCTCCAAGTGCAGAGGTTTGTAGGACAGTAGCAAATTTCCCTCAAGTAGATGACCTAAGGTTTATCAATCCATGGGAGGTGTAGGATGAAGATGGACTCTCTCAAACAACCCTGCAACCAAATAACAAAGAGTCTCTTGTGTCCCCAACACACCCAATACAATGGTAAATTGTATAGGTGCACTAGGTCGGCGAAGAGATGGTGATACATGTGCAATATGAATGGTAGATATAGGTTTTTGTAATAAGAAAATATAAAAACAGCAAGGTAGCAAGTGGTAAACGTGAGCATAAACGGTGTTGCAATGATAGGAGACAAGGCCTAGGGTTCATACTTTAACTAATGCAAGTTCTCTCAACAAGGATAACATAATTGGATCATATTACTAGCCCTCAACATGCAACAGAGAGTCACTCCAAAGTAACTAATAGTGGAGAACAAACGAAGAGATTATGGTAGGGTACGAAACCACCTCAAAGTTATTCTTTCTGATCGATCTATTCAAGAGTTTGTAGTAACGTCAATCTATCATAGAGTTCGTACTAGAATAACACCTTAAGACACAAATCAATCAAAACCCCAATGTCACCTAGATACTCCATTGTCACCTTAAGTATCCGTGGGCATGATTATATGATATACATCACACAATCTCAGATTCATCTATTCCACCAACACAAAGTACTTCAAAGAGTTCCCCAATGTTTCTACCGGAGAGTCAAGGTGAAAACATGTGCCGACTCCTATGCATAGATTCCCAAGGTCATGGAACCCGCAAGTTGAGCACCACAGATAAGCACATGCAAGACATACATCAAGTGTTCTCAAATCCTTAAAGACTCAAACTGATAAGATAACTTCAAAGGGAAAACTCAATTCATCACAAGAGAGTAGAGGGGGAGAAGCATCATAAGATCCAACTATAATAGCAAAGCTCGCGATACATCAAGATCGTGCCATCTCAAGAACACGAGAGAGAAAGAGAGGGAGAGAGAGAGAGAGATCAAACACATAGCTAATGATACATACCCTTAGCCCCGAGGGTGCACTACTCCCTCCTCGTCATGGAGAGCGCCGGGATGATGAAGATGGCCACCGGTGAGGGTTCCCCCCTCCGTTAGGGTGCCGGAACAGGGTCTAGATTGGTTTTTGGTGTCTCCAAAGGCTTTCGGCGGCGGAACTCCCGATCTAGGTTATTTTACGGAAGTCGGGGCCAAGCAAAGGGGGGCTACGGGCTGTCCACCAGGCACGGGGGCGCGCCCGGTAGGGGGGCACGCCCCCACCCTTGTGGGCATCCCATGGGTCATCTCGTCCCCCTCCGGCACTCCATGGGCTTCTTCTGGTCCAAAAATGATCTCCGTTGATTTTCAGGTCAATTGGGCTCCGTTTGATATTCCTTTTCTGCGAAACCCTAAAATAGGAGAAAAACAGAAACTGGCACTGGGCTCTGGGTTAATAGGTTAGTCCCAAAAATAATATAGAAGTGTATAATAAAGCCCATAAAACATCCTAGAACAATAATATAATAGCATGGAACAATAAAAAATTATAGATACGTTGGAGACGTATCAGTACACCATTATGGTGTCCCACACAACATTATCACAGATAATGGCTCCAACTTCACAGCTGATGAGGTAAAAAGATGGTGCACCAAGTTAGGCATTAAACTTGATTATGCCTCCGTGTACCACCCTCAAACAAACGGTTAGGTGGAACGGGCCAATGACCTAATAATGAGCGGCATTAAACCCCGACTGGTACGCTCCCTACGGGAGTCAGATAAACACTGGGTGGCGGAGCTTGACTCCATACTCTGGGGCTGCGGACCAACCTAACCGGACAATCAGATACGCACATTTATTCATGGTGTACGGTGCAGAGGTTGTTCTACCCTGCGACATTATTCATGACTCACCTCGAGTGCGTATGTACGAAGAGCGACAGTCCGAGCTCTATCGGCAGGATGACCTAGACGACCTTGAAGAGGAGCACGATATCACACAAGTCCGTTCCACATTCTATCAGCAACAAGCCAGGAGATACCAGAGTAGAGAAGTGCTGGCCAAAATATACGACGTCGGCGAACTCGTTTTGCGCCTCTCGAAGAATAAACAGGATAAGCTCAAACCAAGATGGCAGGGCCCCTTCATCATCGACGAAGTCCTCACTGGAGGAGCCTATCGCCTTCGAAATGCATCAAACAATCACCTTGCGCCAAATCCATGGAACGCTTCTTGGCTTTGACGATTCTACGGATAGTCTAGAAGCACCTCTTATTTCTATTTTTGACTAGGTTTCATCTTTTTTTATTCCTCTCCCTTTTTGCTTTTTCTTTTCAATTCCCAGCATGTGTTCGGCTATACCGAACTGTTAGGGGTACACACCTTTAAATGTATATACCTCAATATGCCTGGGGGCTTCTCTAACGAAGCTTAATATCAAAGTTTGTTGCTTACATGATCTATGTCGTTTGTTTTATACACTCTTTTCGCCATTATATGCATCTCTATGACTTAAGTTTTTGCCAAGATGGGTTGCCTTGCTCCTGTGCTTATACCATACGTTCCCTATTGTTCGGCTAGGGTGTAAAGGGTGTACCTCTATGATTGCTACAACCGGGTAATCCGAACCTGTACCTCAGAAGGGTGAAGCCGAAAGCTAGCATTCTTAAGGGAATCACTGGTCGGCGAACAACGACAAATTTCTTATGTGTACATGTTTTTTTCTAAAAATTAAGGGACATGCTTCCTGTAATTCTATTTTTAGGATCAAAGCCTAGGCATGCATAACTAAGCATACGAACCGAGGGAAAGGAACCTTAACGGAAATATTCTCCCTGGAAGATGTTTCTTATGTTAAATAGTAATATAACATAACTCCCTGAAAAAAATTATCTGTTCAAGCAAAATGACCGGATTGCCTGGTTTATGAACATACTGAGTGTTTTTTACATTCAAGTACAATATCCGGAAACACTCCAACCTTTGGGTTCAGGAGGTTGAAGCCGAAGGCCTGCCATGACAAAAAAAATTACAAGTTCGGTCGGAGATAAGTTTGATGATAAAGTACATTGTTACATAGAATCAAACACCTATTATTTATCTATGCCATCTATAAGACTGTCTAAACTAAAGTCTTCTTGCGAATACTTCGTGGCTATCATTACTTGGGCATATACCAACCTGACTGGAATCTCTTTCCCGTCTGGTCCCCGGGGTCCCACTCAGGCTGTACGATTCGGATCAAGCCCGGTGTAGCATGTTTTCACCATGGCCCATGCCTCTTGAGCACCTTCTCGGCATGTTGATGCCTTCCATAGCTCAAAGCGGCGTCGAGCTCCTTTGAACAAGTTTGCCAGGTCCTCCATAATTTCTAGAGGAGAATCGGATGGCCATAAGGCTTTAGCCATGCTTTTCATGGCCTTCCGGGCCTGCTCATGCACTTTGGAAAGCTCTTTTAGTGTATCACCTTGGAATTCGGATACTTCCTCTTCGAGGCGTCTAGTTAACCAACTTGCAACAACAACATTATAACACTCTGAATTACCGGATAATATGAATACTGGAGCAAGTTCAAAGATCATACTGAATATGCCGCCTTTCAATCTTTTATTCTCTTTCAATGCATCTGATAACTGGGCCCTTAGGTCCTTTATCTCTTCGGTTTGTTTAATCTTTTCATCCAGCGGTCTGTTCTTTTTCTCAATGGTCCGTGTTAAAAAAAATAGAGAGTACGCAAATTGTGTACCTTAGCTTTATAGAAGGAGAGAAATACATCCATACAACCACATCTACCTCTCGCTGCGAACAACGAGAGTAGCACAACTCCACACCCGACACAACAAGGACAACCACACACGACTGCACAACTACGACATACAAGAGCCTACCCAAAACCGATAGCCTCGCTGCGTCTTGACCGACACCGGTGATCACCGAAGAACAGCAACTCTAGCTTCCTTGGTAGAGCCAGCAACGACCGTACATAGCGCCAGAGAAGAACGATCCGAGCAGCGGTGCACGCTGGAGGAGCGCAACATAGGGCCTCTTATCTCCCAACACGATGCTCCCAACAGAGAAACAACGTCAGAAGACGCCGCCATCATGTCGATCCTACGAATGAAGGCTTTCGCCCCGGAGATGTTACAATAGTCCGTGTTAATACACGCTGACCAGTTGCTTTTTGACCCTCGTCATATTTTTTGTCCTCCTGGGCAGTCCTTAACTTCTCTTCTAGTTGATCAGGCGATTCCGCCGCTGAAATGCAAAAATTTATGCTTAAACATCATTGAAGGCAAAATCATACTTTTCGGACACCATTCGTCCTTACCGTGAGATCCCTTTGTGGATATCTTCACTTCTTCTAGCTCGGTGGTGACTACATTCAACTTGGCCCGGTTCGCTTAAAGCTCTTGGGACAACACGTCATTCTTTTCCTTGAGAACCTCCCATCATAATGATCCTTAAATCGGTTGGACCAACCGCTTCAAGTCTCGGGGGCTACTGGCATATACTCATTAAATTTACACAAATTCTTACCCGCATATCCTTTGAAAATAGGTGAGTGGCTCCGGCGAGACCGTCCCGAGCAGCTCGGATCTATGCATCCATAGAGCTGAGGGAGTTGAACTCTTCTTCAGTGAAGACTGGGGCACACATGGCCTCTTTTCGCCGCCGATGATTCATCGCGCTCTCCACTTTGGAATTCATGACTGATACGTCATCCAAATCTTCCTGCGGTGGACAATCTGGCGTTGCATCCGTATCGATTCTTATCCTCGTTGATGAGCCCAGGGCCGGATTGGATGGTGACCGGCCAATTGGGTTCTCGGACACAGTTCGGCGTGCGCTCCTTCTGGAATAAGACAGAAGAGAAATGTAACGACCCGGTCTCGAACAAGCCCACATGCTGAAAATTATACCTCTTCGATGGAGGAGGAGGCTCGACGATGCTCCTGCTTCTTTTCGCTTCGAAGGCTCGCCCTACGTAGGCGCTGTCCCCCTAGAAGATGCCCTCGATGCAATGTGGCATGCCGAGCGCCGACCCTTTTTAGCACGAGTCAGTGCAATGGGTGAGGCGCGAAGGGAAGGCTCTCTTTGAGAGGATGTTTCTTCGGTACTTACATTGGAGGAAGGAAGAAGACCGGGATAATCGGTTATAATTGCCACTTCTGTACCATCGTGGCTCGCCTGATAGAAAACTCCATCGATGAGCTCTATAAATATATCTAGATCCTTTTCAAATCCGGGATCTTGGCCGCGGGCACGGTCCACTGGTCGCGAAGCAGGGCAATGAACCCCTCGATCAGCTTGCTCCATGTTTGTTTTAAAAAGATAGCCAAGTATAGTTCGGTCAGTACATCTCAGTGAAGATGTTGGATGATGCTAGCAATCAAAAAACTTACCTGGTCGATGGGGTTATACATGGAAAAAACCCTCCCGACATTGTAAACGGACAAAGTCTTCTTTCTCCCCCTTGTAAAGATCTGATAAGATGGCGGCCAAGGCGGTCGGGGTAACCGGACCCTCGCGCATATAGCGAGACACGTCGTCCTTCCTGTTGTAATGCCACATTGGAAACTCCATGGATTGAAGTGGCTGAACACATCGCTTTATCGCAATAGTCATAACTTCAATTATCAAGAGCTTGGAGTGGTAAAGTACCCTGATCTTGCTGACTAGCCTCTTAACCTCCTCGCTATCCCCTTGCTTGGGGCTCCGGGAACGCCAGTTGAAGCGTTTCTTCAATGGGGCACTAGAGAATTCGGGAAGACCATGTCGAACTGGCTCCGGAAGGGCAACGTCTTCGATATAAAACCACTCTGAGGGCCACTCTTCGGGTCCCTTTTTGGCAGTGCCGGACAGGTAACATGTTCTTGCTATGCGCCATACTTCTGTGTCGCCCACCTCGAATATGGATCCCTTTTGGGAGCGAGGGATGAGGCAAAAGAACTTTTTCCATAGTTCGAAATGAGCTTAGCAGTCTAGAAATAGCTCGCCAAGAGCAACAAAACCCGTGATGTGCAGGATAGAACCTGGCGTAAGGTTGTGCAGTTGGAGCCCATAAAACTCCAAAAAGCCTCTGAGGAAGGGATGGATTGGAAAGCCTACACCACTCAAAAGGAACGAAAGAAATCACACCCGCTCCTCCTTCTTGGGGTTGGGGAAATTTTCTGCCAGTGCCTCGCCGTCAATTTAAGCTAAACCAGTCTGAATGGAGACTAGATCCACGGGAGGGAGATATCCCTCCGTCTGAAGCCTATTCAGCCGGGAGTGGGATACCGAGCAGCTTCCCCAATCACCTGCTTGAGGGCCATGGGGACACAAGGAAGAGCCAGGAGCGCTTGCCATGTTTGGAGGATTTTTCGTGGTTTGCTCGAAGGATCTCTGTGCGGTGTGGAAGGGCATCTGAGATCCAATCTCCTTAAATAGGCGCCATCCTCGTGCGGCCAGGGGTTATTTGTAAAAAGTACATGGACTGTTCACATTCGCTGACACGTGGAAGTCGAGGCGAGGAATCATCAAGACGGGTTGTAAAGGTCAAAGCCGAACTATAATCGTTCTGGAGTATAACGAAGAACCTGCCTTGCAAGGCGGAAGACACAAAGCCGGATACTACATCGTCATTGAAGGCAAGTTCGCGGGCTACTGAGGGAGTCCTGGATTTGGGGGTCCTCGGGTGTCCGTTCTACTGGTGGTGGGCCGGACTGATGGGCCGTGAAGATGAAGCAGAAGACCATCCCCCGTATCCGGGTAGGACTCCTATGTATGTAGAAAGGCAAATTTGATGTCTGGGTGTAATGATTCCTTCCACCTCAAGTCAACTTTCTAGAACCCTAGGCCCCCTCCGGTGTGTATATAAACCGGAGGGTTTGGTCGGTAGAGGCTAACCGAACAATCATAGACTAGACATCTAGGGTTTAGCCATTACGATCTCGAGGTAGATCAACTCTTGTAATCTCCATATCCATCAAGATCAATCTAGAAGGAAGTAGGGTATTACCTCCATCGAGAGGGCATGAGCCTAGGTAAACATCGTGTCCTTGTCTCCCCCTGCTACCACCCATCCTCAGATACGCAGCTTGGGCCCCCCTACCCGAGATCTGTCGGTTTTGACACCGACACCCGTGCCCGATGTAGCGCTCGCTGACTGGGCTACAATGCGGCTTGAATGAGGAGGTCAGAGGCGGCGGCGCTTGTTGTGTTGTTGCAACGAAGCACGCAAAGCAGAAGCAGGCGGCAGCAGTCGCCGGCAGCCCCCCATGCTCCGATTGCAGCACTCGGCGGCGACTCCCCGTGATCCGATTGTAGCACTCGTTGGCCGGTCCCGGTGCTATATCGCAGCGATCGCGCGGCAACTTCCAGTGCTGCGAGGTCGAGGTAGAGAGGGGGCAGGTTGTGTGATGTGAGAGAGTCATGTGTGTGCTGACTATTCCACGGGCTCAGATGAAGGATTGGACGGTGCAGTTCGGCCGATCAAAGGTTCGTGAGGCGGCTTAAAATATCCTCACATCAGCCGGATGATTCGTAGTAGCCTCCTTATTATAAAAAATAGTAGAAACTCGGGAAACTTTTTCCCTTTCATTAGTAGCAATATGAGAAAGAATACTCTTTTTACACCATCAGGGTTCCTTTCTTTCTATATTTAGCTATGTAAGCATTCTCATTGCAATTTACCACATAAAACATAAAGATTGCCCTTGGAATATCTTCAATTGTATTTGTGAGAATGAATTCTTAAAACCAAGTATTTTTATATGACAATGCTTCACACCCCAAAAATAGACTAAGTTCATTATAAACTTCAAGGGTGATCATCGCATCACAATATTTGGCCATGATTTGATCATGATAATATATGCATTGGAATTTAAGATGGCCAACTTCACTGCAGAGTTCACAAGTAATGGGATGAAGAGAATACAATTCTTCTTAAGACATATTCTGGTTCTATGATGTCTATATTTCTTACGATATTTGTCATCCATAAATTGCATTCTTTCAAAAGTTATATGTTCTCCCCAACATTGGATAGGCTTATAAGAAACATTTTCTTCAAAAATAATATCATAGCTAGTGCAACCATCCTTATCATTAAAGCATACTAATAATATTGCACTCATGATTAACACTCACGGAACTCAGATAAATCACTTTCTTAAATTCTTCTTTAAACATGACATAACAATTATCGAATTCCAAGTTTTCAACATAATCTTTATAAAAGGTAAATAAGTGCACTCAAATTCATTTTTTGTAGTTCTATTATATAAACCAAACTAATGTATAAAACAAGAAACTAAAAAAATTCAATTGCAAGGTCTAAATAAGATACCTTGAATCACTCACCTCCCTGGCAACGACACCAGAAATAGCTTGATGTCTATCACACAACTTTATTCTTGTAGACTTTGTTGGGTCTCCAAGCGCAGAGTGTTGTAGGACAACAAGAAATTTCTCTCAAGTGGATGACCAGGTTTATCAATCCATTGTAGGTGTAGGATGAAGGTGGTCTCTCTCATACAACCCCGCAATCAAACACAAGTGGTTTCTTGTGTCTCCAACACACCCAATACAGTTGTTAGTTGTATAGGTGCACTAGTTTGGTGAAGAGATGAAGATCGGTGTGTAATATGGATGATATAAATATGTTTTCATAAATTGAATAAACAAAAACAGCAAGGTAACAGATAACTAAAGTGAATAAAACGATGTCTCGATGCTTGAAAACAAGGCCTAGGGTTCATAGTTTCATCTGTGCCAATTCTCAACATAATTAACATAGTTAAACATCATGATACTCCCTCAACGAGTGCTGCAAAGAATCACTCCAATGTTTCTATTATTATCGAAGAATGTAGGACAAAATCGCGTAGGTGCGCTTAACAATAAACTACCTTAGAGTCGTCTTTACAATCCTAATTTATTTAACCACCCCTATGATCGTCACCGGTAGTCCCAGAAATTGTACTATGACAACACCATATGATAATTATCATTCAACCTATGCATAGAGTACCCCCAATGTCAGCACAAGCATCCGCAAGTTATACTAGGCATGCATCCTGTAATCTCAAATCCAATTTTTTATCCAACATAAAGAAACTTCAAGGACCAAGACTAAATGCACTGGAAAAAATTAAGGAGGAAGCATCATATGGTCCAACTATATTAAAAAAGCTAATGATGCAATCAAGATTGGAATCCATCAAGAACATGGGAGACAAAGATCGAACAAATAGCTACTAGTACCTAACCTTAGCCCTGAGGATGAACTACTCACACACCACCATGAGAACGAAGAGGGATTTGTTGGTGCTCGTGATGACGGAGATGTCCCCGGTGGCATCCCGGTGCCACCAGAGGAGAGGGGGGAGGGTCCCCCTCCTTCTTCTTCCTTGTCCCTTCGGTTAGAGAGGGAGCCCCCTAGATTGGATCTCTTTTTTCTGTCTCCTATTATCGGTACTTTTCTGTGGGGCTTACAGCACCGACTGGCTGCTATATCACCCATAGCGCTCGCCTAGGCCGGCACATCAACGTGCAAACTCCTCGCTCGCCCGCTCGCCATCGTGAGTCGCTCGGATAGTGTGTAGTAAAAAATCCACAACGTATTGGTTCCGGGAAAAAACCTAACCTTTGACAACCGGTTTTCTGGAAAAATATTTTAAAAAAAATCATGAATTTGAAAACTCCCAAATTTGAAAAAAGGTTCATAAATTCAAAAAAGGTTCACGAATTTTAATGGGTTCACAAATTTATTTATTTATTGTGAATTTGAAAGTGTTCACCGATTTAAAAAAATATCAAGCAATTTGAAGATAGTTTACGAATTTCAAATATTGTTGGGAATTACCAAAAAATCTATGATTTGGAAAGTTAATGAATTTCATATTTGAAGGTGAATTTAAAAAATACCAAAATTTAAAAATTAGTGATTTTGAATATTCTTCACATATTTTCAAAAGTATTCAAGAATTTGAAAAAAAAACGAATTACAAAATTATTTGTGAATTTGTAATTTGTACATGAATTTGAAAAATTCATGAACTAGAGAAAGTTCATGATTTTGAAAAAATAATCCTAGATTTTGATAAGAAAAAATGCAAAAGAAAGGAAGTCAAAAAAAAAGAAAAAGGAAGGAAACCTAAAAAACCCAAATCGGAAATGAATAGAGGCTCACGAATAGCACTGCATTTACTTGACCCATGGAACGAGGAAAGTAAAAGAAAATGGACCGAGCAAAGGACCGAGGGGTGTGCATTCCTCAAAAAAATTGAAGAATTACTAGCAAACAACGCCGTAACGATAAAGTGGAAATAGGTTTCATCTTGCAATAAGCGGGGTTTTTAGCATTTGAGATGAAAATGGGTCATCCAAATGAATGTCCAAATATAGTACATATACTTTAAGCCCAAAAAGATGCGCAAATCGAGTTATTTGCATGACTAGATCAGGCTAACAATTACAAAATATCTCCAATAGGAATGAGAACGGTTGTTTCTCGCTACAAGGAGTATGTTAAAATGATTCTGCGAGTTTGCGATGTAAATATTTTGTTAGTGCAATTTTCTGAACAATGTATATAGTATTAAATAAAAGTTGTCATGTCATTTAGAAAATGTCACATGTTACAAAAAAGTGTACGCGTTATTTTTGGGAAAAAATTATACAATGCATAAAAAAATCACGCAACCCAAAAAAATATCAATACATCCAAAAAAATGTGCTCCTTCCGTCCCATTATATAAGATGGTTTTTTACACTAGTGTAGTGTCAAAAACACCCTTCTATTATGGGACGAAGAGAGTACATCTCATTTCAAAAAGCATCACAAGTTTCAAAAATATGCTTATGACATCTTAAGAGAATGCTTATACAATGTAAAAAAGTGCACAGATGGTTTTAATAAATATTTTTATCACTCACAAAAATATTTGAAAAATAATTAATCATGATTTTCGAAATGTTAAGTATGTATAATTTTTAGGTAATGACAAAAATGTAAAATCTGTATGATAAAAAGTAGACATCAAAATATACATTTGATATAAATTTAAACTTGCATAAAAATTGTACCCGATGTATATGAAAAGTATAAAATGTTTGTAAAAAAGTTGACCAGTGTTAAAGAAAAATTAATAAACTAATAAACCCATGAAAATCAAAGAAAGAAGCAAAGAAAACATACTAAATATGAAGAAAATAAACAAAAAGGAAAGCAAGAAAACGAAGTAAACTGGTGCAAAAGGTGAAAAATGAATAAGAATAATATAGAGTGAAAATACTCACGCAGATGTAGCTATGATACTGGGCCAGCCCACTAGCATCACACAAGAGGCCAGCTGGAGCTACGTAACGCAGTAAGGGAGACATGGGAGCAACTAGTTAATGAGCGCTCCTTTGAGAGCCTCACAAAGATCAGCGTCACTTCGCGCCCTTTTAGCTATTCGTCACATGTCGTGTTCTGGACGCTCCCTTCGGATTTTATTTCTCTTTATTTTTTTGCACACGTTTTCGGCTTTTTAAACGATTTTTCCTAGGTTTTTTCGACATTTTGGTTTTCCACCGATCTTCCTTAACTT
Source organism: Secale cereale (assembly GCA_902687465.1). Taxonomy (NCBI): domain Eukaryota; kingdom Viridiplantae; phylum Streptophyta; class Magnoliopsida; order Poales; family Poaceae; genus Secale; species Secale cereale. Next base: position 539,915,849 of record LR738710.1, on the reverse strand, counting down.
TTCGATCAACAAAAATCTAATTTTCTGTTGCGCGAAAAAACGTGTTTTTCGCGAGAGGCATGATTTTGCTTCCACGAGAGGCACGGTTTTGTTTTCGCGAGAGTCACGGCCGTGCCTCTTGAAAACGAAAAAATTTTCTTTTTTCTTTTTTTTCTTTCGCGAGAGTAATGATTTTGCTTTCGCAAGAGGCACAGTTGTGCTTCCGCGAAAGTCACGGCCGTGCCTCTCGGAAACGGAAAAAAATATGTGTTTTCTGTTTTTTTTTCTTTCGCGAGAGTCACGGTTTTGCTTCCGCGAGAGGCATGGTTGTGCTTTCGCGAGAGTCAGGCCCGTGCCTCAAGGAAACAGAAAAAACGCATTTTCTGTTTTTTTTCGCGAGAGTCACGGTTTTGCTTCCGCAAGAGGCACTTTGTGCTTTCGCGAGAGTCACGGCCGTGCCTCTTCAAAAACAAAAAAACGTGTTTTCTCCTCTTTTTTTTCGCGAGAGTCGCGGTTTTGCTTCTGTGAGAGGCACGATTGTGATTTCATGAGAGGCACGGGCGTGCCTCTTTCGGAAAGGGAAAAAAACCAATGCTCACTGTACGGTTTTTTTGTTCGGTTTTTTTCGTGAAAAAAAGTTTGTCAAAACTTATCAACATAGGATCTTGTTTTGAAGATCTCGACACGAGGATTCCAACAGTGAAAGCGGTTCGAGGTTTGAACGCACGGTTTAAGAGATAAAACGTTTTGAATAAACGGAACTACGAAAAAAAGGAAAACTCTCAGGTTGCGACAAGTGGCGCACATGCAACGCGCCACGGGAGAGTTTAGGTGATCTTTGCAACGAGTACTCATCATTTAGTGATTTCGGGGAGACATAACTCCCGCAACGTTCGACTGGCAATAAGAAATTTTCAACATTTGCTCTGAAGATGGGTCGTTCAAATGAATTCCAGATAAAATAAATCTTCTACAAGCCCAAGAGGATGCCCAAATCGAGTTTTTTGCAAGACTAAGCAAGGCCTGCCATATTACAAAATAGCCCTAATAAGATATATTTTTTAGGGAAGCCCTAATGAGGAGATTAATGTTGACCTACGATGAATCTCCGTCCGATACTCATACGACCACAGATGTTGCATGCATCATAAATTTAGTATCTTGTCATATCAACGCACGATAAGAAAATGCTCTATGAAAGCTACTTTCTTCAATTTTTATTTACAAGGCCACTATCAAATTAACAATTTACAGCTGTATAAGGCCACTAACACTAACCGAGACAAAATTGATGGTGTTTGCTCACAGGCTAATGTATTACTTCCTTCATCTCATAATATAAAAATATTTTTAACACTACACTAGTGTTGCAAACGCTCTTATATAATGAGACGGAGGAGGTAGAATATTTATACTCTGTTGTAAGGCACGCGCAATTATGTAGCACAAGCTGCCACAATTGATTTGGATTGGAGGGAGCATTAGATAAAAAAAACTTGTTGAGCTGGACTCAGCCCACTGGATACCCTTCCCAGTAACGTCGACCAAAGCAACCAAATCGATCTAGTTTTGCTCTCTTCGCGTTCCATTGTTATTTCTGTTTGTTCTAGGGTTCTTGCGACAGCACCAGTAGGTAGGTGGAGCCGACGGCGAGCAAAGACTCTGTCAGATCGGCACAGTCGGTCCAAACAAGATAAACGGCGCACATTAATCGGTGGCTTTACCATGATGGATGTCATCGTCAGCTATAGATCCTTAGAGCATCTCCAGCCGTTGGCCCTCTCAGGACACGTAAAAATTATCCCTGGGGCGAGCCAGCGATACAATCAGCGCTGGGGCGGTTTTGCGCCCAGTCGTCGCCCCCAGGCGTCGAAATTGGTCCACTTTGCAGCCCAATTTCGGCGAATAAAGGGCCCATATGGGCGAGAATAGGCCCATATTCGACGTGGTTTCGCCGTGTCTCGGTGTTCAATTATCAACACAGTTATTTCTTATCACATATTTCATCACAGAAAAATCAAATACTTCAACAAAATAGTACAACAACAAATAGTTCAATACAAATTATATAGTTCAACAAATAAAAACGTGTATTTCATCACACGGCGTCCCCCTTTAGCCTTCATAGGTGCTCAATCAGATCTTTCTATAGTTGATGATGCACCTGTGAGTCTCGGATCTCCTGACGCATACTGAGATAGGCAGTCCAAGTTGCCGGTAGGTGGTGATCAACTTCGGCTAGAGGACCCTGCCTGTAGTATGGTTCTGTTGGAAAACGTAGCAGAATTCAAAAAAATTCCTATGCTTCACCAAGATCAATCTAAGGAGTCATCTAGCAACGAGCATAATGGAGTGCATCTACATACCCTTTGTAGATCACGAGCGGAAGCGTTCGAAGGAACGTGGATGATGGAGTCGTACTCGTCGTGATCCTCGTCACCGATGATCCCAGCGCGGAACGGACAGCATCTCCACGTTCAACACACGTACGGTACAGCGACGTCTCCTCCTTCTTGATCCAGCAAGGGGGGAGGAGAGATTGATGGAGATCTAGCAGCACGACGGCGTGGTGGTGGATGCAACGGGAAAAGCTGTAGGGCTTCGCCGAGACCCTGCGGGAGGAGGGACAGGTGTAACGGGGGGGGCGCCAGGGGCTGAGGTGTGGCTGCCCTCTCTCCCCCCATTATATATAGGGGGTCGGGGGGCGCCGGCCCTAGGAGATTGGATCTCCTAGGGGGGGGGCGGCCAAGGGGGTGGCTTGCCCCCCAAGCCTAGGGGGGCGCCCCCACCCCTAGGGTTTCAACCCTAGGCGCAGGGGGGAGGCCCAAGGGGGGTGCGACAGCCCACTAAGGGCTGGTCCCCCTCCCCTTACGGCCCACGGGGCCCTCCGGGATGTGTAGCCCCACCCGGTGGACCCCCGGGACCCTTCGAGTGGTCCTGGTACACTACCGGTGACCCCCGGAACTCTCCCGATGGCCGAAACTGGACTTCCTATATATCATTTTTTACCTCCGGACCATTCCGGAACTCCTCGTGACGTCCGGGATCTCATCCGGGACTCCGAACGACATTCGGGTTACCGTGTGCATATATCTCTACAACCCTAGTGTCACCGAACCTTAAGTGTGTAGACCCTACGGGTTCGGGAGACACGTAGACATGACCGAGACGACTCTCCGGTCAATAACCAACAGCGGGATCTGGATACCCATGTTGGTTCCCACGTGTTCCTCGATGATCTCATCGGATGAACCACGATGTCAAGGATTCACTTAATCACGTATGCAATTCCCTTTGTCTATCGGTATAGTACTTGCCCGAGATTCGATCGTCGGTATACCGATACCTTGTTCAATCTCGTCATGGCAAGTCTCTTTACTCGTTCCATAATCCATCATCCCGTGACTAACTCCTTAGTCACATTGAGCTCATTATGATGATGTCTTACCGAGTGGGCCCAGAGATACCTCTCCGTCATACGGAGTGACAAATCCCAGTCTCGGTTCGTGCCAACCCAACAGACACTTTCGGAGATACCCGTTGCGTATCTTTATAGCCACCCAGTTACGTTGTGACGTTTGGCACACCCAAAGTAATTCTACGGTATCCGGGAGTTGCACAACCTCATGGTCTAGGGAACAGATACTTGACACTGGAAAAGCTTAAGCATTACGAACTATACGATCTTGTGCTAGGCTTAGGATTGGGTCTTGTCCATCACATCATTCTCCTAATGATATGATCCCGTTATCAATGACATACAATGTCCATGGACAGGAAACCGTGACCATCTGTTGATCAACGAGCTAGTAACTAGAGGCTTACCAGGGACACGTTGTGGTCTGTGTATTCACACATGTATCGCTGTTTCCATACAATACAATTCAAGCATGAATAACAGACAATTATCATGAACAAGGAAATATAATAACAACCATTTTATTATTGCCTCTAGGGCATATTTCCAACAGTCTCCCACTTGCACTAGAGTCAATAATCTAGTTACATTTTGATGAATCGAACACCCATAGAGTTCTGGTGTTGATCATGTTTTGCTCGTGGAAGAGGTTTAGTCAACGGATCTGCGACATTCAGATCTGTATGCACTTTACAAATATCTATGTCTCCATCTTGAACATAATTTCGGATGGAGTTGAAACGGCGTTTGATGTGCTTGGTCTTCTTGTGAAATATGGGCTCCTTGGCAATGGCAATAGCTCCAGTGTTGTCACAAAAGAGAGTCATCAGGTTTGACGCGCTTGGAATGACTCCTAGATCGGTGATGAACTCCTTCATCTAGACTCCTTCTTGCGCTGCTTCGCAAGCAGCTATGTACTCCGCTTCACATGTAGAATGCGCCACGACGCTCTGCTTGCAACTTCACCAGCTGACTGCTCCACCATTCAAAATATACACGTATCCGGTTTGTGACTTGGAGTCATCCAGATCTATGTCGAAGCTAGCATCGACGTAACCCTTTACGACGAGCTCTTCGTCACCTCCATAAACGAGAAACATATCCTTAGTCCTCTTCAGGTACTTCAGGATGTTCTTGACCGTTGTCCAGTGTTCCATACTGGGATCACTTTGGTACTTCCCTACCAAACTTATGGCAAGGTTCACATTAGATCTGGTACACAACATGGCATACATAATAGAACCTATGGCTGAGGCATAGGGGATGGCACTCATCTTTTCTCTATCTTCTGCCGTGGTCGGGGATTGAGCCGTGCTCAATCTCATACCTTGCAAAACAGGCAAGAACCCCTTCTTGGATTGATCCATATTGAACTTCTTCAATATCTTGTCAAGGTATGTGCTTTGTGAAAGACCAATGAGGCATCTTGATCTATCTCTATAGATTTTGATGCCTAATATGTAAACAGCTTCTCCAAGGTCCTTCATTGAAAAACTCTTATTCAAGTAGGCCTTTATGCTCTCCAAGAATTCTATATCATTTCCCATCAGCGGTATGTCATCCACATATAATATGAGAAATGCTACAGAGCTCCCACTCACTTTCTTGTAAATACAGGCTTCTCCCCAAGTCTGTATAAAACCAAACGCTTTGATCACATCATTAAAGCGAATATTCCAACTCCGAGATGCTTGCACTAGCCCGTAGATCAAGCGCTGGTGCTTGCATACCTTGTTAGCATTCTCTGGATCGACAAAACCTTCCGGTTGCATCATATACAACTCTTCCTTCAGGAAGCCATTAAGGAATGCCATTTTGACGTCCATTTGCCATATCTCATAATCATATAATGCGACAATTGCTAACATGATTCGGACGGACTTCAGCATCGCTACGGGAGAGAAAGTCTCGTTCTAGTCAATCCCTTGAACTTGTCGATAACCCTTAGCGACAAGCCGAGCCTTATAGATGGTCACATTACCATCCGCGTCTGTCTTCTTCTTAAATATCCATTTATTTTCTATGGCGTGCTGATACGTCCAAAATGCATCACTATTTTGTATCATAATTTATCCTTATTCATTGATATATTTCACATTACGATGATGTTCTTATGTTGTTTTGGTCTATTTTACACAGTTCGCAACTTTCCGGTGCCGAAGCAGCAGACGCAGGATTCAGCGATAAAAAGTGGACGCTGAGTTGCTGAAGAAGAATACCTCCAAATTACCTGAAAATCGACGGAGGATATTTTCCGGACGAATCACGAAGACATGCGAAAGGGCAACCAGAGGGGGGCCACAGGGTGCCCAGGCGCCCTGGGGGCGCCCCCCTGGCCGCGCCGGGGGGCGCCTGGAGCCCATGGCCCACCTCCGGCTGCCCCCTTTTGCCTATATACTCCCCATTATCTGAAAACCCTAAAGACGGGAGTTATTACGGAGTTCCGCCGCCGCTCCGTGGCGGAAACCTACAGAGAAGAAAAAGCCATCTCCGGCGGGTAGATTCCGCCGGGGAGATCACCTCCCGGAAGGGGAGATCGTCGCCATCGTCATCACCATCGTCACGGGCATCATCGAGATCATCATCAACATCATCCCCAACACCAGCACCATCTCCATCTTCATCCAAATCTCATCTCACAATTGCAACTTGTGCTGTAACTCGTACTACCTATCCTCTCTACTCCATCGGTGTTGATTACTACTTTGTGGTGAATGCTATTGAGTTTTGTTGGAGAAATATTATTATGTCCAGATTGATTATCACCCATTTATCTCCACTGATCATGATCTATTTTATGTCTCGTGAGTAGTTACCTTAGTTCTTGAGGACATGGGGAAAGTCTTGTTGTTAGTAGTCGTATGCTGTTGAAGTAATATGTGTTGTTTGATACTTAAGTTGCGTTGTCATTCTACTAGTGGTGTTGTGTGAGTCGAACACTCAACACTTCGCCTTATTAAGGACCTAGGAGAATACATTGTGTACAAAGAATGCTTATGGTGGGTTGCCGGAGTGACAGAAACTTGAACCCCAGTTCGCACGCTTTTGCATAAGGGAACAATGGATCCTCGATCGTATTGCTATGGTTAGGCTTTTGCCTTAAATACTATCTTGTATTTGCGGATGCTTGCAAGGTGTTTAATCATAAGAGTGCACTCATCTTAGTCTAGAGAGTGTACTAGCATAGATCCACCCACTCAACACTTATCAACACATAACATAGTATCGATACGGCATATGGCGAAAGCACATGACTACCTCTCCCGTGTGTCCTCAGGAACGCTTTAGCCTTTATAAGTTCAGTTGCTAGGCCTCTCCTTTGCTAAGAAAGGATTGAGCTACTTGTTACTCTCAGTGCCTTTTACATTGCTTGCTTTTACTTTCCTGTTGCTTATATCGAGAAAACCCCTAAAAAGTTATCTTTCAGTGCTTGCAGTAATTTCTTGCTCAGAATCGCTTATCAATACCTTCTGCTCCTCGTTGGGTTCGACACTCTTACTTATCGAAAACGCTGCAATAGATCCCTTACGGTTGTGGGTCATCAAGTACCGTTTTCTGGCGCCGTTGCCGGGGAGCGTAGCGCTATTGGTAAAGCGAAACTGGTAAGAAAGTTTTTATAATTTTGTTTTTATTTTTGCTATTGCCGCTCTTTGTCCTTCTGGACAACCCTGTTATTGGATCGTTGCTTGCGGGAAGGCGCCCCACACCTGTGGTGGTTGATCCTCCCCCTACTGAAATTGTGCCTTATAAAATACCAGCTGGTATTATCGATTATGTTTTGGCTAATCTTTATGCAGGAGACAGACATCCCGGTGAAAACTTGCTATATTTGTCACAACTATGTTCATTATTTAATCTTGCAGGTGTATCGAGGGAGTTTGTCATGAGGAAATTGTTTGCTGTATCACTTATAGATAAAGCTTCAGATTGGTATAGGCTTCTCGATAACTCATACTTGCTTGACTGGCAGGAGCTTATGTCTCTCTTTTATACTAAGTTTTATCCTCTTCATGAAATTCATCGAGATAGGAACTATATCTATAACTTTAGGTCTCGTGAAGGAGAAAGCATTGCTGAAGCTTGGGGGAGATTGAAGTCCCTAATGCTCAAATGCCCTATTCATAAGCTTCCCAAGGAAATTATACTTACAAATTTTTATGCCAGACTTTCTCGTCAGGATAAGGAGATGCTGGATGCCTCCTCTAGTGGGGTATTTCAGACGAAAAGTGTTGAAGAAAGGTGGGATCTCATTGAAAGGATCCAGAGGAACAACGAAGATTGGGAAATTGATAAAGGTATTGAACCCGCTATAAATTATGAACATGGTTATATTGAGAGCTATGTGAAAACTGATTACTTCAATACTTTTTGCTCTAAGATTGGTCTTGATTCCCATCTAATGATTGATTTCTGTAAGAATTTTGCCTCTCACGTTGATTCTTTTAAAAAGAAGAGAGACCAGCATCATGAACCTTTTAAAGAGCTACCTGTTGATATTCATGTTGCTGACCCTATTTTGCCTGCAGTTATATATGAACAACCTCCTTTTCCCGCAAGGATAAGGGAGCACTCTCTTGTGACAGGCATAATAAATAAAAGTGAGAGAAGAGTTGATGAGTCTGAGGACCAGATCAGGGTCGATCCTCAAGTTGCATTGATTAAAGACCTTGTTACTAATGATGTTTTGGATTCCAATATAAATTTTTGTGGTGTTTCCACTAACCTTGTCACAGCCAAGAATAAAGGCCAAATTTCAGGTACTCCAGTGGTATCTGTTAAAATAGGAGATCATAATTATTATGGGCTATGCGATTTGGGATCGAGTGCAAGTGCTATCCCCTATTCACTTTATGAAGAGATCATCGGTGAGATTTCCCCTTGTGAACTTGAAGAAGTTGATGTTACTATTCATCTTGCAAACAGAACAACTATCTCTCCTATCGGAATTGTGAGGGACGTTGAAGTCCTATGTGGAAAGGTAAAATACCCTACCGACTTTCTAGTACTTGGTTCAGAGAGGGACAATTTTTGTCCAATTATTTTTGGTAGACCTTTTCTTAGAACTTGTGGAGCTATAATAGATTGCAAGAAAGGTAAAGTTTCTGTTGAATTCAATGGTGAGCCATATGAATTTAATTTTTCTAAGTTCTCTAAGCAGCCTCGTGGTACCAATTTACCTAGTGATGATAAACTTATTGAAAGTATTGCTTCTATTGCTATTCCCCCTAATGATCCTTTGCAGCAATATATGGAGGACCACGAGAATGATTTGCATATGCAGGAAAGAAATGAACTAGATGAAATATTCTTGAGGCAGCCTGCTATCCTGAAGCACAACCTTCCGGTTGAACCTTTGGGAATTTTATCAAAACCGAAAGAAGACCCGGTGTTCGATCTTAAACCTCTTCCCGATACGCTCAAGTATGCTTATTTAGATGAAAAGAAAGTATATCCTGTTATTATCAATTCTAACCTTTCAGGATATGAAGAAGAGCGACTATTGGAAGTACTCCGTAAACACCGAGGCGCAATTGGCTATACCCTTGATGACCTTAAGGGGATTAGTCCATCTATAAGTCAACATACTATCAACCTCGAGCCAGATGCTAAACCAGTTGTTGATCATCAACGACGGTTGAACCCGAAGATGATGGATGTTGTGAGAACTGAGATTCTCAAGCTTCTAGCCGCAGGTATTATCTACCCTATAGCTGATAGTAAGTGGGTAAGCCCGGTACATTGTGTTCCTAAGAAAGGAGGTACAACTGTGGTTCCTAATGATAAAAATGAACTAATACCTCAGAGAATTATTATTGGATATAGAATGTGTATTGATTACAGGAAGTTGAACAAGGCAACCAGGAAGGATCACTACCCGTTGCCGTTCATCGACCAAATGCTTAAAAGGTTATCCAAAAATACCGACTTTTGTTATCTCGATGGTTATTCTGGCTTCTCTCAAATTCATGTTAACACTGCTGATCAAGAGAAGACCACTTTTACTTGTCCCTTTGGTACTTATGCTTACAGGCGTATGCCTTTTGGTTTATGTAATGCCCCTGCTACTTTTAAAAGGTGTATGTCTGTCATCTTTCATGGTTTCTGTGGGGATATTATGGAAGTCTTCATGGACGATTTCTCTGTCTATGGAACCTCCTTTGACCATTGTCTTCACAATCTTAATAAAGTTTTGCAGAGATGCGAGGAGACAAATTTGGTACTCAACTGGGAGAAGTGCCACTTCATGGTTAACGAAGGAACTGTTCTTGGTCACAAGATTTCTGAAAGGGGAATTGAAGTGGACAAAGCCAAGATCGTAGCTATTGAGAGGATGCCCTATCCAAGGGACATCAAAGGTATTCGCAGTTTTCTTGGTCATGCTGGTTTCTATAGAAGATTTATTAAAGACTTTTCTAAGACCTCGAGGCCCCTCACTAATCTTCTCCAGAAGGACGTTCCTTTTGCATTTAATGAGGATTGTAAGGAAGCTTTTGAAGTTCTTAAGAAAGCTTTAATAACCGCTCCTATAGTACAACCACCTGACTGGAATTTACCTTTTGAGATTATGTGTGATGCTAGTGATTTTGCTGTTGGAGCTGTTTTAGGACAAATAGTTGATAAGAAATTGAATGTTATACATTATGCTAGCAAAACCCTTGATAGTGCTCAAAATAATTATGCTACTACTGAGAAGGAATTCTTAGCGGTAGTATTTGCTTGTGATAAGTTTAGGCAGTATATTGTTGATTCCAAAGTTATTATTCATACTGATCATGCTGCCATTAAGTACCTTATGACAAAGAAGGATGCCAAGCCAAGGCTTATCATATGGGTACTCCTTCTTCAAGAATTTGATTTGCAGATCGTTGATAGGAAAGGGGAAGACAATCCGGTGGCGGACAATCTTTCAAGGATGGAAGATATACCGCACGACCCCATCCCAGTCAACGATAGTTTTCCAGACGAGCAACTTGCCGTTGTAAAAGTACAATCTCTTTCCGATCCTTGGTATGCAGATTATGCTAATTTTATTGTTGCAAAGTATTTGCCTCCAGGTTTAACATTTCAGCAAAGGAAGAAGTTCTTTCATGATTTGAGGCACTACTTTTGGGATGACCCAATCTTTTCAAAGAAGGTCCCGACGGGATCGTGAGAAGATGCATACCGGAACATGAGCAGAAGGACATTCTCAGACGGTGTCATGATAGTCCCTATGGAGGACATCACGCCGGTGAGAGGACTGCACATAAGGTTCTTCAATCAGGTTTTTATTGGCCTACTCTCTTTAAGGATGCTAGAAATTATGTTTTAGCCTGTGATAAATGTGAGAGAGTTGGTAACATTAGTAGAAGGAATGAGATGCCTATGAATTACTCACTAGTGATTGAACCTTTTGATTGTTGGGTTTTGATTTTATGGGTCCTTTTCCTTCTTTGCACAAGTACACTCACATTTTAGTAGTTGTTGATTATGTGACCAAGTGGGTTGAAGCAATCCCCACTGAAAGTGCTGATCACAAGACATCTTTGAAAATGCTTAAAGATGTAATTTTTCCTAGGTTTGGTGTACCAAGGTATCTCATGACTGATGGAGGATCACACTTCACGCACGGAGCTTTTAGAAAAGCTTTAGCAAAATATGATGTCAACCATAGAATTGCTTCACCATATCACCCTCAAACTAGTGGGCAAGTTGAGCTCACCAATAGAGAGATTAAGTTGATCTTGCAGAAGACAGTAAACAGAAATAGAAAGGACTGGTCAAACAAGTTAGGAGATGCTTTGTGGGCGTATAGAACTGCTTACAAAAACCCCATGGGCATGTCCCCCTATAAGATGGTGTATGGCAAGGCTTGCCATTTGCCATTAGAGTTAGAGCACCAAGCTTTCTAGGCTGTTAGAGAGCTTAATGCTGACCCAAAATTAGCTGGTCAGAAGCGTCTCATGAACTTGACTTCTCTAGATGAATGGAGAAGTGAAGCTTACGAGAGCGCTAAAATGTTCAAGGAAAAGGTAAAAAGGTGACATGATAGAAAGATTCTGAAACGTGAATTTAATGTTGGTGATAAAGTTTTGTTGTTTAGATCCTGTTTCAGGTTTTCTCCAGGCAAACTACTTTCCAGGTGGGAAGGGCCATTTCATATTGAAGAAGTCTATCGGTCTGGTGCAATTAAGATTAACAATTTTGAAGGCACCAAACCTCAAGTTGTGAATGGGCAAAGACTTAAACATTACATAGCAAGAGACCCTGTCAATGTTGATGTGAATATAATATACACAACATCTCATGAAGAACATGTTGCAGCCCTGTTTCAGACGCCAGCAGAAGCAGAATAAAGAAAAGGTATGTAGTACGGTAAGGAAACATCGCGAACCGCCATAAAAGTTCCGTATTACGAGTTTTTGCAAAATTAGTAAAATTCTGAGCCTATGTGGAGCCGGAGACGAGCTCTAGGGGGTCCAGGCGCCCCCCTGGCGCGCCCTACCTCCTGGCCGCGCCGCCAGGGCGCCTGGACACCCGGGAGTCCGTCTCCGACCCCGCTTTAGCCCGTTACCTTCCTTTCTGTGCATAATTTTTTGCTATATATTTGCCCGGATTTTTCCGGAAACGTATCTTGCGATTTCGTGTGTTTTCTTTTCGATCTATTTCTGCCAGGGAATCTTTCAGCTGAATCTAGGTGCCATGGCCTCTCCAAGTTCCCCCAAGGACAAGTTCGTCATCAACGTCATCAACCCTTACCTCGCTGAGGTGAAGAAGCACCCTCAGGTTGTTCGGATGGAGGACGGTGTCCTTCATCAAGAACATCTGAAGGGACCTATCAAGGAGGGGAGCATCCAGGCCAGGCTGGAAGAAGTGGAGCAAGAAGTCTTCGAGTACAAGAAGATGATTGAGCGTGGTGTTGAAGCTAACTTTGACATCATCAACGAGCTGAAGACCTACTTCCTGAAGGAGATGAAGGAGATGTGGAAAAGCATCACTGCGTCTGAAGAAAGGATTGAGGGGCTCCAAGGGCAAATTTATGATCTACATAACCAGAACTGTGAGTATGAACTAAGGTTTATGCGCATGGGTATGGGTGCTGAATGCAGGATTCGGGAGACAAACTTCTCATATGCGACTGGAGAACCCCTTCCATGGAAGCGTTTCGCCGGAGACTACGTGATCAACGCCAACAAGGATGAGGAGTGAAATCTCCTTGGGTAACGGCATTCCCTTGGCTTGTTCCAAGCTTGGGGGAGTGCCCGGTATCTTTATCTTTACCTTTTATCTTTTAGAGTCAAGTAGAGTCATATCATGTTTAGGGAGGTTATTATATGAAATAGGTGTGTGCATTGAGGTCTATCACTCCTTCGGTGGAGAGATTGTATCCGTGAGTGTGGAGTCGTCTATCGTGGAATATTAATGAGAAGTTTATTGGTTCCTTTTGCTGCACTCGGTATTCTCTTCACGCAATCGACCTTATATGATGATTCTTATGAGGAGTATTGACCTTATATCAGGTATGGCTGTGAAAACTTTATTCAATCTTGGCAAACATAGCTTTGGTCATAACAACAAGCATGATTTTCTTAAAAGTATCGACATAGCCAAAACCTTTATGTTATTATGCTTGAAGTGTTATGCTGACAAGGAAGACAACTTGATGTGTTATGCTTACCTCAATGTTTATGCTTTATATTGCTTTGCATCTTAGTCATCATCAATTGTCTATTCTCTCAAAACCTTTGCTAGCCTAACTCTGTACTAAGCGGAATTCTGCTTGTGCATCCATACCCTTTAAACCAATACCTTCCATATGAGTCCACCATACCTTCCTACTCGTGGTATTCCACTACCATCTCCTAAAGTACAGAATTTATGTGTTATCCTTAAATGTTCAAAAAAAAAATTCTTTTATTTTGTGCCTTTGTTTTAGCTCATGGGGAAGTAATAGTTAATTCATGGTCTTTTTGAGTTGGACAAGCTTCACCCCGGGATTGCATGTCTAATGTGCAAACCCATAATACGAGAAGGAACTGGCAAAGAGTGCGCCCGGCTCGAAAATAATGTAACAAACAAACCCTCCTTCACGCTTTGTTCATGAGAAATCAGAAAACTTTGGCAGTGATAAACAAAGGAGAATAAGAGGATGTGATCGTCCTCGTGCGGGAGACGTTCCTCGAAACTTGTCCAGCTCAAGAAGCAATTGAGTTATCTATTAGCATTCGTTGACAAACCATGCACCTTTCAAAACTTGTTTTCATTCTGTTTGATTTAAGGATAGCACATGAGTTTTCCCTACTACCCTAGAGCAGGGCCTATCTTTTAATTTTAGATTAAGTCAGTTATTCTTACTTCTTTCTATTTCTCAAAGAGAGCAGACATTTTATGTTGATAAGGATTCATTCATATAAAGTTGCATTAAGATTTGTCATATCATATCCTTGTTGACATTATCATTCGATAAGTAAGTTGTTTGTCAAGCCCAACTAAGGCAAATATCTTCCTTTGTGTTAACACTTTCACTTCTTGCCTGATAAACATGTTCTTTCAAAAGCTTCAATTAATCTCATCAAAACATAAAGAAAGAGCAAAAGTAAAAGTTATTAGTTGTTCTTTGACCAAAGAACATGTTTGCCATGATTCAATGAGTTTCCTTAGCCCTACTTCCGAATATAAGTGTTACCACTCTTTTATAAGGGCCTTATGAGTTGAAGATTGCTGTTGAGGATATTTTAGTTGGTGAAGAAACTGTGATGCTTCTTGTCCGTATTCTATTTATCGACACTTCACTCTCTAAACTTGTGGACAGGTTTACCGAGCTCAGTATTCGCTTGGGGACAAGCGAGGTCTAAGCTTGGGGGTGTTGATACGTCCAAAATGCATCACTATTTTGTATCATAATTTATCCTTATTCATTGATATATTTCACATTACGATGATGTTCTTATGTTGTTTTGGCCTATTTTACACAGTTTGCAACTTTCCGGTGCCGAAGCAGCAGACGCGGGATTCAGCAGTAAAAAGTGGACGCTGAGTTGCTGAAGAAGAATACCTCCAAATTACCTGAAAATCGACGGAGGATATTTTCCGGACGAATCACGAAGACATGCGAAAGGGCAACCAGAGGGGGGACACAGGGTGCCCAGGCTCCCTGGGGGCGCCCCCCCTGGCCGCGCCGGGGGGGGGGCGCCTGGAGCCCCTGGCCCACCTCCGGCTGCCCCCTTTTGCCTATATACTCCCCGTTATCTGAAAACCCTAAAGACGGGAGTTATTACGGAGTTCCGCCGCCGCTCCGTGGCGGAAACCTACAGAGAAGAAAAAGCCATCTCCGGCGGGTAGATTCCGCCGGGGAGATCACCTCCCGGAAGGGGAGATCGTCGCCATCGTCATCACCATCGTCACGGGCATCATCGAGATCATCATCAACATCATCCCCAACACCAGCACCATCTCCATCTTCATCCAAATATCATCTCACAATTGCAACTTGTGCTGTAACTCGTACTACCTATCCTCTCTACTCCATCGGTGTTGATTACTACTTTGTGGTGAATGCTATTGAGTTTTGTTGGAGAAATATTATTATGTCCAGATTGATTATCACCCATTTATCTCCACTGATCATGATCTCTTTTATGTCTCATGAGTAGTTACCTTAGTTCTTGAGGACATGGGGAAAGTCTTGTTGTTAGTAGTCGTATGCTGTTGAAGTAATATGTGTTGTTTGATACGTAAGTTGCGTTGTCATTCTACTAGTGGTGTTGTGTGAGTCGAACACTCAACACTTCGCCTTATTAAGGACCTAGGAGAATACATTGTGTACAAAGAATGCTTATGGTGGGTTGCCGGAGTGACAGAAACCTGAACCCCAGTTCGCACGCTTTTGCATAAGAAAACAATGGATCCTCGATCGTATTGCTATGGTTAGGCTTTTGCCTTAAATACTATCTTGTATTTGCGGATGCTTGCAAGGTGTTTAATCATAAGAGTGCACTCATCTTAGTCTAGAGAGTGTACTAGCATAGATCCACCCACTCAACACTTATCAACACATAACATAGTATCGATACGGAATATGGCGAAAGCACATGACTACCTCTCCCGTGTGTCCTCGGGAACGCTTTAGCCTTTATAAGTTCAGTTGCTAGGCCTCTCCTTTGCTAAGAAAGGATTGGGCCACTTGTTACTCTCAGTGCCTTTTACATTGCTTGCTTTTACTTTCTTGTTGCTTATATCGAGAAAATCCCTAAAAAGTTATCTTTCAGTGCTTGCAGTAATTTCTTGCTCAGAATCGCTTATCAATACCTTCTGCTCCTCGTTGGGTTCGACACTCTTACTTATCGAAAACGCTGCAATAGATCCCTTACGGTTGTGGGTCATCACATGCCAATCATCGGGCAAGTCCACCAAAGTCCATACTTTGTTTTCATACATGGATCCTATCTCGGATTTCATGGCTTCAAGCCATTTGTTGGAATCCGGGTCCACCATCGCTTCTTCATAGTTCGAAGGTTCACCTTGTCTAACAACATGATTTCCATGACAGGGTTGCCGTACCACTCTGGTGCGGAACGTGTCCTTGTGGACCTTCGAAGTTCAGTAGTAACTTGATCTGTATCTTCATGATCATCATCATTAACTTCCTCCCCTGTCGGTGCAGGCACCTCAGGAACAACTTCCTGCGCTGTGCCACTTTCCGGTTCGGGAGGGGTGACGGTCACCTCATCAAGTTCTACTTTTCTCCTACTCACTTCTTTCGAGAGAAACACTTTCTCCAGAAAGGATCCATTCTTGGCAACAAAGACCTTGCCTTCGGATCTGAGGTAGAAGGTGTACCCAATCGTTTCCTTTGGGTATCCTATGAAGATGCATTTTTCCGATTTGGGTTCGAGCTTTTCAGGTTGAAGTTTCTTGACATAAGCATCGCAACCCCAAACTTTCAGAAACGACAGCTTAGATTTTGTGGGGACCCCGACTCATAAGTCGTTATCACCGAATGCACGTGTACAGTGATCCCAGAGATCAATGCTCACTGAACACACAGAAGCTGAATAACAAGAGTCTTACATCCATACATACCGTATTACACAAATAGGACCATTGTGGTCAAGTCTTGAGTATATCATCGCAGCGGAAATCTTCAATAACAACTTGGACCCATGCCATCTGCCTTAACCCTACAGGCATTCTGACTGGGAAGCGTCCTAGCTCGCATGCTCGTCACCAAGAAATCTTCATAATATCTTGTTCTCTCCTTCCTGGCCAATAAAATAACCAGTGGCAAGCCAATGAGTACTTTGAATGTACTCGCAAGCAACCCATGATTTGGTTCTAGGTAACAATGCAATTGTACAACAATGAGCAATCTAGCTACGAGCTAGAATAAATATTCTATCATCAAGTATATGCATCAATAAAATTCACGTAACCTCGAGGACAGGTTACCGATATCAACATGAATAGGATTCAACTCAACGAGTCAAGTCACCACCTTGACTCATCACACACACATACTTTCATCGATATGGTAAAATTCTGGACATAGTTTAAGTAGCACCACCCAACTGTCCATGACCGTGGACACGGTTATTCGAATAGTTTTACACTCTGCAGAGGTTGCGCACTTTACCCACAAGATCCGGGAAGCTTTCGTGTCACCCACGATCCCGCAGTACCTCAAGTACGCCGGGGAAGCACCCGGTCATTATCTTTCCTTAGACGACACTAACATAGGGTCCACTCGTTGGTGCACAGCCCTCGAGTACAAACAATAGATCATGGGACTTGCCCTATTTTCAATGTCACGCGTACACGAAGGGACCAACGGTGTGTCCAGTGCCCTGTGAAAACAGTCATGGTCGCCTATCCGAGCACGACCCCGTCCCGGGAAAGACCTCAAGTCTTCCCGTCACTAGTAATGTGGGCACCATGCTAGTATCGGCCTAAGTAATCAATAAAGCCCCGTCCCATAAGGGGTAGAGTGGTTGCACGTGTTTGGTTCGGACGGTAGTCACACATAAATCTAATCCATCATTTCACCCATGCACAAGACCTTTATTGGCACATCACTTCTTCCTCAAGTGATGACCTAACTCAACATCACCCTCGGGCATTAGGGGCACCCGATGGGTTTTTTGAAAAGAATGCAACCACGAGGGTTTCATGGCACACATGCATCACTAAGCATCACTACTAATCATTTGCATTTCATCTAGCACATAGCAAGATCATGATTAAAGCATGCATCATGTGGTGGTTCTTAACTAGGTCACCACCGTCATTCTTATCATCATGCATTCGGAAATAAATGGGTTCCGAAGAACACAAGGGTATCATGGTCAAAGGGCTGCTTGCCTTATCCTTCCGAGTCTTCAAACCTTCTGGTCCATCTCCGAGTACTCCGTTTATTTCGTCAACTAACGATGGAAACAATCATAATAAGCAACACAACAAAGCAAAAATAAAAGTGCTCTAAAAATAGGAGTTGTACTTTTCTAGGATACCTCTGGTCATATGAAAAATAACCAAGGTGGTTTCATTGGAGTATGATCAATGGATGGTTTGGCACATTTCAATATGATGGAATCAAGGGGTTTATGGATTTGAAAGAAGTATACAGAAATATATTTTTGAACAATGAGAAAAGGCACCTATTTAACAAGTCATGATTTTAGAAGCATCTAGGAGTTGGTTTCACTGGATTTGGAGTTCAAATGAATTTCCTAAGATTTTGCAAAGTTGATAATTATGAAGAAATGGCTCATTATTTGGTGGGGTACAGAAAGTATTAATAAAAATGTTCCAAAACTAAGTTTGGATATGACAAGCACCTAGGAATTTGAACCACTACATCTGGATCAAATTTGAGCCTTCTGTGATTTTCTAAAGTTCATCACAGAAATGGAATAATGACATTTGATAATTATTTGTGAAGAAAAGGTTTCTGAAAAATGTGCATGCTGCACCAACAGGTAGATCATGATTTTAGAAACTAACAGAAATTTGAATCATCAAATTTGGAGTTCATTTGAATTATTTATGGATTTGTGAAGATTGCAGAAAAAGAAAAAGGTAAAGGGAAAGGTTATATACCCCTATACTACACACTGAGCGGGAGGTAGCTGTATTGCAGCTGGGCCGGCCCAACGGCTCGGCCGCACGCACAGGGGGGGGGCGTCGAAGGCGCCTTCGCAGAATGCGCTTTCGTGCTGGGAAAGCGGTTCCCTGCCGCCCCGCCTCCACTTAAACGACGTGACGGCTGGCGGGGTCGCTGACCTGCGGGGCCCAGCCGCAGGTCGTCTCCCACGTCCGTCGTCGTCTTCCTCTCGACGGGAGGGGCAGGGGAGGCTCGGCCTTGCTGGCCGCCGGCGCCACACCGCCCGCCTGCGCCGACCGGAGATGGGAGCGGCGCCGTGCGGCTCGGCCGCGCCCGAAGGAGGAGTCAGGGGAGAGGCAGCACCTCCCTCGTGCGTGCGCGGACGAGGTCGGAGCAGGGCCCGGCTGCCGCCCGTGCCGGCGATTCCGGCCACCTCCGGTGGTGTGCGGCACACCGGAGTTCTCAGGAAGAGGCGCCGCATCCATCCAGATGCCCAAGGTAGGTCGGGGGAGGTCCGAAGAGGTGAAGGGCCGAATGGCCGTGGAAGGGCCCGCCGGCCATGGAGGTGGAAAGAGAGCACCAGGGGGATAGGGAGCTTATCCAGGGGGTTCGCGGGAGAAAGGGGGTCCTAACCAAGACGAGACAGAGGTTCGGGGTGGCTTAAATAGACGTGGCCGTGGTGCACCATGAGCAACGTCCATGGACGCGCTCGGGCGAGCTCACGGAGGGATAAGGAGGGCAAGGGAGGATAGGGCCGACAGGTCTGCATGACACGGACGTCGAGGCGGCCTCGGGGGACACGAGGGGAAGGCCCGAGGTGGTCGGGTGCTCCTGATTGGGCGAGGCTACAGTGCGCCAGGGCACTGTAGCGCGCTCCAGAGCGTGAACTCTGCATGCCATGGCATAAACAAAGTGTCATTGGCGTGTACCCTTATGTCCAACCATGCTAGGGGGGGAGTAAACAATGCACAGATGGCCTGGGATGCCCTGGAGGGCCACTGGAGTGAGGAGGGAGGTGAAAGAGGAGGAGAAAGTTGCTGTCCATAAGTGTAAAAATGGGGTTTTCACCCCTCAATCATTGAGCTGTGGACATGGGGAAGTTACTGGAGGTAGAAGATGATCAGTTTTACATGTGGTAAGAATTTGAGGTAAAGGAGAATAGTAAAAGGGGTCAAAACAATGGTTTTGGTAAATTGGCAGAAGGTGTTTGATCATGTTTTGGGCAAGCAAATGATCTCCACTGGTTATGACACTTAACATGATTAAATGTTATATGGAAATAGGGTGCTTCACCAAATTTGGGCTTGTTTCAAGAAACTAGCCAATGTAACTTTGGTGAACCCTAGAATTCAACAAAAATGGTTTCACCATGTTTGAGTTAAGCTAACCATCTCCCCTTGATGCACCACTTGGTGTAGTGTAATCATTTGGGGTTATGATCATGCCCACAAAGTTTGAAGCCCGAGGTAAAAAGTTGGTAATGTAAAGTTGTTCAAATTTGAATTTGAACAGAAATGGTTTTGGGGTATTCTGATCAAGTTACCCTTCTCCAAAACTTGTTCCATTTGGTCTAGATGCCTTATTAGACCATTCTAGCATGTGCACCAAGTTTGAGGGCATTTGGACAAGTTTGGCAATGTAAAGTTGCTCAAACTTCAGATATGGACATAATGGTTTTGAAGGGTTTTGATGATGTTTTCTTGCTTCCCAAGGCACGGGGCTTGGCAAGATCATCAAATATGTCATATATGACATGATAGAATTTCCCTGGAATTTTTAGAGAATATTTCCTTTGTAAATATTTCAAAAGCTTGAAATATCCAGAAAGGGTTTCTGAGGGATTAGCCGATTATTTTGAACATGACCAAGTGTTAAAACTCTTATATATGGATAATATATGTCCTATGAGTCTCCCTGAATTTTGGAAAATATTTTTTAAATAATTAAATAATTTTTCCCTATTAAAGACCATTTCTGGCCTTAAGAAAAAGCTTTTAAATAAAATATAAAAATAACTTTTAAAATTATAATTTTGTGGTTTCTGGGAGTCCTATACCTAATAGGATTCAAATATACCTTTTGAAAGATTTTTCACACCCTAAATAAGGTACTTGTAGTGCAAACCTCAATTCGGGGGCTTTTGGAAAACTAATTTTAGAAAATACTATTTGGCCAAAATATTTTTATAAGAAAATTCTATACTGTTCTATACACATGGCATGATCATTGAGAAAAGGTTTTGGATCAAGGAGATGAAGTATAAGAGTTGGAGGATTTATTTGATTCTTAGAGCACTAGCAAACAGCAGACAGAAAAACAATCAAGCAAAGTCAAAAACACTCAAAAGTTTTTGTCAATCCACATTTTTAGCATGATTATTAGCTTAAGCAATGTGACATGAAAATCAGGGTGTGACAGATTTCTTGCCAAACCAAAGTTCATACGGTGTCATCTCAACGGATTTTGACGGAGCCCTATTTAAAGTGAATGCGGCAGTCTCTAAAGCATAACCCAAAAAAGATAGCGGTAAGTCGGTGAGAGACATCATAGATCGCACCATGTCCAACAAAGTACGATTTTGACGTTCGGACACACCATTACGCTGAGGTCTTTCGGGCGGTGTCAATTGTGAAACAATTCCACAGTTCCTTAGGCGTGTGCCAAATTCATGACTCAAATATTCACCCCCACGATCCGATCGCAAGAACTTTATTTTTCTGTCACGTTGATTCTCAACCTCATTCTGAAATTCCTTGAACTTTTCAAAGGTCTCAGACTTGTGTTTCATCAAATAGACATACCCATATCTACTCAAGTCATCTGTGAGGGTGAGAACATAATGATAGCCTCCGCGAGCTTCAACACTCATTGGACCGCACACATCGGTATGTATGATTTCCAATAAGTTGGTCGCTCGCTCCATTGTTCCGGAGAACGGAGCCTTGGTCATCTTGCCCAAGAGGCATGGTTCGCACGTGTCAAATGATTCATAATCAAGAGACTCTAGAAGTCCATCTGCATGGAGCTTCTTCATATGTTTGACACCAATATGACCAAGGCGGCAATGCCACAAGTATGTGGGACTATCATTGCCAACTTTACATCTTTTGGCATTCACACTATGAATATGTGTGTCATCACGTTCGAGATTCATCAAAAATAAACCATTGACCAGCGGGGCATGACCATAAAACATATCTCTCATATAAATAGAACAGCCATTATTCTCGGATTTAAATGAGTAGCCATCTCGCATCAAACGAGACCCAGATACAATGTTCATGCTCAAAGCTGGTACTAAATAACAATTATTAAGGTTTAAAACTAATCCCGAGGGTAGATGCAGAAGCAGCGTGCCGACGGCGATCACATCGACCTTGGAACCATTCCCGACGCGCATCGTCACCTCGTCCTTCGCCAGTCTCCGCTTATTCTGCAGCTCCTGCTTTGAGTTACAAATGTGAGCAACTGCTCCGGTATCAAATACCCAGGAGCTACTACGAACACTGGTAAGGTGCACATCAATAACATGTATATCACATATACCTTTGATGCTGCCGGCCTTCTTGTCTGCTAAGTATTTGCGGCAGTCCCTTGCAATAAAAGCACTCAGTCTCAGGCTTGGGTCCATTCTTTGGCTTCTTCCCGGCAACTGGCTTACCGGGCGCGGCAACTCCTTTGCCGTCCTTCTTGAAGTTCTTCTTACCCTTGCCCTTCTTGAACTTAGTGGTTTTATTCACCATCAACACTTGATGCTCTTTCTTGATCTCCACCTCTGCTGATTTCAACATTGAATACACTTCGGGAATGGACTTCTCCATCCCTTGCATATTGAAGTTCAACACGAAGCTCTTGTAGCTAGGTGGGAGTGACTGAAGGATTCTATCAACGACCGCTTCCTCTGGGAGATTCATTCCCAACTGAGACAAGCGGTTGTGCAACCCAGACAACTTGAGTATGTGTTCGCTGACAGAACTATTCTCCTCCATCTTACAGCTGTAGAATGCGTTGGAGACATCATATCTCTCAACTCGGGCATGAGCCTGGAAAACCATTTTTAGCTCTTGGAACATCTCATATGCTCCGTGGTGCTCGAAACGCTTTTGGAGCCCCGATTCTAAGCTGTAGAGCATGCCGCACTGAACCAGGGAGTAATCATCACAACACAACTGCCAAGCGTTCATAACATCTTGGTTTGCCGGGGCGGGAGCGTCACCTAGCGGTGCTTCTAGGACATAAGTTTTCTAGGACATAAGGTTACGGACCCAGTCCGTATAGTTGCTACGATCGTCTTTCAGCTTGGATTTCTCTAGGAACGCGTTGAAGTTGAGGGTAACATGAGCGTGGGCCATTTGATCTACAAGACTTATTGTAAAGAATTTAGACTAAGCTCATGACAATTAAGTTCATCTAATCAAATTTAATGAACTCCCACTCAGATTGACATCTCTCTAGTCATCCAAGTGATACATGATCCGAATCGACTAGCCCGTGTCCGATCATCACGTGAGACAGACTAGTCATCAACGGTGAACATCTTCATGTTGATCGTATCTTCTATACGACTCATGTTCGACCTTTCGGTCTTCCGTGTTCCGAGCCATGTCTGTACATGCTAGGCTCGTCAAGTGAACCCTAAGTGTATTGCGTGTGTAAATCTGGCTTACACCCGTTGTATGCGAACGTTAGAGCCTATCACACCCGATCATCACGTGGTGCTTCGGAACAATGATCCTTAGCAATGGTGCACAGTTAGGGGGAACACAATTCTTGAAATTTTTAGTGAGATATCATCTTATTTACTACCGTCGTTCTAAGTAAACAAGATGCATAAACATGATAAACATCACATGCAATCAAATAAAGTGACATGATATGGCCAATATCATTTTGCTCCTTTGATCTCCATCTTCGGGGCACCATGATCATCTTTGTCACCGGCATGACACCATGATCTCCATCATCATGATCTCCATCATCGTGTCTTCATGAAGTCGTCTCGCCAAATATTACTTCTACTACTACGGCTAACATTTAGCAATAAAGTAAAGTAATTACATGGCGTTATTCAGTGACACGCAGGTCATACAATAAATAAGACAACTCCTATGGCTCCTGCCGGTTGTCATTCTGATCGACATGCAAGTCATGATTCCCTATTACAAGAACATGATCAATCTCATACATCACATATATTATTCATCACATCTTCTTGGCCATATCACATCACATAGCACATGCTGCAAGAACAAGTTAGACGTCCTCTAATTGTTGTTGCAAGTTTTTACGTGGCTTCTATAGGTTTCTAGCAAGAACGTTTCTTACCTACGCCAAAACCACAACGTGATATGTCAATTTTTATTTACCCTTCATAAGGACCCTTTTCATCGAATCCGATCCGACTAAAGTGGGAGAGACAGACACCCGCCAGCCACCTTATGCAACTAGTGCATGTGAGTCGGTGGAACCAGTCTCACGTAAGCGTACGTGTAAGGTCGGTCCGGGCCACTTCATCCCACGATGCCGCCGAATCAAGATTGGACTAGTAACGGCAAGAGAATTGAACAAAATCAACACCCACAACTTGTTTGTGTTCTACTCGTGCAAGATGCTACGCAAAGACCTAGCTCAGATGCCACTGTTGGGAAACGTAGTAGAATTCAAAAAATTTCCTATGCTTCACCAAGATCGATCTAAGGAGTCATCTAGCAACGAGCATAATGGAGTGCATCTACATACCCTTTGTAGATCACGAGCGGAAGCGTTCGAAGGAACGTGGATGATGGAGTCGTACTCGTCGTGATCCTTGTCACCGATGATCCCAGCGTCGAACGGACGGCACCTCCGCGTTCAACACACGTACGGTATAGCGACGTCTCCTCCTTCTTGATCCATCAAGGGGGGAGGAGAGGTTGATGGAGATCTAGCAGCACGACGGCGTGGTGGTGGATGCAACAGGAAAAGCTGTAGGGCTTCGTCGAGACCCTGCGGGAGGAGGAAGAGGTGTAACGGGGGGGAGAGGCGCCAGGGGCTGAGGTGCGGCTGCCCTCTCTCCCCCCCCCACTATATATAGGGGGCCAGGAGGGCCGGCCCTAGGAGATTGGATCTCCTAGGGGGCGGCGGCCAAGGGGGTGGCTTGCACCCCAAGCCTAGGGGGGCGCCCACCACCCCTAGGGTTTCAACCCTAGGCGCAGGGGGAAGGCCCAAGGGGGGTGCGCCAGCCCACTAAGGGCTGGTCCCCCTCCCCTTACGGCCCACGGGGCCCTCCGGGATGGGTGGCCCCACCCGGTGGACCCCCGGGACCCTTCCGGTGGTCGCGGTACACTACCGGTGACCCCCGGAACTCTCCCGATGACCGAAACTGGACTTCCTATATATCATTCTTTACCTCCGGACCATTTCGGAACTCCTCGTGACGTCCGGGATCTCATCCGAGACTCCGAACAACATTCGTATTACCGTGTGCATATATCTCTACAACCCTAGCGTCACCGAACCTTAAGTGTGTAGACCCTACGGGTTCGGGAGACACGTAGACATGACCGAGACGACTCTCCGGTCAATAACCAACAGCGGGATCTGGATACCCATGTTGGTTCCCACGTGTTCCTCGATGATCTCATCGGATGAACCACGATGTCAAGGATTCACTTAATCCCGTATGCAATTCCCTTTGTCTATCGGTATAGTACTTGCCCGAGATTCGATCGTCGGTATACCGATACCTTGTTCAATCTCGTCATGGCAAGTCTCTTTACTCGTTCCATAATCCATCATCCCGTGACTAACTCCTTAGTCACATTGAGCTCATTATGATGATGTCTTACCGAGTGGGCCCAGAGATACCTCTCCGTCATACGGAGTGACAAATCCCAGTCTCGGTTCGTGCCAACCCAACAGACACTTTCGGAGATACCCGTTGCGTATCTTTATAGCCACCCAGTTACGTTGTGACGTTTGGCACACCCAAAGTAATTCTACGGTATCCGGGAGTTGCACAACCTCATGGTCTAGGGAACAGATACTTGACACTGGAAAAGCTTAAGCATTACGAACTATACGATCTTGTGCTAGGCTTAGGATTGGGTCTTGTCCATCACATCATTCTCCTAATGATGTGACCCCGTTATCAATGACATCCAATGTCCATGGTCAGGAAACCGTGACCATCTGTTGATCAACGAGCTAGTAACTAGAGGCTTACCAGGGACACGTTGTGGTCTGTGTATTCACACATGTATCGCTGTTTCCGTACAATACAATTCAAGCATGAATAACATACAATTATCATGAACAAGGAAATATAATAATAACCATTTTATTATTGCCTCTAGGGCATATTTCCAACAGGTTGAGTGTCAAACACTGGGTCTTCTTGCTCGCTCTCGATGATCACGTTGTGCAAGATGACACAGCAAGTCATAATCTCCCACATTTGATCTTTGGACCAGGTCTGAGCGGGGTACCGAACAACAGCAAATCGAGATTGGAGCACACCAAATGCCCGCTCGACATCCTTCCTGCAAGCCTCCTGAACTTTCGCAAACCAGGCGTTCTTGCCTCCTGCCGCAGGGTTTGAGATCGTCTTCACAAATGTCGACCATCTCGGATAGATGCCATCTTCTAGGTAGTACCCCTTGTTGTATTGGTGCCCATTGATCTCGAAGTTCACCGAAGGAGAATGGCCCTCAACGAGCTTGGCAAAAACAGGAGAGCACTGCGGCACGTTGATGTCATTATGAGTTCCTGGCATACCAAAGAAGGAGTGCCAAATCCAGAGGTCATGTGTGGCTACCGCCTCAAGCACCACACTGCAACCGCCTTTGGCGCCTTTGTACATCCCCTGCCAACCAAATGGGCAATTCTTCCATTTCCAATGCATGCAGTCGATACTTCCAAGCATCCCAGGAAATCCTCTTGCTGCATTCTGGGCTAGGATCCGAGCAGTGTCTTCCGCATTGGGTGTTCTCAAGTATTGTGGCCCAAACACTGCCACCACTGCCCGATAGAACTTGTAGAAACACTCTATGCTGGTGGACTCGGCCATGCGCCCATAGTCGTCGAGTGAATCACCGGGAGCTCCATATGCAAGCATCCTCATCGCTGTCGTGCACTTCTGGATGGAGGTGAATCCAAGAGCGCCAATGCAATCCATCTTGCACTTGAAGTAGTTGTCGAACTCCCGGATGGAATTCACAATCCTGAGGAAGAGCTTTCGGCTCATCCGATAACGGCGCCAAAATGTTTTCTCGCCGTGAAGTGGAGCATCGGCGAAGTAGTCGGAGTAGAGCATGCAGTAGCTTTCAAGACGAAGCCGGTTCTTTGCTTTCAACCGCCCCAGCGCCGAGCCACCTCACCGCGGCTTTTCATGGCTCGCCAGCAGCTGGGCGAGGGCGGCGAGCACCATGAGATGCTCTTCTTCCTGGACGTCGGCCGCGGCTTCCTCCTACAGCAGCGCGGCGAGCTCTTCCTCGTCATTCGAGTCCATCGCCGAGACAGGCAAAACGCCGAACACCTTGCGCTCGGTGGGCGTGTACCCGCCGCTAAACCGCGCCTCCGCGGTCGGAAACGGCGGCCGGAAACGCCCAGTTGCTGTGGGAGGGTCTGCCGCGGCGAAGCGCTGCTATTTTCCGGCGGGGAATGGCTATCTAGCGGAGTAGGGCGACGGCCGTCGCCGGGATATAGCTAGTGGTGGCCGAGGGCGCGGGGGGTGCGAGGCGACTCGGGGGATGAAAACCTTGACATTTTCCCTGTCGGTGTGGGCCAGGCGCGCTTTTCCCTAGCGCCGGAGCCCCCAACTAGTCCCCAGCGCGCCGGGTTCGGCCTGTGACCGCCGGCAAAAAAAAGGTCCGAACATGCGATTTTCGACGTCCTGGGAACGCGACTGGGCTGTTTTTTCGGCGCCGGCGCCGAAAAAATGACCTGGGGGCCTGTTGAGGACGCGGCTGGAAATGCTCTTAATATTTGATGCTATAGCTCCTTTTAGGTTGACAATTTGGTTGGCCGGCGAAAGGCGCCCATGCTTCATATACGACGGGGTATGTGCATGCACGTAGTACAGTTGTACTACTCCCTCCATTCCTCTTTATAGTGCGCCTTTGGCTGGAGCACTTATACCAATGCATGAGCTGGCGTATTTGTTTGGACAAGAATTGCCCCTCCCCTTGCTTGGTCTGTCATGCACGTGGGTACCTGCTGCTGCACTGCCGTGAACCAGTTGAGGGTTATTTCGTCCAAAGCAGCTTCACAGCGCTTATGCGCACTACATATCGGAATCGAAGCCAAAAAACTATACGCACTAGAATCTGGAACGGAGGGAGTACTACGTTAGGACAGGCTGACAGTCATAAACTATTCGATGTACGGGGTTAAGTTTGGACGGCGACACAATCGAGGAAAATGATGCCTGGATGGAGTTCCATGCCAGATTACTATACTACTCCATCGATCGGTCGATGTGTACTCTGTCCCACATATTGCTCAGTGGTAGTAACTTGTTAAATACGACGAGGATGGACATACCAGACCATACGCTCACTCAAATCGTACCCATGATGAATGGTGGGCCCACGTCTAGCCACGAGCACGACCACTCTCAACACGTGGACGTTGGTTTCGTTGCGACCACTACCTTTCGACTCATGTTGTGTCGACCACAATTCGGCACAAAAAACGAAAAGAAAATTGGCGCGGGTAGTAGCACTGCCGATTTGGAGTATCTCTATACATGTATCCACGGCAAGTACTACTTGAGAAGTGTATTCTTTTGCCGGACGGCTTCAACGGACAACCCACGCATGTGAGTGTCTTTCTCGAATAGGCTTTTACCCCGCTTATAATAAATAAAGCATTATTCAAAGAGGTACACGGTCAATGATACGAGACGACGTGGTAGTCTTCTTATAAGCCCATCCTGAGATATCAGGCACACACGAACACACGGGACTACACTACTAGCAACGAGCACTGGAAAAACTAAACACCCCAGAGGCGGAGGACGGAAAAAAATTAAGATGTGGCGAAGTCTTAAGGAAAGAATTCTTTTGATGCAAATCGAAAGAGTCAATACACATCACAACCAAAAATCAAATACACTGGAAATGTATGCATGTTTTAATAGGAAAATAACCCATAACATACCGATAATGAAGCTTTCAATGACGTCTAGAAGACCCAGGCAACGGCAAAGCCATACCCTCATTCTGAAAATCTTGCTTAATTTTAGCAAGATCGATACTTTTGAAGATCTCTCGCTCAATATAACAAACCATCAAGTCATTAAGCCAACCATCGGTCATCTTGCTGCGCAACTCAGTCTTGATGATTTTCATTGATGAGAAGGCCCTTTCAACAGTTGCCGTCGCTACCGGTAGTAGCAATGCCAATTCAATGAGGCGATAAACAGTAGGAAACATGACATGCCTTTCAAGTTCAACCATCATTTTAGCTAGCCTGGCAATATCATGACAAGCTCTAAAGTCTTCAATTCTTCTCATATGGATAATGAATAGATCAAGGTTATCTTCTATATGCTCACGTTCATAGTCAGAGAAATCATCATGATAAATCTCTGTGAGCCTAGCAAGCTTATTCAGGTTGAACCTAGAAAATGAGTTTCTTGGATCAAGACAAGAGAAGTTCTGGAGTAGCTCTGAAGATACCTCATTAAAACGATGATCAAACTCCGTGGTGATGGAGTCTATAGCAGCATAGAAGGTGGCCACACGAAAAAAATGATCAGCCGTGACATTGTTTCGTCCACCTTTTCTTGATTTACCCCACTTTGTAAAGATGTCATCCATACTTGGTATTGGAATGTCATTTTTGGTGCAAAAGGCTTTGACATCTTCCAAGAGTGGCTCCCAACCATCATTTCTCCAGTTGACCAAACGTGTTCTCACATCTGTAACCAATGACATTGCCTGAAATGAGATAGTTACAATTTTAGATGCATGTATGCTTACATGAACAAAATGTTTCAACCATACTAGATACATCTAACATGATCCATCACATACTCACATACCTGAACAACATTTTGGTCCCTCTTTTGCAATAGAAGAGATAAATCATTTGTGATACGAAGGATTTTTAGCATCATCTACAAGATGAACACAAAGCTAAATGTTTCCATTTGATGAACCAAACCTCCTGCCCTACATGGAACACGAACATCATCCTCAACAATGCCCAAAACTTCTATGATTGCATCCCACATTGATTCAATGCGAGATAAGGTTGTGTAATGAGATCCCCATCTTGTGTCTCCAGGTCTTACCAACGATGTTTCTTGATTTTTCCCTCTTCCTGTGGGCATCTCACCTCTCTCAATCTTATCCAAAATAACTTCTTTTTGCTTGTCAAGCAGTTTATCCTTCCTCTTGCAAGATGAAGTACTGAGATTGGCAATCATGGTCACATATTCAAAAAAATCCTCAACACCCTTGCAGCATCTCGAAACAGCAACAACTACCAACTGCAGCTGGTGGGCAAAGAAGTGGATATAGAAAGCATACGGGTTCTCATCTCGAATTAACTTCTGAAGTCCGTTGAATTCTCCTCTCATATTAGATGCCCCATCATATCCTTGCCCTCGTAGTCTTGCAACAACTAGACCGTGTTTAGCAAAAACCTCCAACAAAGCCTTCTTCAAAGAGGCAGATGTTGTGTCTGGGACATGCTTAATAGCTAAAAATCTTTCAACTGCCTCTCCTTTTTTGCTCAAATACCTGTAGAAGTAGACAGATAATTAGTTAAACCACTCTACATATAACAAAAGGAAAAAACACATAGACACTTAACATGCCTCAATACATACCTAACAACCACGGCCATTTGTTCTTTCACCGATATATCACGACATTCATCAATAAGAATAGTGAAAAGACAGTCACCCATCTCTTCTTTGATTACTTTGGTGACTGCAGTTGCACAATGTTTGACAAGGTCTTTTTGAATCATCCCGGAAGTCATTTTGGCATTTTTAGGACATAGCTCATCAAATGCAACCTTCACTTCTGGAATTATTTCTTTGACCCAATCAAGCAACTCTAAAAAATTCCCCTTGTTCAAAGAAGAACTGGATTCATCATGTCCACGAAATGGTTCACCTTGCAATGCTAGATAACTTACAATGCCCAAAGATGTATCCACACGAGTTTCATACTTGACAAGTGAACCCTGGGTGTAAGTTGTAACTTTACTTTTCACACTTGCCCCTTGATTTTTTAAATCATCGCATGTTGTTTTTGATATATTGTGGATGCTACATGGCCCACCAACATGTTTACGGAATGCCGCAACTGCATTTTTCCAACAGTCAAAACCCAATTTGGAGAAGACATCATGCCCAAATTTATCATCTATTCGGTCATGCTTAAAAAGATAGCAACAGAAGCAATAAGCCTTATGCGTTGTTACACTATATTCCAACCAATCAAAATCCTTGTACCATTGTGGCCGGAAGCATCTTCCATCTCTATTTGGGGGGAAAGTGCAACTAGTTGGTTGAGTTGCACCCATTCGTATATAGGCAAATCTAACATCATCTCTAATGTTGGGGGCAAAACTATCAAGTGGAATGCGAAGTCCTGGATCACCATTTATGTAATCTTCACTAAAAATAGTTATACCTTCAACCCCGTGAACTTCAACATTCTCTTCCACTATAGCTTCGACAGAATCTGTAGTTTGTTCTTCCACTTGTTCGGTTGGCATCAAATTTTCATGATCTACTTCCATGGAAGTCACTTGATCTTGATGATTGACATTTGCCGAAATATTAACACTTTTGCGGGTGCTTGGATTCGTTTTTGAGCTGCTGCCACTACCAATCACTTCAAAATACCTTTTCAAATCTGCAATGACAAGATTAATATATCACTAAAATCTGCTTGAATTTAAGGTTTCAAGATGCTGTTCAAAATTGCTACAAAATTTCAGAAAAATGAGAAATTACCTCTTCCCCTTTTCTTTGAATTTTCTAGTCCCTTCCCCCTTCCTTCCATCTTCTGGCAATCTGTAGAGAACAGCGTCGGTTCTGGCAATTTGTAGTTCCAAATTGTTTACACGTCAGTACGCACAGATATTCAATCTCCAACCTCTCTCCCACAAGATGTGCTTAATCTCAGCACATCATTTTTCCATAAAGGGATAATATATTTAACATCAGATTATGCTGCAATCAACGTCATGAACTCTGCACAAACTATAAAAATTAACACCAGAGCGCATAGATGAGGAACTAAGAGGTCCAAGAACACTACACTTTTTAGGACATCACCCCCTCAGGCCTCAGCCCTTCTTGTAGATCACGATCTTAAACAACCAGGGGAGGAACCTAAGAATATAGAATAACCAATACACTGAGAATAGGAGGAGGAATACCTAAAGCTTTAATTTCAGAAGTCAAAGCTTTTCAGATAGGTGGGATCCCGACTGTGGACGTCAAATTTGACTGACCGGGGCGACTGACCCCGACTGTGGACGTCGCCCGCTGGAGCCGCCGGTCAAGCCCCGCGCCGCTGAAGCCCCTGCGTCGCTGAAGCCGTCGCCGGAGCCGCCTCTGAAGCCGCCGCCGGAGCCGCCTCCGAAGCCGCCGCCGGAGCCGCCGCTGTGCAGTAGCCCTCCAAGCCGCCGCCGGAGCCGCTGCCGCCGACGGCTGCCCCGTCCTCGCGCCCGCCTGGTCCTCGTGACCTGGCTAGCCGCCGCCGCCGCCGCGCTAGGTTTGGTCGCGAGCGGGTCTGTGCGTGGGTTTTTTTAGGTCGATGGAGGGCCAAGCTCGAGCGAACAGCGGTCGATGGAGACTTGGAGAGGCTGCTTGCGGCCTGCGGGTGCGGTCGAGGGCCAGGCTCGAGCGGTCGAGCCGGTGTCGACTCAAGGGAGGCAGCCATGCAGGGACAATACGATAGATATTACATACATAGGTATATTAATTTTTTTTTGCCAAAAATCAAGGTATGGCAGGTGCCATACCTTGCCCACCTGAGTCCTCCGCCACTGAAACACCCCACGTAACGACCTAACACACCTAAGCTCCATGACTGCCCCCAAGAGGGAGAACGGCGCAGAGCGTCATTGTTGTCGAGTCCACATTGACAACGGGCCACCACAACCGCAATGATGCCTGCCGAAGAGCAACCATGCGGACCACCATCCAGGGTCGCCGCCTCGGGGTCCCTGTCATAATATATCGTACGCCGCTCACATCACAATGCACACAACCACGGTACTAAGAGCGGTGGCACCCCTATCAACTCCAGGCCCCACATCAATAGTAGGAGGCACTCACACCTGCGTCCACAGCCAATTCCCGTTGGACTCAGGGGACACGACTCTGAGACTCCCGACGGCCGCCAACGAGCAGCTCTGAGCCCTTGGCCAAGCGAGCTCACACGACACCATGTCCGTGGTCACTGGCGCGGATCCACGCACTGACACAACGCTAACACGACCACCACAACCGAGCACCAAACCAAGACCGAGCCTACCCCACCTACCCGGAGGAAAGCCTCCAACCCGCCTCGGAACAACAGCTAGCCCTCCCGAGCACGAGCCCAATGTCATCGCCACCCCTGTCGTGTGAGCAACCCACACCCCACTAGTTTGGACCCAAGAGAAGAAGGGCACTAGCACCAACCGTACGCCATCACCGATAACAAACCGCCGTCGCCAGTGCAACCACAACCACGATAGCGACTCATGCGACCATCTACGGCCACCCCGCCAGACCTCCATGCCATTGTAAGACACAAGGCCGCCACCAAGATAGCCCCCAAAATTCGCCTCAACAAGGGCACAGGAAACTGACAAAGCATGCAATGCACACACGGGGATAGCCACACAAGACACAGGAGAGGCCTCCCCGGTGGCCATTCCCACATCGTCGACCGCCACTGGCCGCCGCCACTGAAGGAGCGGCCATCGCCACCCGCCGGATCTGGCAACTCCAGATCTGGGCGAGGGCCACTCAAGGCAGCCAGGCGCCCAACTGTGGCGTGGCAGCAGCCACACCAGCCCGGCCTGTGTCCAACAGGACGCGCACAGCCGCTACCAGCTCCCCTGCCCCCATCAAGATCCACCAACGCCCTCCAACCCAACCACGACCTCTTGGGGACAAACAGGACCGCGCGACCGCTGCGGGCCCGATGGTCCTTATCGTGCTCTAGGTGAGCACAAAAGGCACGCCAAGCGTCATATTTGAACTTCAAGGTGGTCTCAAGCTCGTACTTCACTGAAAGCACCTTCTCCAACTCCGCCTAGGCGGCCTGCTCGGCCTCTTTGGCCTGTTTGCGAGCCTGCGCAACCTCATCCACGCCTTGTCGAAGGGGTGCAGCCGTCCCGGGGGCTGCGCCAGGCAGAAAAGACAAAGCAATCAGAGAAGCATGCAAGATGGATAAACTTCGCAGTCATAACCTGAGGGTCCCAACTTGCATGAAGCACCATAAAGATCTGGTTGAAGGCCTTCCCAATTTTGCCGAAGTAATGCGATTTTCTTATTAAGTTCTGAAACTTGCGCCATAAAATCTCAATTCCAAATAAGCGAGCATGATCTAAGAAGCTAAACACAAAGAACCAAGCATGGTTCCCAAAGCACCACCATACTTGGTCCTAGGGGCTACTACTACCACCACCTCACTTAAGGAGGACCATACCTTAAAATTAGGTCCCACAACGTGCCCTAATTCCTTCAGGGCTTCCCACAAGCGCCTCAACACCTCATCTGCAACACCAAAGGGCACTGCTATGCCTTGAGGGACCTCAGGGGTAAGACCTCTAGACAAGAAATAAGAGGACCTCGGCGCCGGACCGACAGGCACGACTGCCGAACGGTTTGTTCCACTGGCCGCAACCTTCGTAGATCTGGATGTTGCCGCCACACTCGCTAGAGGAAAGACAAGTACCCTAGGAGAACCCGACGTGTCCACAAGAGCAAGCATCGAGCCTGCAACCAAGGGTGGCTCTGAATGCTCGTCCGCTTTGGGCACATCCTCCGCCTTAACGGTCGCTGCAGGCTTCAAGACGGGGCATCCTACTGAACGGCGGGTCAGTATAAAACAGCAACACTTTGCAAACTGCATCAGAGAATTGGGACGATATGCCTCACCTTCGGGGTGCCCTCCGTCCTCAACACGGGGGGCCTTCGGGCGACAGCAGCGCGACTGATAGTGCTGACAGTGGTGTGGCTCGAATCAGTCTGGTTGCAGAGGACTCCACCGAAGATGAGCCGCCCGGTCCAAGAGGAGCAGGCCTACGACAAGATAAAGACTAAGTTTAAAAAATGCCGATAACGGCGAAGAACGAAGCCAGGCCGTGACAAGTTATAACTTACGGGACAACCGGTGGAGTATGTCTTCTCGAGGGAAGCACTGAGATGATTAAAGGAATCTGCAACCTGGGAGACTTCTGGGCGCTCCCACAAAGCTCGCGGGCACCGATGTAGGCTAGGATTTCTTCCTGGAGGCCACCACTATGATTCTTGAGGGGATGGAGCAGCGCCTTAGTAGCGGCCCCTTTGACCTCATCGCTGCCAATTTTGTCTTCCTCGTCCTCTTTCACGCCCTCCATATCTTCGTCGTCGTCATTATCGTCAGCACCATCATCATCATCACCATCACCCCCACCATCGCTGCTGCCATGATCGCTTGATGGGAGGTTGCGCCTTCATCACTCTCCTCTACAAAGTCCTCCTCCTCGGAGACCTCCTCAGGGGCTCCTTTTCGCTTCTTGGCACACCCACACTTCTCCCGAGAGGGATCATGTCAGGCCACGGTCATAAGCATGGCAAGGGTAGGACTCACATGTTGCCCTGGCAGCGGAAGCTCTGAATGAAGTGCCTCGAAAGCGACGAAGTCCTACTCATTGAAGATGAAATAAGTTACAGCAGGGTCTGCTGAACTATGAAGAACACTTATGTTTCCTGGCGGTAGGTCGGATGAAAAGGGCTTGACGGCTTCCTTATGCGACTTGGTGATGGTGCCGGGTCCCACCAAGTGGCCAAGGCAGATGTCTATGGCCTCCGGGTCCAGCTCTTCCTGGGAGACCCGCGCGGGGTCCTTCGGGCGTACTTACTGGGACACCAGGAGATCCTGGGCTTGCAACACCAGGACACAGCGTGTCACCCAGGTGTGCATGCTGTGGCCTCTAGTTAATCCGCCCTTTTTCAGGCGAGTGGTGGCCTCTGATGTCAGTTTGGTCAACGGAGCCCATGATTTCAGCTTCCGCAGAGGCTCGTTCGCGAAGGCTGACAGTCCTTGCCGAGGCCCTCCACATAGAACCATGACTTGTGCCACTCCCGAACCAATTTTGGGAGGTCAAAGGAGAAGGGCGTGGAGTTGAGGCAGGGTTGCAAGATAGCACCCCGAGACCACAGACAGCGCCCTTGTTCGCTTGGACGCACACTCGAAAGAAATTGCAGAATAGCTCAAAGTGGAGGGCTGTCCCAAGGTAATAATCGCAAAAGGTAACAAAGTTGGTGATGTGAAGCACCCCATTAGGTGGGATGTGATGTAGGTGGCAGCTGACGAACCGCGAAAGGCCTCACACGAAGTTGTGTAGTGGGAATCCAAGCCCTCTCCCAAAATATCCCATGCACAAGACGTGCTCACCATTGCAGGGCTCCGACGAGATCTCTGCGGATGGAAGTTGAACTCTCAGATCCGTCGGCATCAAGGGTTGATCCCTGTACGCCTGGATCTCGCCCACCATAGTTGTGAAGGGGACCCACTTTCCCGTGGATTTGGGGGCAGCGCGAGCCGGGTTTCCTCCGCCTCAGGATGAGACCCTCCTCCATTTCTAGCCGGCGGCGCCGAGCGAGGGCTCTCGGTCGGAGGCCCGTTTGCTCTTCCCGCTCCTCATCTTGGCCATCGGAGAAAAAGAAAGGTACGTCAAGAGAAGCCGGTGAGAGAATAAGGCGAAATAGCGATGGCGTGTCAAGGACTCGTGCGGTACGAGGAGGGGGCGAAATGAGCAGAGGCGGAATGGGGCTGAAACATCAGTTTTCCCTCCTCTTATAGACACCCAAAATCAAGGCGTCTACCCATGCTGGCGAGATAAACAATTTTTATTTCCATGGATTTCCTTTTTTCATAGGAAACCAACGCAAGAGTTGTGACGACATCGCTGCGACTAACCTAGGGTTCATGGAACACCCACCAAGAAATCTTCAAGCAGCCTTGGCCCCAATGGGTTAGAGCATCCCTCAAGGCTCGGGACCTCCCGGGAGGCCACACACGAGCTGCACCGATGCCCGACCTTCCTACAAAAGCGGGCCAAGCGAGGACCTGGAAGAACGTAGATCCCGCCAAAGACTCCAGGAGTATCCCCTGAGACCTCCGCCACGCCCAGGGGCTACTGACAGTGCCCTACACCAGGGGTGGCTATCTCAACGGAGCCCCGTCCTCGTTCGGCCCAGAACGAGGGAGAAGCCCGAGGAAGCGCCAGAGACCTTCGTGCGCTCTAAGACTAAGGGTGGCAGCGCCCTAGATCGCATGTACTGCCTTGTAAATCCTAGGCCCCCTGTTTATATATAGGGAGGTTGGGGGTCCTCTAGATGAACTGTTCTCGAATAGAAAAACCCTCGGTAGAAATCTCATACACCATTGTAACACCTCGCATGAGGTACCATCCACCATGAATAACGAAATCAGGCAGGGTGTGGGGTATTACTCTCTGCAGGCCCAAACCTGGATAAACCCTTTATGCGACGTCCGATCCAAGACTTCCAGCTGCGCTCGGATCCCTACCAAGGGATCTAGCGGTATTTCGCATCATCAATCCTCGTGAGCAATGATCCACTCAGTTTGATTGTGAATTTATTTGTTGTGTATGGAGTAGTATATCTTGATAATCTAGTGTGTTCATATATATGGAATGATTGAAGGAATTTTCTGAAGTTATGAAATTGTTTGGGCGGCGAATTTTTCTGAAGAAGTTTTGACAAAATTCAGTTTTTAGCTACATTCTGCCAGATAACATGGTTTGTCATTGGGCTAGTGCCATGGCTGATGGCCTGATGTCATTGTTCATTTTACCTGCATTCTGGCAGATAACATAGTTTCCATGAATAATTGTTTGTATATGTTGTATTTATAAACAAAGAGTGCATGTTATTCAAAAGAGACATGTTTCTCTTTGTTTTGCTGCCAACAACATGACTAGTTTACCAAACAACATCTCACTCAACCCGTGACACCTCATGATATCTACCAAACACATATTCACCTTGACTAGTCACACAACACACAAGCAACCAAACACATCTCACTAGCCCGTAAAACCTCATGCAATCTATCAAACTCATATTCACCTTGGCCAGTCCCACAACAGACAAGCAACCAAACACACATCTCAGTGTACCACTTCATTAGCCCAACCATGCCAGACCCAATCAGCATGTGCTAGATGCGACGCAACCAAACGTGACCCGGGCAACCAAACACACCCATAGAGCTCAAGTCATCCTAGCACATATTTTTCAGCGAGGTTATAATGTATGTTTTGTGGAACACATGAAAGAGAAAGCCCATCGAACACTTCAAGGGCCTCTTTGATTCGCGGGATTCTAAAAACACGGAATAGGGAAAATCTTATATGATTTTGGGTTGTTTGATTTTTTGTTGTCTCAAGGAGGTTTTAGGGCTCCTTTGATTCAAAGGATTTGCATAGGAATGTTGGAGGATTAGAATCCTCAGGATTTTTTCCTACGTTGGTTGTTTGATTCGTGTGATTGAATCCTATAAAAAATCCTAAGGATTTGTTTGTACTACTTTCCATAGGATTTCTAGTGCTTTATCTTTTTCTCATCCCATCATCTAAACAATGTATTTACCTTTTAAAATACTTTTCATTTTCTTACTTAATTGTTTTTCATATAGTTAGTGAAGTACGCAGAGTTCGCGCCTTCCTATAATAATAATAATACATCCATCCATGTGGATTATTTTTGACATATGTGTGTTTATTGTGCCTGATATTTTTGCCATATAGGGAAACTCTTCCACTCACACATCTGATTTTAGTCAATCTTCAGACCGGTCGTGTGTCGCTGATTCCAATTCCACCCCGCAGCCATGATCTTGCTGAAAAATCTTTACCTTCCGTAAATCATGCGTTCGCTCCCCATAATTTCTCAACCCGTTACTCTCTCTCCCCAGCTGCTTCCAAGCCTTGTCATTACCTTGATTCCGTAAATCTTGTTCCAACTGAATTCACAATCGAGGTTGACATCCACCATACTGTCATTGCTCATCCCTTCCCTTACTGCTTCCAAGCCTCCTCATCGCCCAACTTTCCCACTATCTGCACCGGTGTCTCCAGGTTGCACGACCCACTAGGATGTCATCCGCATCCCATCCCTTTGTTCAGACTAACCTTCACAAGCAGGTCGTGCTCGGCTCACCCGTAGGCATGAGGATCAGCGAGAAGGATGCACGGTTAAACACAAACACTCGGTATGGCAGCATCCCTCCGTTCACCAATAGGCTGGTGGATCAACATGAAGGAAGCACGTCCACCGTATGAAGGAAGCACGACCCTCGGCTAATGGTTGATCCATGTTGATCCCTTGGGATGTTTGTTTGCGGAAAAAGAACTTCGATCGGACATCCAAGGGGGACTAGTCGGGTGAAAGCCTACGGATTAGTAGTCTGACCCCTAGCAACATAACATCATTCTTATGTCAAAGATTACAAATGCTTGGCTTTGGTCGTACTATGTCTACTATATATATGCTTTAAAGAAATGCAAGGTTCTCCTTTTTGTTGGGATATTGTATCGTCCAACCTTATGTTCATTCTCCCTTCTCGTTTTGTCTTGATGTTTTCCCTCTGTCATTGATTTTTTTTTCCGTAGTTTTTCTTGGAGCCGTGCTAACTGTCATTTTTATATAATAAACCAATAAGTTTTTCCAAATAAAATTCTAAAATTTATTTCGATCCATAAATCATGGGCATAATTTAATGAATTTTTATTTACACGACCTTGTTTATAGAGTTTACACATTCTGGTTACGACACGGAGGAGAGACAGCCGCACATGATCAAGTCAGCGTACGTACGCCACAGACGTGGCTGAGTAGGTTAGGTCGGCCCTTGAATATGCACTTGCTTGCAGAGCATCCACACATCCAAGCATCTCGAAGCTTCCGGACTATGGACTCGCCGCAGCAACAAGGCCAGCGTACCGCTAGGAAATGCGTGAATGAGTCACCCGTCCTGCGGAAAAAATTGGTGCATGCAAGTGTAATAGCTACCCGACCCGGTCGGGGAGGCGGTGGAGCCCACCTCGCGGCCCTACTTTGAATCGACCTAAGACTTGCGGCCATTAATAGTCTTTACCTACGAAATGGTCCTCTATTTATTTTGCACAAATTTTTACTTTGTTTCGGTGAGGAAACATATTACTAGTACGGTTAGAATAAATCGAAGACATATCGTAGATCATCCAAGGACCAAACAATCACACGAGCACAACATCGAGATTTGTTAATGAGGTTCATCCATAAGGCAACATTCCGGGGCTTGACTATGGGCGCTACTTCCCATGACACCGCTACAATACCGTATCAGATCGCTCTGGACGCCGGCACATGCTACCGGCTTCCACTGCGTTCCTGTTCTATTATGTCGGCATATGTTATATCGTGTGTCTACGCTCGCTATATATGAGAGGCCTAGGACACAAGTGTCCTACTAGGACACGACTCCATATCATATCTAAATACAATACTACTCAGAGTCCAACTGTAACCTACCTTGTACACAATATTCGACACAACTCCAACAAACTCCACCTGGCCAATATTCTTCACCATCTTGAATTTGTCAATGTGTCAAACTTCCGTGCACATTGTACTTGAGCTTATCCCATGAGCACCGCTGCTACTCCAGAGACTCTTTGTGACTCCACCTGCAACTTGCAGTTCCTTTTTTTCTTGACCACAGTCAACACTCGAGCAAAATTAAGTTCCTAATTACTCTAGTTTGTGCTCCCAACTTCGAGAGTATCCGTTCAACTCCATCACACACCGATCACTGACCTGCGTGAAAGTAAACAATTCACATATTGGGTGTCACACATAAGAGTTACAAGAACTCTACTTCATCGCTCTCTTCTTGACCGCCTATCTCAAACTTGAAGGAATTTCACAATTGCTTGTAGTCATCCCGAGTCAAATCCACAGTTGTCTCACCACATGTGTGATCACCAGAGCCCTGGCCCGTCTTCATGCCACGTGCATACCGCACGCCTCGCCGCTATTACCGCGTCGAGCCTCCGCTGTCCTGGTCGAGTCTCAAGGGTCGCGACCCCACACCACTCAACCTCCACTATAGAGTACCACCGATCATCACCGACTGATGACGAGTTTCACGTTTCCATCATACTACCGGGCTCTAGTCCGAACTGCGTGTCACTCGCTTTTTCCCACTGAAATAGGCTTCAGTTCTCTGGATCCTTACATCGTAGCCCCTCAATCCAGCTCCACCTTCAACATGACTCCATAGTAGATGATCAGTCCACCTCGCGCCCCATCGATTTCAAGCTTCGTGTGTACATCACCTTGAATCAACCCCGGTTGTCGAAGCCACACAAGCCCCGAGTCTGTGCCACGTGTTTCCACGCCCATAAGTCGGTCACCATTAGCATCAAGATCCTATGTTCCACGGCCATCTTTTGTACCAATCGACTCACATTGATCCGTCAGACTGTCTAGTCCGACCCAGCAAAAGTTGTCCGACTGCAACCATGCTCCACCATGTGTCGTATCTCCCCGTACATCTCCATGCATTACTTAACGCCATGTGTATGCATGATCCTTCATGAGGCGCTTGACGGCGCACTTCGTTGCTTGTTCACACGCTCCAAGCCATCTGATCAAACCAACCTAGCAAAACTTCCATGCAAACTTAAACCGGACAAATCACTTGTCTGGAAATTATCTTGCCCATGTTTGATTTATTAGCTTCTCCATGCACCTATAGCAGAACAAAGAATGGTCAACGGCGGATGGCTCCCCTCTCCTCCCCCTCTCCTCTCCCGGGCTCCTCCTCCTCGACCACGTCGCTAGCCCTCCCCCCCGCTCTTCTCCGGCCATCCCCTCCTCCTCGCCTCCCCGCTCTCCCTCTTCGGCTCCGGCTCCCTCCTTTGGAGCGCCCCTCACTCCCTCTCCTCGCCCCTCCTCCCCTGGTTCTCGAACCTGCAACAAGTTCTGGGCCTTGTCGGTCGACTATGCTGGCTCTGACTCGGACTCCGACCCTCTTCGTTGCTCCTTGGCTCCCCCCGTCGTGGGGTCGGAGTCGGCGGTGGCGCCGCCGACATGATCTCGGAAGTTCGCTCCGGGCGGGCGCGGTAGGCCTGCCTTCTCCGCTTCGTTTGGTGGATCTGGTTGGATCCATGTTGGGTGACGCCGATGGGAGAATCGTTCACGGATGGCGCCCTCGGCCGAGCACGGTGTGCTTGGTGCTGGCCCTCTGCTTGGGTCTGCGGCGTGCTCCTCATGCTCTCCTCCATCCTCGGCGTCGGCGTCCAGGTCGGTGGTGGGGTCGGTTCCCGTGCCGTTGGCGACGGCGGCGCCCATGGTTCCCTCGCGGCCAACCCTAGACCGTGCTCCCGATCCGACGGCTTGTGGGCCTCTGGTGTGGGCCTCCTTGCTCTCATTTGGGCATGTTGGGCCAGTTGGGCCTCTCTCGCTTGTCTGTCCTACTGACTTCCCTCCGCTCTTTCTTTTGGACCCTGGGCCCTATTTGGTCCAGCCCCCCTCTAACTAGCCCGACCTGCGAGGCCTCCCCTGGCCTGGTTCGCTCCGGCTATTTATGGGTCCGCAAGGGCTCCATACCACCCTTTCTAGGGTTTCCTGCCTCTTCTTCTGACTCCGTCACTTCCGCCTCCCCATTCGCCATTTCCGTAGATCTACTCCTCCTCCTCCCCTCTCCCTCTCCTTTGCGGCCATAGTGTCCATGGATCACTCGCGCGGTTCCTCGAGCGAGGCCATGTCGGACCAAAAGCAGTGGCGGGAAGAGTCAGGCGGTAGGGCGGCCGATCTGGAGTTTGAGGTGTCCCTCCGCTCGTAGCTTGAGGCCGAGCCAGCAGCTCGGTCGCAAGTGGTCCGCAAGCACGAGGCCTGGGCGGTGGGGCCCGAGTGGCTTCAGAGGGACGAGTGGGCTCGGTCTGCGGCGGCATCTAGGTCGGAGGCGCCCGGATCTGGTGGCTCCAGGGCGGATCCTTGGGAGGCTGCGGTGGTGGCTAGCGGATATGGCCCCGCTCCCCATCCTCCTCCCCCCTCGTGGGATGCCTTCCCTTGGCCGTGGTGCTGGTCGGTCGTCGGGGCCCTCTTCGGGGTTCGGCGGCCGCCCGTTGGGGCGCGGTGGCTCTGGATCTGGCGACTTCGGGCGTCATCCTCCTTCCTCTGGTCCTCGGTCCTCCTCTTCTGGCCAGGGCGATGGGATCCTCCCCCTCCCCCCTATTCGCCCTTCCCCTCCGATGGCTCAACCTCCAAACTCCAACCCTAATTAACCTCACCTGCTTCGTGTACCACCAGCGCGGACACTTTCAGTCTCGTTGCTTAAACCCCCCGTTCTGCCTCATCTGTAGAGAGGATGGGCATCTCACCGTGGATTGTCAGAACCATCGCAAGCTCGCCTCTTTTGTGCTCTATGGTCGTGGTCTCTCTGGATGCTATTTCTTCGCCCTTGATAACGAGATCCCATGATAACGCACAAGGATAGGGGATCCCATGACAACCCAATATTTATACCTACTATTTTTGTGTGTTCACATGATTAAGCTACTGTAGTAATCATTTTTTGTAGCTTTTGTTTCAATAAAGTGCCAAGTAAAGCCTTTGGGATAGTGTGGATGATAGCTGAGTTGATTCTGTGCAAAAACAGAAAATTTTGCGTCCAGTGCAAAAAAATCAATAAATAACTGGAATGTGATAATTACCTGAAATGTTTACACATAATTGATATACAAATTGCCTACGTTGTCCTAGTTTTTCAGAATTTTTAGAGTTCCAGAAGTATGGTGGATGTCCAGATCATTACATGTTGTTCTATTTTGGACAGATTCTATTTTCCATGCATAGTTTGCTTCTTTTAGTGTTTCCATAGCTTATATTAAGTCGTATAAATTATGGAAATGATAAGTTACATTAGGCATTGTTTGAGAACAATTATTAATCTTGTCTTCAACAATGCCCAACTGAATGATTTGCTTAATTATACTAATGCATCCCATGAAGTTCCGTTAAGTTTTGTGTGATTGAAGTTTTCAAGTTTTGGGTGAGACATCGATATGAGGAGAATAAGGAGTGCCAAGACCCTAAGCTTGGGGATGCCCAAGGAACCCCAAGGTAACATTCAAGGAAGATCCAAGCAACTAAGCTTGGGGATGCCCCGGAAGGCATCCCCTCTTTCGTATTCAACATTATCGGTAACCTCACTTGGAGCTATATTTTTATTCGTCACATGATATGTGTTTTGCTTGGAGCGTCATTTTATTTTGTTTAGATTTGCTTGCTATTATTTATAATAAGGTTTTGTATCTTTTATTTCAATAAAAAATACAAGTATAGCCTTTACCATGCTTATTTGCAAGTATGTATGTTGCTGTTTGAAAACAGAAAGTTTTCTATCATTGTCTGAATTCTTCTGGATAACCAGAACGTGATAAATTCTTGAAATTTTTAAACAATGAGCATGAATAAGTTCTCTGTAACGTGGTAATTGTTCAGAATTTTTAGAGCTAGGGAAGTATGAGAATAATTCCACTCTTTACAGACTATCGTGTTTAGACAGATTGCCGTTACGTTTGCATATGTTCGCTTGTTTAATGATTCTATTTGAGGATAGGAGTAATAAATATCCAGAGCATTTAATATGCAATGTTAAATAATAATTTTAGTGACTTTCTACAGTAGAGAATGATAAGGTTTTGAGTTGATTTATAATAACTTATCTCACGAGTTCTTTTGAGTTTTGTGTGGATGAAGTTTTTGAGATTTTGGG
This sequence comes from Secale cereale, assembly GCA_902687465.1. Lineage (NCBI taxonomy): Eukaryota > Viridiplantae > Streptophyta > Magnoliopsida > Poales > Poaceae > Secale > Secale cereale. Next base: position 539,871,370 of record LR738710.1, on the reverse strand, counting down.
GAACTGCAACACAAGAGGAATTAAGGAGGCACAAGAGCTCAAGCTTGGGGATGCCCAAGGCATCCCATGTTAATATCTCAAGAAGTCTCAAGCATCTAGGCTTGGGGATGCCCCGGTTGGCATCCCACCGGTTAGTATCGGTTGAGCCTAAGTTTTTGCTTCTTCACATGATATGTGCTATCCTTGGAATGTCATTTTATTTTGTTTTTCTTGATGTTTGAATAAAGTACTTAAGATCTGAAATTTTGTTTATGAGAGAGAGTCTTCACATAGCTACTAAATTATTTGACTACTCATTGATCTTCAGTTATATCTTTTTGGACTAGTTTGTCATTTACTCTCGTGTTTCACTTATATCCTATGAGTAAATGGTTGAATGAATTGAATATCATGAATCTGAAATAATATATGTTTCATATGCTTATCCGATGGGGATTAATGAATTCACATATAAGAAGGATAGGTGGTAAAATTTATTGGAAGTTAGCAAACATAATATTGGTCACTTGTACAATTCATGAAAGAATATTGAAGGAAAAGAGATTTCACATATAAATATACTATCTTGGACATCTTCTATGATTGTGAGCCCCATTAATTATTTTCAAACTTGAGAAAATTAGTTGAGATTGGACAAGGAAGACAACATAATGTGTTATGCTTGGGTATATTTGTATAGAAGTTATATTGTTATGGATCCTCCAACATGTGGTGCTTGCTATTTAGAATCTTTTTCTAGCCAAAATTTCTGTACTAAGCAGGAATATTTCTTGTGCATCCAACATCCTTGAACCAAGTTTCTTCCATGAGTGTCCACCATATCTAAATATATGCGGTATTTACCTGCCGTTCCAAGTAAATTTTGCATGTGTCAAACTCTAAACCTTCAAATAATAATCTGTTTTGTATGTCCGAATCGCTCATGTAGCGACTAGGGGCTGTCAGTATCTTCCATGCTAGGTGGGTTATTCTCACGATAAGTGTTTATTCACTTATCATTCACGAGAGAGTGGTTGGTAATTGGGATCCCCATTCCTATGATCAAAAGATCAAAAACAAAATTTCAAATAATTAAACAAAACTCCCCCAGGACTGTCGTCGGTATGGATGGTACCCATTTTTCGGATCAGCCGTGGAGTGTGATTGTAGGTGGAGGGGGAATAAAAACTTTACCATTCCGTTTGGGAACCGCCTATAACGTGCCTATCATGGAAAATGGTGAGGACTCTTGGTTGTTATGTTGACAATGAAAGCATTCCTCTCAAAATTATTTTCATCTCTGTTTTAAAAGCTTCAAGCTCTGGCACTTTTGCAAATCCCTGCTTCCCTCTGCAAAGGGCCTATCTTATACTTTTATGCAAGAGTTAGTAGTATTCCTTCTCATTCCATCCTACTCTTTAGTTGGCAAGCATCATGTGGTGGGGAAAGATCTAAGCATATATGGCCATTCAAATATATTTGATCATGAATTCTTATTGTTGACAATTATCTATATAATAAATAAGTTGGGCCATCTTCATCATCCCGGCGGTCTCCATGACGAGGAGGGAGTAGTTCACCCTCAGGGCTGAGGGTATGTACCAGTAGCTATGTGTTTGATCTTTCTCTATCTCTCTCTCGTGTTCTTGATTTGGCACCATCTTGATGTACCGCGAGCTTTGCTATTATAGTTGGATCTTATGATGTTCCTCCCCCTCTACCTTCTTGTAATGGATTGAGTTTTCCCTTTGAAGTTATCTTATCGGATTGAGTCTTTAAGGATTTGAGAACACTTGATGTATGTCTTGCATGTGCTTATCTGTGGTGACAATGGGATATTCATGCGATCTTATGTTTTGGTGATCAACTTGCGGGTTTAGTGACCTTGTGAACTTATGCATATGGGTTGGTACACGTTTTCGTCTTGAATCTCCGGTATAAACTTTGGACACTCTTTGAAGTTCTTTGTGTTGGTTTGAATAGATGAATCTGAGATTGTGTGACGCATATCGAATAATCAAACCCGCGGATACTTGTGGTGAAAATGGAGTATCTAGGTGACATTAGGGTTTTGGTTGGTGTGTGTCTTAAGGTGTTATTTTAGTATGAACTCTAGGGCTGTTTGTGACACTTATAGGAATAGCCCAATAGATTGATCAGAAAGAATAACTTTGAGGTGGTTTCATACCCTACAATAGTCTCTTCGTTTGTTCTATGCTATTAGTGACTTTGGAGTGACTCTTTGTTTTATGCTGGGGGATTGTTATATGACCCAATTATGTTATCATTGTTGAGAGAACTTGCACTGGTGAATGTATGAACCCTAGGCCTTATTTCTAAGCATCGCAATACCGTTTGTCCTCATTTTTATCATTAGTTACCTTGCTGTTTTTATATTTTCATATTACAAAAACCTATATCTACCATCCATATTACACTTGTACACCATCTCCTCGCCGAGCTAGAGCACCTATACAATTTACCATTGTATTGGGTGTGTTCGGGACACAAGAGACTCTTTGTTATTTGGTTGTAGGGTTGTTTGAGAGAGACCATCTTCATCCCACGCCTCCCACGGATTGATAAACCTTAGGTCATCCACTTGAGGGAAAATTGCTACTGTCCTACAAAACTCTGCGCTTGGAGGCCCAACTCAAGTCTACAAGAAGAAGGTTGTGTAGTAGACATCAGGGCACAGAGCTCATCTCGCAATTTCGGCCTATTGCCCTGATCAGCAACTTCGCTAAATTCCCAGCCAAATGTTTCGCAACTCACCTTACTCCTATTGACCACCATACTCTTTCTCCTTTTCAATCCGCCTTTGTTAAAGGTCGTTTCTGTTGAACATATGTACACGTATGTAGGTCCGGATTTTGTATGCCATACCTGTAGTGTTTCTCTCCCTCTATATTTACTTGTATCTTGGGAGACAAGACACCGGTCGCACCCCTTGTACCTATATATATGTGCCTAGTGCATGGTCAATGAGATATCGATGCACACAATCATTCTCTACATGGTATCAGATATCATCTCGATCCTCTCCTAAAAATCGCTTCCGCAAACCCTAGCCGCCGCCGCCATCTACAGTCGCCGCTGCCCCCTCTTCCTACCCTAGCCGCCGCCTCGGGCTGCCATCACCACTGTCTTCTGTAAGCCGCCGCCGCCACCCCACGCTGCCACCGCTACCCTCCTCACGCCGCGCCTCCCCTCCCGCTCCGCCTCTTCCACCGCGCCGCTTCCCTTGCCGCGCCGCCATGTCGTCCAATGCCTCCACCTACTCCAACCCCTTCGCCGACCGGACCCCGCTCACATCCGTGACATTAACATCCACAAACGCGTCCCCATTGTCCTTGATGCCACCGAATCCACTTACTTCTCGTGGAAGACATACTTCTCGTTGCTCTTCCATGAGAACAACCTTGTGGATCATGTTGACAGCATTGTCGACTCCTGCACCATGGTGGGCAACTCCGAGTGGGCCGCGATCGACGCCACGCTCATCCGGTGGTTCTTCACCACCATCTCCAAGGACCTGTTTCACACGGTCGTGAGCGATGGTGATGACGCCCACATCGTGTGGGTTAAGCTCAACGGCCTCTTCACCGACAACAAGCTTCAGCGCCGTGTTTTTTTGCAGCAGGAATTTTTTGACTATCATCAGGATGACTAGTCTATCAATGACTACTGCTGCCGCCTGAAGACATTGGCGGATGAACTCCGTGACATTGGCGCCAAGGCTGATGATGACCTCCTCCTCAGCACGCTCACCGCCGGCCTCAACGAGGACTTCGGCAACGCCGCCTCCAACCTCATCTTGATGTCGGAGCCCTCCTTCATCAAGTTCGTGGCGTACTTGCGGTTGGAGGAGCGTCGGATGAAGGGGTGAAGAAGCGTGTGCAGCACCACGCCCTCGCCGTCAGTACCTCTCGCGGTGCCCCGCCGCCACCTGCCCCACCCGCTCCACGACAGCAGCCCGCGCCCGCGCCCCTCCCGCTGCCCCTCGGCAGCAGTGGCCGGGTGGCTGGCGGCGCAGCAACCGCCCCGGGGGTGGCCGCAGGGAGCAACAAAATGCGCACGGGGTGCCCCCCGTGAGCAGCAGCAGGCCAACCCACCATGGACGTACGACACCAATCAATGGACATGCGTTGTTCACGCATATTCGATGCCTGTCCCTCAGGCTCCCACCCTAGGCATCCTTGGGCCCCGTCCGACGAGTCACCAGGCGTACTTCGCCGCGCCCAGCGCCGCCCCCTACCCAACATCGCCGACCCTGGGCGGCTACGGCGTTGCCCCCACATGTGCTTATGGCACCGCCTCCGCTCCTGCCTACGGCGGGTTCTACCCGCCCTAGGTGCCGCCGTCGTGGGATCCAACCCTTCTCGCTGCCCTGCACTCGGCTCCGTCACCTAGCAACTATGGTGGCGGTGGTGGCTGGTACATGGACTCAGGCGCCACTGCTCATATGACTGCTCATCCCGGTAACCTCACATCTTCCACTCCCGTTCATACTCCTACTCGTATCACTGTTGGTAACGGTTCCTCCCTACCCATTACAGATGTTGGTCATATGTCGTTTCCTTCCACCTCTACTCCTATTAACATGTCTAATGTTCTTGTCTCTCCTGACTTAGTTACCAACCTTGTCTCTGTTCGTCGCCTTACTCGTGAGAATCCTATTACTGTTGAATTTGACGACGTTGGCTTTTCTATGAAGGACACCCCTACATGGATGGTACTCCATCGATGTGATAGTCCGGATGAGCTCTACCCAGTGCATCCTTTCACCGCTGCCACCGCCCATCCATCCACCCTCGCCGCTAGTGTCGATCTTTGGTGCGTCCGCCTCGGTCATCCCAACTCCAAAGTTTTACATCAGATTCTTCAGAGTTTTCATTCTCATGTAATAAGGTGGACAACCACACTTGTGAGGCCTGCCGTCTCGGTAAGCATGTTCATCTTCCCTTTAGCGAGTCTACAAACATTTCCACTTTTCTGTTTCAGTTATTGCATAGTGATGTTTGAACGTCCCCGGTTGCAAGCAACACGGTTATCTATACTATTTGGTGATATTGGTTAATTTTTCTCATTATGTGTGGAAATTTCCTCTCCGTCGCAAGTCCGACGCTCTAGCCACAATCACCGCCTTTTACTCCTATGTCGCCACCCAATTTGGTCGTCCCATCCTTGCCTTACAAACTGACAACGGAAAAGAGTTTGACAATGTTGCCATCCGCAATCTCCTTGCGTCTCATGGCACCATATTTTGCCTCACTTGTCCTTACATGTCACAACAGAATGGCCGTGCCGAGCGCGTCAACCGCACTCTTAATGACTATGTCCGCACATTGTTCTTTCACTCCAATGTGCCTCCTCGGTTCTGGTCAGACGCTCTTGCGACCGCCAACCTCCTCATTAACATATGTCTGTGTCGTCCCCACTGGAACTATGCTCCTCATATGCTCCTCTTCGGTGTGGCTCCATCTTATGATGGTCTTCGCATTTTCAGGTGTCTCTATTATCCTAGCACTGCGTCCACCACCCCTCACAAACTCCCTCCCCGGTCGGTTCCTTGCATCTTTCTCGGTAATCCTCCCAACACCAAAGGTTACCGGTGCTATAATCCAGTGCCCCACCGCATCTATACTTCGCGACACGTGTACTTTGATGAGCTGGTGTTCCCGTTTCAGCAGGTATCATCCTTCTTGGCGTCTCCTGTGGCGCGGCTCACCCTGCCTCCACCTATGGCGAGTCGCCCCCTTTGTCGTGCCGAGCATTGGGCCCGGCCCTGCCCGCGATTCCCGTGCCAACCGCCCCCTCCCGCGGCGATTCGAGCGTGGTTGCCCCCTCGGGCACCCTTGCCGCCGCGACCTTTGACGCCTCCTAAGGTGTGGCGGTCTCCTCGGGCGTCTCCGCCGCCGCGGCCCCCTCGGGCGGCCCTGTCACTGCGGCCCCTTCGGGCGCCCCCATCGCCATGGCCCCTGGCGCTCCCACGGGTGTTCCTTGGAGCTCTTGTAGACCGGCTCGACATCCTCCTCGCCAGTCCCCCCTATCGGCTCCGTCGGCTGCAGCCGCACCTCTCACCGGTGTGGTTTCTCGGGCTCGGACTGGGACGTTCCATCCTAGCATGCGCTACACCTCCGACGAGTTTGTGTGTGCCGCGTCCATCTCGGCCCCGTCTTCGCTCCCCACTTCCGCACGAGCAGCCCTTCGGGATCCGAACTGGCTTGCTGCGATGCGTGAGGAGTTCGACGCCCTGCAGCGCAACTGTACGTGGCAGCTTATCCCGCAGCCTCCCCGTGCCAATGTTATCACTAGCAAGTGGGTTTTCCGCCACAAGACTCGCCCCGATGGTTCCCTTGAGCACTACAAGGCACGTTAGGTGGTGCGCAGTTTCCGGCAGCGCGTCGGCGTAGACTTCACCGACACCTTCGCGCCGGTTGTCAAACCGGGCAAGATTCACGCTGTCCTCCAGCTCGCCGTTTTGTTGCGCCTGGCCAGTCCACCAGCTCGACGTGTCCAATGCTTTCTTGCATGGCCATCTCAACGAGCAGGTGTTTTGTCAGCAGCCTACTGGTTTTGTCGACACCGACTATCCGGACCACGTGTTCTTGCTCTCCCGTTCGCTTTACGGGCTGAAGCAGGCACCTCGGGCCTAGTACCAGTGGACTGCGGCCTTTCTTTAGCATCAAGGGTTCCGGTCCAAACGGTCTGATGCCTCCTTGTTTGTTTATCACCAGGGCACCGCCACCCCGTACCTTCTCCTGTTCATCGATGACATCATCCTGACTGCATCCCCGCCAGCGCTCCTTCAGCAGGTCACAACTTGCCTCAGCACCGAGTTCGCCCTTAAGGACTTGGGGCCTCTCCACTATTTCCTCGGCATCGAGGTTGTCCACCATGCCACCGGCTTCTTCCTGCATCAACAGAAGTATGCATGTCGATACGAAGGCTAAGGTGTCCGTCGTCGAGGGCTCTCCGGCATCCGACGCTCCCTTCTATCACCCCATCGTCGGTGCTCTTCAGTACCTCACGTTGACGCGTCCGGATATTCAGTATGTTGTCCAGCAGGTGTGCCTTTACATGCATGCTCCTCGTGACACTCATTGGGCTCTGGTGAAACATATTCTTCGGTATATACATGGCACCACGGCTATGGGTCTTACCCTGACGGCATTGCCTGACACCAACCTCGTCGCCTACTCCGAGGCCGACTGGGCTGGGTGTCTCGACACTCGGTGCTCCACTTCTGGCTACTACGTCTACCTCAGGCCCTCTCTGATTTTGTGGTAGTCTAAACGACAACCCACGATCTCACGATCGAGTGCCGAGGCCGAGTACAGGGTGTTGGCCAATGCCGTCGCGGAGTGCTCCTAGCTACGACAGCTTCTTCAGGAGTAGCTATGCGATGTTCCCAAGGCCACACTTGTCTACTGTGACAACGTCTCCGCGGTCTACCTCGCTGCCAACCCTGTTCGTCACCACCGGACAAGCTTATTGAGCTCGACATTCACTTTGTTCGGGAGAACATCGCACTTGGTCGTGTTCGAGTTCTGCATGTGCCCACCGATTAGCAGTTCACCGATGTTATGATGAAGGGACTACCCACCCCGACTTGTGAGGGCTTTCGGTCCAGTCTTTGCATCACCGGCGACGCTTCGACTGCATGGGGGGGGGAGTGTTGAACATATGTACACGTATGTAGGTCCGGGTTTTGTATGCCGTACCAGTAGTGTCTCTCTCCCTCTGATTTTACTTGTATCTTGGGAGACAAGACACCGGTCGCACCCCATGTACCCACATATATGTGCCCAGTGCACGATCAATGAGATATCAATGCACACAATCATTCTCTACAGTTTCATGCTTGATGGGGTTCTGTGCCTCCACGAGATCATCCATGACATTCGCAAGACTGGCAGCAAGGCCGTTATTCTTAAGCTGGATTTTGAGAAGGCTTATGACTCAGTTAGCTGGGGTTTCCTAAGGCAGGTCCTTTTGTCCAAGGGCTTTGATGGTGGCCTTGTTCATAGAATTATGCAGATGGAGTCGGGGGGGGGGGGGCATATTGCGATCTCAGTCAATGGGAGGATTAGTAACTTTTTCACGAACTCGAGAGGCCTCAGGCAAGGAGACCCCGCCTCTCCTATTCTTTTTAACTTCGTTGTGGATGCCCTATCTAACATGTGTCCAGAGCTGCGTTCGCTGGACACATATCCCCCGTTACTTCTCATCTTATCCTAGAAGGCATCACCCACCTCCAATACGCTGACGATACGATTATCATGGTGGAACTTAATGACGCCTATCTTTCCCATCTTAAGTTTCTTCTTCTCTGCTTTAAGGCACTGTCGGGCCTGAAGAGTAATTTTGCTAAAAGTGAAGTAATCGTCACTGGGGTGACGGAGACCGATGCCTTGTGTATTGCCCAATTGCTCAGTTTTTCTTTAGGATCCTTCCTCTCAAATATCTCAGGCTTCCTATTTCTTATGACAAACTATTGGACAAAGATTTCGCTCCTATAGTGGCTAAAGTGGGCAACCGCGTCATGCCATGGAGGGGCAGATCTAACACTCAAGCTGGAAAGGTGGCCCTGATTAATGCTTGTCTTTCTTCCCTCCCTATGTTCATGATGGGGTTCTACCTTCTTACTAATGGCACTCACGCTGGGTTCGACAAACATAGGGGCGCCTTCTACTGTAATGCGGTTGACAACAAGCGTAAATATCGTATGGTCAAGTGGGTCCACATATGTCGATCCAAGAGCCTTGGGGGGGATGGGTATTATCAATACTTTAGTCATGAACAAATTCTTGATCATTAAATGGTGGTGGAAGATCATGTCTACCCCGGTTAAACCCCTTTGGTATAACATCCTCAAAGCCAAATACTTCCCTTCCTCCAGCCCTATGTTTTCCCCCGCTATAGGCGTGTCTCAATTCTGGAAAGATCTTGTTAAGCTTAGGCCGGTGTTCCAAGGCCTAGGCAAGTTTGTGGTTCATAATGGTAGATCTACTAGGTTTTGGCTGGATTGGTGGTGTGGTACTACCACTCTTGTTGTTTTTTTCCTAGTTCTTTTTTTTTACTGCCCTGATCATGAGATCTCGATCTCTCAGCTCTCCGACAACAATTGGGACCTTCAGCTACGACATTCTTTGTCTCCTGAAGAGTTGGTTGATTGGCAGCATCTTGTTGCCCACTTCCCTGAGCTCTCGGAGGAGAAGGACTCGGTGCCCTGGCCCCACTCTGCACCCGGACGGTTCTCTGTTAAATTGTTATATGGCAAGATGATTTATGGCTTGATCACTTCCAAATTTAAGTGTATCTGGAGGGCCCGCATCCCTCCGAATGTTAAGATCTTCTTATGGGGGGCCTCCCGTGGGCGCCTGCCGGCTGCTGATCAGATTCGCAAGCGTAATGGTCCAGGATCTGATCGTTGTGCTCTTTGTGTCCAGAGAGAGAGGACACGACTCATATCTTCTTCAATTGTGTCTTGGCTAAACTCTTTTGGTGCTGTATCAGATCGTGGCTACATGTCTCTTGGAGACCGGCCTCCTTCTCATATCTTCATCTTCTGGCCTCTAACCTGGTTGGGGCCCAGAGAAGAATGGTCTGGGTGGGATCTGTAGTGATGTGCTAGACCCTCTCGACGACTAGGAACAAAGTTTACCATTGAACATGTTTTTCCTGCTAAACCTGCTGATTGATTATTTAAAACTTGCATATTCCTGCAGCAGTGGAGATTATTGACTAAGCAGGAGGATCGGGATGCTTTTGATGATATGGCTACCAAGATTCGGGCTACAATTACCTCCCTTCCTCGAGCTCAGGCCGGCAGTTAGGAGTTGTTGTCCCTGCTATTGGTGTTCTTGAGTCTCCGACCTACATGTGATGTACTGCCCTAGGAGCCATGTACGTTATACTTCAGTCTGGTTTGTTGTGGTGTTGATACTCTGTGGTTGTTTTGGTGGTTCGCTTGTGTGGCTATGTTGTTACTCTGCCTGGTGGCTTTATCTATAAAGTCGGGCTCTGGCGTTTTCTCTAAAAAAACAGAACAAAGAATCCAATCGATCCATGCCAAACCACTCCCATGCACACGTGTTGAACCTAGCAATTCCTTTTTTCACAAACAAATCTCACATGCACTAGCAGGTTTTCCTTCGGCCTTGCACCACATCTGCACATGCAGCCCTCAGCAATCGCACACGTGCACCTAGCGCACCTTGACCACGCCCTTCGTTGGGCCTTAAAAAGCCAGTTGTTGCTCCTTAGCTGCACCAGGCTAGACGCCTTGTTGTCCCTCACGCTGCTCCGCCGCTGGTCCTTCTGCATGCGTGAGACTTGGGCCATGCGTAACACGCGCTGCTGCATGCTGCATCGCGTCGCCTACTGCGTTTTGTCAATTGCCACATACCTTGTCGAGAACTCGTGTAGAAAACGCCACCACCGTTATCACACGCGCTAGCCAGCCTCCACGCCAGTGACCTATATCGCCGAATTGCTGCTACAAACTGATCTGACCTGCCGTTGTCGCTGTAATCCGGTTGCCTCTCGAGTAGATGTCCCATCAAATCTTTTCATCACCGCACGCAACCAACTCGATTCTTCCGCTCCTTCCTCTAGATCAAACACAATCACGACCTCCTCGTAACCTTGCTCATGATACCACTTGTTAGAATAAATCTGAGGCATTCCGTCGATCATTCGAGGACCAAACAATCACACGAGCACGGCACCAAGATTTATTAACGAGGTTCACCAATATGGCTACATCCCCGGGGCTTGACTATGGGCGCTCCTCCCCATGGCACCGCTACAATACCGCACCAGATCGCTCTGGACGCCGGCACATGTTGCCGGCTTCCCCTACATTCCTGAGCTATTATGTTGGCATATTTTACATCATGTGTCTATCCTCGCTATATATGAGAGGCCTAGGATACAAGCGTCCTACTAGGACACGGCTCCATATCCTATCTAAACACAATACTACTCAGAGTCCAACTGTAATCTACCTAGTACACAATATTCGACAGAACTCTAATAAGTACTTCTGCTTATTACCCCGGGAACCATGCTAATCTAAGAGCACCGGTTATGTCAAGCATGACCTCTCAAATGCTCGCGTATGCACCCGGGCGCGTCCACAGGCGGTGATCGGACACGCCTCAAATATTATTATTTGCATGTGGACATCTTATACTTGATTCAGAAATCTATACAAAGACCAACAAAATAAATAAATCTATGTAGTACGTCGATCACCTAGCTACCCCTTGTCGGAGATGTGATGATCTCTGTGCCCGGCTCCTGCAGCATGAGCGGCAGCTACACCTCTGGCTCCTCTGGCTGCTCCGCTTCAGCCTCCTCCTCTATTTCTGCGTTGAGTTCGAGGAAGAGCGCGTCGGACGCTGCCTGCTCCTACTGGAGGAACGCCTGGTTGGCCTCCACATAGGCCTCATCTTGGCTGGACTCCACGATGGTCTGATGCCCCGCCATCTCCTCCGATTGGGCGACGGCGAACTACGCCTTCGCCTGCTCCATATTGAAGCCCGACAACTCCTACTCCGGCTACTCCACCTTCATCGGAGCCAACTTCTCTCTCTCCTCTTCCCCTAGCTACCCCTCCTCCTCCGGCTCCGGCAAGTCCGAAGGCAGCCCAACAGCGATGCAGGCGGCTTCTCTCGCCTGGATCACCTGTTGCATCTTGTACCGGCGCTCCGTCGTTAGCATTGCGTAGTAGGTGATCTTCCTTCGGACCATGGCAGAGCACTGGAGCGTAGGTAGAGTGCCGGAGTGGGAGAGGGAGGAGGTGGATGGGCTCGGACTAGCGGCACGAAGATGGGGAAGTGGATGGGCTAGGGTTGTGGGACGCCGGCCGGCTTAAATAGCCGTATTTGCTCTCGGGCGGCAAGTCGGAGCGGTGCCACACGGTGTTCACACCACGGCGACACACGCGGCGTCCGTACTAATCCGCGTATGACCCCCTCATCAGTCCAACGTGACGGGGCGGGTGCTGGTCAGCCTGGGCGTTTGAGGTGCCCATTTGGGTCATTATTTTGTGACCGGTCAGTGACCTGGTAGGCTGCCCGGGCGTATGAGGAGGGTTTGGGGCGCCCGGCTATAGATGCTCTAAGGGCATCCAACTACCCTCAAACCGCCTGCATATGTTCGGACTGTGTTGTCATGGGTCTATATCGCTCTGCATGATGGTACAGACACATTTTATTCCGCCAATCAGAGAGACAAAGTGGGGGGGGGGGTGCGGGAGTCCGGACAGCAGCCACGTAGGACTTCAACACCCCCAGCCCGCCCAATCCCCCCTCCCGGTCCCATTTCCTTCCACTACGCCCCTTCTCCCTCTTGCTTTGCATCCGCACCCTCCACTTCCGCCACCGCCGTTGAATGTCTATGACCGCCATAGAGGCATTGCCAGACGTCCGCAAGCAATACCGATGTGGTGGTCCACCCTGGAGCCATTTGTACCCGGGTACACTCCGCCCCCATGTCGACGACCTCCGTGGCCGACACCATGCCTTGAAGGTATTTGGTCAAATGCCATTGATCTTATTTTAAAACGTTATGTCGTTTTTCAGAGTACAAAGGATGACGAGCTACTCAGCCATGGGGGATGAGTTGTTTTGCGATGCGTGGTTGGCCATATCCATGGATTTTGTAGGCAGGAGTAGAGAGGGGACCTTCTGGTAGCAAGTGCATGAATCTTTCACACAAGAAAGCACATTGCACCCTACGACATGTACATTATTCAACAACGCAATGTGAGGTTGTTATTTATACGTCTCCAATGTATCTATAATTTTTTTTATTGTTCCATGCTATTATAGTGTCAATTTTGGTTATGTTATATGAAATTATATATCTTTTTTGGGACTAACCTACTAACCCAGTGCCAAATGTCAGTTGTTGTTTTTTTTGCCTATTTTTTGTTTTCCAGGAAATCGGTACCAAAGGAAGTCCAAATGCCACAAAAAAATTGACATTTTTTTCTGGACAAGAGAGACCCTATAAGCTTCGGGAGGAGACCAAAAGGCAAACGAGTAGACGACAAGGCACTAGGGCGCGCCCTGGAGGGCTAGTACCTTGTGGGTCCCTCGTGGCTCCGTCTGACCTAATTCCAGCTCTATAGATTCTCTAAAATTTGGAAACCAACAGAGAGCCACCCAAAATACTGTTTCTGCCGCCGCAAGTCTCTGTTCTTCATGATCCCATCTGGAGGCTGATGTGTACTACACAACTTGCTCTTGTAGACTCGTGTTGGGCCTCCAAGCGCAAAGTTTTGTAGGACAATAGCAAATTTCTCTCAAGTGGATGACCTAAGGTTAATTTATCAATCCACGGGAGGCGTAGGATGAGGACGGTCTCTCTCAAAGAACCCCACTTTCTTTGTTACAAATTAGTTGTTAGATGTGATTCAGACACAGCTACTGTGCTATGTTATTCTGGATGTGATTAAGACAGTGTCATAGTTTCTACCTAGTATCTAAAAATGTTTCCATCTCATCAGCGATACCATTAGAAAATTATTTGGCACCGCTTCAGCAGTTTGTGCAACCAACTTTGGTCCACACATCCGAGCAACCAGGCAGTGAAATACTAAAACTTCACGGCACGAAGGAACTGGGCATTGGAGCAACTAGGTGCTCTGGAGTCCGGTTCCCAGATTTTTTTCCTCTACATCAGCTCGCCAGTGCTGGGCACCGGTGCCAAATGTACCAACAATTGTATTGACACCGGTTTTGGCATACATAGTGGACGGCCTTAGTGTTATTAGTTCTATGTCACTAAATTTGTGCATGTACACACCTGTTAGTGTCAATTTGTTGTCATCCAAACACTATCGCTATGTTGTTGCAGTTATATTTAACTTCCTCATAAAATGTACAATTTAGTATTTATAGTACATGACTAAGAACTTGTAGCGTTGTTGAAGTTAATTATAGCTTTTGATGTTTTTGAATTTGGTTGTTGTCTTAGTAGCAATTATTTCATTTGCACATTGATCTTTTTGAGAATATATGTCATAATTAACTTGTTTATTCAGTATTTCAAAATATGTATTGGGTGATTTTCTATGTTGCTATAAACCCATTTTCTGTACAATTGTTACAGATTTAGTTTTAAATATTATAGGATGAAGGGACGTGTTCTTATCTGGAGTGGGTTGATCAAGAGTGGCCACAGTCTTTGATGATGTGCCTAGCAAAGCTCTGGAGCATGTATGAGGAAGAGAACAGAGATATGCTTAGAGAAAGTGTTGTCAACGCTGAAGAATATTTCAAGATGTAGGAAAAAAGAGGAAGATGGAGAATGAGCTCATATTTTTTAAATTAGACTTTGCTAAGATGGTGTTGGCGAAGGAGGAGGCACTTTTCCAGTTGGTCAGTGCAAAACAGGTTCGTACTGAACTGAAAGCAGAGGTGGAGAAGACAAACTTGGATGATCATGCATCAGTCGTTTAGGGAAATGAATATATTCTAATATTGTTCTTATAAAGTTGAATTAGCTATATCATGTACTATGTTGTTTTCAGGTAGCTATCGTACTGTGATGTTAAAATATATTTCTGTGCCTGATACGAAATTGACAAACAATTGTTCGATATGAAATGTGGATTTGCGTAATAGTGTAATTATTAATTGTAAACTAATAAACCTGCTGAATTGTTAATGGAACTTTGCAAATTGTTCTAGCAGTAAAAGCGGTTGTGATGGATAGCCCAATGCCATACAGTTTTCTTCATCAAACAGTGTGTGCATAGTTGAATAAAACAAATGGTTAATGGAGGTAGAGCGTGTGTGATTGTTACATCTATCACACACGAGACTATACATCAAACTGTGTGGATGCATATACGAACGGAAGCGTTTCTCCGAGATTCACTGTGTGGGATGTGAAAACGAACGGAAACGTTTCTCTGGGATTCACTGTGTGGGTTATGCAGAGGAACATAAATGTTTCTAGTTGATTGACCATGTGGGTTGTGCAGATGAACGGAAACGTTTCTCTCGAAATCACTGCATGGGATGTAAACGAAAACGATTGGGCTTGTATAATTGTATGCGGTGGCTAGCCCGATCGCACGTGACCTCATTTTGCGTAGCATGTGTGACCAGAGGAGGGCGGACCTATCCCCGATGGTTTCTAGGTCGTGTGGGAAGTACCCCCCCATCGCCCACACTCAGTTGGCGATGGTTTAAAATGCCATTGCGAAAAGGGGTTAAAAATCATTTGTATGGCACCTCATTGTACCAGTGTCTATTCCACCCATAGTGCTATATCCATGGCTTGTTAAAAAGTATGAACCAATTGCTTGGCTGACATCGGGCTAGTGCATGATTTATATGTTGTGTCAAGATGATGGAGCATGACAAGGCTATATGGTTTCGTAGGGATAGCGTTCTTTAGCATTTTAGTTTGAAAGGCATGATTGTTTGTTGGTATGCCTAAGTATTGATGCCTGTATGTCAAATTATGGACTATTGATTTAAATCATTCAGATCTAAATATTCATAACATAAAAGAAGGATTACTGATGAACATGTCAGGTAGCATTCCACATAAAAAAATTGTTTTATCATTGACCTACTTGAGGACGAGCGGGAATTAAGCTTGGGGATGCTTGATACGTCTCCAACGTATCTATAATTTTTTGTTGTTCGATGCTATTATATATCATTTTTTGGGACTAATCTATTAACCCAGTGCCAAGTGTTGTTTTTGCCTGTTTTTTGTTTTTCCCGGAAATCGGTACCAAACGAAGTCCAAATGCTACGAAACTTTTTGACGATTTTTTTCTAGACCAAAGAAACCCTAGAAGCTTCGGGAGGAGGCCATAAGGTAAACAAGTAGACAACGGGGCACTAGGGTGCATCCTAGTACCTTGTGGGTCCCTCATGGCTCTGTCTGACCTAATTCCAGCTCTATAAATTTTCTAAAATCGGGAAACCAATGGAGAGCCACCCAAAATACTTTTCCCGCCGTCACAAGTCTGTGTTCTTTTCGATCGCATCTGGAGGCCTTTTCCGGTACTCTGCTGGAGGGGGGGGGGTCGACCACAGAGGGCTTCTACATGAACCATGTCGCCCTTCCCATGATGTGTGAGTAGTTTACCACGGACCTACGGGTCCATAGATAGTAGCTAGATGGCTTCTTCTCTCTCTTTAATCTTCAATACAATGTTCTCCTTGATGTTCTCGGGGATCTATTCGATGTAATCTTCTTTTCCGGTGTGTTTCTTGGGATCCGATGAATTGTGGGCTTATGATCAGGTTATTCATGAATCTTATTTGAGTCTTTTCTGAATTCCTATATGTATGATTATTATAGCTTTGTATTTCTCTCTGATCTATCCAGTTGGTTTGGCCAACTAGACTGATTTATCTTCCAATGGGAGAGGTGCTTTGTAATGGGTTCAATCTTGCGGTGCTCTATATCCCAGTGATAGAAAAGGACACGCCATGTATTTGTATTGTTGCCATTAAGGGGAAAACAACAGGGTTTATTCATATTGACTGAGTTTACTTTGTCTACATCATGTCATCTTTCTTAAGGCGTTACTCCGTTTCTCACGAACTTAATACTCTAGATGCATGCTAGATAGCGGTCGATGGGTGGGGTAATAGTAGTACATGCAGGCAGGAGTCGGTCTAATTTTCTCGGATGTGATGCCTATATGCATGATGATTGCCCTGAATATCGTCATAACTATGCACTTTTCTATCAATTGCCTAACAGGTAATTTGTTTACTCACCGTATGCTTTTTGTTCGAGAGAGAAGACTCTAATGAAAACTCTGGCCCCCGAATCTACTTTTACCATATATTAAATCCAAAAATACTTTGCTGCAATTTATTTACCTTTCTTTTATTTTGTGTTTTTATTTATCTATCTATCATTATCGGATTTGATCCTTGCAAATAACCGCCAAGGAGATTGACAACCCCCTTGATCACGCTGGGTGCAAGTATTTGCTCTTTTTTGTGTAGGTGTTGTTCACGAGGTTTCGCGTGGTTCTCCTACTGGATTAATAATCTTGGTTCTTAACTGATGGAAATATTTACCTCTACTGTATAGCATCATCCTCTCCTCTTCGAAGAAATCCCAATGCAGCTCACAAGTAGCAGTTATCCTATCACTGGTATGCTATCCGGACCAATATCACCAAGTTTAGTCAAGTGGTTCATCAGCTGTAGGCAAGTTGGTCGTTGCATGCGGCAAAGGAGGAGATCGTAAGTTTTTCTTCTTCTGGCTCAATTTGTTAAAACAATTCATTCACTCATTGTTGGCATACACATTTTTATGTAGCCCGCACGCGCTCTCGTGATGTACCATAGGATAGAGGGATAGTCATTTACGTACACACATTGTTGGATGAAGCTAAAGGAGGAGTATGTGTGGGATAGCATAAACCGTTGATGAGAAATTTGTTGGACATCTAGTCAAATTTGAGACATTGTTGTACTATAATTAAGTTGCATGCTATGTATGGATGATTTATGCTATTTTCTATCCAAACTTTGATGAATATCAACCGATTTGCATGAATTTCTCTAGTTAGTTTGCATGTGGATTCAAATGTATGTGTGCAGCGTTGGATGGCCTACTCCTGCATCCGTGTATACAGACTGCCACCCTGTCCGCAGAAAGATGCGCGAGGAAATTTTTGGCTCGCCATTGGAGATGCCCTAAGGCGGAAGAAATTATTAATCCTCGCACCAGACAGTGAGACGAGGCGCTTATTCGTACTGCGTTCTCACGAGTTGATGTTCATAGAATTATGAAAATCTCACTTCATGTTTGAGCTCTAGAAGATTTTGTGGCTTGGTAATTTACTAAGCCAGCGACATCCTCAGTTAGGTCAGCCTATCATGTGGTGTTCAACCATTAATTCGAACACCACTTTTCTAGAGCAGATAGCGCTGGTATGTCTCATATAAATCCAGTTTGGAAAGATATGTGGAAGCTAAGGATTCTTGGAAAAATAGAACACTTTGGATGGAAGGTATTGAAGGGCGTGTTACCATGTCTGGGTGTCTTAGCTAGATGACATGTCCTTGTTATACCCCCAATGCCCATTGTTAGATTGGATTGGAGGATATCCAACATTGTCTATTCACTTGTGTTCGAGCAAATGAGGTATGAATCATGGAAGTGCATAAAGTGCCCCCTTAGTGGATTTGGAGTATTCAAGACAAACAGGTTTAGGAACTAATGTGTTTGAGAGTGTACATAGGAGTTCTAGTCCTTGAAGATTTGGTTTAACACGTGGAAGATTGTCGGTGCAATATCTTCCAACCTTGTGTTTTGGAGATTGTTGACAGAAACATGTATGGACTAATTTGTTTGCTAGTGCACACAGAGAGAAAAGTCCATACACAACCGAAGAGAATGATGTCTCAGGTGCTAAGTTCGAGGAACTTCATCGAATCATATATGCGCAGCAGAGAAGAACGAGCTATATCTATTGAAGTGATAGAGTCGAGAAGATTAATGTGAAGAAATCAACCCCTCGACATTTTACCGCTGAAGTGAAGCTTTTATTTCGATACCGTCGTCCGAAGAAATTGACTGCTGGGATTTAAGTCGAAGACAAAGTGAAGACGTAGCATTCATTTCGTCTTTCTTCTTTGAGTCTGTCGAGTCATAGGACCTCCGTAAAATTAAGAGGGGTATAGGTTCTCGATGCTTAGATCAGTTGTGATGCTTAGCCACACCCTATGAAAGATGCCAGAGAAATCTCTTTGTGTTTCAAGTGAATACTTGCCAGCAAGAGACCGTGATCTTCTTCACTGCGAGAGATTTGCCTCGGACCCAGGAGTTGGCATTTCTTGCTCTGCAAGAAATGTTACCGTTGTGCTCAAATCTGACCGTTGGAATTGTGTCGTTAGGCCATTGGCTGAGACCGATGTCCAATTTGGTCATTTTCCTTCTGGGAAGGCTGCGGCTATAAATAGCCACACCGCCGCAACGCTATCTGTTGGCTGCTCCGACTAAGATTTCTGAAGAAGATTGATTTTAGCAACCCCTCTTCGAGTGATTTTAGTTTAAGATCCATCGAGAGAAAACTAGGAGCCCAAACTTAGACAATGATTTAGCATCACAGTAGTTCTGAGTGAGAGTTCTTGTACATGTTATTGTTGAGAGATGCGCACTCTCTAGAAAGGTAGGTATGGCTTCGAGTGTTGACGAGTTGTTGTATTCACCGAGCCTGATTTTCATCAACCAAGAGTGATTGTGGTTCGCGAATGTCGACCAAAGGTTTGGAGATCGCCGACAAGGATCTAACACGACTGAAATCAACCTGAGTCTGATAAACTCTGCGTTGAAGGTGAATAGGGTGAAGAGAGTTTATCTTCCGTGTTAAGTCACAGCCCCTCCAACCAGACGTTGCCCTTTGGCAGAAGGGTGAACTGGTCAACCAAATCTCTTTGTCGCCATCGAGCACCACTGGTTCTACTCACTTCTCTATATTTTGTTCGGCAATGAATACATGTGCTCTGTGATGATAGGTTGATTTATCTTCTATTCTGTTATATTTCCTTCATTGTGTCTGTATATTTATTTCCTAGTTCACTTGTTTGTTCTGTATGAATTGTCGTATTTCTTAGTTGTTATACTTCTTTGAAGTTTTTCCTTATGTGCTTGTTCTTAGTCTTGTTTGTATGCATGTTGGCTTACTTTGTTAGTATCCTATTTATCAAGTCCATCGAATATTATGCCCGCTCCATTGTAACCTCTTATCTTGAAGAATTTACTCCTCAGTAGTATTTCCTTTCGTATGTTTGGCTACTGTTTCTTTTCTCCACTACCGTGTTTGCATTAAGTTTCAAAGCTTTCGAAAGAAATTCTGAATTTCCCATTCACTCCCTCTGGTCGATATACTCTTGGTCCAAACAATTGGTATCAGAGTAGGTACTCCATGTCTCTATTTATTGAAAGTTTAACGTCCTTGGAGTTATGAGTATGTCGCTTGCAGGTAGATCCTCACACTCTAAAAAGTTTCCCATCTTCAATGGAAATGAGTATCTATACTGGGAGGAATGAATGAGAATCAGAATTCAAGCCGTCAACTATGATCTATGGCAGATTGTGGAAGAAGGCTACACCATTCAGCAACAAAACAATCTGTCCTCCGGTGATAAGGAAACTCTGTAGTTGAATGCTCAAGCGAAAGACATCATATGTGGCAGTCTATCAAAAGACATTTTTCTTCTGTTTTACCGGCTCAACACTGCAAAGCAAATTTGGGATGCTATTAACAGTGCTCATGAAGAATTTGTCGCTCGTTCTGATCCTCACACTAAAATATTTCGAGCTATGTTCACTAGATTCAGAAGCCTGCACAAGGAAAGTGTTATGGAACTCACTGTTCGACTGACAAACATTATTGAAAGATTACATCAGGGAGGAGTAACTGATATCACTCATAGAGATGTAGTCAACAAGCTTTTGAGTGCTCTTGATGAATCCTTCGATCTTATTGTGTCTAAAATCAAACAAAGACCTGACTATGAGGAGTTTCACTATGTTGAGGTCATGACACTGCTGTCGATTCAAAAAGAAAAGATGGAGCTGGCAAATGCAAATCAGGAATCTTCTTTGGAAAGTGAAGGACAAATTCTCTCACGTTATGGCAGTTCTGAAAAAGAAGAAGAAGATGTCGAAAATCAACACACCATCACTCAAGAACTTGAAATGCTCACACAAAGACTGAGCGATCTAAAATGACACAATTTTACCTCGTCAATGATGAAGAGTTTCATGCACCAGAATCATCAAGAAGACGACTGCCTCCGAAAGACATGAAGTACTTCAAGTGCAAATTATACGGTCACGTCATCGCTGATTGCCCTGGTTGGGAAGAAAAACCCAGCAATAGATGGAAATACCTTCACTGCAGTGGTTTCACTCGAATGGATCGTCATATTAAGCTCACGAAGGAAATTGCTTCTTCGTCATCTTCTTCATTGATACCAGTCACTCACGTGAAAGCCAGAGTTATCATTGAATCAAACATGAAGAGAATGTCTCAGCTGAACAAAGCTTGTGTTGATTTAACAATTGACCTTTAAGAAGAATCCACTGATACTAATTGACATGATGAAGAATTCTACGAAAAGATTGGAGAAGAAATGCCTATGTTGCCACTGAATCATCAACGGATATCAGTAAGCCTGATACAGATGATAATGTTTCAAGTTGTGATGATTCAAGCAATGACGAACTAGTCGCCTTCTATCTCATGGCGAAATCTTCTTCTAAGGACTAGGTATCCGCAAAACACCAAATATCCATGAACGAATATTCTCCAGAATATATATCCTATGCCAAGCTAGTAAAAATTGCTAAATCTAAACATGCTGAACCTAAAATGCTTGAGAGAAATCTTAGGAAAACTAAAGGATTATTGGTTGAAGAGATGGAGAAGAATCAAAAGTTGACTGAAGAGCAAGAGGCTTTTTCATCAACTATTGATAATCTTACCATTCGATATGACTCACTTGCAGTTGATTACGAGTGTTTGTCAAATGAACTCCTTAACAGGAATCAAGAACTTGTGTCACTAAAAGAGTCTCATAACAAGCTGGCTTTAGAAAAAGCTTCTCTCTTCACTGAGCAATCTGTTCAACTTCCTGATAGTTTTGCACCCCCATGCTTACCTTGTCTAGAACGTAGCAATGCAGATTCTCAGGCTGAAACTTCTAATGTTGTGAAAGAGAATACTGCTACCACTACAAATGGTTCTACTAACCCCTCTTCTGAGGATTTTTCTGCTATTGGTGAAGAAAATTGTAGGTTAAGAGGCTTACTTGAGACTGGAATGCTAATGAGCCTAAAAGGACATCAAACCTTATGTGATGTGCTCAAGAAGTACATACTTCACAGAAATCCTCAGAAGGAAGGATTAGGTTTTGAAAATATACTCAATATGGATGGTTCATTCTGGACTCCCGAACAATATCCTTGTACAACTTGGATTCGAGCAAAGAGTAAAACCCTCGAACCTGAAACTTTATCTGGCTATCTTTCGCCCATTACCATTGATACTGATGAGTCAAATGACTCAAATTACAAATTCTTCATGCAACAGAATGGAAAGGTTTTCGCTCGATATGTTGGAACTAACTGCAGGTCAGGATCACCCAAGAAGCAAATATGGGTGAAGAAGTGTGTCATTGAAAATTTATCTGTTACTGCTAATGTAAATATGCAGGATAATTCTCGAGGAGGAAATATATATCAATCGCAAAATTCCTTAGGACTTCTATCGAATGATATTCACCCTTGTATGCGTCAGAAGGAGTAGATATGCATATCTTCTAATCATTACACTCATACATCTGGAAACAACTTCAATGCCTATTCATATGATTATTATCATAGTGCAAAGGTGTCTCGTAGAACATGCTGAAGAAATATCCCATGCCACGCGAAGTAAATGAGATCCTCACCTCCCACACAAGTGTTGTGGGTTGTGAAGAAGAACTACTCAATTCTTGCAGGAAACACTCTCAGGGATATCCCACTCTTATCTAATGCCCTGAGTTCAATAATTGTTGGTGCTCTCCTATTCTTTGGTTTCACTCGAAACTTTTGTGCTTTTTCTTCAGTTGATTTTGTGTTTTTGATTCCGTTCTTCAACTATTTTTTTTCTTTCTGATCTTTGTGTCACAAACATGCACTTTGATCCGAAGAAGATCTCTCTCCGACTTCCTTGGTCGCGAATCAAATCATCTTCAACATTTTATCTGTTTTGGCGCTTGCCCTTCCTCAAACCCTTCGGCATCCAGTTCAGTTACCGAGATTTTCACAGGAAACGGCTGGCACATGCCCACGATCTTTTCATAGTGATCTCGTCCATTGAATGTGGAACGTCCCAAGTTTTTTGTCCATAGATTTCGGAGTGGGAGGTTTGTCCTTCGGGCTATATAAACCCCCTCTCTCTCTGGGTCTCTTCTTCCTCGGCTCTTTCCCTGTTCAGCCTCAAACCCTACTCTCTTTCTCCGCCCAAGCCCGAGTTAGAAGCAGCGTCGATGTCAAGCATCGTCGTGCAACTCCGGTGAAGCTCCGTCACCATTGATCGCACCAGTGCAGTAATTTCTCTTTCCCGCATTGCCATAGTCGATCTGTCTCGCCAAGTTAGGGCATTCAAATCTGGAACTTGCTCTACTCCCTTCCTGTTCTTGAGCAGTTCTTCCCGATGCCATTTATCATGTGTTATTTCCTTGCGGTAGATCTTCTAGATTCAATAATTTGTGACCTGTACGGTTTGTCGATGTTCCTCGTACTAGTCTCTAGATTTCAAGGATCTATGTGTATGCTCTTCGAAAGATTGGAGGATTGGTTATGTCAGCATTCGGCATACTACAATTTACTCGATGATATCTTGCTGGTGCATGAGTTGAATCCCATGCTTCATCCTATAAAACCATCTATTTTGAGTTAAAAAAATTCCTCTGTGCATGCTTGTGACTTCTTATGTGCCTTCCTTCGCATTTGTATTTTTCTCTCAGGAGTGGTCATGGCAAATAGTTCGGATGAGCATTATGGTTC
The DNA here is from genome assembly GCA_902687465.1 of Secale cereale. Classification (NCBI taxonomy): domain Eukaryota; kingdom Viridiplantae; phylum Streptophyta; class Magnoliopsida; order Poales; family Poaceae; genus Secale; species Secale cereale. The sequence continues at coordinate 539,847,817 of LR738710.1, read as the reverse complement.
AGAGGAAGAAATCCCTCAGTAGCCAAGGATGGCTGACAACGCAAAAGTGGTCGAAAGAAAATCAGCAAAGCCACTAAGAGTTCCGAAGAAAAATGCTGAATCAGAAACTGCGGATGACGATGATGATGTGCCCTCAGCATAAAGTCAGCCAGAGGATGAGCCATTCACAGATTCCAAGACCACGTTCTCTGATGGAAATCCCGAAAACAGTGGCCAAAGAAGAGAAAGAAACACTACATCTGAGATGTCTGATCAGGAAACATACAGAACTCCACCTGGTGTGGAAACAACTCAAGATAGGAACAACTGACCGCAAAATATTTGGTGTCACTCGGCGAAGAAATGGTTCAACTACGAGAACGTTCGAAGCAAATATCAAATATTGTTTGCATTCACTCCACCCTAGAATGACTGCATTGTTGAAGGCTACCTAGGGTAGGATGACGAATAAGTAAGGCCAACACCACCTCCCAATGCCCATGCCGATTCTTTGAAAACCATAGCTGATTTTCCCGAAGAAGTCGCAAAAAGGGAAAAGGCAAAAGTTAAGCGTGAGGCGAGACTTGCGAAGAAGAACCAAGTAGAACATCAAAATGTTGAGTTCACTCAACAGGATGTGTTTGAAAAGAAGGAAAGGGCGTCTGCCCGTGAAGAGAAGAGGAAGAGGAAGTTAGTTTCTCCTCGAGCTCCAAAGAAGAAGTCTGTTGCAAGCAAATTTAGAAAAGTTGCATCTGCCTCATCTGATGAGGAATCTTCTAATCATGATGTTGGTGAAGAAATTCCCATGTATGATCAACAAGCGCTACTTGACAAGCCATACCAAACCCCATCTCCTGCTAAGAAGTCACCACCTAGGAGATCTTCACCGAGACTTGCACCCGTACCTTCAGATAAACCTTCGGGTTCTGCTGCTCCGTCTACAAAGGGAAAGTTGATTACTGATGAGAAAGTTGCTGCTTCTGCCAAGAAGGCAAACAAAATCATTGCTGCTTCCACAAAGGAATATGATTTTGATATGACATCCGACATGATTGAAGGTGCCTCCTATAATGCAAATTCAGCTAAATTGGGTAATTTTGGTCTGCCAGAAGATGTTATCAAAATGGTAGTAAAGTACTTCACCGATCTGAAAGAAATCACCAAAGAACTCAATCAAGTTGTCGATGATAAGAAGCTTCTGGAGAAGATGAGAAGGGACGCTAAATCTGAGTCTCAAAGAAAAGATGTGAACAAGGCTATTCTTGAGACCACCAAAGCTCTCACTACCATGAGAAACAACAAGATTGATTGGCACTCCAGGGTTAAGATGGATGTCTCTCAGCTTTGTGATCGCAGAATTAAAGAAATTAAGCGTCACGAAGATCTTGCTCGATGTCGAGAAAAATAAGAAAAGTGTCAGAGAGCTCATGCTAGAGCAAGTAAGCCAAAAGAAATTAAGGATCATCGTAGCGAATCTGCAACGTCTTATGCACCTGCCGATACAAGTGTCCCTCTGCAGCAGATTCCACCATCCCCTCGTCCCGAGGAATTAACCGAGCAACAAGTTGAGGCTGTGGTAGTTCCTACCTCAGTTGAACAAGGAGCTAATGTTGTGTACATATAGCTTATTAATCTTGATGAAGTTAATGATGTGCACGAGCAAAATGCTCCCAAAGAAAAGATTGACGAAGAAATGTCAATGGAAATGGAAGTCCCGTCACCCGTGAAGAATATTTAAGCTGAACCCTCCGGATTTGCAAAGGAAGGAGAAAAGGTTGAGGGGGAGCAAACTGTTGCCCAAGATACAGCCCCCTACGGTCGCCTCATCTGGCGCACCTACCCCGGTGGAACTTGACCCTACTCCTAGTTCCTTGGCTTCACAGTCAGAACAGGAAGAAAAGAAGTTTGACGAGCCCATGGCTCACGAAGAGAAGCATGAAGTTGCGCCACCAGTTCTATACCACCAGGTTGTACCACTAGTTGTGACACATCAGTCTAAAGGAGAACAAGCTGAGACACTTGTGTCACAAAAGGTTTTTGTGCCACCACCTGTTGATGAATCATCGAAAGACAAGGACCTTGTGTGTGAATCTGACGAAGCTGTTGAAGGAGTTCTAGCAAAGGAAAATGATCGCCAGACCAGTGATCTCATGCCATCTGCTTCAGAGAAGGTTATAATACGTCATGCTCCAATACAGCCCTCTAATGAGAATGCGTCTACAGCTGATGATGTTCAGCCGATGGAAATTAGTGTGGAAGTTTTTCGAAAAAATCCCCAGGAATCTTATCTGTTATTTTTATCTGAGTATGGCCCCAATGGCCCGGCTTTCAATGAGGAGCTTCACTCATCGAAGCTTGCATTCTTTGGGGTGAGCCCCTATGAAGGAGAAAGAATCTCTTTGTCCTCGAGGTTTTGGACAGAGGAACATGCAATATATTATGCATGGATCTTGTTTGGCAAGCACATGATTTTCAATCACAAGATATTGAACTTCGCCAAGCTCGAATACTTCCACAATACCCTAGATCATATTGAACATGCTCTTCTGAAGGGTTTTATGCGATTCAATCATGACTAGAACAAAGAGATTATCCTTCAGTTCTATGCCACGCTGTACATCACAGGGCAAATGGAAAATACTTCAACATGGACGCTTGATACGTCTCAAACGTATCTACTTTTCCAAACACTTTTGCTATTGTTTTGCCCTCATTCTTGCATGATTTGAACTAAACTAACCCGGACTGACGCTATTTTCAGCAGAGCTGCCTGTATGGTTTTATTGTGTGCAGGAAAATGGATTTTTAGGTGTCTCAGAAAATTCCAAGAAAAATCACAGAAAATCCACGCACCCGAAGGGCCACTGTGCCAGAAGTGGGGCCAGAAGGCAGCCAGGGGGGCCCCAGGTGCCCTGCTGGCGCGACCCCACCCCTGGCCGCGCCAGGAGGCCGCCTGGGAGGGTCCTCCCCCCTCTGGTGCCCAACCTTGGCTCGTATTTATTCCCGTGGCGAGAAAACCCTAGAACAGAAGTCGTTTTTCCAATTTCCGTCGCGGAGCCGCCGCCACCCTCTGTTCTTCTTCAGAAGGGCTAATCTGGAGGCTGATTTGGCCTCTGGAGAGGGGAGATCATCACCATCGTCCTCATCATCACCACTCCATCCTCCCTCCATGACTTCTCCTTCCATGTGTGAGTAATTCCCTACTATAGGCAAAGGGGATGGTAGGGATTGGATGAGTTAGATCATGTAATAGTTTATCAGATTGTTGGGGGCATGTTGCCTATCATCTACTTTGGTGTGTATCATCTTTGCTTCAACTTGTTGCTCTTAATGCTTGTCACTTTGGGCCCGAGTGCCATGTTTTCAGATCTGAACCCTATGTGTTTGCATGTATATATTTGTTATTCTTACCCGCGAAGACTATCTTGATCCCTTACGGTTGAGGGTTATCAAGTACCGTTTTCTGGCGCCGTTGCCGGGGAGCATAGCAATATTTACAAGTCTACTTGAAGTATCCTACCTGCTACACTTCATCCGCTATGGGTAAGAAAGGAGACCCCAAGGTTCCGATCTTACTATCCACTACAAGAAGAGGTACTGTTCTGAACACTAGTGCTACACTTGATTCACCTTCTGTTATGAGTAAGTTCGCCTCACCACCACCACATGATGCTTCTACTGAATCTGTTACTATGTCCGATACTTTTGATGATGCTTCTACTACTCTTGATGATATTGGTTCACTTGGTTATGCTCTTGAGAAACAGATCGCTGCAACTGCAAAAAAAAATCTGGAATTGAAATTCCTGTTACTCGCTACCCTATTGGTGGAACTTATGATTATCCTGATTTGAGTAAACTCAAGGAGAGACTCCTTGATGATGATTACATTATGCTTGATGATGATTTATGCAGGGAACTGACAGAGTTTGCCGACTCTGACCCTGAAACTATTAAGAAGCTGCTTGAAAAACACTCCTTGAAGAACAAGACTGTTCCTGATCCTGAATTTGCTACATCTCCTATATGCATCAATGATCCTGATTATGATTTCTATGTTGATCTTTCACTTATATCTATGGTTGAAACTGACCCCTTTTATGGCAGAGAAAATGATGATGCTATTGCACACCTGACCAAACTCACTGAGTTGGGTGGCTTGTTTACCACGAATGAAAAGATACGAAACTTTTATGTGACTAAGCTTCTTCCTTTCTCTTTGAAGGAAGGTGCTAAAACATGGTATGATGCACTACCATGTGGTTCCATTAAGAGTCCTCAAGACTTAGCTCACTCTTTTGTTGATAAGTACTTTCCTGCTCATATGCAACATGCTGCTTTACAAAGAATTTATAACTTTAAACAGTTGCAGGATGAGCACCTCCCTAAAGCTTGGGGGAGGTACTGTAGTCTGATCCAGGCTAGACCAGGACATGGAGTCCCTAAGAATGAATTAATCGATATATTTTATGCTGGTCTAACTGATGAATCCAGGTCCTATTTGGATAGTTTTGCTGGTTGTGTTTTCAGGAAAAGAACACCGGATGACGCAGAAGAATTGATGAGCGGGATTGCCAAAAACCCTGAAGATTGGTCCGTCCCTGAACCACCTCCACCATCAAAGAAGAGGGACATGCTTGTTCTAAGCCCTGAAGATATGCAAGAAGCAAGGAAGTCTATTAAAGAGAAGGGTATTAAAACTGAAGACGTGAAGAATCTACCCCCTATTGAGAAGTTGTGTGAGCCTACCACTCACCCTCCTATGGTAGAGGTACACTCTCTTTTAGATTTCAACGCAAGTGACATCCCTCATGGTAAGCCTCCTGATCAATGTTTAGATGAGCTTGATAATTTTATTATGAAGCAAAGTCATTTTAATGAGAGGATACAAAGTTAATTGCATGATAATTCCCTTGCTATCAAAAGTCTGCTTGATGTTCTAGGTAGAACAGTTAATGATGTTAAATGTCTTGTGAAGCATTTTCATATGGTTCAAACTCAGCTTGAACAAATTTCTAATGTGCAAAAAGATTTGCTTGCTAACAATACCAAACAAGATGATTTACAGGCCTTCGGGATTAAGACCCGAGGAGGAACTAGCACTCAAGATCCTCTCTATCCAGAGGGGCATCCGAGGAGAATCGAGCAAGATTCTCAAATGCAGGAAGAAGAAATTGTTGGCTCTCCAAATAAGAAGAAGAAGAAACACAAGGAGGCTGACAATTCCAATGATCCTATTACAAGTGAAGAGCCAGCTGTTGATCCCAACAGTATATCTACCTCCGATGTTGAGACTGAAGACGGTGCCGAACCTGAAGATAAGGATAAGGAGAAGAATGATCCGCCTGAAGTTCGAGAAGAATAAGCACCTGACAAACGCAAGAAGTACACTAGAGAAGACTTCGTCGCAAGAAGACATGGGAAGGAAGGAGAACCATGGATACAGAAACCCATGCCCTTTCCAGGTAAGTCTCTCAAATCTAAAGAAGAAGGGCATTACAATAAGTTTTGTGAGTGGATGAAACCTCTTTTTCTTCAAATCCCTTTGACTGATGCTATTAAGTTACCTCCCTATTCAAAATATATGAAAGATATTGTTACTAATAAAAGAAAAGTTCCTAATGAAGCAATATCTACTATGCTTGCTAACTACTCTTTCAGTGGCAAGATTCCTGAGAAGCTTGGTGATCCAGGTATACCCACCATTCCTTGCTCCATAAAGAATAATTATGTCAAAACTGCTTTATGTGATCTTGGAGCAGGAGTGAGTGTTATGCCTTTCTCTCTTTACAAGAGGCTTTGTTTAGAGAAACTAATTCCTACAGATATCTCTCTTCAGATGGCTGACAAGTCAACAGCCGTCCCGATAGGTATTTGTGAGGATGTTCCCATAGAAGTTGCTAATTGTTTGATCCTTACTGATTTTGTTGTGCTTGACATGCCCGAGGATGGGAGCATGTCCATTATTCTTGGTAGACCTTTTCTTAACACCGTAGGTGCTATTATTGATTGCAATAAAGGAAAGGTTACCTTCAATGTGAATGATAAAGAACACATGGTGTATTTTCCAAAGAAGACCGACAAGAGGCATGGCCTCAACTCTATAGAAAATATTGAGACCGTGAAGATTGGAGAATGGGACTGTCCACTACATGTGCACCACAAATACAAAACTATTATGGTGGGGACAATGTCCATTAAAGTAAAGGTGCAATGATCACTTCATAAGAGGTGGGACTTTTTGCTTTATATATCGCCGGTTTGTTGGTAGGACTTGATCAACCTTACTAGTGAGCATGTTTTATATAGGTAAAAAGTTGAGCTTGTTATGTTTTCATTTGTTTTAGCTTTTGTTCTCCTTGCTGTACCAAGTATTTGTGTTTTTGAAGCTTCACAATACTAATCACTGCTTTAAGTTTTCAGAAAGTTTTGCAGCTTTTTGAACTTCGAAAAAAAATTCAACAGTGAAGTTTTTAGAAAAATTCTAGAAAAATAAAAATTAAAATTTCCATGCCGGGAGTGACCCAGAGGCACCTGGGGCTGGCCAGGGGGGGGGGGCACCAGTGGCCCAGGCGGCCAGCTGGCGTGGCCTGCCCCCTGGCCGCGCCCATAGGGCGCCTGGGGCCCACAGGACCCGCCTCCAGGTGAGTCTTCTTCCTCTCTCTCTCTCTTTCTCTCCGAAAACATGAGTTCTGCACCTGTTCTTGCGTTCTTGCTGTTCTTGGAGGCAATTTTCGATCTCTCTCTACAGCCTATCATTCGAGCTGAGATTTTGAACAAAACTCCCTGGTATGTAACTCCTCCACCCCTCCAATTAGATTTTTGGTTGGTGGCTTCATTTGTGAGTATTTAGTACTTTTTGGTGCTGTGTAGATGAGCTTGCATGCATGTGTAGAAATTTATTTTCCAAGTTTTGATGTAAGTTTATGCCTTAGGTAAGTGAGTTGAGAAGTTTGCCTTAACCCACTTTGTTTAAATCCTTGTTTTTTGTAATTTGCCAAAAAATTCAGAAATGAGTTTGTTAGGAAGGGCAAAGGGGTGGCTTGAGAAGAAGAAGCCCGCGCGCTCCGATCGAGTTACTAGAGCCGCAGCTTCACCCTCGACTGCTAGGGTGAGCTATAATGAAGATCATGTGCCCCTAGAGTTGTTGGAAGATACAAATCCAGCACGTGCGATGATGTTCCCATGTGATGAATTCCTTGAAGCTGCAGGAATTAAGGATGAGTTTTATAATCTTTGTGCTAATGCAGGTCTGACACGGCTCGTCACGTGCCGTGTTACTCAGTATCAAAAACTCACCTCCGGTTTCATTAACAGTTTTAGATATAACCTTGATACTGGTTCTATTGAGTTTAAAATTTACAATAATCTTTTGACCATGCCCTTGGAAAAGTATTGTGAAATAATAGGTGTGCCAAACGTTGGGCGGACGGCGAAGATGACCTCTCAGCCCTCCGAGCTGAGAACCGTCTTCAACTCTCTCTGCAGCATGGATACGAGGGATATTCATCGGTCAAAAATCTCCAGCATCTTATTCCCTCACCTCAGGTATTTTGCGTATTATGTTGCTAGAGGGGTGTTAGCTCGTGACAACACGAGCAGCATTTCTGCGCCGGATATTGCTATCCTGGCAACCACCCTCTCAGGGAGGTTTGATTATAATGTGGGTGCCTTAATTGCTCGACGCCTTGCTATGAACGGTAACAAGGGAGGTTTATTTGGTGGTGTTGATGCCACACTTATCTTAGAGTATCTTAAAGGCACCCCACACCCTGATGATAAGCCTTTTACTTATTTAAGTTTTGATCTTGCTGCTATGAAAAGGCATAAGTTTGTTACCATGACTTCTGAGTTTGGTAACCTTGTTTATATCTTGCGTTTCGGAACTACCGCGGAACGCAAGATTCGTCTACCTGCACCTCTTTTGTTTGATTTTTCTCGCAGGAACGGATGGTCCTTTGATGTTATCCAGTTCGATGAGTTCATGGTTCAGCATCAGTTTCATGACCCCATGGAGGGGGTTGTGCCCGACGAGGAGGAGCACGGTGAGTTACCACCTTTTCAGGGGGAGACCGTCACCTAGTTTGGTGAAGGGTCTTCCTCTTCTTGGAGTGCGGACCCTTCTTCGTGGGAGGATCCGAGGACTTCGGTGTACGCACCGGAATCCTTATACGACCCTTGGACTCACCAGTACCACCCCGGAGCAGGAGGCTCCTGGGGGCAGTAGCTACTACCAACTTAGGCCAAAAGCCAAAGCTTGGGGGAGTACGTGCCCTTCTCACTTTTCCATTGTATTATCCATTTTATTTTTTGTTCACTTTGATCTTTTCGAAGTTTTTGCCCGTTCTTCTTTGTTTCTTTCTTTGCAAAAACAACAAAAAGATTTTCTCTTTCTTTTGCTTTCATTCAACCTTTGAAAAACCCAAAAAGATTTCCTTTCTCTCCTTAGTTTGCTTTGTTTTCAGAGTTCAGCTCGAGTCCGTGATGGCATTAAACTATATTTCCTACGTTCGATCGTGCAAGTGACAAGGCAGTAATGACGAAGATCGACGGAAGGGAAGCAACAAGGAAAACCGATATGAACTCTTCTTGTTTCTACTTTTGTACATATGCCTGTACTTATGATTTAGAGACCAGCTTGTAGCGACATAGTGCTATGTTTACAATGCTTTCCCAGTGGTTCATGCTTTCCTTGTGGCTAATCTCAAATAGCTAGAGTATATAATGTGTTATTGAAATGATTTACATGCATTGCATTGTTCATAGTTTGGTATACTAAGGTGGTATTTCCCTTTGGAGAAGGATTGACTTGGCACATGTTTATACATGTTTAAGACTAAAAAGCCTGCTTTGCCTTGATGATCTTTGAGTTTCAGAATAGTTATATCACTTTCATGCCCAATTCAATGTTGCTTTGTCGCTCTGCATGATTATGACCGTTATTGCTCTCTAGTTGGTCGCTTCCCAGTCTCTTGCTAGCCTTCGCTCGCACTAAGCGGAATTCTGCTTGTGCATCCAAATCCTTTCAAACCAGTTATTCTATATGAGTCCACCATACCTTCCTATGTGGTATTTACCGGCCATCCTAACGAAGACTTTCTTGTACCATCTCGAAATTATTCAAATTTACTCCTGTTTTGTGCCTCTGTTTTAGCTCATGAGGAAGTAGTAGGTAATTCATGATCTACTTATGTTGGACATGTTTTATCCCGGGATTGCATGTCTAATCTGCAAACCCCTAATACGAGGAGGGACTGGCATGAGTGCGCCCAGCTCACAAAAGATAATCACAACAACCAAACCCTCCTTCACGCTTTGTTTATGAGAAATCAGAAAACTTTAGTAGTGACAAACAAAGGAGATTAAGGGGATGTGATCGTCCCCATCTTGGGAGCCGTTCCTTGAAACATGTCTAGCATAAGAAGTGATTGGGTTGTCTACTAGCATTCGTTGACGAAATATGCACCTCCCAAAATCATTTTTACCTCTGTTTTCAAAACCAAGAGCTCTGGTACATGTTTAGTCTTTGCTTCCAACCACGGGTTTTCAACCTCGCCATCAAATTCCACGGTTCGAGAGTCTCCACCTTCTTTCTTCAAAGCACCAACTAGGAGAGCATAATTGTCATTCTGAGTGTAATGTGCATTGTCCCAAAGTATTACATTGTTTTCTGCATGCTTGTGGTATTATTTATTCTGAAATTCTTAGTTCTAGTCTCATTTAAAACTCTGGAGGAGTTTCTGCATTTATGTTTTGCTTCACTCATGGAGGCTAGCGAGATACCACTCTAGTATGTTCAAGCTATGTGCAATGTAATCTTGTCTTGATTTTCAGTAGCATATTATTTACTTTTAGTTATTTGTGATTGGTCACTTGAAAGAAGGATTGCTTCGTGCATTGTCCTCATAGCATTGTTTCAATACTTGCTAGACTCTTTTCGTAGTACATGCTTATATACATCTAATGAAGCAAAAGAGTTTGTCAAAGTTTTCTTTGTCGCGTCCAGTTCGTTGAACTGAGTTGCTTGAGGACAAGCAATATGCTACGCTTGGGGGAGTTGATACGTCTCAAACGTATCTACTTTTCCAAACACTTTTGCTATTGTTTTGCCCTCATTATTGCATGATTTGAACTAAACTAACCCGGACTGACGCTGTTTTCAGCAGAGCTGCCTGTATGGTTTTATTGTGTGCAGAAAAATGGATTTTTAGGTGTCTCAGAAAATTCCAAGAAAAATCACAGAAAATCCACGCACCCGAAGGGCCACTGTGCCAGAAGTGGGGCCAGAAGGCAGCCAGGGGGGCCCCAGGCGCCCTGCTGGCGCGGCCCCACCCCTGGCCGCGCCAGGAGGCCGTCTGGGAGGGTCCTCCCCCCTCTGGTGCCCTACCTTGGCTCATATTTATTCCCGTGGCGAGAAAACCCCAGAACAGAAGTCGTTTTTCCAGTTTCCATCGCGGAGCCGGCGCCACCCTCTGTTCTTCTTCGGGAGGGCTAATCTGGAGGCTGATTTGGCCTCCGGAGAGGGGAGATCGTCGCTATCGTCATCATCATCACCACTCCATCCTCCCTCCATGACTTCTCCTTCCATGTGTGAGTAATTCCCTGTTGTAGGCAAAGGGGATGGTAGGGATTGGATGAGTTAGATCATGTAATAGTTTATCAGATTGTTGGGGGCATGTTGCATATCATCTACTTTGGTGTGTATCATCTTTGCTTCAACTTGTTGCTCTTAATGCTTGTCACTTTGGGCCCGAGTGCCATGTTTTCAGATCTGAACCCTATGTGTTTGCATGAATATATTTGTGTTCTTGATCCTATCTATGATATGTTTGCACCTATTATGGTCCGGAACCGGCAATCCCAAAGGTGACAGGTTGGGACACCAAAGGGGATGGTCCGTAATTTGAGGATTCCATGTATCCATTGAGTTTATTGCTTTGTTCCGGTGCTCTTTGACAGGAGCACCTTAATCTCCATAAGTTCCTTTTGGCCCCGTTTGTAGCGGGATGGTAGGACAAAAGATGTTGTGCAAGTTCTTATTGCAAGCACGTACAACTACCTGTGGGATACATGCCTAATGGTTGATATTTGCCTAGATGATCATTACTTTTCTGTGTGCCTTGCCCCAAGTTAGATTCATGATGTATCTCATCCATGCAGCGCCCAACCATCCATCTCCCTAGCCTATAGTGTTTCAATCCTGCTGGTTATTAGTTGTTACTTTAGCTGTTCACTTTTGCTGTCACCACCATCACTATCATATCACCGTAACCACTTATCTTTTGTCGCAAGTAAGTATATTTCAGGTGCGGTTGAATTGACAACTCAACTGCCAAAGCTTATAAATACTCTTTGGCTCCCCGTGTGTCGAATCTATAAATTGGGTTATTCTTACCCGCGAAGACTATCTCGATCCCTTACGGTTGAGGGTTATCAAGTACCGTTTTCTAGCGCCGTTGCTGGGGAGCATAGCAATATTTACAAGTCTACTTGAAGTATCCTACCTGCTGCACTTCATCCGCTATGGGTAAGAAAGGAGACCCCAAGGTTCCGATCTTACTATCCACTACAAGAAGAGGTACTGTTCTGAACACTAGTGCTACACTAGATTCACCTTCTGTTATGAGTAAGTTTGCCTCACCACCACCACATGATGCTTCTACTGAATTTGTTACTATGTCCGATACTTTTGATGATGCTTCTACTACTCTTGATGATATTGGTTCACTTGGTTATGCTCTTGAGAAACAGATCGCTTCTGCTGCAAAAAAAATCTCGAATTGAAATTCCTGTTACTCGCTACCCTATTGGTGGAACTTATGATTATCCTGATTTGAGTAAACTCAAGGAGAGACTCCTTGATGATGATTACATTATGCTTGATGATGATTTATGCAGGGAACTGACAGAGTTTGCTGACTCTGACCCTGAAGGTATTAAGAAGCTGCTTGAAAAACACTCCTTGAAGAACAAGACTGTTCCTGATCCTGAATTTGCTACATCTCCTATATGCATCAATGATCCTGATTATGATTTCTCTGTTGATCTTTCACTTATATCTATGGTTGAAACTGGCCCCTTTTATGGCAGAGAAAATGATGATGCTATTGCACACCTGACCAAGCTCACTGAGTTGGGTGGCTTGTTTACCACGAATGAAAAGATACGAAACTTTTATGTGACTAAGCTTCTTCCTTTCTCTTTGAAGGAAGGTGCTAAAACATGGTATGATGCACTACCATGTGGTTCCATTAAGAGTCCTCAAGACTAAGCTCACTCTTTTGTTGATAAGTACTTTCCTGCTCATATGCAACATGCTGCTTTACAAAGAATTTATAACTTTAAACAGTTGCAGGATGAGCACTTCCCTAAAGCTTGGGGGAGGTACTGTACAGGAAAAGAACACCGGATGATGCAGAAGAATTGATGAGCAGGATTGCCAAAAACCATGAAGATTGGTCCGTCCCTGAACCACCTCCACCATCAAAGAAGAGGGGCATGCTTGTTCTAAGCCCTGAAGATATGCAAGAAGCAAGGAAGTCTATTAAAGAGAAGGGTATTAAAACTGAAGACGTGAAGAATCTACCCCCTATTGAGAAGTTGTGTGAGCCTACCACTCACCCTCCTATGGTAGAGGTACACTCTCTTTTAGATTTCAACGCAAGTGACATCCCTCATGGTAAGCCTCCTGATCAATGTTTAGATGAGCTTGATAATTTTATTATGAAGCAAAGTCATTTTAATGAGAGGATACAAAGTCAATTGCATGATAATTCCCTTGCTATCAAAAGTCTGCTTGATGTTCTAGGTAGAACAGTTAATGATGTTAAATGTCTTGTGAAGCATTTTCATATGGTTCAAACTCAGCTTGAACAAATTTCTAATGTGCAAAAAGATTTGCTTGCTAACAATAGCAAACAAGATGATATACAGGCCTTCGGGATTAAGACCCGAGGAGGAACTAGCACTCAAGATCCTCTCTATCCAGAGGGGCATCCGAGGAGAATCGAGCAAGATTCTCAAATGCAGGAAGAAGAAATTGTTGGCTCTCCAAAGAAGAAGAAGAAGAAACACAAGGAGGCTGACAATTCCAATGATCCTATTACAAGTGAAGAGCCAGCTGTTGATCCCAACAGTATATCTACCTCCGATGCTGAGACTGAAGACGGTGCCGAACCTGAAGATAAGGATAAGGAGAAGAATGATCCACCTGAAGTTCGAGAAGAAGAAGCATCTGACAAACGCAAGAAGTACACTAGAGAAGACTTCGTCGCAAGAAGAATTGGGAAGGAAAGAGAACCATGGATACAGAAACCCATGCCCTTTCCAGGTAAGTCTCTCAAATCTAAAGAAGAAGAGCATTACAATAAGTTTTGTGAGTGGATGAAACCTCTTTTTCTTCAAATCCCTTTGACTGATGCTATTAAGTTACCTCCCTATTCAAAATATATGAAAGATATTGTTACTAATAAAAGAAAAGTTCCTAATGAAGCAATATCTACTATGCTTGCTAACTACTCTTTCAGTGGCAAGATTCCTGAGAAGCTTGGTGATCCAGGTATACCCACAATTCCTTGCTCCATAAAGAATAATTATGTCAAAACTGCTTTATGTGATCTTGGAGCAGGAGTGAGTGTTATGCCTTTCTCTCTTTACAAGTGGCTTTGTTTAGAGAAACTAATTCCTACAGATATCTCTCTTCAGATGGCTGACAAGTCAACAGCCGTCCCGATAGGTATTTGTGAGGATGTTCCCGTAGAAGTTGCTAATTGTTTGATCCTTACTGATTTGTTGTGCTTGACATGCCCGAGGATGGGAGCATGTCCATTATTCTTGGTAGACCTTTTCTTAACACCGTAGGTGGTATTATTGATTGCAATAAAGGAAAGGTTACCTTCAATGTGAATGATAAAGAACACACGGTATATTTTCCAAAGAAGACCGACAAGAGGCATGGCCTCAACTCTATAGAAAATATCGAGACCGTGAAGATTGGAGAATGGGACTGTCCACTACATGTGCACCACAAATACAAAACTATTATGGTGGGGACAATGTCCATTAAAGTAAAGGTGCAATGATCACTTCGTAAGAGGTGGGACTTTTTGCTCTATATATCGCCGGTTTGTTGGTAGGACTTGATCAACCTTACTAGTGAGCATGTTTTATATAGGTAAAAAGTTGAGCTTGTTGAGCATGATAAGATATTCTCCACCTGTCCGTGACACTGCGCATCATGAAGGAACATATGAAAGGGAAGGAACCGATTGATGCTACTGCTTCTGCTTTTGTATCTGAGAATGTACCAAAGGTTAAAGAAGCCAAGGTTGAAGTTCCTCGAGAGGAAACCCCATCACTCTATGAAATTTGCATTCACACACAACGAACTCTGGAAAGGTATACCAGAATGGATAGAAAGGAAAAGATAGAATTGCTCGCTGAACTAAATCTGCTTCATAATCACACCCGACAAATTCTTCTACATGAGAAAGATGCTAGGAAGAGATCGTGGACCTTGCTAAGAAGGCATTACTCTCGCAAGGATCTAGCCAAGAAGGGCCTCCACAAAGACTATGACTATCTAGACTTGCTTGCAGTACCGCGTGTCCGAAGACAAACTCCACAACTCCCACAACATTATGCTTATACGGATCTGTTGTTTGTCAAGCATGATGATGAGATCAAAGACAATGATGGGACTCGTATCTTCAAGCCAGATGCACATCCTTCGAAGCCCCTCAAAGCCAAGAATGCAACTCCTGCTTCTGCCTCGTCCATTCCGCATTCTTCCGACTCTGAGTCTATGAGTGGTTTCAATTCTGACTCAGAAGATTCTCCCACGGAGTAATTCCTCGTATGCCCTCTCTTTCATTTTTTACACTTGTTGACAAAAAGGGGGAGAATAACATCGAGTGATAGTTTATCGGGGTTTGTAGGGTGTTTTGCTTCGAACTTTCATTTGGTTTCTCTTTGATCAATTTGCTTCAGAACTTTATCACACCGCATGTGGTGTTTGAAAACTCAGTCGTCATGTATCCTTAATAACCCCCACCTGCAATATCTTTTTCTTCGCACTCTTTGTCTGCGGGTGTATCAATTATGTTTTATTGTGAATGATATTCATTGACAATCCTTATCTGCTTCTCGAAGAAGAACAGAAAATCATCTTATGATGACCAAGTTGGATAATTGTTGTGGTTGGATATGCTCTTATTGCTATGAATCACTATCTAACCCTGCAGGAAGTTAGAAGTCATATATATGATTGACAAAGTGTTTTCGTCACGGATATCAGTTGCATCATATCTTTTGCAGGAAAACCACCTTCAATCTATATCCACTCTGAACTATGAGTTTTTGTTTGTTCCTGCTTTGATCTTATCGAATATCTAACTTGCAGGAAAACTATATTGTGTGGATTCAAATTGTGCTCTGAGAAAAACCTTCATGATTTATCCCTGTCACAAAACTCAAAATATTTATCTCACATCTAACTCTTGTCAAAGTTTTCATGACAGGAAAAGCCTCAGGCACTGTCAAGTGCATTGAACAAAATCTAGTATGAGATCTGTTGTCAATGACACTCACTTGAAGAAAAAGATTTTTTTTTCCCTGAACCAAAGCGCATCTTAAGGGGGAGAATATCTTATCTTTATAAACTTCTCTCGTCTTTCCTTATTATTCGCATTACATTCCATTCTTTACCTATCATTCGATGTGATATATTTTGTCAACAATCGTCCAAAAAGGGGGAGATTGTTGGTGCAATATCTGCCTACCTTGTGTTTTGGAGATTGTTGACAGAAACATGTATGGACTAATATGTTTGCTAGTGCACACAGAGAGAAAAGTCCATACACAACCGAAGAGAATGTTGTCTCTGGTGCTGAGTTCGAGGAACTTCACTGAAGCATATATGCGCAGTAAAGAAGAACGAGCTATATTTGTTGAAGTGGTAGAGTCGAGACGATTAATGTGAATAAATTGACCCCTCGAAATTTTACTGCTGAAGTGAAGCTTTTGTTTCGATACTGTCGTCCGAAGAAATTGACTGCTGGGATTGAAGTCAAAGATAAAGTGAAGACGTAGCATTCATTTCATCTTTCTTCTTTGAGTCTGTCGAGTCATAGGACCTATGTACAAATAAGAGGGGTATAGGTGAGGGAGTCCTGGATCGAAGGGTCCACATGTGGCCAGACAAACTCCTGGTGGGTCGGACAGGTGGGCCATGAAGATTGTTATAGAAGATCGTCTCGCGTATCCGGATAGGACTCATGTATTCTTGTAATGGCAAGTTTTAGGCTCGAGTGTAGATTTTCCTTCCTCTACAAGACAACATGTACAAACCCTAGGCCCCTCTCGTGTGTATATAAATCGGAGGGTTTTAGTCCGTAGAGGCTAGAATCAGAATCATACAATCTTCATAGGCTAGACTTAGGGTTTAGCGTTTACGATCTCGAGGTAGATCAACTCTTGTACACATATTCACTCATACTAATATAGCAGGAAGTAGGGTTTTACCTGGACCGAGAGGGCCTGAACCTGGGTAAACATCTTGTCCCCAGCCTCCTGTTACCATCGATCTTCAGACCCCCTACCCGAGATCCGCCGGTTTTGACACGGACATTGGTCCTTTCATTGAGAGTTCCACTATGTCGTCGACGGAAGGACTGATGGATCACGTCGTCAACTGTAACGGAGTCGTCGAGGGAATTTTCCCTCCCGACCAACTCTTCGTGTTCGGCGGCTTCGCGCTTCATGCTAACACTGAAGGCCACCTTGAGCAGATCGAGAGCTACGCCCATGGCCATCATGTCAGATTCGGTAGCTTGAACTGTAATGCCCAGTATGAGATTATACCTCCTACGTGTCGAGGCACGACTTAAAGGCATAAGCTCATACTAGAATGATCTCAAGTATGGTATCTTTGCACGACTCATGTAAAAGATGGATGAAATTGCAAAAGAGTAGTTGGCTTACACTCGCCATGTCACACAATACATTACATAAACAATCATCATCCAAATAACATCAGAGTCCGACTACAGATGAAGATCCAAATGAAAGATACCATAAATAAATAACACAAGGTCCCGATCATAACATCCTAGTAAGAGCCCTACTGATCCTCTGGATAAGACACATAGTATTGCCCACGTTCTTCGTCGAACTCCCAGTACAACTCTGAACCACCAGCTGTGTAGTTCACCATGGTACCTGCATCTGGTGTTGTGTAGAATCTGTGAGCCACAGAGGACTCAGCAATCCCGTTCCTGGGTAGCAATGCAATCTAAGCCTTGGGTGTGGAACAAGGCTGAAGAACAAGGTTGCAGCTGCACTAGCACTAGCTTACGTGTTTAGAGCGAGAAGAGAAGTGCCAACGATCGTCAAGTGATCACGAAGTGATCCTATCTAAGCACGTCAAACTTAACCCCCACCGTGTTCACTTCCCGAACCCCTTAGGAAAGCGACTGTCACGGTTACTCACGTTGGTAGTGTATTATGATCATAGTGTCAAGTTTTCTACAATCGGATATTAACAAATTAACATCTGCCACATAACCGCGGGCACGGCTTTTGAAAGATTAAAACCCTGCAGGGGTGTCCCAACTTAGCCCATCACAAGCTCACGATCTGCAGAGTCGCAAATCCAAGGTGGGAAGACCCAAGTATTCTTGAAATCCCGTGCTCAAGATATTCCGACTAAGGTAAAACTAATCTAGCAAGTCCTCCCGGCGTGCCGACACCCTGATAGTATCCGCGCGTATCGCGTCTCAGGCCACGTCCGGATGGGCGATGCTACAGGTTTTTACCAGCCCTCGGGTGTCACACCCTGATTTTCATATAATATTGCTTAAGCTAATTTTCATGTTAAAATGTGGATTTGCAAAAAGTTTTGAGTGTTTTTGACTTTGCTTGATTTGACTTTTGTCTGCTGTTTGCTAGTGCTCTAAAAATCAAATAAATCCTCCAACTCTTATACTTCATCTCCTTGACCCAAAACCTTTTCCCAATGATCATGCCATGTGTATAGACCAGTATAGAATTTTCTTATAAAAATATTTTGGCCAAATGGTATTTTCTAAAATTAGTTTTCCAAAAACCACTGAATTGAGGTTTGCACTGCAAGTACCATATTTAGGGTGTGAAAAATCCTTCAAAAAGTATATTTGAATCCTATTATGTATAGGACTCCCAGAAACCACAAAAGTATAATTTTAAAAGTTATTTTTATGTTTTATTTAAAAGCTTTTTCTTAAGACCAGAAATGGTCTTTAATAGGGAAAAATTATTTAATCATTTCAAAAATATTTTCCAAAATTCAGGGAGACTCATAGGACATATATTGTCCATATATAAGAGTTTCAACACATGGTCATGTTCAAAATATTGGACAAATCCTTCCAAAACCCTTTCTGGATATTTCAAGCTTTTGAAATATTTACAAAGGAAATATTCTCCAAAAATTACAGGGAAATTCTATCATGTCATATATGACATATTTGATGATCTTGCAAAGCCTCATGTCTTGAAGATCAAGGAAACATCCTCTAATCCCCTCAAAACCATTCTGTCCATATTTGAAGTTTGAGCAACTCTACATTGCCAAACTTGTCCAAATGCTCTCAAATTTGGTGCAAATGCTAGAATGGCCTAATAAGGCATCTAGACCAAATGGCACAAGATTTGGAATAGAGCAACTTGATCAGATCACCCCAAAAAACCTTTCTGTTCAAATACAAATTTGAACAACTTTACATTGCCAACTTTTTATCTGGAGCTTCAAACTTTGTGGGCATGATCAATACCCCAAATGATGATGCTACCCCAAGTGGTGCATCAAGGGGAGATTATTTGCTTAACTCAAACATGGTGAAACCATTTCTGTTGATTTCTAGGGTTCACCAAAGTTACATTGGCCACTTTGCCCAAATGAGCTCAAATTTGGTGTAGGGGCCTAATTATATGTGACATTTGATCCTGTTAAGTCCCACGCCAATTGGAAGTCATTTGCCTCCCCAGAACCTGATCAAACACCTTCTGTCCAATTACCAAAACAAGTGTTTGGACCTCTTTTACTATTTCCCTTTACCTCAAATTCTTACCACAGCTTCTCCTGATCATCTTCTACCCCCCAGTAACTCTCTATGGCCTCATCTCAATTATTGGAGGGGGGTAAAACCCCAAATTCACTATTCTGGCAGCAGCTTTCACCCTCTTCTTCACCTCCCTCCTCATTCCAGTGGCTCCCTAGAGCATCCAAGGCCACAAGCAAATTCTTTACTACTCCCTCTACCCTCTGGACACTGCTGGACACAAGAGGACACGGCCAAGGAGCAAAGGCACGGCCATGCCGGCCAAAAGCACGCTCTGGAGCGCGCTACAGTGCTCTGGAGCACTGTAGCCGCCCCCATCCCAATGCCCCGACAGCCTCGGGCCTCTCCAGCATGTCCCCGAGGTTGCCTCGACGTCTGGGACACGGCACGTCGTCGATCCTCGCCTGGCCCTCTCTCCTCTCCCCTCTGTAAAGCTTGCCCGTGCGCGCCCTGGACCGCGCCCACGGTGCACCGATGCACACGCTATAAATAGCCCATTGGGCTCTCTCTCTCTCGACTCCTTTCGCTCTCCCAGTGCTCCGACGACCTCCCAGACATCCTCAACCTCCCTCCCGTGGCCTCCTACCCCCTCCATGGCCGGAGTGCCGCCGCAGCCCCCCACTCGAATTCGTGCTCTCCAGCCCTCCCCTCCTCTCCTTCGAAGCCTCCGAGCTTCCTGGGAGTCTCCGCAGCCTTCCGCCCGCATCAACCCGTCCGGGGAGGCTTCGCAGCTCGATGCCCAGCGTGGAAGCCCATCTCGGATGCGAGCAAGATGGCGACCGTTCTGGGGCTCCCCAGCGCGCTCCGTCGGCGGGAACGGCACCGACGCTTCCTCCCGATCTTAGCGGTGGTCCGAGCTC
The DNA here is from genome assembly GCA_902687465.1 of Secale cereale. Taxonomy (NCBI): domain Eukaryota; kingdom Viridiplantae; phylum Streptophyta; class Magnoliopsida; order Poales; family Poaceae; genus Secale; species Secale cereale. Next base: position 539,827,881 of record LR738710.1, on the reverse strand, counting down.
CGCCTGGGGCGGCTCGTGCCGCCGGCGAGCGCCAGTGTGCGGCGTCCGGTGCCCCTGTCGTCCGTCGTCCAGATGTAGACGACGACGGGTGGCAAGGGGGCCACGTGGGGCCCGCACGTCAGCGGGTCGGCGCCGGGCCCGCGCTATTTAAGTGAAGGCGCCCCGTGATTTCTACCTTCCCCGCAGGGAAGCGCATCCCTAGAAATACGCCTTCGACGTCGCCCTGTCGTCCGCGTGGCCGAGCCGCTGGGCCGGCCCAGTGCACAGCAGCACTAAGTCTCGCCCTGTGCGCAGTAAGGGTATAACCTTTATCTTTCCTTTTCTCTTTATTTTTCTAGTCAACTTCAAAAATGCTTAAACAAATCATTTGAACTCCAAATTTGGTGATTCAAATTTCTAGTGACTCTATAAATCATGATCTACCTGTTGGTGCAACATGCACATTATTCCAGAGACTTTTTCTTCACAAATATTTATCAAAAGCCATTATTTCATTTTCTGTGATGAACTTTAGAAAATCAGAGAGAGCTCATTTTTGATCCAAATGCAGTGATTCAAATTCCTAGATGCTTGTCATGTCCAAACTTAGTTTTGGAACATTTTTAATGATAGTTTATGTACCCCACCAAATATTGAGTCATTTCTTCATATTTATCAGCTTTGCAAAATCCTAGGAAATTCATTTGAATTCCAAATCCAGTGAAACCAACTCCTAGATGCTTCTAAAATCATGACTTGATGATGGGTACCTTTGCTCATCATTCAAGGAAATATTTCTGTATACTTCTTCCAAATCCATAAACCCTTTGGTTCCATCACATTGAAATGTTCCAAACTACCTATTGATCCAACACCTATGAAACCACCTTGGTTATTTTTCATATGACCAGAGGTATCCTAGAAAAGTCCAACTCCTATTTTTAGAGCACCTTCCTATGAGGGTTATGTGGGTGGGAATTGATAGATGTATGCTATAGTAGTTGGCTACGCAAAATGGGTCGGGGTATGCATTGAGTGAAACAAGTGTGGTCTGACATACTCGCAAATGACCCAGTGGGTGCCACTAATGCCCCTAGGAGTTGATGAGGAGCTAGGGCACTACTTGGTGAAGAAGTAGTGTGCCGAGGCTTGACGGAAGTGTTGTTTACAGACATGGATTAGATTTATGTGTGACTACCGTCCCAACCAAACATGCGCAACCACTCTACCCTTATATGGGAAAGGGCATTATTGATTACCTAGGTCGATACTAGCATGGTGCCCGCATTACTAGTGACGGGGGTGACATGAGGTCACTCTCGGGACGGGGTCGCGCTTGGATAGGCGGCCATGACTGTCTTTACAGGGCATCGGACACACCGTTGGTACCCCGTGCTTGTGGTATGTGATGAATATGGGAGCGAGGCTCCAAGAATCTTGAGATGTGAAATGTGGGGCACAGGGCTGTTCCCAATCAAGTGGACTCCATATTAGTGTCGTCTAGGGAAAGATAGTGATCGGGTGCTTACCCCGGGTACTTGAGGTACCGCGGGTCGTGGACGACACGAAAGTTCCCCGGATCTTGTGGGTAAAGTGTGCAACCTCTGCAGAGTGTCAAACTATTCGAATAGCCGTGTCCGCGGTCAAGGACAGTTGGGTGGTGCTACTTAGACTATGTCCATAAGTTTCTGGGAAACAACACGATTCAGAGATATTGTTGATGTGATTGTGAGAAAGTCTCAATGAACTTGAACATGAGTTGAATACAACTCTTTCTCGATATTGATGTCGGTGACCTCCTGATACTTGCTACAAACAGATGCATATCCATGTTATATGTTGATCATACTTGCATATGAAAAACTAGCTTTCCGCAAAACTACCAATTTAGAAGTAGAGCCTTGCATAAATTGTTCTGTTATCACACTTGGGTTGCTTGCGAGTACATTCAATGTACTCATTGGCTTGCCACTGGTTATTTTATTGGCCAGGCATGAGAGAACAGGTTATGATGAAGATTTCTTGGTGCCGAGCATGCTAGCTAGGACGCTTCCCAGTCAGAATGCCTGTAGGGTTAAGGCAGATGGCACGGGTCCCAGTTGTCTTTGAAGATTTCCGCTGCGATGATATACTCAAGACTTGACCATTATGGTCCTATTTGTGTAACACGGTATGTAAGGATGTAAGACTCTTGTTATTCAGCTTCTGTGTGTTCAGTGAGCATTGATCTCTGGGATCAATGTACACGTGCATTCGGTGATCACGACTTATGAGTCGGGGTCCCCACAGAGCTGGTATCAAAGCCATCCTGACTGTAGGAAGCCTTAGTTAGCATGGTCGTTAGTTAGGGTAAAACTATTTTCAAAACTATTAGTAGTTTTCAAAACTATATATACTCCTCTTCCCTTCTCAGTTTTTCGAAAACTAGGCTATACTTGATCTCTTCCCCTTCAAAACCTTGGTCGCTAGAACCCTTATGCCCCAGACCACTGGATTTTCTGTGATCCTTGTGGAGTGCACCTTGCCAAACACTCACCGACCACTTTTGCACGCAAGATTGGTGACACCATGACAAGATGATACCAACAGAAACTACACCCTCGTTGAGTGAGGACATGAAGACCCAGAAGATGGGGGACACCCTTGACAAGAACCCCCAAGATGGTGCAACTTTGGCCTATAAATGACCAGGGTATAGGTTATGCAAAGTCATGATATGCATCGCTAATAGAGTAATCCTGTCACTACCGTTGTTGTATCGACAACCACTGGTGGATGAGAACCTTGCCATTTGGTCCGCCTCACTATAGTGAGCAGAAAAACGGTTCTCTTCGTCCCCCGCTCTTGGTGTCGATGTTTTCATCAACGAAACCGACATGTTGGACCTCTATTATGCCTTGTTATTGTCATTGCATATGCATTGCCTACCTGGTACCCTCGACGCCCCAGAAGGCACAAGGGATCGTCATGATTAAAGAGACAAGAGAAGACCAAGTCAACGCCAGCCACAAGGAGGCACCTTCACCACATCACCTCATCAGGCGAGAAGTTGTTGAAGATTCTTCAGGCTCAACCTGGATTGTTCATCAAGCAACTACAAGGGACATGGCAACACCTGAGGAAGCCCAGAAGACTGCACGAGGCACAAGTCACGACATTGAGTCCGAGAACCCCTAGGGTAGGATGAGTCGTGTACCCCCTATGCGCAGTCGAGTCCGTTTGATGGTTCGAATAGAACCATGATTGTGTGTTGTTTGCTTTTATTTGCTTGTGTTTTGATATAAGTCGCGCTTTTGCCCCAGGCAACAAGTGCACGGCTATATCACCTTCCTTGCCTTGTTTCTTTTGTTTCGGCCTTTTTGCACCTGTTTGTTGCACCTGCACAATAGAACCCCCTTTAGGCATTTCCCTCCTCTACGCTGCTTCTTCCCTCTATTCTCTCTCTCCCCAATTGAAGACCCGCAAGACAAGATGCACCAAGGATTCTACCTCGGCAACCAACTGGCACTGAAGACTTCTGCTACAACCTCCGTGGCCAATTGCAACCCCGTAGAATTATGTTTAACCCTCCAGACTAGTAACCCCATTACTAGACCCTTTGAGACTTCACAAGACACCCCAGCACGAATCCTTAACCATGTGCCTAACCCATGGTAAAGCAAGAGGACCTGTTAAGCCTTTGCAATCTTGCACAACACTGGGTTCGTAAAGGAGCTAGTGGACACGATGAGTGAGCACATATTCATCTTAATATAGCACGAGGTCTGACGATGCCATAGATAGACCAGTTCGAGGATATTGGACAGATGACTTGGTGGTTTATATCAGTGACTTCGAGGAACTATCTGAGACCTTGATGGATTGTGAGGTTTTCATGTTGGTGGGATCATGACTTTGGGGAAGCATGTAGGAGTGCCCGTTGAACATGAGATTTGGATTTATGTAGGTGATTCTGGTTGGTATAATGCTGGATATGTCTGCATGGTTCGGAGTGAATTGGATTTACACTGATGATCCTGATTATGATATCATGCTTCTCGGTGGACAATAACCTGGGAGATTGGATTATTTGTCGGAGTTGAATTAGAGATCTATATAGTCGTGATCTTGGAGGTTACTTGACCCGGATGATGGGAATTTGGTGGACTTACTATCGTAATGCATAGTCCTTTCGAGTATTTGGGTATTGAGATCTTGTGGAACACCGTAGACATCGGATTTGTAGAATTGATGGATTATGTGATGATTGATGGAATTACCGGGCTATTGGAGTTGATCTATAGGAAGGAAACAAATCTTGGAGTGGCATATGACGTGTTTCCTTAGAATAGAGATGCATTATCTTGAGCCTTGCAAGAACAGGTTGAGTGCTTGGATTGTGGAGTTTAATTTAAGCTCAGCAGCATGTATGATCTACCTTTGGATTTTAGAGGTAGGCATACATATAGATTTGGGGATCATAGACAGTATAGTTTTGTTAGACCGTCTCTTGAGAGTCATGAGGATAGGTATGGCATGAGTGGTGATTGAAGTTGGTCTATGCGAGAGGCCGCTTTTCCGTTCGGAGTACTAGATAGAGCTATTGGCATCTCAGAAACTGTGCTTAAGGATAGGATGATAAAAGTTCACTCATTCACTAGAATCCTTGAAACCCTTAAGCCCCACCGAGCCACAACCTGATCAGATTCTGACCACGGGCCTTCGCTCTGAGTCAGGAAGGCCTCTGCAAATACTCAACCAAGACCACCACCAATACCCAGCCTACCTTGCGTACCCCCATAGACCTCATGGAGTAAGTGGACAAGTTGGGTAACATCATTATTTGATGGCCTACTTGTCTGCCCGAAGACAAAGAAGAGACGGACAGCTGGATGGAAGACATTTGAAGACCGCCCTGTCAAGAAGGAAGATCTACACCGACCACCGTCATCAAGAAGTAAACTTCCGCGTCGAAGACCGGGCGTATCTGCAAACCACTCCTCCCGGAGGAACCGAGCAATTCCGTGTTGAAAGAACGCTCACACCAAGTTGTATCAAGATTTGAAGGCACGATTCTGGTGGCACAGGATGAAAGAGAGATTGCAACCTATGTTGCAAAGTGTGATGTGTGCCAAAGGGTCAAGGCTGAATATCAGCGACCCACCGGATTGCTTCAACCACTCAAGGTTCTTGAGTGGAAGTGGGATAAAGTCGGAATGGACTTCGTCACTGGATTACCAAGGTCGGATAAGAGGACATGGCTCTATCTGGGTCATAGTCGATCATTTGACCAAGGTGGCCCATTTCATTCCTGTCAAGACCACTTATGATGGCAACCGGCTGGCAGCTCTCTACATCGACCGAATCGTAAGTCTTCACGGTATTCCCAAGGAGATTGTGTCAGATCGAGGAACCCAGTTCACCTCAAGGTTCTGGAAGAAGTTCCAAGAAGCCTCGGGAACCAAGTATCTTTCAGCACGGCTTTCCACCCACAGACCGGAGGTCAGACTGAGCGAGTCAATCAGATTCTCGAAGTCATGACTCTGAGCCTGTGTCTTGGCATATGGAGCCAAGTGGGAGGATTGTCTCCCTTTTTGCCGAGTTCTCCTATAACAATAGTTACCAGTCGAGCCTTCTGATGGCACCATTTGAGGTGTTGTACGGACGCAGATGTCGCACACCCCTCAACTGGTCAGAGACTGGAGAAGGGCTAGTCTTTGGACCGGATATTCTCCGCGCAGCGGAAGAGCAAGTCTAACTAGTCAGAGAACGTTTGGAGGCAGCCAAGTCAAGGCAAAAGAGCTATGCTGACACTCATCGTCGGGACACGAGTTTCCATATCGGGGACCACGTGTACCTGCGGGTAACTCCTCTGAAGGGAACCAAGCGTTTCCACGTCAAGGGGAAGCTCGCACCAAGGTTCATTGGACCCTTTGAGATCACTGCAAGTCATGTGGTAGACGGCTCCCCAGCTAGATCTACCACCTGAGATACTCTCCGTGCACCAAATCTTCCACGAGCCCCCACTCTAGAAGTACTTCTTACCTCCTAGCTAGCCCGATGCCCGCAAGGACATCGATCACCGAGCCTTTGACAGCTAACCCAACCTAACCTATGCAAGAGACCCCTCAGCAACCTCCATCAAGGAAGGCATCAAGCAAGAAGCCATACCATCAAGCACTTCAGGATTCCAAGGAGCACCGCTCGGAAGCAGAACCAACAAGGAGAAGTGAAGACTACCCCGTATCCAAGACTCCGCCTTTCTTTCCATGCCTAGTTTGGGAATCTCGGGGACGAGATTCTTGTAAGGGGGGTAGGTCTGTCACACCCTGATTTTCATATCATATTGCTTAAGCTAATTTTCATGTTAAAATGTGGATTTGCAAAAACTTTTGAGTGTTTTTGACTTTGCTTGATTTGACTTTTGTCTGCTGTTTGCTAGTGCTCTGAAAATCAAATAAATCCTCCAACTCTTATACTTCATCGCCTTGACCCAAAACCTTTTCCCAATGATCATGCCATGTGTATAGACCAGTATAGAATTTTCTTATAAAAATATTTTGGCCAAATGGTATTTTCTAAAATTAGTTTTCCAAAAACCCCTGAATTGAGGTTTGCACTGCAAGTACCTTATTTAGGGTGTGAAAAATCCTTCAAAAAGTATATTTGAATCCTATTATGTATAGGACTCCCAGAAACCACAAAAGTATAATTCTAAAAGTTATTTTTATATTTTAGCTTTTTCTTAAGGCCAGAAATGGTCTTTAATAGGGAAAAATTATTTAATAATTTCAAAAATATTTGCCAAAATTCAGGGAGACTCATAGGACATATATTGTCCATATATAAGAGTTTCAACACATGGTCATGTTCAAAATATTGGACAAATCCTTCCAAAACCCTTTCTGGATATTTCAAGCTTTTGAAATATTTACAAAGGAAATATTCTCCAAAAATTCCAGGGAAATTCTATCATGTCATATATGACATATTTGATGATCTTGCAAAGCCTCATGCCTTGAAGATCAAGGAAACATCCTCTAATCCCCTCAAAACCATTCTGTCCATATTTGTAGTTTGAGCAACTCTACATTGCCAAACTTGTCCAAATGCTCTCAAATTTGGTGCACATGCTAGAATGGCCTAATAAGGCATCTAGACCAAATGGCACAAGATTTGGAATAGAGCAACTTGACCAGATCACCCCAAAAACCCTTTCTGTTCAAATACAAATTTGAACAACTTTACATTGCCAACTTTTTATCTGGAGCTTCAAACTTTGTGGGCATGATCAATACCCCAAATGATGATGCTACCCCAAGTGGTGCATCAAGGGGAGATGATTTGCTTAACTCAAACATGGTGAAACCATTTCTGTTGATTTCTAGGGTTCACCAAAGTTACATTGGCCACTTTACCCAAATGAGCTCAAATTTGGTGTAGGGGCCTAATTATATGTGACATTTGATCCTGTTAAGTCCCATGCCAATTGGAAGTCATTTGCCTCCCCAGAACCTGATCAAACACCTTCTGTCCAATTACCAAAACAAGTGTTTGGACCTCTTTTACTATTTCCCTTTACCTCAAATTCTTACCACAGCTTCTCCTGATCATCTTCTACCCCCCAGTAACTCTCTATGGCCTCAGCTCAATTATTGGAGGGGGTAAAACCCCAAATTCACTATTCTGGCAGCAGCTTTCATCCTCTTCTTCACCTCCCTCCTCATTCCAGTGGCTCCCTAGAGCATCCAAGGCCACAGGCAAATTCTTTACTACTCCCTCTACCCTCTGGACACTGCTGGACACAAGAGGACACGGCCAAGGAGCAAAGGCACGGCCATGCCGGCCAAAATCACGCTTTGGAGCGCGCTACGGTGCTCTGGAGCACTGTAGCCGCCCCCCATCCCAATGCCCCGACAGCCTCGGGCCTCTCCAGCATGTCCCCGAGGTTGCCTCGACGTCTGGGACACGGCACGTCGTCGATCCCCGCCTGGCCCTCTCTCCTCTCCCCTCTGTAAAGCTTGCCCGTGCGCGCCCTGGACCGCGCCCACGGTGCACCGATGCGCGCGCTATAAATAGCCCATTGGGCTCTCTCTCTCGACTCCTTTCGCTCTCCCAGTGCTCCGACGACCTCCCAGACATCCTCAACCTCCCTCCCGTGGCCTCCTACCCCCTCCATGGCCGGAGTGCCGCCGTGGCCCCCCACTCGAATTTGTGCTCTCCAGCCCTCCCCTCCTCTCCTTCGAAGCCTCCGAGCTTCCTGGGAGTCTCCGCAGCCTTCCGTCCGCATCAACCCGTCCGGGGAGGCTTCGCAGCTCGATGCCCAGCGTGGAAGCCCATCTCAGGTGCGAGCAAGATGGCGACCGTTCTGGGGCTCCCCAGCGCGCTCCGTCGGCGGGAACGGCACCGGCGCTTCCTCCCGATCTTAGCGGTGGTCCGAGCTCCGCCTGGGGCAGCTCGTGCCACCGGCGAGCGCCGGTGTGCGGCGTCCGGTGCCCCTGTCGTCCGTCGTCCAGAGGTAGACGACGACGGGTGGCAAGGGGGCCACGTGGGGCCCGCACGTCAGCGGGTCGGCGCCGGGCCCGCGATGTTTAAGTGAAGGCGCCCCGCGATTTCTACCTTCCCCGCAGGGAAGCGCATCCCTAGAAATACGCCTTCGACGTCGCCCTGTCGTCCGCGTGGCCGAGCCGCTGGGCCGGCCCAGTGCACAGCAGCACTAAGTCTCGCCCTGTGCGCAGTAAGGGTATAACCTTTATCTTTCCTTTTCCCTTTATTTTTCCAGTCAACTTCAAAAATGCTTAAACAAATCATTTGAAGTCCAAATTTGGTGATTCAATTTTCCAGTGACTCTATAAATCATGATCTACCTGTTGGTGCAACATGCACATTATTCCAGAGACTTTTTCTTCACAAATATTTATCAAAAGCCATTATTTCATTTTCTGTGATGAACTTTAGAAAATCACAGAGAGCTCATTTTTGATCCAAATGCAGTGATTCAAATTCCTAGATGCTTGTCATGTCCAAACTTAGTTTTGGAACATTTTTAATGATAGTTTCTGTACCCCACCAAATATTGAGTCATTTCTTCATATTTATCAGCTTTGCAAAATCCTAGGAAATTCATTTGAATTCCAAATCCAGTGAAACCAACTCCTAGATGCTTCTAAAATCATGACTTGATGATGGGTACCTTTGCTCATCATTCAAGGAAATATTTCTGTATACTTCTTCCAAATCCATAAACCCTTTGGTTCCATCACATTGAAATGTTCCAAACTACCTATTGATCCAACACCTATGAAACCACCTTGGTTATTTTTCATATGACCAGAGGTATCCTAGAAAAGTCCAACTCCTATTTTTAGAGCACTTTTATTTTTGCTTTGATTGTGTTGCTTATTATGATTGTTTCCATCGTTAGTTGACGAAATAAGCGAAGTACTCGGAGATGGACCAGAAGGTTCGAAGACTCGGAAAAATAAGGCAAGCAACCCTTTGACCATGTTCAAGAAACCTTTTTATGCATGTCTCATAGCACCTTATTATTCAATGCATCGGAATCATGTTGAGGTGGAAACCACTTTGGTTGCTACCCCTGTTACTTTACTGTTGAAACTTGCATCAAACATGACCCTACCTTCCTATGAGGGTTATGTGGGTGGGAATTGATAGATGTATGCTATAGTAGTTGGCTACGCAAAATGGGTCGGGGTATGCATTGAGTGAAACAAGTGTGGTCTGACATACTCGCAAATGACCCAGTGGGTGCCACTAATGCCCCTAGGAGTTGATGAGGAGCTAGGGCACTACTTGGTGAAGAAGTAGTGTGCCGAGGCTTGACGGAAGTGTTGTTTACAGAGATGGATTAGATTTATGTGTGACTACCGTCCCAACCAAACATGCGCAACCACTCTACCCTTATATGGGAAAGGGCATTATTGATTACCTAGGTCGATACTAGCATGGTGCCCGGATTACTAGTGACGGGGGTGACATGAGGTCACTCTCGTGATGGGGTCGCGCTTGGATAGGCGGCCATGACTGTCTTTACAGGGCACCGGACACACCGTTGGTACCCCATGCTTGTGGTATGTGATGAATATGGGAGCGAGGCTCCAAGAATCTTGAGATGTTAAATGTGGGGCACGGGGCTGTTACCAATCGAGTGGACTCCATATTAGTGTCGTCTAGGGAAAGATAGTGACCAGGTGCTTACCCCGGGTACTTGAGGTACCGCGGGTCGTGGACGACACGAAAGTCCCCCGGATCTTGTGGGTAAAGTGTGCAACCTCTGCAGAGTGTGAAACTATTCGAATAGCCGTGTCCGCGGTCAAGGACAGTTGGGTGGTGCTACTTAGACTATGTCCATAAGTTTCTGGGAAACAACACGATTCAGAGATATTGTTGATGTGATTGTGAGAAAGTCTCAATGAACTTGAACATGAGTTGAATACAACTCTTTCTCCATATTGATGTCGGTGACCTCCTGATACTTGTTACAGACACATGCATATCCATGTTATATGTTGATCATACTTGCATATGAAAAACTAGCTTTCCGCAAAACTACCAATTTAGCAGTAGAGCCTTGCATAAATTGTTCTGTTATCACACTTGGGTTGCTTGCGAGTACATTCAATGTACTCATTGGCTTGCCACTGGTTATTTTATTGGCCAGGCATGAGAGAACAGGTTACGATGAAGATTTCTTGGTGTCGAGCATGCGAGCTAGGACGCTTCCCAGTCAGAATGCCTGTAGGGTTAAGGCAGATGGCATGGGTCCCAGTTGTCTTTGAAGATTTCCGCTGCGATGATATACTCAAGACTTGACCATTATGGTCCTATTTGTGTAACACGGTATGTAAGGATGTAAGACTCTTGTTATTCAGCTTCTGTGTGTTCAGTGAGCATTGATCTCTGGGATCACTGTACACGTGCATTCGGTGATCACGACTTATGAGTCGGGGTCCCCACATCGGGTTTCCCCAAGGTGGCCCCGCAGGCTCCCCAGTTTGGACCAACACTGTCAGGCCCAAGATGCGATTCTATCCCGATCACGTGACACTTACGTGATTGGGGCACAACCGCATTTCGGGCGCTTAGCAAGATGGATATCATTACATCGTACCATTACATACATACATGGGGGATACAACAATACATACAAGTCACATGAATACAACAACATCAATACAAGGCATCCGACTACGGATGCAAACAAGAAAAGCACAACGACATCCATCTGCTATCCCAGGCTACCGACCCGGAACCTAACCCAAGACTGAAGAAGAAGAAGAAGAAGAAGAAAGAACTCCAACACAACGATCATCGCCCTCACGTCAAGACATCGGATACCTACACCTGCAACTGTTGTTGTAGTAACTGTGAGCCACGAGGACTCAGCAATACCATAACCATGGGTAACAAGAATAGCAAAGCTTAAAGGGTAGGAAGAGGTAAAGTGGTGAGGTTGCAGCAGCGGCTAAGCAATATATGGTGGCTAACTTACGAGTACAAGAATAAGATGAGAATCTACGCAAACGGTCGCAACTAGTAGTGATCGCTAAAGATCCTGAACTACCTATGAGTCAAACATAACCCCACCGTGTTCTCTCCGCGAAGGAAAAATAGACAGTCATGGTTACTCACACAGTTGTGTGTTTTACTTCGGATCCTCTGTCAAGTTTTCTACAACCGGACATTAACAAATTCCAATCTGCCACATAACCGCGGGCACGGCTTTCGAAAGATCATAACCCTGCAGGGGTGTCCCAACTTAGCCCATCACAAGCTCTCACGATCAGCAGAAGTAATAATAATATTACCCCTTATCTTAGGGAAGGCCCGATCAGACTCGGAATTCCCGGTGCACAAGACATTTCGACAATGGTAAAACAAGTCCAGCAAGACCTACCGGTGTGTCGACACCCTGATAGTAGCCGCGCGTATCTCGTCTCAGGCCACGACCGGATGGGTGATCCTACATGAGCCAATCCTTGAGTTTCCCCGTGGTGGCCCCGCATAACCCTCGTTTGGGACCAACACCATCAGCACTGGCCCCCTTGCTATGTAGAAAGAATACTCGGGGACGCGACCCCCTATGCAATTTAATTAATTAATTAAGTTGTTATTATGAGGCAAATTAAAACCAATGTTGGGCCTTGCTGGAGGAGTTTTATTCAAAGACGAAGTGTCAAGGGGTCCCCATATACCCAATCGTGTAAGGAACGCAAAATCAAGGAACATAACGCCAGTTTATCGGCTCCTAAGTTGGCATGAGTGGAACAAAACACCGAGCAAAAGGCCAAGTCTTCCACCCATGCCCAGTATATAGGTGTGTTAATAAATATAAGACATATTGTGATATTCCAACAACAAGGTCCAACATGGAACGATCTTCATCTTCACCTGCAACTAACAATGCTATAAGAGGGGCTGTGCAAGCGGGTAACATAGCCAAACAATGGTTTGCTAGGAAGGTGTCTAAGGTTAGAGGTTTCATGGCAACAAGGAGAGGGGCTGACAATAAAGATGGGTAGCGCGACATATAACGATAGCATCGAGACAACTAAGCATGGCAACGGTAGTAAAGGTATCCAAGGTGATGGTCATCTTGCCTGAGATCCCGCAAGCAAGAAGAATGAGTCCATGAAGAAGACGAAGAATAAGCCTTGACGACGAACCACGGGTAGACGAACGAATGCTCACGATCGCAACGGAACAAGCTCTAACGAGAAGAAGCAAGCAACACGGTAAACACACCACACAAGACAAGAGAAGAAGCTCAACCAAGTATGAAGCAAGAAAAGTCTATATATGATGCAAAACATGGCAAGGGATGAAGCACATAAGAACAACACAAACCAACAAGTTTAAATGAGGCCGGAATCTACACATAACAAATCCGGTAAGTCCTCATATGCACAATTTGAAATTAGTCCAGATATGAACAAACCTTAAGTTAAAGTTTTTAAACAGCAGTTTAACATGCACTATGATGATCTACACGAAATTCTAGTCAAGTTTCATATAAAGTTTGTTTAATTCGGAGCTACGGCCTAGAAGATATGAGCAAAACAAGACAAGCATGGCAATGGTGCAAGATGCACCCAAACATAAAGCAAAAACACTCCAAACAAGTAAACAACATGATATTATGATTATACATGCAAAATCACACAAGTTTCATATAGAGCACGCTCAAAACGGAGCAACAGTCTAAAAGATACGACCAAAAAAGTTACAATGCAAAGGTGAAGTTAACAACCACATAGCAACTTTGGAGCTAGGTAAATATAAGCTACAACACCCAAACATGATAAAAAGAAGCATGGATGTGAAATAGACATGATACTTAACAAGCATGAACTTAGAACACACCCAAAAGCTGGCTGGAACACAATTAACCAAGCATGGCAAGTTGCAATAAAATTATCCAGAGTTAGTCAAAATCTGGGAAGGCAAAAACATCATCACGATGCTGCCTTCGAAGGCACAAAACAACAAGCATATCAACTCCATTAAGTATATACAAAGCATGGACATGTATTAGACATAACATACATCAAACAACTCCATTGGAGGAACTCCATAGGAGGCATGGATCAATAACAACAAGCTTCACCAAATTGAACATGCTGATAAAAACCAGACACGTAAACTTCATAGCAACTTGAGAACAAGAAATAAACAAGCTACAGCAGGCCAAATGTGCAAGTAAGGGCATGGATGGATAGACAATAACATGGACAACAAGACATGATGATTGGCCACTCCAAAACAAGCATGGATTTGAGTGAGGCATCAAGCAAACATGGCATCAGGTTATAACAGATTCCAGACTTAGTAGTTTTTTCACTAAGTATAAACCAGCAACAACAACATGGCATGTTTACAAGCTTGTTTAAGTCACCTCAAGGCATATCATGGAAAGTGAATTGCACCACATCAAAGACCATATGATTGTGCTTCTAAAACATCTAGACATGTGGCATGAAGACATACACATCAATATCAATGATCAAGTGAAATCAGCATCTCATAACAAGTTTCAGCACTTAACAGCCAAATGCACTTTTGCAACAGATATTAACATGGCAATATGGCACCTAACATGAATGTTACAGCAACCAACATGTAGAGCACTTCACAATGAACATTTTGACATATCATATGCTCCATTTGGATAAACATGCACCAAGTTACAAGCATCACAAGCATGCAACAAATTTACAACTAACAGCAGTTTTAAACAAGTAGCACTCTTGCAACAGAGATTAGGGCATCTAGACGAACTCAAACAAGCATGCCACAATTTAACAAAGTGAAGAGCACATCACCACGATCATTTTGACATATCATTCACTCAATTTGGACATACACACAAAAAGTTACAACCACATGAACATAGCAACATAATATGCAATAATTGGGACTTAGCCATATACACACAAGGGAAAAAAAGGGTGAGCGTATGATACTATAAGTCGCACAGGCGGGGAATAGTGGCTCACCACTGCGGGCCTTGGCCCAAAACAGAGGAGGAGAGGGGCCCGACCAGGCTGGGCCTGAGGAGAGGAGGCGGCCCAGGGAGCAAGGGCTCGCGGGCCGGCTCGGTGTGGGCCACGGGGTGGAGGCCCGGAGCTGGGCCGGCCCGGCTGCGGGGCGAGGAGGCCCCAGGCGGCAGCTGGACCAGGACGAGGCTGTGGCCCACGACAGCGGCGGGGCGAGGCCGAGGCCCAAGCGCTGGGGCGAACGGGCGCTCGTCCATCCCCGAGCAGATCGAGGCGCTCCTGGCAGCCGGCGGCAGCAGCTCCGGCGAGCCGGACATCGGCGAGGACCAGAGGGCGCGACCGGGGCGGATCTCGGCGGAGGCGGCCGGATCCAAGGCTGCGGAATCCATCCCCGTGGTCGACGGAGCCCGACGGGGCGGGGCGGAGGAGAAAGACGACGGCGCACGGCACGGTGGCGACGGGCGATGGCGACGGCGGCGCTCGGGCCGGAGGTGAGGAAGGCGAGGTGCGGGAGCCGTTCGGGCGGGGCGGCGGCGGACGGGCAGCTTGGCCCGGATCAGGCCCGGGGCGACTCAGATCTAGGCTCCGCGGGCCTGCGCGAGGAGGTGGGAGGAGAGGCGCGACGTGGCAGGCGCCCACTGGCCGCGACGGACGGATCCGGTGACGTGGCACTCACTGGTTGGCTGTGGTGACGTGGCCGGTGGGTGGACATGTCCGGCGACGGGCGGACATGTCCGGCTGCGCGGTGGGAGCGGGGCTAGGGTTTCATCTGCGAGAATTTTCGAGGGGAGACACATATTTATAGGTAGAGGGAGCTAGCATTATTCAAATGAGGAGCGGTTCGCGGCCACGCGATCGTGATCGAATGGCCAAGAGCATGGAGGGGGTTAGAATGGGCTTGGTGGGCTGTGTTAATGGGTGCTGGGCCAAAAGAGAAGGGGCTTCGACGGTTAATACGGTTAATCGTTGGGCTATCAAACGAACTCCAATCGCGATGAAACTTGACAGACGGTCTACCTATGCTATATTAAGACCACACGCCAAGTTTCAACCCATTCCGAGAACATTTTCCGGCCACTCATAAAATAAATATTCGGAGGTGCCGCGGGCACGTGCAAGTGTGTCTGGGCTCAGAACGGACAACGGAAAGGACGGGGCAACTACGGACGGATGCACGTTTTGAAAACATGATGATGCAACACACATGATGACATGGAAAGATGCAACACGCAAGCAGATGACATGGCAACAACGACGAATAACTGGCTGACACCTAGCGCACCGGTCTCGGGGTGTCACAAACACACATGTGGAGCACTGGCCTGGGTTCTTGATTAAGAAAAGGGTTTATAACTCCCTATGTAAGTTTTAGTTATTAGGCAAATGTAAAACCAAAGTTGAGACTCGCTGGAAAAGCTTTAGCGCTAAGCGGGTTATCAAGGGGGGCCCATAAACCCCAACCGTATTAGGGACGAAAAATCCAGGAACATAACACCAGTTTAAACGGTTCCTAGGGAGGCATGAGTGGAACAAAACACCAAGCAAAGGCTTAGCCTTCCACCCATTGTCAAGTATGTAGATGATTTAGTTAAACAGTTTATATAGTGTGATATCCCAACAATAACTTCAACATGAAGCAAAATCTTCGAATCTTCTCCTGCAACTAACAATGCTATAAGAGGGGCTGAGCAAAGCTTACGTAGCCAATCAAAGGTTTGCTAGGTTGGGTGGTTAGAGATATTCATGGCTACAATAGGAGGCCGACAAACAGACATAGGCATCGAGGCAATAAGCTAAAGAGCGAGACAGCTAGCAATAGGCAAAGATAGTAAGGATATCTGGGTCAGGTCATCTTGCATGTTGAATCCTCGGAGGGAACGTAATCTTGCTCCTCACACTCAACCTCGGTAGAAACCTCGTTCTCGGTATCTTCACCGGGCTCTAACCAAACACAACAATGCAACAACGGAACAAAATCAATCAACATGCAGTGCTCAATCACATGATGCATGAACATGAAGCATGTGTACATGGAAAACATGATGCATGGCCTAGGAGTCACAAGAGAGCAATATCATCACAACCACAAGATCATCCACACAAAATGAAACAAGCAAAAGAACAAGTTGGCAAGTTTATGTAGTTTATCAAACAAGCAACCAACAAGGTTTTTAATAGGTTGGTTCACATGGCAAGGATCACTAACATAACAACAATATGCTAGCAAAATTAAATGGGCTGGAATTAAATACAACAATATCCAGAAAATCCCTTATTCATTTATTTGCATTTGGGACAGATTTGAAATACTTCTGTGATGGAGTTGTCAAACATGCTAAACAACAACACCAAAATATTCTACACATTTTTCTACCCCAAATGCATATAAAGTTTGTTAAATTTGGAGTTGTAGAGAATTAGTTATGAATTTTGCAAGTTTGAGCATATTTAAATCAAATTTAAATTCAAACAACATTTAAATGTTTTTAAACATGGCAGCAAGTGGCATTTTCATAAACTACACAAAATTCTAAGCACTTTTCATATAGGGCTCATATTCTTATAAAGCATAAATATGCAGATATTAATTAAAACAGAAAAACAGAAAATAAAAAGAAAAACAGAAAAAGAAAATAAAACAGAATAAGCGTTAGGTCTAAATTGACCCAGGCCCATCTAGCCTCAGACACTGACAAGGGGGCCAGGCGGAGCTGAGCTGGCGAGTGGGTGCGCGCGGGGGCTGGCGCTTGAGCTGTGAGGCTGGCAGGTGGGGCCTACCTGTCAGCCTCAGGTGAAAACTAAAAAGGGGCGAAATAACCACAGCGCCCGCGACGGATCGAACCCGCGCCCTTCTGACGAAACTGACGGAGACACACCACTATGCCACTACATCGATCTTGACAAAAAGGAAGCAGCATATCTGAAGAACATAACACAACAGCAGAACAGGGGAGCACTGGCCCTCGTCGGAGCATGCTCGTCGGAGCCGCTCCAGCGACCATTAGGCACGACGGAGGGGTGCGAGAGGGAGCAGGAGGAGTCCCGCATCCAACCAAACTACTAGCAGCGCCTAAGGGGCACTGCATCACCGGCGGCGAGCATATACAGCACGGCGGCGACGGAACGACGACGAGGCGATGCAAGGCCCTAGGCGGCACGACGACTGCACGGAGAGGTTCTACGCATTTAGGCAAAGCTAACGGGCACCACAGCGAGGGCTAGAGAGGTTGGAGCACTCGCCGGCGACGAGGTCCGACGGCGGCACGATCGGGCGCTTGTGGAACTACGGCCTAGACCATGCGCAGAAAGGGGAAAAGGGCTTGGGGAAAGAGAGGAGCTCACCACGAGCACGGCGGTGTGCTCGGCTGGCCCTGGCGTGGACGGAGTCATCGGCGGCGTGTCTCGAACACCTCCGGCCACCGTAGAGGAAGAAGAACTCGACGGAGAGGCGCTCGGGTCCGCGTGGTTGACGTAGTGGTAGAAGAGGATATCGTGGAAGAATGTAGACAACGTTGGCGAGACCGAGGACGACGCGGAGCTCGCCGGCGATGATAGGTTGCTCTCAGATGCGCTCTGGCGTCGATGGTGGCGGCGGATCTGGGGGATCCCAGCTCTCCAGACGGCGAGAGGGGAAAGGGAAGACCTAGAGAGGAGTGGTGGACACGATCTGGGTTTAAAAGAGGGGCTCGACACACGGCCTCGACGTCTGTGAGCTGACGGCGCGACGGTGAGCGCGGTGTGCTCTGCTTTTCTGACGTAGGAAGACGGAGGCGAGGGGGATGTGTCGCTGACTGGTGGGGCCTCGCACTCGGAGTGGCTACGGTGTGACTGCGCGGCTCTGGCTGGGCCTGCGGCGCTGGGCTGCGCTGCGCTAGAGAGGAGCTGGGCCTGGTGAGAGAGAGAGAGAGAGAGAGAAGGAGGAGGCCCAGGTGTGCTGCAGACTGCTGCTCTTCTTCTTTTCTTTTTATTTCTTCAGGCAGAAAAGAAAAGAATGCACAAAATTAAAGAAGAAGAACTAGGGGAAAAGAAAAATACCCCTATGCTCAGTGAATTATGCTCTATTTAAATAAAATGACTTGGACATTTTTAGAGTCAGAAAAATAAAAGGAGTTTGAATATAGGCCAAACTCTTGATATTTTAAAACCCAACCAATCATATTCAAATGAGATGATACTTGGAGGAGAGGTTGCTCACATAGTGCAAGATTTAAAGGAGAAGGAAGAACCACTATGGCACTTGCTAGGTGGCTTGCAAAATAGATCAAAGAAGAGGCCAGAAAGAAAGACGGAGAAGAGTAAGAAGAAAAGAAGAAAAAGAAGAAGAAGAGGGAAAGGGGTAGGGTTTTAGCTAGGATAGCTTGAACCCACACACAACAACACATCACAAGGTCTCACAATGCACAAAAGAAAATAAACTATGATGCCATGATGATATGATGATGAGCATTGCAAGGATGCAAAAATAATAAAAGGTATGCAATGCAAATAAAATAAAGGACAAGGACCCCCAAGGATAATGACAAGGATCTAAGAGGAAGCTATATTGTCATTATTGGAAAGTGTTACATTTGGGGCATTACATGAACTACGTTGCTGATATCTGGGGAAACATGACCTTCACCGGATTCGAGCCGGTGGCAACCCCTCTCTGCCACCACGATGATCATGACTTAACTCTATCATCGGATCAGGAAATAGCACCTGCAACAGTTCTGGCCCTAGATCCAGAACGGATTGCATCACCCGAAGATGGGAAGCTCAACCCCACCACGGGAGCTGCAGACTCTACGGCGTTGGAGCCGCACACGGACCCAACTGATGGGGTCTGTGTTATCGGAACCCCGGACTCGGCTCCGGTCTCTGATTCTGAACTGCGCGTAACTGCGCCCCTCAAATCCAATCAGGCACCTATCGCCGAATTCTGTGCTGCGGATATTTTCCAGCACTCACCACTTGGCGACATGTTAAGGTCGTTGAGATCTCTCTCCTTGGACGAGAACACACAGCCACACTATATCCGGTTCGAACTGGAGGCTGATGAACATCCGCGCTATACCCAGGGGGATGAAGAATTTCGCTCCCCACCCACAACCCACTTGGTAGCCATGGTAGAAGATCTAACTGATCTACTCAACTACGCTTCAGAAGACTTCGACGAGATGGACCTCGAAGCTGAAGCAGATACAGATCAAAGCAGGCCCATAACAGGGCGGTGGAAAGCTACGTCTTCATACGACGTGTATATGGTGGATACACCCAAAGAGGCGGAAGGCAATGATGAAAACAATCCCGTAGAGGATAAACCCGCCAAAGAACCTCCCAAATGCCGGCGTCCAAAATGCCGAACAAAATCCCGTAAAGGAAAGGACAGCAACACCGTGACTAATGACGATGATATTCCGGAACAAGCCGAAGACCCCGCAGATCCAGCGATAGAGCAGGAGGAGCGAGAGGACGACGAACAGAGTCCGAAGCCGCAGTCCGATGACAGCGATGCCGAAGACGATGACTATGAACCGATCTCCGAAGAAGAGGCTAGCCTGGATGACGATGAATATACCTTCCCAGAAGAACCCTCCGAATAGAAGCGCTTCCATTGGCGGCTTATAGCCACCGCACAGTGCTTAAAAAAGCAGCAGCGACAGCTTCGAGCTGCACAAGGCACGCTCAATGATAGATGGAATGAGGTGCTAGACGCCGAACAGAAACATGGCGTTAACGGCCAAACCAAAGGCTATCCCAAGTGCAAGTTGCTGCTCGAATTCGACGACGAGGCCGTTGCGCCCGTCCCACCAAAAAATAGCAGCGCCAACAAGTCGGACCGACTACCTCGCGGACGGGATAGAGTAGCTAGAAATGGCATAAACAAGCCCCCACCCCATAAAGGAAAGGAGGGTGCAGACCAAGTCCGAAAGCATGATCTGCGTGAGGACCTAAACAAAAAATCTAGCAAGACCAGGTCTATATTCGGACCCAGAGACCGAGCTCCCGCACGGGACGGCGGCTATCAAGCCAATCGCGCTAGTGACATACCAGTTCGGGGTCAATACCGAACATCACAACCATCGGACATACGCCACGGTATAGCAAGATACGAGGAGCTTCACACCATCTATGCTTTACCGATGAGGTGCTGGGTCATGATTTCCTAGAAGGGTTTAAACCCATGAACATCAAAGCATACAATGGAACGACAGATCCTGCCGTCTAGATAGAAGATTTTTTTCTTCACATCCACATGGCTCGAGGAGATGATCTGCACGCCATCAAATATTTACCCCTCAAGCTAAAAGGACCAGCTCGGCACTGGCTAAACAGTCTCCCAGAAAACTCCATTGGGAGTTGGGAAGAACTTGAGGACACTTTTCGGGCAAATTTTCAAGGGACTTATGTCCGGCCCCCGGACATTGACGATTTAAGTCACATCATCCAACAACCCCGGGAGTCAGCCCGCAAGCTATGGAACCAGTTTCTCACTAAGAAGAACCAGATCGTCGACTGTGCGGATGCTGAAGCCTTAGCGGCATTCAAGCACAGTATCCGGGACGAATGGCTAGCCAGACACCTTGGACAGGAAAAGTCGAGGACAATGGCAGCCCTAACTACACTCTTGACTCACTTTTGCGCGGGTGAAGATAGCTGGTTGGCTCGTTGCAACACCAGCGACCCTGGAACATCTGAAGTCAGGGACGACAATGGAAAGCCACGACGCAATAAAAACAAGCGTCGAAACAATCCTGGAAGCCCAGATGATATAGCTGTAAACGCTGGATTAAGTGGCTCCAGACCTGGTCAACAAAAGAAGCCATTCAAAGGCAACAAAGATGGTCCATCAAGTTTGGGCAGAATATTAGCCATGCCCTATTATCATCTAACCCAAGTCCTTATGGACGGCGACAGTAGTCTCAATCTGATATATCAGGACACTGTCCGCAAGATGGGGATCGACCCATCAAGAATCAAGCCAAACACTACTCAGAAGCGAAGAACTACTCTTCGAAATAGCTCCATTATCACACTCTACTCAGAAGAATGGCCTTCGCCCGCTTTAATGCTCAAGATGCCTGGACCACGTGGTATTATCACGGTCAAGGGAAATATGGAGCGCTCTCTCCGTCCGCAGGAAGACACTGCGGCCTTAGCAGCCAAAGTACAATGCAGCCTATTCAAGCCGGATAATCCATCAATAGCGGACACAGCCAAACGTGTTCGGTACACGCCTCGGTGCAGCAACTCAGATGAACCTGAGCAAGATTGACAGTTATGCCCCCGTCGGCCGTCGGCCATCCCATAAGGTGATAACAATTGTGCCTTGGGCGGTGACTGGGGGCACCTGTATATAGTCCATAGTTTGGCTAGACCCTATTCGGACTTTAAACCTATCTTCTTTTGGTTCATTAAACGAACCAGACCTGCTATGGCCACATCAGATTAACTTCTTTGTTTCCACGTTTATTTCTTTTTCCTATAGATGGCCATCTTACTCGCACCTTCAAGGACACATTATAGAGGAGAAAATGGCGCAGACGTGCAGCAGGGACCTGCGCTAAGGTTTCTTTTTAGATTAAGACCCTGTGTAAACCTTTTTTCTCTTTCTTATATACCTTCTTGGCATGTAAAATGTCCAAAAAAGGTCATCGACATTATCTGCAAAAGTTTGCGGCTCGCCGTACTATAGAGGGATATTATTAGAGCAGTTTTATTCATATATATATATCCAGAGCTTTATTCACTCACCATGGAATGTTCTTTTCCCGCATCAGATTGCCATATGTGCCTTGTCAATAAAGGTTTATTACCAGGGGCTGCATTCAGCCCTGGTATATGTTGAAAAGACCGAACACCTATAGCGAGTGTTCGACGTCCTGGATGTTTGCAATATATGCATCAGTTCCGAATCATGTCTTTGGTCAATAGTTGGGTTGCCCGGCTCCTGTGCTTACCCCTACGTTCCCGATTGTTCGGCTAGGGTGTAAAGGGAGAACTACTGCGATTGTATTTCTGGCTATTCTGGTCAAGTACCTCAGTAGAAAACGCCGATAACTGACTGTCATGATAAGCGAGAACCTGGTCTGCAATCCGGTGACTTAGTTTTATACTACGATCGATAGAGATCTACCCCGTGTTATACGAAGGGTTGGTTTTTCGCCCAGCCAGGTGCAAGAGGATACCTTAATTAGGAAATATCATATCCGCACCAGGGGCTAGTACCTAGCCCCATTTGTCAAACTACTACGACTAAGTGAAAGCAACAACGCCGCATAGTCTGATTGACTTGTTCGCTCCGCATACACCTCCTATATGGACCAAGATGTTGGATAAAGAGTGTATTTGCATAGGACCGAATACCCCGGTACTATGTACCTGGGGGATGAAGCCGACGACTGGAAACTTTTAGATTTAAGATAAACAGTCACACAAGAGGTAAAAAACGCTGATATTATAAATAGCGCAAAAGTTACATAACACTGGATTCATAAGCATAGTCTTTACATCCAGATACAATCATTCGAAGGCAACATCCTTCGAAAACTAGCCTTCGAAGGCGCCCTCGATGACGTCCTCGAAGTATTTCTCCGGCTTACGGTACTCCTTGCGTGCGGGCGGGCCAGCAGTAGCTATATGCACTGCGTTCATCTTCGCCCAGTGCATTTTGACGCGAGCGAAGGCCATCCGAGCACCTTCTATGCAGGCCGAACGCGTTAGTGCGTCAACTCGCGGACTCGCCTCGACGAGCCGCTTCACCAATCTGAAGTAACTACTCGGGATTGGGTCAGTGGGCCATAGTCATACTATTAATTCCTTCATGGCTGAACCCGCCATGTTGTGCAGCTCGACCAGCTGCTTCATCTGATCGTTGAGAGGAACTGGATGTTGTGGCGCATAGAACTGCGACCAGAACAATTTCTCCGTGTCATTCCCCTCATGGGCTCGGAAGTATTGAGCGGCATCTGCGCTGCTCCTCGGAAGATCAGCAAACACGCCTGGAGAACTCCACAATTGTGTCAGCCCAATATACTTCCGCCCGCCGAAGATGCTCTGTAAGAGAAATATCTTACCATATGCTATCTGTCGCGCTTGTTTGATTTCCTCATAGGCGTTGCGCGCCTCGCCTCGCGCGTCCTGGGCAGACTTTACTACCGCCGACAGCTCGGTCGCCTGCTCCGAAGCCTTCTTCTCCGATGCCTCACACTTAAGGATGGCATCTTGGAGCTCGACTTTGACTTCGGACACCCGAGACTTGTGCTTCTCGCACTCCGCCTTTTCGGCCTCCAAATCAGCAACCACTTTATCAGCGGCCTCCTTGTTCGCCTTGGCCTCCTCCTTGGCCTTGGCAACCTCGCCCTTGAGGGCCTCCAGCTCAGCGGTGCCAACTGTGTAATACAGAATAAAATATTAGAGTTTGTACTCACACTCAATCAATTAAGTCTTATTGACATTTTAAAACGAAAATCCGCATACCTTGCATTTCATCAAAACGCCGGTTGATGCGGTCGAGGTCCGCATTGGCTACCTCGAGCTTCCGATTTAGTTCGGCAACCTCTGCGTCTCGCGTAGTCGCCATAACTAAGGAAGCTTGCACGATAGTTCAGCTCTGTAAATATGCTACTCTATGGATATTTCGTTCGATTCTTTTCATAATCACACAAAGCATCAAGGGCTACCGGTTATATATGTGCATTTTAAACAAATAAAATTTCTTAAAAGCATTTACCTCAAAGCCTGTTAAAAGGCTGTTGAAGGCTTCATTCAGTCCGCCCTTGACGGACTGAATCTTTTTCATCACCGCACCCATCACGGTGCAGTGTTCTTCAATGATGAGAGCACTTTGCAGTGCTCCCTCCATAGAATCCGGCGCCTCCGGATTAACTCCGGGCGCCGCCGTAGCCTCCTCCGCTTGAGGAGCCGGGTCTTCGGACCCTGGAGCCGTGCTAGACTCCAGGGTGGTATTCGATGGGGCCCCGGATTGTTTGGGCCCCACATCTTCGGTCTCCATGGGGGTCGTTTCCCCATGGTCGACGGCCGCTGAGGTATTACCCTCGGCCGCCCTGTCTCCTGCCCCGCCCTCATCTCCATGGGCGGAGAGAACCCACTCGGACGACACTTCGGTGTCCCCGTCGATTATGGGCGATGGAGCCCAAACTGGCGGGTCACTCTCCGTCTCCCCAGGCGCCAGAGAGTTCCCCTCCGATGATTTAACATCGGGGTTTACACTAGGAGGGCTGTAGGTCAGTAGGAGAAGAATACTAAGTAGGTATCATAAATATTGAATAAATAAAGATGAAATAGTCAATCGAGACAAACTTACGATTCGGGCAGGGGTTTGACTCTGGGCTTCACCACGAAGCTATGTTCGGACGAATCCGAACTGTCTCCGAGCTTCAACTTCCTTCGGGGTGCGGCTGTGCCCGCGTCAGCGACGCCCCCCTCTTCCTCCCCTGCCTTGCGCAGGGGGCATTTCTTCTTCCTCCTCCTCATCTTCTTCCACCTCGTCGGAGGAGAGAATGTGGAGGTCCTCGGGGTTCTTGCCCACAGGACGAGGGATGTCTCTGCCCCCCTTGCCCTTTGTCTTCTTGGGCTTCTTGGTCGGCACCTTGTATGGCACCGAAACCAGCATCGCCGTCAGTAGAGGCAGTGCTGGCTCTTTGGGAAAAGGCGCCGGACACTTAATCCGGGACGCCTTGTTCGTCCAGCCCTGTATATCACGTAAGAATTCCAACTCCTATTAGCATTAAATAAGGGAAAGGGTATGTGTTCGGCAAGGATCATTATTACCTCTGTGGCGGAAACTTCAGTGCTGAAGCCGGCATCCTCGTCATCTTTGGGCCATTCCTTCTGGCCCTTGAAGAGGTGCTTCCAAATCTCTTTGTGTGTAGAGCCGAAGAGATGTTTCAGCGGCTTGTCTCCTGCCGGATCGAACTCCCATAGGGAGGAATCCTGGCTTTGGCAAGGGAGAACGAGCCGGGTCAGCATCACCTGGATCATGGAGGAGAGCAGGTCCCCCTTGGAGATCACGCCGGACACACGACCCACGAGAGTCGTTACCTCAGTGTGCGACCCCCAGTCCAGACCCTTCTTGGTCTAGGAGGTCAACCTCATTGGGGGTACGGATTTGAAAGCAGGTTCTGCCGCCCACTTGGAGTCGTGGGGTTCGGTGATATAGAACCATTCCTGCTGCCAGACCTTGTTCGTCTCCACGAACGAGCCCTTGGGCCAAGTTGCATTCGGGAGCTTGCTGATCATGGCGCCCCCCCACTCCGCGTGCTCCCCGTCAACCACCTTCGGCTTCACATTGAAGGTCTTAAGCCACAGGCTGAAGTGTGGGGGGATGCGGACAAAGGCTTCACACATCACTACGAAAGCGGATATGTGAGGAATTGAGTTCGGGGCTAGATCATGGAAATCTAGCCCGTAGAAGAACAAAAGACTCTGAACAAACAGGTGGAGTGGAAACCCTAGCCCCCTAACAAAATGAGAGGTGAAAACTACCCTCTCGCCCGCCATAGGAACGGGAATCACCAGGCCCTTAGGGGGGACTCGGTGTGCGATGTCGCCGGCGAGATACCCCGCGCTCCGTAGATCCTCCACAGTCTTTTCGATGACCGTGGAAGCCTCACACTTGCCTCTGGCACCAGATCTAGCCATTGCTGGGAAGGGAAGTAGTTGTTGAGGAACGAGGAGTTGTGGGCGCATGAGATGAGGGTACGAGGGCAAGGGAAATTGGAGAGCTAGAGCTTGAGGAAGGCGCGGAGCTGATGAAGGGGATTGGAGTCCTTTTATAAACGCAGCGAATACAGAGCGTCCCCCACCTTAGCCATAAAACTCGCCGGTTCCCAAAGCGGTCGTGCGTAATGCGCGGCGTGGGTGCTCACGTCACAATGATAAGAATCCCACAATAAGCCGGCAGGATCTCTATTCTGACGGGATGTGTCAATGAGGATATGCCTCAAAATGTGAAACTAGGACCAAATAAAACAGTTCGATATGTTAGTGGGTTGGACGCGACGCTTCACCCAAAAGTTGTCAGTAGAGACACATTGTTTATTTTCTTTAGGAAAGCCTTGCCTTCGAGGCTAAGGGTTGTACTAATCTTGCAGAGCTGAACACAATCCATCTATTTGCAGAAGACATATTCGGAGGAGGAACCCGCCTTGCAATGCCGAAGACAATATGGAAGCCGAACTCATCGTCATTGAAGACACGTTCAGGGGCTACTGAGGGAGTCCTGGATCGAGGGGTCCTCATGTGGCCGGACAAACTCCTGGTGGGCCGGACTGGTGGGCCATGAAGATTGTTATAGAAGAACGTCTCTCGTATCTGGATAGGACTCATGTATTCTTGTAATGGCAAGTTTTAGGCTCGGGTGTAGATTTTCCTTCCTCTACAAGACAACATGTACAAACCCTAGGCCCCTCTCATGTGTATATAAACCGGAGGGTTTTAGTCCGTAGAGGCTAGAATCAGAATCATACAATCTTCATAGGCTAGACTTAGGGTTTAGCCTTTAGGATCTCGAGGTAGATCAACTCTTGTACACACATTCACTCATACTAGTATAGCAGGAAGTAGGGTTTTACATCGATCGAGAGGGCCTGAACCTGGGTAAACGTCGTGTTCCCAGCCTCCTATTACCATCGATCTTCAAACGCATAGTTCGAGACCCCCTACCCGAGATCCGCCGGTTTTGACACCGACAATAGGTTCTCGATGCTTAGATCAGTTGTGATGCTTAGCCACAACCTATGAAAGATGTGAGAGAAATATCTTTGTGTTTCGAGTAAATACTTGCCAGCAAGAGAGTGTGATCTTCTTCGCTGCGAGAGATTTGCCTCGGACCCAGGAGTTGGCATTTCTTGCTCTGTAAGAAATGTTACCGTTATGCTCAAATCCGACTGTTGGAATCGTGTCGTTAGGCCATTGGCTAAGACCGATGTTCAATTTTGTCATTTCCCTTCTAGGAAGGTTGCGGCTATAAATAGCCACCCCGCTCCAACGTTATCCATTGGCTGCTCGACTTCAGATTATTGAAGAAGATTGATTTGAGAAACCCCTCTCGGAGTGATTTGAGTTTAAGATCCACCAAGAGAAAACCAAGATCCCAAACTAAGACCATGGTTTAGCATCACATTAGTTCTGAGTGAGAGTTCTTGTACCTGTTACACTTGAGAGTTGTGCACTCTCTAGATGGATAGGTTTCACTTCGAGTGTTCAAGAGTTGTTGTCTTCACCGAGCCTGATCTTCAGCAACCAAGAGTGATTGTGGTTCGTGAAGGTCGACCGAAGGTTTGGAGATCGCCGACAAGGATATACCACGAGTGAAATCAACCTGAGTCTGATCAACTCCGCGCTGAAGGGGAATAGGGTGAAGAGTGTTTATTTTTTGTGTTAAGTCACAGCCCCTCCAACCGGATGTAGCCCTTTGGCAAAAGGGTGAAATGGTCAAGCAAATCTCTTTGTCACCATCGAGCACCACTGGTTCTACTCACTTCTCTATATTTTGTTCAGCAATGAATACATGTGCTCTGTGATGATAGATTGATTGATCTTTTGTTCTGTTATATTTCATTCACTGTGTCTGTATATCTGTTTCCCAGTTCACTTGTTTGCTCTGTATGAACTGTAGTATTTCTTAGTGGTTATATTTCTTCGAAGTTTTTCCTTCTGTGTTTGTTCTCAGTCATGTTTGTATGCATGTTGGCTTACTGTGTAAGTATCCTATTTATCAAGTCCATCGAATATTATGCCCGCTCCATTGTACCCTCTTATCTTGAAGAATTTATTCCTTAGTAGTATTTCTTTTCGTATGTTTGTCTACTGTTCCTTTTCTCCGCAGTCGTGTTTGGGTTATGTTTAAAAGATTTCGAGAAAAAAAAATCTCCCATTCACCCCCTCTGGTCGATATACTCTCGGTCCCAATAAAGGCGACCGCTAAAAATGGATTTCTTCAAGTGAAGAATTTGCTGATGAAAATGGTACAACCTTTGAAGAAATTGATGTGAAGACTTGGAAGCTCGAAGACTTTTTTTGTAGTTTCTTTCTTCTTATTTGAGTCATAGGAAAACAATATTTTTAAAGGGGGTCTAGGTGAATCATAGTTCGCATTTTCAAAGTGATGCTCAAACCTATACATACACAAGCCGCTTCGAGTGAAGCCTTTGAAAATCTCTGAAACAGCTGACGCATTTGCTAGCGATTGTGACGAAGTTCATCTGGTCGCTAACAAATTTGGCCAGGCTGAGGAGTTAGGATTTCACCAGTGCGATTTGCCTAATAGTGAAGAAATTGAGTGTGAAAGTGCAACTAATCCCCGGGTGGTTTTGGTAATTTATAACAACATATAGCTCATTGAACTAATGATTCATCAAGCTAAATATTTCAGGAAAGTTCAATGAATGGCATGACTATTGTGGAGATGTGGATCCCTCAAAAAGCTAAGGAAGCAAGGTTGGCAAAAGCTCAAGACTCTACCTTTTCACTTTTAGTGATCCAAGATCACATTGAGTCCTTAGGAAAGCCAATACTATTAAAAGGGGATGAGGTGTTGCTTAACGAGTTGTTTGCTCAGAGTGCTTGATGATATGCTCCAAAACCCTCACACAACCTCTCCACTCCAAACAAATCAAAACCAAAATGCCAAACTCGGACTTACCGATTTTCATATCCAATCCCACCGAGTTTCCTTTGACTTAGCCAGAGCCATAAACCCTAACATTTCGGTCTCACCGATATAGGCTCTCGGTCTCACTGAGATGGTTCTGTAAACTCTCTATTACAGGTTAATTTATTTCGGTAATACCGAGTTCACTAATCGGTCACATCGAGTTTTACCTTGCCAACTCTCTGATGACTTAACCCTAGCCTTCGGTCCCACCGAGATGTCCCAGTCGGTCCCACTGAGATTCCTAACGTTCACATATTTGAACCTTTCGGTCAGACCGAGTTCATCGAATCGGTCCCACCGAGTTGGCCAAAATGTGTGTAACGGTTAGATTTTGTGTGGAGGCTATATATACCCCTCCACCCACTCTTTATTCATGGAGAGAGCCATCAGAACAATCCTACACTTCCATTACTTATTTTCTGAGAGAGAACCCCCTACTCATGTGTCGAGACCAAGATATTCCAATCCTACCATATGAATCTTGATCTCTAGCCTTCCCCAAGTTGCTTTCCACTCAATCTCTTCTTCCACCATATCCAAATCCGTGAGGAGCTGTTTGAGTGTTGGGGAGACTATAATTTGAAGCATTTGAGCAAGGAGTTCGTCATCAACACCCCGTTTGTTACCTTTTGGAGAGTGGTGTCTCCTAGATTGGTTAGGTTTCACTTGGGAGCCTCCGAAATGATGTGGAGTTGAACCAAGGAGTTTTTAAGGGCAAGGAAATCGCCTCATTTGTGAAGATCTACCCGAGTGAGGCAAGTCCTTCGTGGGAGATGGCCATGGTGGGATAGACAAGGTTGCTTCTTCATGGACCCTTCGTGGGTGGAGCCCTCTGTGGAGTCGCACAGCCGTTACCCTTTGTAGGTTCAAGTCTCCATGAACGTGGATGTACGATAGCACCACCTATCGGAACCACACCAAAAACATCTGTGTCTCCACTTGCGTTTGCACTCTCCAAATCCCTCCCTTTACCTTCATATGCAATGATTTACATTCCGCTGCTATACTCTTAGAATTGCATGTGTAGGTTGATTACTTGACTTGTGATAAATTGCAAAAAACTGTCAAAACATAAAATTGGGAAAAGGCTAAGCTTTTATTTGGTCAAGTAGTCTAATCACCCCCCTCTAGACATACTTTTGATCCTACAAGTGGTATCGGAGCTTTGGTCTCCATTTGCCTTGATTTCCATAGCTTTGGTGATCCTAGCCTTGGTTTCACAACCTAGAAGTGTATGGCATCTAGCGAGGGAAATTACCACCGTAGAGGTCCTTACTTTGATGGTACAAATTTTGCTAGTTGGAAGCATAAGATGAAAATGCATATTCTTGGACATAACCCGGCTGTTTGGGCTATTATGTGTATTGGTTTGGAAGGTGAATTCTTCGATGGGAAGGAACCAAACCGTGAAGCCTCCACTGAAGAATTGACGATGTTGCAATACAATGCTCAAGTTTGCGATATCCTCTTCAACGGATTGTGCCCCGAAGAATTCAACAAAATCAGCCGTCTTGAGAATGCAAAGGAAATTTGGGATACTTTTATTTATATGCATGAAGGTACCGACTCCGTCAAGGAATGCAAATTGGATGTGCTTCAAAGTCAACTTGACAAGTTCACCATGAAGGATGGTGAAGGTGTCGCTGAAATGTACTCTAGGCTTACTCTCATCACAAATAATATTGCCGGCTTAGGAAGCGACGAAATGACCGATAGATTCATCATCAAGAAAATCCTAAGAGCCTTGGATGGAAAATATGACACCGTGTGCACATTGATCCAAATGATGCCCAATTACAAAGATCGCAAGCCAACGGAAGTCATTGGAAGAATTGTTGCTCATGAGATGTCACTCAAAGATAAAGAAGAGCTTCACAACAAGTCTAGTGGTGCTTACAAAGCTTCATGTGACGCTCCTACATCATCAAGTGAGAAACAAGTCTTCAATGAAGAATTGAGCTTAATGGTGAAGAACTTCAACAAGTTCTACAAGAATAGAAGCAAAGAGAGAAACTCCAAATCAAGATCCTACAATGACAAAAGATCTTCAAGTCATTATTGGAATTGCTACAATTGAGGAAGACCCGGACACTACTCCAATGAACGTACGGCTCCACACAAGAGAAGAGAAGACTCACCTAAAAGGAGGAGTAGAAGAGAAGATTCACCACCAAGAGAGAGAAGGAGTAGAGATGATCATTATGGATGAAGACCTTCTCGGAGAAGCAAAGATTTGGAAAGGAAGGGCAAATCATCAAGGGGCTATACAAGACGAAGACATCAAGCTCATGTTGGTGAATGGGTATCCGGTTCCGACTCCGATGACCACTCCGAAAGAAGCTACTACTCCGACTCCGAAGATACTCAAGATGAAGGTGTTGCCGGAAATGCTCTTGTGTCATCCAACTCCTATGACATATTTGACTCACCAAATGAAGGAATTGGAAGAGAATTCATGGCTAAAAGTCCTAAGGTATCACACCTCGAATATCTTGATTTCAATACTGATGAAGATGATTCGATAGGAGATGATGATTTACTTGTTGATAGCAATAGTGATGAAACCTATGATGCAATTGCTATTAATCATGATAATCAAGATAAAACGAATGACAATGATAAGGGGAAGATTGAGCGTCTAACTAAAGGTCTAAAGACTCTCAAGTTAGCTCATGAAACTACCTTAGGGGATCATTGAGAACTTTTGAGGACTCATGAGAAGCTACGCTTTGAGAATCTCAATCTAGAGCAAGAGCATGAGTTCCTAAAAGCAATCAATGATGATATTTGTAAGAAAAGTTCTTCATACATTGCCAAGCATTTACTCTTGTCTACTTACATGCCACAAGTAAAATCTAGCAATAAGAACAAGAAAGATTCTTCCTCTAGTAGTAACAATGATCATACTAAATCCAACATTGTTGCTTCTTGATGGTCCTCAAGTGCAGGGAATCATCGTAGCAATTCCCAATGGTGGAAGTGATAAGTATGGAGTGTCGAACCCACAAGGAGCTAATGGTAAGATAAATATTCTCTCAAGTCCTATCTGCCACTGATACGACTCTACGTACACCGAACATTTGCTTCCAACTAGAAACGAGAAATAAAACTACGTTGTGGGTATGAAGATGATAACTTTGCATGATATGGGAGAGCTAAAATATGAAAGTAGGTGCTGTTATCATAAAGTTAGAATATATTACTAAATATTATAAATATCGAGTGTGGAATAATGATGGATCAATCTGCAGAATTGTCCTAGGAAATTGTTAACAAGATCGGTAGTCGTCATTGCAATTTCATATGAGGGAGAGGCATAAGCTAACATACTTTCTCTTCTTGGATCATATGCACTTATGATTGGAACTCTAGCAAGCATCCGCAACTACTAAAGATCATTAAGGTAAAACCCAACCATAGCATTAAAGCATCAAGTCCCCTTTATCCCATTCGCAACAATCCACATACTCGGGTTTATGCTTCTGTCACTCAAACAACCCACTATAAGCGAATCATGAACGTATTGCAACACCCTACAGCGGGAATCCCTCACACTTGCACGACATGGAGGGCACCATAGGATAGCACAAAAATAAAACATACAACTCGTACCAATCTAGATCATCAATCAACCCAAAGACAAAGGATATCTACTCAAAACATCATAGGATGGCAACACATCATTGGATCATAATATGTGGCATAAAGCACCATGTTCAAGTAGGGATTATAGCGGGGTGCGGGAGAGTGGACCGCATAAAAGAGATGAGGATGGTGATGTTGATGAAGACGATCACCGCGGCGATGATTCCCCTCCCGATGGCACTCCGGCGCCACCGAGAGAGAGGAGGAGAGGTTCCCCCCTTGTGCTTCCTCCTCCAAGGCCTCCCCCTAGATGTGGAGAGGTTCTCCCTTTGGTCCTTGGCCTTCATGGAGACGATGGCCCCTCTGGGATCCTCCTCCATGGCCTCCGGTGATGATGGCCCCCTCCGGCAGGGTGCCAGAGAGGGCCTAGATAGATTTCTCGTGGTTACAAAGGCTTGAGGCGGCGGAATTTCCGATCTAGGTTATTTTCTGGAGATTTCTGTATTTATAGGAATTTTTGGTGTCGGTCTAATGTCTAAGGGGTCTCCGAGTCGTCCACAAGATAGGGGCCCACGCCTAGGGGGTGGGCGCGCCCCCCACCCTCGTGGACAGTCCGGGACTCTTCTGGCCCAACTCTTTTACTTCAGGGGCTTCTTTTGGTCCATAAAAAATCATAAAAAATCATCAAAAATTGGCACGTCAATTGGACTCCGTTTGGTATTCCTTTCCTGTAAAACTCAAAAACAAGGAAAAAAAATAGAAAATGGCACTGGGCTCTAGGTTAATAGGTTAGTCCCAAAAATCATATGAAATAACATATAAATGTATATAAAACATCTAAGATGGATAATATAATAGCATGAATACTTCATAAATTATAGATACGTTGGAGACGTATCAGCATCCCCAAGCTTAATTCATGCTCGTCCTCGAGTAGGTAAATGATAAAAGAAATAATTTATGAAGTGTGAATGCTAGCAGGTGCACAAGTTTGATCAATGATAATTTCAATCACCTTTTCTAGCATCATTATGTGTCATAACAGTAGCTCATCTCATAAAACTTTTCATGATCAAGTAACAAGCTATTCACATGTTAAAGTATAGATCATAAACTTTCTTGAAAACTAACAAACAGTGCTCTTAGTCATCAAACAATTGCAATTCATCTTATTTTTGGGAAGGGTCTATGTAAGATCTTTGATTCAGCAAACTCCACATACTCAACTATCATTTAATCTTTCACAATTGCTAACACTCATGTGATATTTATGGGTTCAAAGTTTTAATCGGACACAGAGAAAGATAGGGGCTTATAGTTTCGCCTCCCAACCTTTTACCTCAAGGGTAATGTCAACAATAATAATTTATGAAAACCTACATCCAAGTGGATATATATATATATATATATATATATATATATATATATATATATATATATATATATATATATATATATATATATATATATATATATATATATATCCGGATCGCTCCAACACAAAGTGCTTAGCAAAGGAATCAGTGTAAAAAGGAAAGGTGATGATCACCATGACTCTTGTATAAGGGTAGAAGATAAAAGTAGAAGATATGCCCTTCGCAGAGGGAAGCAGAAGTTGTCATGCGCTTTTATGGTTGGATGCACAAAATCTTAATGCAAAAGAACGTCACTTTATATTGCCGCTTGTGATAAAGACCTTTATTATGCAGTCCGTCGCTTTTATTTCTTCCCTATCACAAGTTCGTATAAAGCTTATTTTCTTCGCACTAATAGATCATACATATTTAGAAAGCAATTTTTATTGCATGCACCGATGACAACTTACTTGAAGGATCTTACTCAATCCTTAGGTAGGTATGATGGACTCTCATGGCAAAACTGTTTTAAGGGATGTTTGGATGCACAAGTAGTATTTCTACTTGGTGCAAAGAATTTGGCTAGCATGAGAGGGAAAGGCAAGCCCAACATGTTGGATGATCCAAGACAATATGACGTTTCAGATATAGGAAAACATAACCCATCAAGTTGTCTTCCTTGTCCAACATCAACCTTTTAGCATGTCATATTTTAGTGAGTGCTCACAATTACAAAAGATGTCCAAGATAGTATATTTATATGTGAAATCTCTCTTCCTTCAATATTCTTTCATGAATCGTTCAAGTGACCAATTCTGCGTTTGCTAACTTTCAATAAGTTTACTACCTATACTTATTCTGTGTGAAGTCATTACTCCCCATGGTATAAGCATATGAAACATATATAAATTCAGATTTATGATATTCAAATCATTCAACCATTTACTCATAGGATGTACGTGAAGCACGTGAATAAATGACAAACTACTCCAAAAGATATAAGTGAAGGACACTGAGTAGTCAAATAATTAACTAGCCATGGGAGGATTATTTTTCATTCAAGATTTCAGATCAAATGATTTTATTCAAACAGAAAGTAAAATTGAAAATACGCTCCAAGCAAAACACATATCATGTGACGAATAAAAATATAGCTCCGAGTAAGGTATAGCGATAGTTTTGAAGACGAAAGAGGGGATGCCTTCCGGGGCATCCCCAAGCTTAGGCACTTGAGTCTTCCTTGAATATTACCTTGTGGTGCATTGGGCATCCCCAATCTTAGGGTATTTCCACTCCTTATTCTCCTCATATCGATATCTCACCCAAAGCTTGAAAACTTCAACCACACAAAACTTAACGTAACTTCGTGAGATAGGTTAGTATGATGAAGAGTAGACCATTCACTTTGGTATTGTCAAAGACAAGGTTCATAATTGTTCTTACACAATGCCTACTGTACCATATCATTTCTACAATTTATATTGAGAAATATAAGCCATATAAACTAGAAAACAAGCAAACTATGCAATGAAAACAGAATCTGTCAGAAACAGAACACTCTGTAATGATCTGAACAACAACCATACTTCTGCTACTCTAAAAATTATGAAATAAATTGGTGGACGTGAGTAATTTGTCTATTAATCTTCTGCAAAAAGAATCAACTCAAAAAAACTCTTCTGTTAAAAAATGGCAGCTAATCCCGTGAGCGCAAAGTTTCTGTTTTTTATAGCAAGATCACATTAACTTTCACCCAAGTCTTCCCAAAGGTCTTACTTGGGACTTTATTGAAACAAAAGCTATAAAACATGATTACTACAGTAGCTTAATCTTGTAAACACACAAAAATAGTAAGGTTAAATATTGGGTTGTCTCCCAACAAGCACTTTTCTTTAATGCCTTTTAGCTAGGCATGATGATTTCAATGATGCTCACATGAAAGATAAGAATTGAAACATAAATAGAGCATCATGAAGAATATGACTAGCATATTTAAATCTGACCCACTTCCTATGCCTAGGGATTTTGTGAGCACATAATTCATAGGAACAAGAATCAACTAGCATAGGAAGGCAAGACAAGTATAACTTCAAAACTTTAAGCACATAGAGAGGAAACTTGATATTATTGCAACTTCTTCAAGCATGTATTCCTCCGTCATAATGAAATTCAGTAGCATCATGAATGGGTTCAACAATATAACCATCACATAAAGCATTCTTTTCAAGATCTACAAGCATAGAAATTTTACTACTCTCCACATAAGAAAAATTCTTCTCATTCGGAATAGTGGGAGCAAACTCAAAATAGTGGAATCATTACTAACTAAAGTTGACACTCTTCCAAATCCACTTTAGATGATAGTATTATTCATACTCCAAAAGATATAAGTGAAGTTCATGGAGTATTCTAGGATTAATATCAACTAGCAAATATCCAAGCTCAAAATATATAAGTGAAGCACACGAAGCATTCTATAAAACCGCACTAAGAAGATTTAAGTGAAGCACAAAGATCATTCTATAAGATCATACTCAAAAGATATAAGTGAAGCACATGAAGAATTCTATAAATCAGGGAAGGGTTATCTCATACTAGCATGGTTCTTAAAGAAATAAAAGGAAAGACACAAGGGACACAAATCATGTCAACAAAACAAAAACCAAGGTATATCGATAATTGTTGAAGAAGAAAGATGGGATGCCAACCATGGCATCCCCAAACTTAGATGCTTGAGTATCCTTGAAATATTTACTTGGGGTGCCTTGGGCATACCCAAGCTAGAACTCTTGCATCTCTTTATTCTTCTCATATTGATAGCTCCTCGATCTTCGAACACTTCATCCACACAAAACTTTAACAAAAACTTTGTGAGATCCATTAGTATAATAAAGCAAATCACTACCTTTAGGTACTGTTGCAAACTTATTCCAATTTCATATAAGCACTTTATCTACTGTATTCCAACTTCACCATGGTTCATACCCCCCGATACTACCCATAGATTCATCAAAATAAGCGATCAACACATAGAAAACAGAATCTGTCAAAAACAGGACAATCTGTAGTAATCAGTTTAGTAAACTTCTGTAACTCTAAATACTTCTAAAAAAATTTGAAAATTTGAAAAATTTGTACATAATTAATTTGCAAAAAGTTTCAGACCCATTTGACCTTCCAGTTAAAAATGTAAAATCACGTGCTACAACCAAAGTTTCTGTTTTTTGTTCTGCACATAGAAAACAAGCAATCTAATCATCCTAAAACCAAAGGTTGGCACATTATTTTTATAATACAATGGATATATACAAGGGGATAATTATTTACAGAAAAACTTTCATGAAAAATTCTACATTGTTTCCGTGAGCATGAACACAAGTGCTCAAGGCCGACCCTCACTTCTTCAATGCATAACTTTCCAATCACTTCTCTTTTTGAAAAACTTTTTAGGCATAAGAGGCAAGTATATTTTTTGTATTTTCATTCTTTCAAAAAAAATGTATGTTTCACCCACAACTAAACAGAAATAAACACAAAAAACAAAATCTACTTAGTGAAGAAAGCAAACAAGCACACACGAGAATATCAACCTTACGCTATTGCTCCCCGGCAACGGCGCCAGAAAAGAGCTTGATGGTCCCCAAGTGCAGGGAATCATCGTAGCAATTCCCAATGGTGGAAGTGATAAGTATGGAGTGTCGAACCCACAAGGAGCTAAAGGTAAGACCAATATTCTCTCAAGTCCTATCTGCCACTGATACGACTCTACGTACACCAAACGTTTGCTTCCAACTAGAAGCGAGAAATAAAACTACGTTCTGGGTATGAAGAGGATAACTTTGCATGATATCGGAGAGATAAAATATAAAAGTAGGTGCTGTTATCATAAAGTTATAATATATTACTAAATATTATAAATAGCGAGTGTGGAATAATGATGGATCGGTGTGCGGAATTGTCCTAGGCAATTGTTAACAAAACCGGTAGTCGTCATTCCAATTTCATATGAGGGAGAGGCATAAGATAACATACTTTCTCTTCTCGGATCATATACACTTATGATTGGAACTCTAGCAAGCATCCGCAACTATTAAAGATCATTAAGGTAAAACCCAACCATAGCATTAAAGAATAAAGTCCCCTTTATCCCATACGCAACAATCCCTTTACTCGGGTTTATGCTTCTGTCACTCAAACAACCCACTATAAGCGAGTCATGAACGCATTGCAACACCCTACAGCGGGAATCCATCACGCTTGCACGACACGGAGGGCACCATAGGACAGCACCAAAATAAAACATACAACTTGTACCAATCTAGATCATCAATCAACCCAAAGACAAAGGATATCTACTCAAAACATCATAGGATGGCAACACATCATTGGATCATAATATGTGCCATAAAAGCACCATGTTCAAGTAGGGATTACAGCGTGGTGCGGGAGAGTGGACCGCGTAAAAGAGATGAGGATGGTGATGTTGATAAAGACGATCACTGCGGCGATGATTCCCCTCCCGATGGCACTCCGGCGCCACCGAGAGAGAGGAGGAGAGGTTCTCCCCCTTGTGCTTCCTCCTCCATGGCCTCCCCCCTAGATGTGGAGAGGTTCTCCCTCTGGTCCTTGGCCTTCATGGCGATGATGGCCCCTCCGGGATCCTCCTCCATGGCCTCTGATGATGATGTCCCCCTCCGGCAGGGTGTCAGAGAGGGCCTAGATTGATTTCTTGTGGTTACAGAGGCTTGCGGGGGCGGAACTTCCGATCTAGGTTATTTTCTAGAGGTTTCTGTATTTATAGGTATTTTTGGCATCGGTCTCACGTCCAGGGGGTCTCCGAGTCTCCATGAGATAGGGGCCCACACCCAGGGGGGTGGGCGCGCCCCCCAGTTTCGTGGACAGCCCGAGACTCTTATGGCCCAACTCTTTTACTCCAGGGGCTTCTTTTGGTCCATAAAAAATCATCAAAAATTGGCATGTCAATTGGACTCCGTTTGGTATTCCTTTTCTGTAAAACTCAAAAACAAGGAAAAAAATAGAAACTGGCACTGGGTTCTAGGTTAATAGGTTAGTCCCAAAAATCATATAAAATAGCATATAAATGTATATAAAACATCTAAGATGGATAATATATTAGCATGAATACTTCATAAATTATAGATACGTTGGAGACGTATCACTTCTAGTAGTTCTCTTGATCCCACTAATGATTCTCTTAGCCAAGTTATACTTGAGCAAGAAAATAGCTTATTGAAGGGAATTATAGAGAAAGGTGTATACAAGAGCCTTGCCGGGAGTAAGCATTTCGAGGAAATTG
This sequence comes from Secale cereale, assembly GCA_902687465.1. Taxonomy (NCBI): domain Eukaryota; kingdom Viridiplantae; phylum Streptophyta; class Magnoliopsida; order Poales; family Poaceae; genus Secale; species Secale cereale. Next base: position 539,788,488 of record LR738710.1, on the reverse strand, counting down.
TACGCAAGCAAGGAAGGCACTGGAAGAATCAAGGTGTTGGTTTTGAACGAAAGTTCAATGCCAATGGAGTTGAGTGGGAAGAAGATCAATACCCCAAGACCAAGTTTGTTCCTTAACAAGAGAAGTATGATCCTACTTCCTTCAAGGGGACACAAGCACAAGATGATCTTCCACCACAAGACCTCAAGCTAAAGGGCAAGGACAAGCTTCTAGAAGAGATTGATGCATTTGAAGAAGCTCCTAAGGCCTTGGTCAAGTGGGTTCCCAAGACTACATCAAGCTCTACTTCATCAAGTATGACAACAACTCCAAGGATTCCCATCAAGTTGATGTGGATCTCGAAGAAGAAGAACAAGAGAGTTCTTGAGGGTGACTCCGCCAACATACTTCACTCCTATCATCTTGGCAAGGACAAGTGCAATCAACCTTCACATCTTGCACTAGTTCAAGGAGTCACAAACCCTCTTGTTGGTAAGACAAGGGACAAGGTAACCTAATACTTTCATGGACATTACTTTGTGTGCATCTCACGCCATGCCCATGGATAACTTTGTTTGTTCCTTGTGGGACTAACCCATGTAGGTATTGAAAGTGCAACACTCCAATGGAAAGCTCCAAATGATCATCAAATGAGCTTCCACATCTTCAACATCTACATGAAGTCATCATTGACAAAACCCAAGGTTAGTTCATCCCTCTTAGGGGGATATCACATCTAGGGGGGCTTTACTCTAAGAATTGATCTAAAGCAACTCTAATGATCTGAACACGGGAATGCTGGGAACCCCACCTGTGCTTAAACGATGAGTATGACCTATGATCAAATGTTCTCATTTGACTCCTACGTCAATATACTCATATATAGATGACCTAGTCATCGCCAATTGCTTGATAGATGCTAGAGTGTTTGTGCATGCTTTTCCACACATTTCATTTGACATTTTATTGTGTGAGCATGTTGATTGCATATTTTAATCATTCGAGGACATCCATTTGTTGCTTTGATTGTTTGGCTCTTTTTCTTTTGCCAAATGGATGCACAAGAATGCCTAAGCACTCCCTCTAGCTATCTATGCTTTTCTCGTCTCAAACTCTATTCATGCTATACATCACAAAGTTTGAACAAGTCTCTATCGGACCCACTGAGTGCGGAGCACTCGGTGTCACCGATCTGATCAGGGCTTAACTTCCAAAACCTCCAAAATGCATTTTGGCCAGACCAACAAATCTCATTCAGTCCCACCAAAATCATTTAGGTTGATCAGTTTTTGTATCTCGGTGATACCGAATAAACCGGCTCGGTCCAACCGAGTTGCAATAGCTTAGTGCAAAATGCATCTCAGTGCCACCGAAACAGTTTTCTCGGTCCCAACGACAGGTCTGGGTATATAACTTGCGGACATAATTTTTGGAAATTTTTCCAACAGTTCTATTCTAGCACGCCAGCTCTGCCACCACCATGGTCCAAGGATCTTCGCCATTTCCTCCAACCGCCTCCTACCGTTGGAATCCATCGCCGTCGAGGGCATTCATCTCCGCCCCTCGCCACCGTAGGAGATCATCACCAAGTTAGGGTACGACTCGCTTGTTTTGTGTTCTCCAAATCTAATTCATGCACAAAACAACTTACCATTGATCTTGCCTCATTTGCAAACTTCTTATCCAGCAAAACAAGTCTTTAGATAGATGGATTTCAGAAAACTTAGGGTTAGTTTTCCGTCGAACCCATCTCGGTCTGACCGATTTGCATGTCTCAGTGTCACCGAGTTGGCGTAAGCCATTACACTGGTACACCCCGGTCCAATCGAATTGTAACACTCGGTGAGAACAAAACTAGCAGCTCAGTGAAACCCTAGCAAACTGGGAGCCACCAAAAACTACCTCGGTCTTACCAAAACAAGTATGTTTTGGCTCTGTATTTCCTTCGGTATCACCGAACTGGTAAACTCGGTAGCGCCGAAATGGATTCTGCAGAAAACTAAAGTTAAGTTTTTTAAATCAAATCTTTCAAAACCAGATGTGCTTTGTGATGCTCATCCACTCTATCTCATCTATATCTATTCATAGGTTCAGCTTGCAGTTTTAGAAATGTCAGAAGGCAGTGAAAGTCAAAACAGGTTAGAGGAGCAGGCACAATTGAGAGAGGGCTCTAGTCCCAATAACTCTAGCTACTATGAGAGCAGCAGGAGCACACTAGGCAACCTGCCTAAGGCATCAACTAGGCAGAGAAAGAAGAAAACTTCAGATTTAGAGGATGAAGATTTTGAAGTTGAAGAAGTCAGCTCAAAAAAGAAAGTTGTCAGGAAGGAGTATGGCACATCTGCTTCAACCAAGCCTGGACTAAACAAGAAGGTCCCTGCCAAGAGAGCTACAATGTCAAAGGCTAGAGCATCAACTCAAGAAACAATGGTGTTCACTCTTGAAACCAGAGATGATGAGCCAGCAGGAACTAAGAAAAGGGCTAGGAAAACTACAACCAGAGTGGTTGGCAAGCCATCTATGAGAAATGATGGTGATGACAAGGAAGAAGAAGAAGAGGATGCTGCATTAGCACCTAAATCTGAGAAGTTGATGGGGGATGCCATTAAGTCAGGGGCTACTCCTTCAAAACCCAAGACTGCCCCCAAAGCTTCTGCTCAAGCCACCAAGTCTGCACCCAAGAGAAGCACAAGGAACATTCCAGCAGCAGAAAAGAACAAGACTCCAATGCCTCAAGCTCAAGAAGAAGAAGAGGAAGAGCAGGCAAAATATAGTGACTATGATGAGTCACAAATGCTGAGAAAACTCAAGCCTAAGATTCCAGAGCATAATGATGCTCATCCTATTGCCGATGACATGAAACTAAGAAGAGATGTAGGCTTGAGAGCATAGAGGTAGTCAGATCCCTATGTTGTAAGGAGGAGAACAATAGTTGATTACAGGTTTCACACAAAGGAGCAACAAGATTTCAATGAGACTATACTTCCTGACAAGAAGCCCATTATCTGTGACATGAAGTGGTGGATTGGAAGTATATTGATGAGCATGCTGACTACTTTCCACATGTGCATGAGAGCTTCAGGATGACAGGCACTGCAAAATTTGTTGGGAAGAAGCTGACAAGATGGAATGACGAAATGGTGATGCAATTCTACTTTGCTGCCCATTTCTATCCAGATGAGAGCTGCACTAAGTATCAGTCCACAATTCTCTGAATGGGTTGCTATGATAGGTGCTCCAGCTGAATCAGAAGATGATCCAGACATCTATGCTAAGGCTAGGATGAGCCATGACACCATGCAAAACATGTACAAGCCTATCCCCAATGAATACAAGGAGAAATTCAAGCTTGGGACAGTGTACTATCTATTGGCTGGACTTGGCACCATCAACACCATTCTGAGACACACTTTGCTGCCAAAGTCTGGAGATGACAGGATGAGCAGAGGACATTCCATTAACATGCTTCACCACTATGATGTGCCAGAGAAGTTCAAGGTCATGAGTTTGATTGTAGAGACAATCAAGAGGACAACTGCTGACCAGAAGAGATCTTGTGGATATGCCCCACATATTCATACACTCATCAACTCTAGAGTGGGCATAGACACATGTTTGCTTGATAGGAGGCACTTGCCCCTAAGGCATGAGTTTGAGGATAATGGGGTGGTGATGGACCCTACACACCCCTCATCTACACAAGCATCAGAGCCATATAGGAAGGAACAAGCTGCTCAGCAAGCTCAAGCTTCAACCTAGACAGTCAACATTTCAAGCCTAAAGTCCAAGAGTAACCAGATGAGATATCTTCTTGAAGCTACAATGAGGATATAGAAAGGGTTGGCCACCCTGACTCGGAATCAAGATAGCCTAGAGAGGATCATTGAAGATAAGTTCCATGCTCTTGATACTAAGGTGACAGAAGTGCAGATCATCGTGAAGAAGCTCAAGCGAGATACAGTCAGAGCAAGAGTTGCTGCTGGAGTGAGTTCTGACAGTGATGAGGAGGATGCTACCATGTTTCAGAAGGTGCCCCGAGGATAGAGGACTGAGACAGTGTTAGGAGGAGACGTGAGAGACACTCAGTCTGCCCCAGCTGTTGCTGCCCAGGGAGTCACACATGCAACAACTCCACCAGCCCCTCAGACATCAGCCAATATCTTCGCAGACGGAGTTCTCTCAATGCCATCTACGCACACTGGAGACAACAGCCAAAAGACCCCTCCAGGAGCTCCACGAGATGCCTAGAGAGACGCATAGCCTATGTATATTTTAAACTTTTTGGTAACTTGTTGCCAAAGGGGGAGAAATATATATAGATCATTTGGTTTTTGCTACTATCTTTTGGTGATGTTATTTGATGATACTTGTGTGTGAGATGCTACATTTATGGATGTGTCGATCATACTTTGCTTGGATGATATCTCTATGTGATCATTTGTAATTGCCTTGGTGATGAGTACTTTTTATCCACTTATTATCCTTTTGAGTGCTCCACCAAGATGTATGTGATGTGTGAGATGTGACCCATGATCCTATATAGTTGTGCATTTGCATTCAAATGCAAATATTTAATAATACACAAATTTAGGGGGAGCTCTTGCTTATCACATACTTCTCAAATCAACGATATATTTCATTCTTTTATCATTTGTCGAAGCTTTGATCTATATGTTGTCATCAATTACAAAAAAGGGGGAGATTGAAAGTGCAACTAATCCCCGGGTGGTTTTGGTAATTTATAACAACATATAGCTCATTGAACTAAAGATTCCTCAAGCTAAATATTTCAGGAAAGTTCAATGAATGGCATGACTATTGTGGAGATGTGGACCCCTCAAAAAGCTAAGGAGGCAAGTTTGGCAAAAGCTCAAGACTCTACCTTTTCACTTTTAGTGATCCAAGATCACATTGAGTCCTTAGGAAAGCCAATACTATTAAAAGGGGATGAGGTGTTGCTTAACGAGTTGCTTGCTCACAATGCTTGATGATATGCTCCAAAACACTCACACAACCTCTCCACTCCAAACAAGTCAAAACCAAAATGCCAAACTCAGACTTACCGATTTTCATATCCAATCCCACAGAGTTTCCTTTGACTTAGCTAGAGCCATAAACCCTAACATTTCGGTCTCACTAATATAGGCTTTCGGTCTCACCGAGGTGGTTATGTAAACTCTCTGTTGCAATTTAATTTATTTCGGTAATACTGAGTTCATTAATCGGCCACACCGAGTTTTACCTTGCCAACTCTTTGATGACTTAACCCTAGCCTTCGGTCCCATCGAGATGTCCGAGTCGGTCCCACCGAGATTCCTAACGTTCACATATTTGAACCTTTTGGTCAGACCGAGTTCACTGAATCGGTCCCACTGAGTTGGCCAAAATGTGTGTAACAGTTAGATTTTGTGTGGAGGCTATACATACCCCTCCACCCACTCTTCATTCGTGGAGAGAGCCATCAGAACAAGCTTACACTTCCATTACTTACTTTCTGAGAGAGAACCACCTAATCATGTGTTGAGACCAAGATATTCCAATCCTACCATATGAATCTTGATCTCTAGCCTTCCCCAAGTTGCTTTCCACTCAATCTCTTTTTCCCCCATATCCAAATCTGTGAGGAGCTGTTTGAGTGTTCGGGAGACTATCATTTGAAGCATTTGAGCAAGGAGTTCATTATCAACACCCTGTTTGTTACCTTTTGGAGAGTGGTGTCTCCTAGATTGGTTAGGTGTCACTTGGGAGCCTCCAACATGCTGTGGAGTTGAACCAAGGAGTTTGTAAGGGCAAGGAGATCGCCTACTTTGTGAAGATCTACCCGAGTGAGGCAAGTCCTTCGTGGGCGATGGACATGGTGGGATAGACAAGGTTGATTCTTCGTGGACCCTTCATGGGTGGATCCCGCCATCGACTCACGCAACCGTTACCCTTCGTGGGTTCAAGTCTCCATCAACGTGTATGTATGATCGCACCACCTATCGGAACCACGCCAAAAACATCCTTGTCTCCACTTGTGTTTGCACTCTCCAAACCCCTCCCTTTACCTTCATATGCAATGATTAACATTCCGCTGCTATACTCTTAGAATTGCATGTGTAGGTTGACTACTTGACTTGTGATAAATTGCTAAAAACTGTCAAAACATAAAATTGGGAAAAGGTTAAGCTTTTATTTAGTCAAGTAGTCTAATCACCCCCCCCCCCCTCTAGACATACTTTCGATCCTATAGAGTGCCCAGACGAATTTGAGAGTTCAGATTCCGACCGTTGCTGCACCACGGGCCAGCTATCGAGTGGATCCTTATCCTGACAAGGTCGAATTAGAGAAGGTCGTTTATGATAATTCATGTTTGGTTGCCCTGAATATAAATAGCCGCCCCCGCAACCACTTGTTGGTTGGCTTCTCCGAGAAAACTTGACACTTATCATTTGAGAGCAACCCATCCCGTGACGACTTTGAGAGAATCCTAAGTGAGGAAAAAGCCAGAGCCAAAGTGGTTAAGCATCACTAAAGATATTGATCTATGTGATCCGACGCCTTTTACCTTTGAAGACTATCGTTCTTCCATGCGGTTAGGCGTCACATTCTGAGCATACCAAGAGTCACTGTAGTGTGCCGGTGAACAAGTATGTGAAGGCTTCGGAAGTCTACCTTGAAGACTTACCACGAGTGATTGGGCGAGGTCTAAGTGACCTTAGCTCAAGAGGAATACGATTAGGACCATGTGTCCTCCGAGTTCATCTCAACCACCTCTACCAGACGTACAGTTGATACAACAACTGGAACTGGTGTACCAAATTATTGTGTCTTCACCGAGCCAAACTGGTTTCAAATTTCTCACCCTTCCTTTACTTTATTCCGCTGGTGAAGATTTTGTGATCTACTTTCTGAAGAACTTGAACTGAATACTTTCATCACACTGTATTCTATTTCTTCAGTTCCTCTTACTCATGATTGTATGACTATATGTTAGGGCATATTTCTCCCTTAGTGGTTTTGGCGACTGATGGCAATACTTGTGTGGACTAATCGTGTCCATTGAGCATTTCAGATATTCCATCATAAGGCACAAGACGATTACTGCCCCTCGAAGATTTAAATAGAAGACAGTTTATTTTTCTTCGTTTCATTTTCGGTGGACTTGAGTCATAGGATTTACCGTATTATAAAGAGGGGGTCCGCTTCAGAAAGGTTAGGGTGGATTCAACACGTACACATCTCCATTTGCACCCTCCGTATCTTTCTACTTCCATTGATTTTCCCTTCCTGTTATTTTGGAGTGTCTTGGAATGCTGCCAGCGGTAGTACCACGGTTGGCAATGGTAGTACCGCTTGTAGGTTGTAGTACCGCTCCTAGTACCGCTTGTACTACCGCCTTGATTCGGGTCTTGATTTTTTAGCGTCGGGTTCAGTGGTAGTCCAGCGGTGGTCCCACTTGCGTACTACCGCTGACCCCAATTGGACCCAGTTGAGCAAGCGGTAGTAGTAGTGGTAGTAGGAGTGACAGTACCGCTTATAAGCGATAGTACTGTGCCTACTACCGTGTGTGGCTCTGCCCTTCGAGCCCTCCCCTATTTTCTCTGTACCACAACCCGAGCGGTAGTACCACTGGGGGAGCGATAGTACCACTCCAGCGACACTACCGACTCGAGTACCCACTCCTTTGCACTGCACTACCTCCTGGGCGGTAGTACCGCTCCTGTGAGCAGTAGTACCGCATGGTGCGAGTTGAACACATGATAACGGTTGGATTTGTTCCCCACTATATAAAGGAGGTCTTCTTCCCCAAGAAGACTCACCTCTTCCCCCCCAAACTCCATTGTTGCTCCACAGCCATTTTCGTCTGATCTCTCTAGCTAGCCGATCAAACTTGTTGATTTTCTAGGGATTGGTTGAGAAGGCCTCGATCTACACTTCTACCAAGAGAAATTTGATTCCCCCACTAATCCCTTGCGGATCTTGTTACTCTTGGGTGTTTGAGCACCCTAGACGGTTGAGGTCACCTCGGAGCCACATTCCATTATGGTGAAGCTTCATGGTGGTGTTGGAAGCCTACAATTTGGTTGTCGAGAGAGCCCCAACATTGTTTGTAAAGTTCCGGTCACCACCTTCAATGGCGCCACTAGTGGAATCACGGCATCTCGCATTGTGTGAGGGCGTGAGGAGAATAAAGTGCCCCTAGTGGCTTCTTGGGGAGCATTGTGCCTCCACCCACTCCAACGGAGATGTACTTCCCCTCAAAGGGGAGGAACTTTAGCAACGCATCCTCGTCTGCACCGGCTCCACTTGTGGTTATCTCTTACCTTTACTTTGTGCAAGCTATTATTGTGTTGTATCCTTTGCTTACTCTTATTGTGGTTGTTGTTATAATCATATAGGTTGCTCACCTAGTTGCATACCTATACAACCTATTTGTTGCTAAACCTAATTTGTCAAGAAAAGCTAAAATTTGGTAGTTGCCTATTCACCCCCTATAGTCAACCATATCGATCATTTCACTGTATGATTGCATGTTCTTCATTTGTATGTATCCTATGTGCATGCTTTTCATTTCTCTGATGACCTAGTTCCCTCGCATTTCTATTTGTTTACTCTGATCTTCATCAAATTCTTCAAAGTTTAAAGAATTTCTAAAAATCTCCCATTCACCCCCTCTGGGAGTAAACCAACACTTTCAATTGGTATCAAAGCAAGGCACTCCCTTGTTCTATGTGATTTTGGTTTAACCACCTGGAATTTTAGTTATGTCGACCACATGTATGATCAAGGTCTCCGCTGCGTGCCCCATCTTCGATGGCACAGACTAGCCTTACTGGAAGAACAAGATGCGCATGCATCTTGAGGCAATTGACAACGATCTCTAGTCCGTCGTTGAGAAGGGCATTCCCACGGTTGGCCCTAGCATCAATGATGCCGACGTGAAGAGATTCAAGCAACTCGACTCTCTAGCGAAGAATATCATATGTGGACATCTCAATAAAGGACAGTATGGTAGTGTGAGTGCACTTGAGACATCAAAGCCTATCTGGGATACGCTCTCCAAGGCATGAGGGAGTTTCCACTCAACGTGACTCTCGAGTTGACGTGCTTTGCAATCTCTTCAATCGCTTCAAGAGGCTCAATAATGAAAATGTCCAGCAAACTTTCGATCACCTCACTGATATCTCAATTGAGCTACAGGCTCTCAACGCCGCTGATATTACTGGCCACGGGGTGGTGAATAGCTTGCCGAGGTCTATTGACAGCTCCTTTGACACCTCGGCCCTGATGATTCAAGAGCGCCCTGATTACAAGTCACTTGATCCAGCTGATATCCTTGAGAGACTCAATACTCATGAATTTCAACAAGCTGAGAAGAGAGGTATGTATGGTCCAAGTATGGACGACCCCATGATCTAAAGGCAAAAGCTAAAGCCAAGGAAATTTCTTCATTTGAAGAAGAAGATTCTGAATGTAGTACTGATAGCACTGAGAAAATTGGCAGGGAACTGTCAATGCTTGTGAGGAAGTTACAGAAGTTTTCCAAGAGAAAACGCTTTGGTAAGTCTTCAAAGTATGACTGGAAGGACACTGGAGAAGTTTCTGCTTGAGACTACAACAAGAGAACTTGCCACAAATGCAAGAAGCCGGACCATTACATTGCTGACTGCCCCCTCAGGCAGAAGAGCTCAAGGAAAAATAAGTCTAGTAAGGATGACGACTTTGATGAGAAAAAAGAAGAAGACTCTGAAGTATTCATCAAAATCATCATCAAGGAAGAAAAGCACCTCCGACAGAGCTCGTGCTTTCATTGTGAAGGAAATGGATTCTGAGGAAGAATCTGAACAAGATGACGCTGAGGAATCTGAGGAGGAGTCCGACTCTGGGGTTGCAAGCTTGGCCCTCGCTACCATCATCACCCCTTCTTCCCCCGCCCCCATCACGATCTCTGTGATGGGTTGTACTAACTCTTGAACCCCTCTTTATGTGATGTTATTCGTGTAATTGTTGGATATGGGTCAGTCGATTAGTAAGTGGTTGTTTGATATGTTTAGTCTATTTATGTGTGTTGCTTCATGTTTCCTATTTACCTATGCGGTAATTTAGTGATTGGAGATGTTCAATTTGTTGGCATAGTTGGAGACATTCAACTCTTAGGCCACACATGAAGTAGATAGAGATTGTGCAAACTGATGGAACTATGACATGACAGGTGAATATACCTTTAGGGGAGCACAATTACTCTAGGAATCATGGTTGTCCATAGAACCTAATGCATTACTAGTGCATGTCAGTCCTAAACAAACAGTTTTTAACCCCTTTCCGCGACGGCATTCGGAACCATCGCCAAGTGAGTGTGGGCAATAGGGGGGTCCTTCCCACACGACCCAGAAACCTTTGGGGGTATGCCCTCCTGGCACACACGCTCGGCAAAAGGAGGTCGTGTGCGACCGGTGAGCACTTAAATACAGAAATACGTACAGTAGTGCTGAAAAATACAATTATACATGAGAAATCATTTCTGGTCGTAAGTACATCCCACACAGTCAGTCACCACTAAATGTTTCCATTCTTATATACATCCCACATAGTCACTACAAGGAAAATATTTGCGCAAGGTGGCGTAACGCAAACAGTTTTGAAGAGAATGTCGTGTGTGATTGTTCATTGATCCAACATGGTTTATTCCTATAAACTGTGTGCGTTGCCCGAGGTCATCGCCCATGGTGGTTTCTCATTAACCATTTGCAATAGGAAAACCCAATTAGCAAGCTAATTGACCAATTAGCGGGCTAATTGCCCTATTATTAATAATCCATTTACTAATCTAATTGACATTCATATTAAGCACATAATATATTCCCTTTTCATATTAAGGAAGCAGGATTTCATAATTGAAATACATCAGAGTACAACATGATATAGCTTCAGCACTCAACTACCCCATTACACAACTGCACCAGCAGCAAGTTTCACATGCAACATCTAGAACCTTTCAAAATTAGCATCATAGACGGTACATAGAGAGATGCATCTCATCTGGAAAACTGCTGAAGCGGAAGGTGAATATTGAGCCTTCATCCATGTTGAAGGTCTTTGCAACTTTAGGCCAGTGCATGTGGATGATTGACCGTCCATCCTTCGACCTCTTCAGGAACACTTCAATATTGAACCGTGGGTGTTGTATGAAAACTTTCCTCGCCTCCTGACCACAGAGGTGGTTTGAGAGGTAATCATCGGTGAAGCCTGAAAACAAGGATGTGCATAAATGTCTTCTCTATATTGGAAATGGGGCAAAGGAATATAAAAAGGCAAGGTATAATAGTTAGTACCATCTTGTAAACCTCAGTGCTTCCCATTGTTTCCCTGCAACACATATAAGGTAGTTAGTCATCAGGTTAAGTAAGGGTTCACATGCTATCAGTAAAATATGTTGATGATAAATAAGCACATTGCAGATTCATCCGATTAATTCAAGCCACATGGAAAACCCATTTATCCAAACCAAGCATGATTAAGAACTAGGAAATATAGCACTTGTATATGTTTCTCATGTATTAAGTGCAGCCAAATTCGATTTATTCCTCACGTGGTATACAATAACAGAATGCAGCCACATCAATTGAACATCGCATTGCAGAATTGAACCAAGCAGTTAACTAAACACCACAACAAATGAACCAAACGTTAACTGAGCACCAAATTGCACAATATAACATACTCCTATAGAAGATCAAATAGTTAACCAAACCAAGCATGCTTAACAACTTGGAAATGTAGCAATTGTATTTGTTTCTCATGTATTTAGTACAGCCAAATTTGATTTATTCCTCACATGGTATACAATAACAGAATGCAGCCACAACAATTGAACATCGCATTGCAGAATTGAACCAAGCAGTTAACTAAACACCACAACAAATGAACCAAACGTTAACTGAGCACCACATTGAACAATATAACATACTCCTAATAGAAGATCAGACAGTTAACCAAACCAAGCATGCTTAACAACTTGGAAATATAGCAATTGTATTTGTTTCTCGTGTATTTAGTACAGCCAAATTCGATTTATTCCTCACATGGTATACAATAAGAGAATGTAGCCACAACAATTGAACATCGCATTGCAGAATTGAACCAGGCAGTTAACTAAACACCACAACAAATGAATCAAACGTTAACTGAGCACCACATTGCACAATATAACATACTCCTAATAGAAGATCAAACAGTTAACCAAACCAAACATGCTTAACAACTTGGAAATATAGCAATTGTATCTGTTTCTCATGTATTTAGTACAACCAAATTCGATTTATTCCTCACATGGTATACAATAACAAAATGCAGCCACAACAATTGAACATCGCATTGCAGAATTGAACCAAGTAGTTAACTAAACAGCACAACAAGTGAACCAAGCCACAACAAATGAACCAAGCAGTTAAGTAAACACCAATTGAACAATATAACATACTCCTAATAGAAGATCAAACTGTTAACCAAACCAAGCATGCTTAACAACTTGGAAGTATTGCACCCTGAAGAATTGAACATTGATACGTCTCCAACGTATCTATAATTTTTGATTGTTCCATGCTTTTATTTATGAAGTCTTGGATGTTTAATGGGCTTTATCATTCACTTTTATATCATTTTTGAGACTAACCTACTAACCCAAAGGCCCAGCCCAGATTGCTATTTTTTTGCCTATTTCAGGGTTTTGCAGAAAAGGAATATCAAACGGAGTCCAAATGGAATGAAACCTTCGCGAAAGATATTTTTGGAGAAAATCACGCACGGAAAGCATCAGGACCAAGTCAGGGGACAGTTGGGCTGCCCTCGAGGGTGGGGGCGTGCCCCCCTTCCTAGGGCGCGCCCCCTGCCTCGAGGCTGGCCCACACGGCCCCCGGTGCCCTCCTTCTTCCTATATATACCTATGTACCCCAGAAACTCCATACGCAGAGAGAAAACCCCAATTCCACCGCCGTAGCTTCTGTTCCCGTGGAGATCCCATCTTGGAGCCTGTTCCGGGAGGGGGATCCATCACGGAGGCCTTCATCATCATCATCATCGCCCTCACCATGAGTTGTGAGTAGTTTACCACAGACCTTCGAGTCCATAGCTAGTATCTAGATGGCTTCTTCTCTCTCTCTGGATCTCAATGCAAAGTTCTCCTCGGTCTTCGAGGAGATCTATTCGATGTAATCTCTTTTTGCAGTGTGTTTGTCGAGATCCGATGAATTGTGAGTTTATGATCAAGGTTATCTATGAAAGATATTTGGTTCTTCTCTGAACTTTTTATGTGTGCTCATAATATCCTTGCAAGTCTCTTCGAATTATTGGTTTGGTTTGGCCTACTAGATCTATAGTTCTTGCAATGGGAGAAGTGCTTGGCTTTAGGTTCAATCTTGTGGTGTCCTTTCCTAGTGACAGTAGGGGCACCAAGGCACGTATTGTATTGTTGCCATCGAGGATAAAAAGATGGGGTTTTCATCATATTGCTTGAGTTTATCCCTCTACATCATGTCATCTTGCTTAAGGCGTTACTCTTTTCGTATGAACTCAATACACTAGATGCATGCTGGATAGCGGTCGATGTGTGGAGTAATAGTAGTAGATGCAGGCAGGAGTCGGTCTACTTGTCTCGGACATGATGCCTATATACAATGATCATGCCTAGATAGTCTCATAATTATTCGCTTTTCTATCAATTGCTCGACAGTAATTTGTTTACCCACCGTAGAATACCGCTATCATGAGAGAAGCCACTAGAGAAAACTATGGCCCCGGGTCTATTCTCAACATATCAATCTACATCTACTTTACTTCTCTTGCTTTTATTTGCTGTTTTATTAAACCAAAAATACCAAAAATATAATTATCATCTCTATCAGATCTCACTCTCGTAAGTGACCGTAAAGGGATTGACAACCCCTTATCGCGTTGGCTGCAAAGTTCTTATTTGTTTGTGCAGGTGCGAGGGACTCGCGCGTGGTCTCCTACTGGATTGATACCTTGGTTCTCAAAAACTGAGGGAAATACTTACGCTACTGTGTTGCATCTCCCTTTCCTCTTCAAGGGAATACAACGCAAGCTCAAGAGGTAGCAAGAAGAATTTCTGGTGCCGTTGCCGTGGAGGCTTACGCAAAAGTCATATACCAAGTACCTATCACAAACCCTTATCCTTCGCATTACATTTATTTGCCTCTCGTTTTCCTCTCCCCCACTTCATCCTTGTCGTTTTATTTGCCCTTCTTCCGCCGTGTGTTTTCATTTGCCTTTTTGTTTGCGTGTGTGTTGCTTGCTTGCTTGCTCTCATGTCTGAGATGGGGATGATTTTATCGAGAAGGGTAGCAATGCCGAGGGCAACGTTCATGTTGACCCCCCGAATGAAGTTACTACTTTACATATTAAGAAGTTCCGGGTTGGTAGTGGTAATATTATTGGAAAAGGGGTTCTTCAAGATTTCTTTACTTGTGCCGGTGCTTTGCCCACTATGGGTGGCTCTATTCTTCACAGAACTAGTAGCCTTGTGGATGTTGTATCTATGCTCATAGTAGAAATTGAAAGGCAATTTATTCATATGCATCCCTGTATTCAGAGAGTATTTTTGGAGTTCTCTAATATTGAGCATTCTTCCGTTAAGCGTGCAGCTACTATTTTTTTGGCTCATGAATTTAGATATATCATGAAAGAGGCCAAAGAAATCTCTGCTCATTACGGAGTAGATGCCGATCGACCTCCTATAGAGGTTGTCTTGTTCAATCAAGAAGACCTTATGCATTTGCGATCTCCTGATCATGTTGCTTTTAATGAAAACCTTAGAAAAAAGGTTCCCGTTGAGATCTTGGTTGATAGAATTTCTGAGATAAACGATGACTTTGCTATTCAAAATAATGGGTTAGTCTTCTCCCTTGAACGAAGGCTTATGGCCTTCTGCCAAAAGAATGCCTATAATGATGAATTGGTCATCCACTACAAAGGGCCAAAGGAGGAACCTATTCCTCCCGAGATTGATGTAGGGGAATTTTGTCCCATTAAATTTAGGCCTTTTGATTACTTTTGCTTGCCACAAAGGAAGCTTGCTGCCGAACATAGGGAATATGAGATGAGATTTTGCGACATATCGTACCACGATGGCTATCCCTAAATCTATCTTGTATCGTGCCTAGCTAGGGGCGTAAAACGATAACGCTTGTTGGGAGGCAACCCAATTTTATGTTTTTTGTTTTTGTTGCTGTTAGGGAATAAATATTGCATCTAGCCTCTGATTAGATGGGGTTTCTTGTTTTGTTTAGTGTTTGTGCCAAGTAGAACCTTTGGTAAGACTTGTGTGAAGTTTATATGATCTTGCTGTAAAAAACAGAATCGTTAGCGCTCGCTAAAGTAGACTTCAGATTTTACTGGAGCGTGCTTTTTTGTTGATTATTTTTGCTGCTGATTGGTAGACAAATTTCGCAAATTTACCAATTTAGTTTGAAGTTTTTGGAGTCCCATAAGTAGGCGAACCCAGCAGATTACTACAGATTGTTCTGTTTTTGACAGATTCTGTTTTTCGTGTGTTGTTTGCTTATTCCGATGCATCTATGAGTAATATTGGAGGATATGAACCATAGAGAACTTGGAGTACAGTAGGTTTAACACCAATAAAAACAAATAATGAAATCATTGCTGTACCTTTGAGTAGTGGTTTGCTTTTTCATACTAACGGAGCTCACGAGAATTTTTGTCTAAGTTTTGTGTTGTGAAGTTTTCAAGTTTTGAGTATTGCTTTGATGGACTATGGAACAAGGAGTAGCAAAGGCCTAAGCTTGGGGATGCCCATGGCACCCCAAGTAAATTCAAGATAATCAAAAGCCTAAGCTTGGGGATGCCCCGGGAAGGCATCCCCTCTTTCGTCTTCATCCATCGGTAACTATACTTGGAGCTATATTTTTATTCGCAACACGTTATGTGTTTTGCTTGGAACGTCTTGTATAATTTGAGTCTTTGCTTGTTAGCTTGCCACAATCATACTTGCTGGACACACCTATTTGAGAGAGTTAAATATGGCCTAGAAATTGTTAGAACACTCTATGTGCTTCACTTATATCTTTTGAGTTGAATAGTTTTTGCTCTAGTGCTTCACTTATATCTTTTAGAGCATGGTGGCGGTAATATTCTGTAGAAATTGTTGAACTCTCATGCTTCACTTATATCTATTTGAGAGTCTATTAAAACAACATGTTAAGGTGTTTAGGCTAAAGAAATTAGTCTTCGCATGATAAACATCCAATGTCAATGTAGAGAAAAAAATTCACATCATGTGCATTGAATAGAAAGAGATGTTGGATGGTTGATAATTGTTTTGAGACATGAGGATAGTGATATTAGAGTCATGCTAGTGGAGTTATTATGAAATTGAGAAATACTTGTGTTAAGGTTAGTAATTCCCGTAGCATGCACGTATGGTGAACCGTTGTGTGACTAAGTTAAAGCATGAGGTATTTGTAGAGTGTCAACCTTTGTGTGGAGGTCGGGGTCGCGCGATGGTTAACTCCTACCAACCTCCCCCCTAGGGGCATGCGTTCACTGCTTTGTTTTGATGACTCGTAGATGTTTTCAATAAGTATATGAGTTCTTATGACTAATGTTGAGTCCATGGATTATACGCACTCTCACCCTTCTACCATTGCTAGCCTCTCTTGTACCGCGCAACTTTCGTCGGTGCCATAAACCCACTATATATCCTTCCTCAACACAGCCACCATATTGTTCCTCAAAACAGCCACCATACCGACCTATCATGACAGTTCCATAGCCATTCCGAGATATATTGCCATGCAACTTTCCACCGTTCCATTTATATGACACGCATCATATTGTCATATTGCCATGCATGATCATGTAGTTGACGTCGTATTTGTGGAAAGGCCACCATGCATAATTTATCATACTTGTCACTCTTGTTTCATTGCACATACCGGTACACCGCTGGAGGCATTCACATAGAATCATACTTTGTTGTTGTAGTATCGAGTTATAATTTCATGTTGTAATGAAAGTGTGATGATCATCATTATTAGAGCATTGTCCCTTGGGAGGAAAGGCTAAATCTATAAAGCCCCTCCGCAAAAAAAGAAAAAAAAGGAAAAAAGAAAAGAAAAAGGGACAATTGCTACTATCTTTTTCCACACTTGTGCTTCAAAGTAGCACCATGATCTTCATTGTAGAGAGTCTCAGGCTTAGTCACTTTTATATACTAGTGGGAATTTTCGTTATAGAACTTGGCTTGTATATTCCAACGATGGGCTTCCTCAAATGCCCTAGGTCTTCGTGAGCAAGCAAGTTGGATGCACACCCACTAGTTTCTTTTGTTGAGATTTCATTCATATTTAGTTCTAGTGCATCTGTTGCATGGCAATCCCTACTCACTAGCATTGATATCTATTGATGGGCATCGCCATAGCCCGTTGATACGCCTAGTCGATGTGAGACTATCTTCCTCTTTTTGTCTTCTCCACAACCACCTCTATTCCACCCATAGTGCTATATCCATGGCCCACGCTCATGTATTGCGTGAAAGTTGAAAGGTTTGAAAAGATAGAGCATGAAAACAAATGCTTGGCTGAAATCGGGGTTGTGCATGATATGAATATTTTGTTTGATAATAAGGGAGCATAGCCAACACTATATGATTTTGTAGGGATAACTTTCTTTAGCCATAGTATTTTGAGAAGACATGATTGCTTTGTTAGTATTGCTTGAAGTATTATTATTTCTTATGTCAATATAGACTTTTGTGTTGAATCTTTCAGATCTGAACATTCATGCCACAATTAAGAGAATTACATTGAAAAACTATATTGGTTAGCATTCCACATCAAAAAGTCTTTCTTTATCATTTACCTACTCGGGGACGAGCATGAATTAAGCTTGGGGATGCTTGATGCGTCTCCAACGTATCTATATTTTTTTTATTGTTCCATGCTATTATTTATGAAGTGTTGGATGTTTAATGGGCTTTATCATTCACTTTTATATCATTTTCGGGACTAACCTACTAACCCAAAGGCCAGTCCAGATTGCTGTTTTTTTGCCTATTTCAGGGTTTTGCAGAAAAGGAATATCAAACGGAGTCCAAACAGAATGAAAACTTCGCAAGAGATATTTTTGGAGAAAATCACGCACGGAAAGCGTCAGGACCAAGTCAGGGAACAACTAGGCTGCCCTCGAGGGTTGGGGGCGCGCCCCCCTTCCCAGGGCGCGCTTCCCCTGGCTCGAGGCTGGCCCACACGGCCCCGGATGCCCTCCTTCTTCCTATATATACATACGTACTCCAGAAACTCCATACGCAGAGAGAAAACCCTAATTCCACCGCCGTAGCTTCTGTTCCCGTGGAGATCCCATCTTGGAGCCTGTTCCGGGAGGGGGATCCATCACGGAGGCCTTCATCATCATCATCATCGCCCTCACCATGAGTTGTGAGTAGTTTACCACAAACCTTCGGGTCAATTGCTAGTATCTAGATGGCTTCTTCTCTCTCTCTGGATCTCAATACAAAGTTCTCCTCGGTCTTCGAGGAGATCTATTCGATGTAATCTTTTTTTGCGGTGTGTTTGTCGAGATCCGATGAACTGTGAGTTTATGATCAAGGTTATCTATGAAAGATATTTGGTTCTTCTCTGAACTTTTTATGTGTGCTCATAATATCCTTGCAAGTCTCTTCGAATTATTGGTTTGGTTTGGCCTAGTAGATCTATAGTTCTTGCAATGGGAGAAGTGCTTGGCTTTGGGTTCAATCTTGCGGTGTCCTTTCCCAGTGACAGTAGGGGCAGCAAGGCACGTATTGTTATTGTTGCCATCGAGGATAAAAAGATGGGGTTTTCATCATATTGCTTGAGTTTATCCCTCTACATCATGTCATCTTGCTTAAGGTGTTACTCTGTTCGTATGAACTCAATACACTAGATGCATGCCGGATAGCAGTCGATGTGTGGAGTAATAGTAGTAGATGCAGGCAGGAGTCGGTCTACTTGTCTCGGACGTGATGCCTATATACAATG
Organism: Secale cereale; assembly: GCA_902687465.1. Lineage (NCBI taxonomy): Eukaryota > Viridiplantae > Streptophyta > Magnoliopsida > Poales > Poaceae > Secale > Secale cereale. The sequence continues at coordinate 539,769,475 of LR738710.1, read as the reverse complement.
ATCATGCCTAGATAGTCTCATAATTACTCGCTTTTCTATCAATTGCTCGACAGTAATTTGTTTACCCGCCGTAGAATATCGCTATCATGAGAGAAGCCACTAGAGAAAACTATGGCCCCCGGGTCTATTCTCAACATATCAATCTACATCTACTTTACTTTTCTTGCTTTTATTTGTTGTTTTATTAAACCAAAAATACCAAAAATATAATTATTATCTCTATCAGATCTCACTCTCGTAAGTGACCATAAAGGGATTGACAACCCCTTATCGCGTTGTCTACGAAGTTCTTATTTGTTTGTGCAGGTGCGAGGGACTCACGCATGGTCTCCTACTGGATTGATACCTTGGTTCTCAAAAACTGAGGGAAATACTTATGCCACTGTGCTGCATCTCCCTTTCCTCTTCGAGGGAATACAACGCAAGTCAAGAGGTAGCAAATATCACATTTGCAGAATTGAACCAAGCAGTTAATTGAACACCACATTGCACGACATATAGAACATATACACTATAGTAGAAGATTGCATGGTGAAAGTAGATAGCACAATTCACAAGAATTTGTTACGGAAAGGCAGTAGCTAGCAAACTGAATATGGGTCCTTATAGTGAGCTAATAAGACAAGCTACTCCTCATTGTCGGAGATATCGATGACGATTGGCTCCTTGGACATGGAAGAGGGCGAGGCCTCTGCATCGTAGGTGCCCTCGTTGTAGTGGTGAGTTGCCTGAGCTGCTCTGGGCACTGATAACCCACAAGTGTAGGGGATCGCAACAATTTTCGAGGGTAAAGTATTCAACCCAAATTTATTGATTGGACACAAGGGGAGCCAAATAATACTCTTAAGTATTAGCAGCTGAGTTGTCAATTCAACCACACCTGCAAACTTAGTATCTGCAGCAAGGTAGTTTAGTAGCAAAGTAATATGGAGGTAACGGTAACAACAATAAAAGTAATGGTAGTGTTTTTGTAGTTTTTGTAAAAGTAGTAGCGAAAAAGTAAATAAGCAACAAGCAATATGTGAAAAGCTCGTAGGCATTGGATCGGTGATGGGGAATTATGTCGGATGCAATTCATCATGTAAAAGTTATAACCTAGGGTGACACGGAACTAATGTATTCCGAATATAGTCATACATGCTTATGGAAAAGAACTTGCATGACATCTTTTGTCCTACCCTCCCGTGGTAGCGGGGTCCTAGTGGAAACTAAGGGATATTAAGGCCTCCTTTTAATAGAGTACCGGACCAAAGCATTAACACATAGTGAATACATGAACTCCTCAAACTTCGGTCATCATCGGGAGTGGTCCCGATTATTGTCACTTCGGGGTTGCCGGATCATAACACATAGTAGGTAACTATAGACTTGCAAGATAGGATCAAGAACACACATATATTCATGAAAACATAATAGGTTCAGATCTGATATCATGGCACTCGGGCCCTAGTGACAAGCATTAAGCATAACAAAGTCATAGCAACATCAATCTTAGAACATAGTGGATACTAGGGATCAAACCCTAACAAAACTAACTCGATTACATGGTAAATCTCATCCAACCCATCACCGTCCAACAAGCCTACGATTGGACTACTCATGCACGGCGGTGAGCATCATGGAATTGGTGATGGAGGAAGGTTGATGATGATGATGGCGACGATCTCCACTCTCCGGAGCCCCAAACGGACTCTAGATCAGTCCTCCCGAGAGAGATTAGGGCTTGGCGGCGGCTCCTATCGTAAAACGCGATAATTCTTCCTCTCCGATTTTTTCTCTCCCCGAAAGTGAATATATGGAGTCTGGGGGTACGTCTATGGAGCATCAGGGGCCCCACCAGGAAGGGGGCGCGCCCAGGGGGAGGGGGCGCGCCCCCCACCCTTGTGGACAGGGTGTGGGGCCCCTGACGTAGACCTTTCCGCAGATATTTTTTATATTTTCCAAAACAATTCGCCGTGGATTTTCAGGTCATTCCAGGAACTTTTTATTTCTGCACAAAAACAACACCATGGCAGTTCTGCTGAAAACAGCGCCAGTCCGGGTTAGTTCCATTCAAATCATGTAAGTTAGAGTCTAAAACAAGGGTAAAAGTGTTTGGAAAACTAGATACGTTGGAGACGTATCAAGCACCAACCTTCTGGCTCTCGAGATGAGGTAAGCACATGCACGCTGAGAAAACACCTCGTAGTCTTCTCGAAGGCACTGACGGTGGCCTCGAGAAAATTCCACGAACTGTCATTTAAAGCAGCCAACCGCGTCGCGGCGTTGGCGCGCGAGGCGTCAACAGTGGCCTCGACGGCGAGTTGCTCCTCCAAGATCTGGGGGTCGACACGAATGGCAGCCATCGCGACCTCATACGCGCGTGCGGCCACGATTTACTTCTCCGCTGCCAAATGCTCCGTGAGGTCCTGGCTATACTGCGTGCACCATGGCTTAGGCCGACGCTTATGTGGTGGAGGGGTCGGTGATTTGGGTGGGAGGTGTCGTGCTCGTGCCGGCGGTCGGGGCATGTGGGATGTGGAAGAAGGAAAAGGATGGGGGTCGGGTGTGGATTACCTACCTGGATAGGCGAGGCCGAGCAGCGTGAAGGAGGGTCGCCCGCGAGGAGGCGGTGGTGCTGCAAGCAAGGAGTGAAGGTTTCAACTTGGAAAGGAAGGCGGAAAGAGGGGAAATGTGGCTTTTGGTAAGGGGGGCAGGAATGTAGATATTTCCGCATAAGCCGAAAATTTGGAATCCCTTCACACAAAAAACTGGCGCGCAAAGTGTCATCAGACACGATCCCTTATTCAGACACGGTCCAAAGATATTTTGTGCTGCATCTCAGATGATTGGTTCTAATAAACTGTGTGGGATCTACTTGATTTTTGGTTTTGATTTGAATTACATAATGGCGTCATAGGGACCATGGACGGTGTTTGAATTGCTAGACCTTTTATCTGCGGTGATCATAAAATAATTGGAATTATTTAGGGTTCGTTTGGACATTTTTATGCATTAAGTGAGTTTTCAATGCATTTATGTGCATAATCCAAATTTGAACTACATGTGCATGCTCCAGTGCATATAAATTCGTTGAAAAATCAAATATTTGTCCTTGGGTGCATGCTTAGGTCCCATGCAAGAAATGGGAATGAATTTCAAACACCATGGCACCGTTGATTGCCGGCAAAACATTGAGATGCATGGTTTTTAAACTCTAGTAAATCCAAAACTCGTCCGAAATTCATGAAACTTGGCATGCTATCATTGAGCGGCATCAACATGCCGTGGTACAAATTTTGTCCCATTTGGGGAAGGTTTGGGTATATGCTTCTCACAAACTGGAGCTTCTCACAACAAGCATGATGGTTTTCGGTAGGGAACGTCCCACCTTTGGGGACAAAACGATATCCATTGCCTCTTATTGCTTTCAAGTTTTTTTTCTTGTGTCAACATAGAACAACATGTGTGTTGTGTGATTTTTTGTGATTTTTCGAGGTTCGTTTGGACATTTTATTTATTAAGTGAGTTTTCAATGTATTTATGTGCATAATTCAAACTTGAACTACATGTGCATGCTCCAGTGCAAATAAATTCGTTGAAAAATCAAATCTTTGTCCTTGGGTGCATGCTTAGGTCCCATGCAAGAAATAGGAATGAATTTCAAACACCATGGCACCGTTGATTGCCGGCAAAACATTGAGATGTGTGGTTTTTAAACTCTAGTAAATCCAAAACTCGTCTGAAATTCATGAAACTTGGCATGCTATCATTGAGCGGCATCAACATGCCGCGGTACAAGTTTTGTCCCATTTGGGGAAGGTTTGGGTATATGCTTCTCACAAACCGGAGCTTCTCACAACAAGCATGATGGTTTTCGGTACGGAACGTCCCACCTTTGGGGACGAAACGATATCCATTGCCTCTTATTGGTTTCAAGTTTTTTTCTCGTGTGAACATAGAACAACAGGAGTGGTGTGTGATTTTTTATGATTTTTCGGGGTTCGTTTGGACACTTTATGCATTAAATGAATTTTCAATGCAATTACGTGCATAATTGAAACTTGAACTACATGTGCATGCTCCAGTGCATATAAATTCGTTGAAAAATCAAATCTTTGTCCTTGGGTTCATGCTTAGGTCACATGCAAGAAATGGGAATGAATTTCAAACACCATGGCACCGTTGATTGCCGGCAAAACATTGAGATGTGTGGTTATTAAACTCTAGTAAATCCAAAACTCGTCCGAAATTCATGAAACTTTGCATGCTATCATTGAGCGGCATCAACATATCGTGGTACAAATTTTGCCCCATTTGGGGAAGGTTTGGGTATGTGCTTCTCACAAACCGGAGCTTCTCTCAACAAGCATGATGGTTTTCTGTAGGGAACGTCCCACCTTTGGGGACGAAATGATATCCATTGCCTCTTATTGGTTTCAATTTCTCTCATGTCAACATAGAACAACATGATTGTTGTGTCAATTTTTTTGTTTTTCGGGGTTCGTTTGGACATTTTTATGCATTAAGTGAGTTTTTAATGCATTTATGTGCATAATTCAAACTTGAACTACATGCGCATGCTCCAGTGCATATAAATTCATTGAAAATCAAATCTTTGTCCTTGGGTGCATTATTTGGTCCCATGCAAGGAATGGGAATGAATTTCAAACACCATGGCTCCGTTGATTGCCGGCAAAACATTGAGATGCCTAGTTTTTAAATTCTAGTAAATCCAAAACTCGTCTGAAATTCATGAAACTTGGCATGCTATCATTGAGCGGCATCAACATGTCGTGGTACAAATTTTGTCCCATTTGGGGAATGTTTGGATATATGCTTCTCACAAACCGGAGCTTCTCACAACAAGCATGATGGTTTTCGGTAGGGAACGTCCCACCTTTGGGGACCAAACGATATCCATTGCTTCTTATTGCGTTCAAGTTTTTTTCTCCTGTCAACATAGAACAACAGGAGTGTTGTGTGAATTTTTGTGATTTTTCGTTGTTCGTTTGGACATTTTGTGCATTAAATGAGTTTTCAATGCATTTACGTGCATAATTCAAACTTGAACTACATGTGCATGCTCCAGTGCATATAAATTCATTGAAAAATCAAATATTTGTCCTTGGGTGCATGCTTAGGTCCCATGCAAGAAATGGGAATGAATTTCAAACACCATGGCATTGTTGATTGCCGGCAAAACATTGAGATGCGTGGTTTTTAAACTCTAGTAAATCCAAAACTTGTCTGAAATTCATGAAACTTGGCATGCTATCATTGAGCGGCATGAACATGCCGTGGTACAAATTTTTTCCCATTTGGGGAAGGTTTGGGTATATGCTTCACACAAACTGGAGCTTCTCACAACAAGCATGATGGTTTTTGGTAGGGAACGTCCCACCTTTGGGGACGAAAGGATATCCATTGCCTCTTATTGGTTTCAATTTTTTTTCTCATGTCAACATAGAACAACATGATTGTTGTGTGAATTTTTGTGATTTTCGGGGTTCGTTTGGATATTTTTATGCATTAAGTGAGTTTTTAATGCATTTATGTGCATAATTCAAACTTGAACTACATGTGCATGCTCCAGTGCATATAAATTCATTGAAAAATCAAATCTTTGTCCTTGGGTGCATGCTTAGGTCCCATGCAAGAAATGGGAATGAATTTCAAACACCATGGCTCCGTTGATTGCCGGCAAAACATTGAGATATCTGGTTTTAAATTCTAGTAAATCCAAAACTCGTCTGAAATTCATGAAACTTGGCATGCTATCATTGAGCGGCATCAACATGTCGTGGTACAATTTTTGTCCCATTTGGGGAATGTTTGGGTATATGCTTCTCACAAACCGGAGCTTCTCACAACAAGCATGATGGTTTTCGGTAGGGAACGTCCCACCTTTGGGGACGAAACGATATCCATTGCTTCTTATTGTTTTCAATTTGTTTTTCTCGTGTCAACATAGAACGACAGGAGTGTTGTGTGAATTTTTGTGATTTTTCGGTGTTCGTTTGGACATTTTGTGCATTAAATGAGTTTTCAATGCATTTACGTGCATAATTCAAACTTGAACTACATGTGCATGCTCTAGTGCATATAAATTCGTTGAAAAATCAAATCTTTGTCCTTGGGTGCATGCTTAGGTCCCATGCAAGAAATGGGAATGAATTTCAAACACCATGGCAACGTTGATTGCCGGCAAAACATTGAGATGCATGGTTTTTAAACTCTAGTAAATCCAAAACTCGTCCGAAATTCATGAAACTTGGCATGCTATCATTGAGCGGCATCAACATGCCATGGTACAAATTTTGTCCCATTTGGGGAAGGTTTAGGTATATGCTTCTCACAAACCGGTGCTTCTCACAACAAGCATCATGGTTTTCGGTAGGGAACGTCCCACCTTTGGGGACGAAACGAAATCCATTGCCTCTTATTGGTTTCAATTTTTTTTTCTCATGTCAACATAGAACAACATGAGTGTTGTGTGAATTTTTGTGATTTTCGGGGTTCGTTTGGACATTTTTATTCATTAAGTGAGTTTTTAATGCATTTATGTGCATAATTCAAACTAGAACTACATGCGCATGCTCCAGTGCATATAAATTCATTGAAAAATCAAATATTTGTCCTTGGGTGAATGATTAGGTCCCATGCAAGAAATGGGAATGAATTTCAAACACCATGGCTCCGTTGATTGCCGGAAAAACATTGAGATGTCTGGTTTTTAAATTCTAGTAAATCCAAAACTCGTCTGAAATTCATGAAACTTGGCATGCTATCATTGAGCGGCATCAACATGCCGTGGTACAAATTTTGTCCCATTTGGGGAATGTTTGGATATATGCTTCTCACAAACCGGAGCTTCTCACAACAAGCATGATGGTTTTCGGTAGGGAACGTCCCACCTTTGGGGACGAAACGATATCCATTGCGTCTTATTGCTTTCAATTTGTTTTTCTCATGTCAACATAGAACAACAGGAGTGTTGTGTGAATTTTTGTGATTTTTCGGTGTTCGTTTGGACATTTTGTGCATTAAATGAGTTTTCAATGCATTTACGTGCATAATTCAAACTTGAACTACATGTGCATGCTCCAGTGCATATAAATTCGTTGAAAAATCAAATCTTTGTCCTTGGGTGCATGCTTAGGTCCCATGCAAGAAATGGGAATGAATTTCAAACACCATGGCACCGTTGATTGCCGACAAAACATTAAGATGCATGGTTTTTAAACTCTAGTAAATCCAAAACTCGTCCGAAATTCATGAAACTTGGCATGCTACCATTGAGCGGCATCAACATGCCGTGGTACAAATTTTGTCCCATTTGCGGAAGGTTTGGGTATATGCTTCTCACAAACCGGAGCTTCTCACAACAAGCATCATGGTTTTCGGTAGGGAACGTCCCACCTTTGGGGACGAAACGATATCCATTGCCTCTTATTGGTTTCAATTTTTTTTTCTCATCTCAACATAGAACAACATGAGTGTTGTGTGAATTTTTGTGATTTTCGGGGTTCGTTAGGACATTTTTATTCATTAAGTGAGTTTTTAATGCATTTATGTGCATAATTCAAACTTGAACTACATGCGCATGCTCCAGTGCATATAAATTCATTGAAAAATCAAATATTTGTCCTTGGGTGCATGATTAGGTCCCATGCAAGAAATGGGAATGAATTTCAAACACCATGGCTCCGTTGATTGCTGGAAAAACATTGAGATGTCTGGTTTTTAAATTCTAGTAAATCCAAAACTCATCTGAAATTCATGAAACTTGGCAAGGTATCATTGAGCGGCATCAACATGCCGTGGTACAAATTTTGTCCCATTTGGGGAATGTTTGGATATATGCTTCTCACAAACCGGAGCTTCTCACAACAAGCATGATGGTTTTCGGTAGGGAACGTCCCACCTTTGGGGACGAAACGATATCCATTGCTTCTTATTGCTTTCAAGTTTTTTTCTCCTGTCAACATAGAACAACAGGAGTGTTGTGTGAATTTTTGTGATTTTTCGGTGTTCGTTTGGACATTTTGTGCATTAAATGAGTTTTCAATGCATTTACGTGCATAATTCAAACTTGAACTACATGTGCATGCTCCAGTGCATATAAATTCATTGAAAAATCAAATATTTGTCCTTGGGTGCATGCTTAGGTCCCATGCAAGAAATGGGAATGAATTTCAAACACCATGGCATTGTTGATTGCCGGCAAAACATTGAGATGTGTGGTTTTTAAACTCTAGTAAATCCAAAACTCGTCTGAAATTCATGAAACTTGGCATGCTATCATTGAGCGGCATCAACATGCCGTGGTACAAATTTTGTCCCATTTGGGGAAGGTTTGGGTATATGCTTCACACAAACCGGAGCTTCTCACAACAAGCATGATGGTTTTCGGTAGGGAACGTCCCACCTCTGGGACGAAAGGATATCCATTGCCTCTTATTGGTTTCAATTTTTTTTCTCATGTCAACATAGAACAACATGATTGTTGTGTGAATTTTTGTGATTTTCGGGGTTCGTTTGGACATTTTTATGCATTAAGTGAGTTTTTAATGCATTTATGTGCATAATTCAAACTTGAACTACATGCGCATGCTCCAGTGCATATAAATTCATTAAAAATCAATTCTTTGTCCTTGGGTGCATGCTTAGGTCCCATGCAAGAAATGGGAACGAATTTCAAACACCATGGCTCCGTTGATTGCCGGCAAAACATTGAGATATCTGGTTTTAAATTCTAGTAAATCTAAAACTCGTCTGAAATTCATGAAAATTGGCATGCTATCATTGAGCGGCATCAACATGTCGTGGTACAATTTTTGTCCCATTTGGGGAATGTTTGGGTATATGCTTCTCACAAACCGGAGCTTCTCACAACAAGCATGATGGTTTTTGGTAGGGAACGTCCCACCTTTGGGGACGAAACGATATCCATTGCTTCTTATTGCTTTCAAGTTTTTTTCTCTTGTCAACATAGAACAACAGGAGTGTTGTGTGAATTTTTGTGATTTTTCGAAGTTCGTTTGGACATTTTGTGCATTAAATGAGTTTTCAATGCATTTACGTGCATAATTCAAACTTGAACTACATGTGCATGCTCCAGTGCATATAAATTCGTTGAAAAATCAAATCTTTGTCCTTGGGTGCATGCTTAGGTCCCATGCAAGAAATGGGAATGAATTTCAAACACCATGGCACCGTTGATTGCCGGCAAAACATTGAGATGTGTGGTTTTTAAAGTCTAGTGAATCCAAAACTCGTCCGAAATTCATGAAACTTGGCATGCTATCATTGAGCGGCATCAACATGCCGCGGTACAAATTTTGTCCCATTTGGGGAAGGTTTGGGTATATGCTTCTCACAAACCGGAGCTTCTCACAACAAGCATCATGGTTTTCGGTAGGGAACGTCCCACCTTTGGGGACGAAACGATATCCATTGCCTCTTATTGGTTTCAATTTTTTTTCTCATGTCAACATAGAACAACATGAGTGTTGTGTGAATTTTTGTGATTTTCAGGGTTCGTTTGGACATTTTTATTCATTAAGTGAGTTTTTAATGCATTTATGTGCATAATTCAAACTTGCACTACATGCGCATGCTCCAGTGCATATAAATTCATTGAAAAATCAAATCTGTGTCCTTGGGTGCATGCTTAGGTCCCATGCAAGAAATGTGAATGAATTTCAAACACCATGGCTTCGTTGATTGCCAGCAAAACATTGAGATGTCTGGTTTTTAAATTCTAGTAAATCCAAAACTCGTCTGAAATACATGAAACTTGGCATGCTATCATTGAGCGGCATCAACATGCCGTGGTACAAATTTTGTCCCATTTGGGGAATGTTCGGGTATATGCTTCTCACAAACCGGAGCTTCTCACAACAAGCATGATGGTTTTCGGTAGGGAACGTCCCTCCTTTGGGGACGAAACGATATCCATTGCGTCTTATTGCTTTCAATTTGTTTTTCTCGTGTCAACATAGAACAACAGGAGTGTTGTGTGAATTTTTGTGATTTTTTGGTGTTCGTTTGGACATTTTGTGCATTAAATGAGTTTTCAATGCATTTACGTGCATAATTCAAACTTGAACTACATGTGCATGCTCCAGTGCATATAAATTCGTTGAAAAATCAAATCTTTGTCCTTGGGTGCATGCTTAGGTCCCATGCAAGAAATGGGAATGAATTTCAAACACCATGGCACCGTTGATTGCCGGCAAAACATTGAGATGCATGGTTTATAAACTCCAGTAAATCCAAAACTCGTCCGAAATTCATGAAACTTGGCATGCTATCATTGAGCGGCATCAACATGCCGTGGTACAAATTTTGTCCCATTTGGGGAAGGTTTGGGTATATGCTTCTCACAAACCGGAGCTTCTCACAACAAGCATCATGGTTTTCGGTAGGGAACGTCCCACCTTTGGGGACGAAACGATATCCATTGCCTCTTATTGGTTTCAATTTTTTTTTCTCATGTCAACATAGAACAACATGAGTGTTGTGTGAATTTTTGTGATTTTCGGGGTTCGTTTGGACATTTTTATTCATTAAGTGAATTTTTAATGCATTTATGTGAATAATTCAAACTTGAACTACATGCGCATGCTCCAGTGCATATAAATTCATTGAAAAAACAAATATTTGTCCTTGGGTGCATGATTAGGTCCCATGCAAGAAATGGGAATGAATTTCAAACACCATGGCTCCGTTGATTGCCGGAAAAACATTGAGATGTCTGGTTTTTAAATTCTAGTAAATCCAAAACTCGTCTGAAATACATGAAACTTGGCATGCTATCTTTGAGCGGCATCAACATGCCGTGGTACAAATTTTGTCCCATTTGGGGAATGTTTGGATATATGCTTCTCACAAACAGGAGCTTCTCACAACAAGCATGATGGTTTTCGGTAGGGAACGTCCCACCTTTGGGGACGAAACGATATCCATTGCTTCTTATTGCTTTCAAGTTTTTTTCTCCTGTCAACATAGAACAACAGGAGTGTTGTGTGAATTTTTGTGATTTTTCGGGGTTCGTTTGGACATTTTGTGCATTAAATGAGTTTTCAATGCATTTACGTGCATAATTCAAACTTGAACTACATGTGCATGCTCCAGTGCATATAAATTCATTGAAAAATCAAATATTTGTCCTTGGGTGCATGCTTAGGTCCCATGCAAGAAATGGGAATGAATTTTGAACACCATGGCATTGTTGATTGCCGGTAAAACATTGAGATGTGTGGTTTTTAAACTCTAGTAAATCCAAAACTCGTCTGAAATTCATGAAACTTGGCATGCTATCATTGAGCGGCATCAACATGCCGTGGTACAAATTTTGTCCCGTTTGGGGAAGGTTTGGGTATATGCTTCACACAAACCGGAGCTTCTCACAACAAGCATGATGGTTTTCGGTAGGGAACGTCCCACCTTTGGGGACGAAAGGATATCCATTGCCTCTTATTGGTTTCAATTTTTTTTTCTCATGTCAACATAGAACAACATGATTGTTGTGTGAATTTTTGTGATTTTCGGGGTTCGTTTGGACATTTTTATGCATTAAGTGAAGTTTTAATGCATTTATGTGCATAATTCAAACTTAAACTACATGCGCATGCTCCAGTGCATATAAATTCATTGAAAAATCAAATCTTTGTCCTTGGGTGCATGCTTAGGTCCCATGCAAGAAATGGGAATGAATTTCAAACACCATGGCTCCGTTGATTGCCGGCAAAACATTGAGATATCTGGCTAGTAAATCCAAAACTCGTCTGAAATTCATGAAAATTGGCATGCTATCATTGAGCGGCATCAACATGTCGTGGTACAATTTTTGTCCCATTTGGGGAATGTTTGGGTATATGCTTCTCACAAACCGGAGCTTCTCACAACAAGCATGATGGTTTTCGGTAGGGAACGTCCCACCTTTGGGGACGAAACGATATCCATTGTTTCTTATTGCTTTCAAGTTTTTTTCTCGTGTCAACAAAGAACAACAGGAGTGTTGTGTGAATTTTTGTGATTTTTCGGAGTTCGTTTGGACATTTTGTGCATTAAATGAGTTTTCAATGCATTTACGTGCATAATTCAAACTTGAACTACATGTGCATGCTCCAGTGCATATAAATTCGTTGAAAAATCAAATCTTTGTCCTTGGGTGCATGCTTAGGTCCCATGCAAGAAATGGGAATGAATTTCAAACACCATGGCACCGTTGATTACCGGCAAAACAATGAGATGCGTGGTTTTTAAACTCTAGTAAATCCAAAACTCGTCCGAAATTCATGAAACTTGGCATGCTATCATTGAGCGGCATCAACATGCCGCGGTACAAATTTTGTCCCATTTGGGGAAGGTTTGGGTATATGCTTCTCACAAACCGGAGCTTCTCACAACAAGCATCATGGTTTTCGGTAGGGAACGTCCCACCTTTGGGGACGAAACGATATCCATTGCCTCTTATTGGTTTCAATTTTTTTTCTCATGTCAACATAGAACAACATGAGTGTTGTGTGAATTTTTGTGATTTTCACGGTTCGTTTGGACATTTTTATTCATTAAGTGAGTTTTTAATGCATTTATGTGCATAATTCAAACTTGCACTACATGCGCATGCTCCAGTGCATATAAATTCATTGAAAAATCAAATCTTTGTCTTTGGGTGCATGCTTAGGTCCCACGCAAGAAATGTGAATGAATTTCAAACACCATGGCTTCGTTGATTGCCAGCAAAACATTGAGATGTCTGGTTTTTAAATTCTAGTAAATCCAAAACTCGTCTGAAATTCATGAAACTTGGCATGCTATCATTGAGCGGCATCAACATGCCGTGGTACAAATTTTGTCCCATTTGGGGAATGTTTGGGTATATGCTTCTCACAAACCGGAGCTTCTCACAACAAGCATGATGGTTTTCGGTAGGGAACGTCCCACCTTTGGGGACGAAACGATATCCATTGCTTCTTATTGCTTTCAAATTTTTTTTCTCGTGTCAACATAGAACAACAGGAGTGTTGTGTGAATTTTTGTGATTTTTCGGTGTTCGTTTGGACATTTTGTGCATTAAATGAGTTTTCAATGCATTTACGTGCATAATTCAAACTTGAACTACATGTGCATGCTCCAGTGCATATAAATTCATTGAAAAATCAAATCTTTGTCCTTGGGTGCATGCTTAGGTCCCATGCAAGAAATGGGAATGAATTTCAAACACCATGGCACCGTTGATTGCCGGCAAAAGATTGAGATGCATGGTTTTTAAACTCTAGTAAATCCAAAACTCGTCAGAAATTCATGAAACTTGGCATGCTATCATTGAGCGGCATCAACATGCCGTGGTACAAATTTTTTCCCATTTGGGGAAGGTTTGGGTATATGCTTCTCACAAACCGGAGCTTCTCACAACAAGCATCATGGTTTTCGGTAGGGAACGTCCCACCTTTGGGGACGAAACGATATCCATTGCCTCTTATTCGTTTCAATTTTTTTTCTCATGTCAACATAGAACAACATGAGTGTTGTGTGAATTTTTGTGATTTTCGGGGTTCGTTTGGACATTTTTATTCATTAAGTGAGTTTTTAATGCATTTATGTGCATAATTTAAACTTGCACTACATGCGCATGCTCCAGTGCATATAAATTCATTGAGAAATCAAATCTTTGTCCTTGGGTGCATGCTTAGGTCCCATGCAAGAAATGGGAATGAATTTCAAACACCATAGCTCCGATAATTGCCGGCAAAACACTAAGATGTCTGGTTTTTAAATTCTAGTAAATCCAAAACTCGTCTGAAATTCATGAAACTTGGCAAGCTATCATTGAGCGGCATCAACATGCCGTGGTACAAATTTTGTCCCATTTGGGGAATGTTTGGGTATATGCTTCTCACAAAGCGGAGCTCCTCACAACAAGCATGATGGTTTTCGGTAGGGAACGTCCCACCTTTGGGGACGAAAAGATATCCATTGCCTCTTATTGCTTTCAAGTTTTTTTCTCGTGTCAACATAGAACAAGAGGAGTGTTGTGTGAATTTTTGTGATTTTTCGGGGTTCGTTTGGACATTTTTATGCATGAAGTGAGTTTTCAATGCATTTATGTGCATAATTCAAACTTGAACTACATGCGCATGCTCCAGTGCATATAAATTTGTTGTAAAATCAAATCTTTGTCCTTGGGTGCATGCTTAGGTCCTATGCAAGAAATGTGAATGAATTTCAAACACCATGGCACCGTAGATTGCTGGCAAAACATTGAGATGCCTGGTTTTTTAATTCTAGTAAATCCAAAACTCGTCTGAAATTCATGAAACTTGGCATGCTGTCATGTAGCGGCATTAACATGCCGTGGTACAAATTTTGTCCCATTTGGGGAAGTTTTGGGTATATGCTTCTCACAAACCGAAGCTTCTCACAACAAGCATGATGGTTATCGGTAGGGAATGTCCCACCTTTGGGGACGAAAGGATATCCATTGCCTCTTATTGATTTCAAAGTTTTTTCTTGTGTCAACATAAAACAATAGGAGTGTTGTGTGAATTTTTGTGATTTTTCAGGGTTCGTTTGGACATTTTATTTATTAAGTGAGTTTTCAATTCATTTATGTGCATAATTCAAACTTGAACTACATGCGCATGCTCCAGTGCATATAAATTCGTTGAAAAATCAAATCTTTGTCCTTGGGTGCATGCTTAGGTCCCATGCAAGAAATGGGAATGAATTTCAAACACCATGGCACTGTTTATTGCCGGCAAAACATTGAGATGCCTGGTTTTTAAATTCTAGTAAATCCAAAACTCGCCTGAAATTCTTGAAACTTGGCATGCTATCATGGAGCGGCATCAACATGCCGTGGTACAAATTTTGTCCCATTTGGGGTAGGTTTGTATAATTCAAACCGTGTGCGTTCGATTAACCATTCACGTGACGCCACATGCCTTGGTTTTAATGGCTATAGGAGGTGCCGTGTGGCAGTTGCTTGACTGAACGGGAGGCGTGCGAGCGTAGTCTGGTGCGCAGGCTCACTGGGAAACGTACAAGTTGTTCAACGCGGGATTTGTGCATCTCTTCAACGCAAACGGTTCAGATTACGATATGCAAATTAAAGCCAGACTTCGTTGCTAAGCCAAGAGACACTGCGATTTGTCAAAATATGCAGCTAAAAATCAATATCGCTATCTATTTTTTGCAACTAAAATTCAGTAATTAAGCATAGATTTCATTCATACTAGAGATTAAGCAGGAGTTCTCACCGGGAAGCGAGACAGCCTTGGACCGCCGCCCGCCTCGCTCCCACTGGTCTATATTAATGGCGCTGCCGAGTGGCCGCACCCCCCATCCTCGCCACACACACACTTCCTCTCTCTCCGCCCGCATCCTCGACGCCGCTTTGAGTCCTCTAATCCGCTAGTGTACGAGGATGCCGCCGAAGCGCCCCATCGGAGGGAGTGGTGACGCCGGGGCTGCTGAAGCACCGGAGCACGACGTGAATATGGAGACAGAGGTTCCCGTCCCCGCCGACGAGTTGGAGAATGAGGCTGCTAAGAAGCGGAGGTGGGTCGAGAAAGAACCGCAAGCGACTCCAACAGGCCTAGACTTCATCAACAACCTCCCCGATGATATGTTGATAGTCATCATATCCCTCCTCCCAATCAGAAATCAGGCAAGGACAGCAGCCATTTCCCGGCGGTGGCACACCCTTGTCGACCTCCTCCATGCCCACAAGCTCGGCCATGGCTATCGCCAAAGCTTGGATGCGTTCTCCGAGATCCTCGACAGTCACCATGGCCCAATCAAAGGCCTTATCGCGGGCAAGTTCCGTTCCAATGGCAAGGAGCGAGCCAAGCTTGACGAGTGGTTCCAATCCCGCGCCATAGATTAGCTCGAGAAGCTAAGTTATAATGATGGGCATATGAGCTTGCTGCCAACGTCCGCGCTCCGCTTCGCGCCCACGCTGCGTCTCGCCAAGTTCATGAACTGCCATCCCCCGCCCTTAATGACGCGCCCGCTCTTTTTCTACCATGACTGAAGCACCTCGAGCTCGTCGCCGTCCGCATCCCAAAGGATGACATGGAGCGCCTGCTCTGCGGCTGTACTGCACTCGAGTTCCTTCGTCTTCAGGCGATGAATTGGTCGAGTACCTTGCACATCACTTCTAGGACTCTCCGCACTATTTATGTGTGTTGTTGGTGCTGCAACGAGAGATCACAAAAGGTGGAGCACAATATGGTCATCCAGGACACACCTTCACTTGAGAGATTACTTGTAGTTGATCAACAAGGACCAACAAGAATCAATGTCATTTATGCCGAAATTGAAAGTGGTGGGCTACTCGTCTGTCAAATAGTACAACTTTCAGGTACAACAGTCGCCTTATATACCTCTCCTTCTTGATATCAACGTTATTTCTAGTTTTGAAGATGTATGTTCGTCTGTCATCCAGCGAAGCTTCACCCAGACACTGGGCACAGTGAAGGTCTTGGCACTAGAATCTATCGTGCCCAACCTAGACCAAGTTTTCAGTTGCCTGAGATGCTTTCCGTGCTTGAAGCAGCTGTATGTCGAGGTGATGTTCCTTTCCTGTTAAATGTTAACCATAAGGGAGTTCAATTTTTTACACCTTTTCCCAAGTTTACAATGACTATGTACTATGATTTCTGAAGGAACTTTGGAGGATTTTAGGACATACACCCCCACCCCATATTGGTTGCTTCATTCATATGGTTACAATCGTCCATAAGCATTTCTCCTTTGGATTCATCTATACTAGTTTTCTTGGGGAATTTTTCATCCAATCCAACCTCTCATGAAGAAGGCTACATGTTTCTAGATCGTAATCAAATTAATGCCCATGTTAATCATGACAGATTGAAGATGACACGTTGGTGCATTTTACAAATCCTGCAAACCAAATGGGCGTGTAGCAGTGTTCAAAACTTCATGTAGGCACCAACACGTTCTCTTCTTTTGCACTGCATATTAGGCCCGGTGGAAGATGTTGATAACGACAATCACATCGAATGCCTGGATCTGCATCTCTCAAATATTACTTTGAACTCCTACCGAGGGACCCCATCGGAGATTACACTAGCCATGTTCTTTCTTGCCAGAGCAAAGGTGCTGAGGGTACTGAGGTTGAACACGCATTTAATTAGGAAAGATCAATGGTATGATTATCAGAGGTGGCTGGTACTGCGGAATGGAAGTGTGATGTAGGGTGGAACCCTAATATGGAGATCTTTCATGAATTGGAGAGGAATCCCTCAAGAACATGAAGAACACAAGGAGAAGAACAAGAACAAACACTCAAATTGACTAGATCCAATCACACATATGCTAGATCCACATACATATAAGGTCACAAAGACCCAAAGACAACAAAAGGAAGATACATGGTAACTAGTTCATCCCAATCCTAAGAGGAAAGAGGTCTTGAATCCTTGGAGGATCTTCCCTAGATGGGGTCTTGAATCCACTAGGGATCTTCTCCAATTGAGGTCTTGATCTCCATGGGAGAGGTCTCTCTCTCTCTCTCTCTAAAGAGGAGGAAGAACAAGGAGCTAAGCCCTAGGATAATTCTAATCTTAGCTAAGTCTAAATGGAGGATGGGAAGGAGTATATATAGCCCTAGGCAAAGAGAGGGGCGAAATGGTAACACAAGGGCCAAGCCCACAGCAACACTCAGGGGGGCCCCGTGCGCACGGGGTAAGTGGAGCCCATGCGCACGGGGTATCCAAAGACCTGACGCGTGAGCCCGTGCGCACGGGGTCCATGAGGCCCGTGGGCACGGGGGCCCCGTGGGCACGATACAGGCCTATGCGCACGGGGGTCCTCAGGACCGCCTGCCTAGGAGGCTCGTGGGCACGGGGTCGAAGGGGCCCGTGCGCACGGTGTCGCCTGGGCAGCACCACTACTTCCACCTGTTGGCCTCCATCTTCCTCGTGGTATTCTCGTCCTTCTCCTTGGACTTGGTGATGGTCCCTAGCTTCTTGGTGATGGTCGTCCTCGTACCTAGTGATGCACAATGTTCGTGGTGAGGTAGCGACCATGTACAATGGATATACATGCCAAACTCGAAGAGGAGCGGGTTCACCTTAGGTCCACTTGGGGCATGAGGTGCTATGAAGGTGTACATGGAGATAGCCGTAGGATACTCCGTATCATCTCCTCCCCCTTGGGAAAGATCCATCCTCGGATCGTGAACCATATCGCCATGTACATGGTAGGAATGGATGGACTTGAAGTTGGACTTAGTGTATGACACGCCGCTCGCAAAGTAGTCCAAGGTGTCGTCGAAATGGTATACATGCAAAAAGAGCAAGCACATGGGACACTTGGAAATACAATGGTTAGGGGACACAAGGTGTCCATCAATTAAGCATGAGCCCGTCCAAAGAAATTGGTAGTGGCAATGAGCATGAATTGTAGCAAAATGAAAGAGCATGGTACAAAGCATTCATGTGATCAAGCTCATTGTGCAAGAAGGTGCAAATGCTACCATTGTGCAATATGATGTCGTAATGGGACGGTGTATCAAAAGCATGAACATGGTAATGGATGCTCAATGTGACTATGTGGTCATGCAATTGATAGTTGGCAATGTGGTCAATATGTATGAAGAGTCCATCAAGAAAGATCAGAACAAATTTGCTAAGGAAGTGCACAAGCTCATATATCATGGATGACATGGGAATACAATATGCAATAAGGCAATCATAATGCAAGTCATTCCATGCATAAGGTGCAAATTTTTCATGGGTAGTGTTGTACATTTGTTCGATGTCATGCCAAGAGTGGTAGACCGGAGGTGCATCCATGAAATCCAAGCATATGTGAGGATGGCTAACAAGGAAGGAATGCACCTTGATGAGGATGTCAAAAATGTTGTTGTCGCGCAACGTGTATGCCCTCACATGCCCAAGATGCGTCGTTATGGTACCACCTTGTGAATCCCTGCTACTTCTCGAGCTTGCGTTGTATTCCCTCGAAGAGGAAAGGGTGATGCAGCATAGTAGCGTAAGTATTTCCCTCGGTTTTTGGGAACCAAGGTATCAATCCAGTAGGAGACCACGCGCGAGTCCCTCGCACATGCACAAACAAATAAGAACTTCGCATCCAACATGATAAGGGGTTGTCAATCCCTTTACGGCCACTTATGAAAGTGAGATCTGATAGATAGGATAGTTTGATATTTTTGGTATTTTTGATATAAGAACAGAAAGTAAAAACAGCAAAGTAAAGTAGATTGTAGATTGATATGTTGAGAATAGACCCGGGGCCATAGGTTTCACTAGTGGCTTCTCTCATGATAGCAGAATTCTATGTTGGGTGAACAAATTACTGTCGAGCAATTGATAGAAAAGCGAATAATTATGAGAATATCTAGGCATGATTATTATATATAGGCATCACGTCCGTGACAAGTAGACCGAAACGATTCTGCATCTACTACTATTACTCCACACATCGTCGCTATCCAGCATGCATCTAGAGTATTAAGTTCATAAGAACCGAGTAATGCTTTAAGCAAGATGACATGATGTAGAGGGATAAACTCAAGAAATATGACATAAACCCCATCTTTTTATCCTCGATGGCAACAATACAATACGTGCCTTGCTGCCCCTGCTGTCATTGGGAAAGAACACCGCAAGATTGAACCCAAAGCCAAGCACTTCTCCCATTGCAAGAACTATAGATCTAGTAGGCCAAACCAAACAGATAATTCTAAGAGGCTTGCAAGGATATTATAATCATACATAAAAGAATTCAAAAAAGAACCAAATATTTCTCATAGATAATCTTGATCATAGACCCACAATTCATCGGATCTCGACAAACACACCGCAAAAAGATTACATCGAATAGATCTCCTCGAAGACCAAGGAGAACTTGGTATTGAGATCCAGAAAGAGAGAAGAAGCCATCTAGGTACTAATTATGGACCCGAAGGTCTGTGGTAAACTACTCACAACTCATGGTGAGGCGATGGTGTTGATGTAGAAGCACTCCGTGGAAGATTTCCCCCCCCCCTCCGGCGAAGCTCCGGAACAGGCCCCAAGATGGGATCTCACAGGAACAGAAGGTTGCAGCGGTGGAATTAGGGTTTTCTCTGTTGCTTCGATGTTTTCAAGGTACATGGGTATATATAGGAGGAAGGAGTACGTCGGTGGAGCAATGTGGGGCCCATGAGGTAGGGGCGCGCCTAGGGGGAGGGGTCACGCCCCCCACCCTCATGGGCACCACGTGTCCCCTCTGCTTTGGTTCTCAAGTCTCTCGCGAAGATATCGTTCCAAAAATAACTCTCCCGAAGGTTTTATTCCGTTTGGACTCCGTTCAATATTCCTTTTCTGCGAAACCCTGACATAGGCAAAAAATAGCAATCTGGACTGGGCCTTTGGGTTAATCGGTTAGTCCCAAAAATAATATAAAAGTGTATAATAAAGCCCATTAAACATCCGAAACATCATATATAATAGCATGGAACAATCAAAAATTTAGATACGTTGGAGACGTATCAAGCATCCCCAAGCTTAATTCCTGCTCGTCCTCGAGTAGGTAAATGATAAAAACAGAATTTTTGATGTGGAATGCTAACCAACATAATTTTCAATGTAATTCTCTTTATTGTGGCACGATTGTTCAGATCCAAAAGATTCAAGACAAAAGTCTATATTGACATAAGAAATAATAATACTTCAAGCATACTAACGAAGCAATCATCTCTTCTCAAAATAACATGGCTAAAGAAAGTTATCCCTACAAAATCATAGAGTCTGGCTATGCTCCCTCTTCATCACATAAAATATTCATATCATGCACAACCCCGGTTTCAGTCGAGCACTTGTTTTCATACTAAATTTTTTTGAACCTTTCAACTTTCACGCAATACATGAGCTTGAGCCATGGATATAGCACTATGGGTGGAATAGAATGGTGGTTGTGGAGAAGGCAAAAAGGAGGAATATAGTCTCACATCGACAAGGTGTATCAACGGGCTATGGAGATGCTCATCAATAGATATTAATGTGAGTGAGTAGGGATTGCCATGCAACGGATGCACTAGAGCTATAAATGCATGAAAGCTCAACAAAAGAAACTAAGTGGGTGTGCATCCAACTTGCTTGCTCATGAAGACCTAGGGAATTTGAGGAAGCCCATCATTGGAATATACAAGCCAAGTTATATAATGAAAATTCCCACTAGTATATGAAAGTGACTAAACATGAGACTCTCTATAATGAAGAACATGGTGCTACTTTGAAGCACAAGTGTGGAAAAAGGATAGTAGCATTGTCCCTTCTCTCTTTTCTCTCATTTTTTTGGAGGGGCTTTCTCTCTTTTTTTATCCCCTCCCTATATTTTTTTTGGGCCATCTTATTTTATTTGGCCTTTCCTCACATGGGACAATGCTCTAATAATGATGATCATCACACTTTTATTGATTTACAACTCGATATTACAACTCGATACTAGAACAAAGTATGACTCTATATGAATGCCTCCGGCGGTGTACCGGGATGTGCAATGAATCAAGAGCGACATGTATGAAAAATTATGCATGGTGGCTTTGCCACAAATACGATGTCAACTACATGATCATGCATGGCAATATGACAATATGAAGCATGTCATATGAACGGAACGGTGGAAAGTTGCATGGCAATATATCTCGGAATGGCTATGGAAATGCCATGATAGGTAGGTATGGTGGCTGTTTTGAGGAAGATATATGGTAGGTGTATGGTACCGGCGAAAGTTGTGCGGCACAAGAGAGGCTAGCAATGGTGGAAGGGTGAGAGTGCGTATAATCCATGGACTCAACATTAGTCATAAAGAACCCGTATACTTATTGCAAAAATTTACGAGTCATCAAAACAAAGCAATAAACGCATGCTCCTAGGGGGAGGTTGGTACGATTTAACCATCGCGCGCCCCCGACCTCCAACAAAGGATGACACTCTACAAATACCTCATGCTCTAACTTCGTCACATAGCGGTTCACCATACGTGCATGCTACGGGAATCACAAACTTTAACACAAGTATTTCTCAATTTCATAATATCTCCACTAGCATGACTCTAATATCATTAACCTCATATCTCAAAACAATCATCAAGTATCAAACTACTCATCATATTCAACGCACTTTGTATGAAAGTTTTTACTACATTCATCTTGGATGCCTATCATATTAGGACTAATTTTATAACCAAAGCACATTACCATGATGTTCTAAAAGACTCTCAAAAGGATATAAGTGAAGCATGAGAGATCAACAATTTCTACAAAATAAAATCACCACCGTGCTCTAAAAGATATAAGTGAAGCACTAGAGCAAAACTATTTAGCTCAAAATATATAAGTGAAGCACATAGACTGTTCTAACAAATTCTAGGCCATATTTATCTCTCTCAAAAAGGTGTGCCAGCAAGGATGATTGTGGCAAACTAACAAGCAAAGACTCAAATCATACATTACACTTCAAGTAAAACACATACCATGTGGTGAATAAAAATATAGTCCCGAGTATAGTTACCGATAGATGAAGACGAAACAGGGGATGCCTTCCCGGGGCATCCCCAAGCTTAGGCTTTTGGTTGTCCTTGAATTTTACCTTGGGGTGCCTTGGGCATCCCCAATCTTAGTCTCTTGCCACTCTTTGTTCCATAGTCCATCAAAGCCATACTCAAAACTTGAAAACTTCACAATGCAAAACTTAACCAAAAATCTCGTGAGCTCCGTTAGTATAAGAAAACAAACCACCACTCAAAGGTACTGTAATGAACTCATTCTTTGTTTATATTGGTGTAAACCTACTGTATTCCAACTTCTCTATAATTTATATCCTCCAATACTACTCATAGATTCATCAAAATAAGCAAACAACACACGAAAAACAGAATATATCAAAAACAGAACAGTCTGTAGTAATCCGTAACTTTCGCATACTTCTGTAACTCCAAAAAAATTGAAATAAATTGGTAAACGTGAGGAATTTGTCTATTAATCATCTGCAAAAAGAATCAACTAAATAGCACTCTCCAGTAAAATCGGGTGACCATTCTAGTGAGCGCTAACGTTTCTGTTTTTTGCAGCAAGATCATATAAACTTCACACAAGTCTTCCCAAAGGTTCTACTTGGCACAAACAATAATGAAAACACAAAACCACATCTAAATAGAATCTAGATGCAATTTTTATTCCTAAACAGAAACAAAAACAAAGAAAATAAAATTGGGTTTCCTCCCAACAAGCGCTATCGTTTAACGCCCCTAGCTAGGCACGATACAAGGATAGATCTAGGTATTACCATCTTTGGAAGGCAATCCATAAGTGGCTCTCATAATAGTTTCATAAGGTAATTTAATTTTATTTCTAGGAAAGTGTTCCATGCCTTTCCTTAACAGAAATTGGAATCTAATATTCCTTCCTTCATATCAATAATTGCACCAATCGTTCTAAGGAAAGGTCTACCAAGAATAATAGGACATGAAGGATTGCAATCTATATCAAGAACAATGAAATCTACGGGCACATAATTCCTATTGGAAACAATAATAACATCATTAATCCTTCCCATAGGTTTCTTAATAGTAGAATCCGCAAGATGCAAATTTAAAGAACAATCATCAAGCTCATGGAAACCTAACAAATCACACAAAGTTTTCGGGATAGTAGAAACACTTGCACCCAAATCACACAAAGCAAAGCATTCATGATCTTTAATTTTAATTTTAGTAGTAGGTTCCCATTCATCATAAAGCTTTCTAGGGATAGAAACTTCTAGTTCAAGTTTTTCTTCATAAGATTGCATCAAAGCATTAACTATGTGTTTTGTAAAAGTGCGGAGAATTTAGTACAGATTGCAACAAGGAAATACAATCAATCAAACAACAATTATCATAATTGAATCCCTTGAAATCCAAAGTAGTGGGTTCATCACTATGCAAGGTTATCTCTTCAATCCCACTTTTAAAAAATTTAGCATCAAGATCTAAAAACTCTGAATCATTAGGACGCCTTTTAATTAAAGTAGACTCATCTCCAGTCCCATCTTTATCAAGATTCATACTAGAAAACAAGGATCTAATAGGAGACACGTCAATAACTTTCAGATCTTCATCTTTATTTTCATGATAACTAGAAGAACACGCTTTTATAAAGCTTTCTTTTTTAGCACGCATCCTAGCGGTTCTTTCTTTGCATTCATCAATGGAAATTCTCATGGCTTTGAGAGACTCATTGACATCAAGAGTAATTCTATCCATGCTTCTAGCCAATTCATCAATCTTAAGCAATTTTTATTCAAGGAAAGCATTGAAATTCTTTTGCGAATTCATAAACTCTTTAACACTAGTTTCAAATTCAGAGGGCAACTTTTCATAAGAGTTATTGTAGGAATTACCATAATTATTAGAGGAATTACTAGGAAAAGGCCTAGGATTAAAGTTTCCTCTATAAGCATTGTTACCAAAATTATTCCTACCAACAAAATTCACATCCAAAGATTCATTATTATTTTCAATCAACGTGGATAAAGGCACATCATTAGGATCAGAAGAAGCACTCTTAGCAGCAAATAATTTCATAAGTTCATCATCGGTAACAGGAGCAATCGGAGTGCTAATAAAATCATTATTATTGATATTGGAGAAGTCACACAATTTGGTATTGTTCTGAGCCATAGTGACAAGCAAGCAATCCAACACACAAGCAAACAAGAAGCAAGCGAACGATAAACACACGGCAAAAAGAAGGGCAAATAAAACGGCAAGGGTGAAGTGGGGGAGAGGAAAATGAGAGGCAAAAAAATGTAATGCGAAGGATAAGGGTTTGTGATAGCTACTTGGTATATGACTTTTGCGTAAGCCTCACCGGCAACGGCGCCAGAAATTCTTCTTACTACTTCTCGAGCTTGAGTTGTATTCCCTTGAAGGGGAAAGAGTGATGCAGCACAATAGCGTAAGTATTTCCCTCAGTTTTGAGAACCAAGGTATCAATCCAGTAGGAGACCATGCGCGAGTCCCTCGCACCTACACAAACAAATAAGAAGTTCGCAGCCAACGCAATAAGGGGTTATCAATCCCTTTACGGTCACTTACGAAAGTGAGATCTGATAGATAGGATAGTTTGATATTTTTGGTATTTTTTATATAAGAACACAAAGTAAAAACAACAAAGTAAAGTAGATTGTAGCTTGATATGTTGAGAATAGACCCGCGGGCCATAGGTTTCACTAGTGGCTTCTCTCATGATAGAAGAATTCTATGGTGGGTGAACAAATTACTGTCGAGCAATTGATAGAAAAGCGAATAATTATGAGAATATCTAGGCATGATTATTATATATAGGCATCACGTCCGTGACAAGTAGACCGAAACGATTCTGCATCTACTACTATTACTCCACACATCGACCGCTATGCAGCATGCATCTAGAGTATTAAGTTCATAAGAATAGAGTAATGCTTTAAGCAAGATGACATGATCTAGAGGGATAAACTCAAGAAATATGACATAAAACCCATCTTTTTATCCTCGATGGCAACAATACAATACGTGCCTTGCTGCCTCTGCTATCATTGGGATAGGACACCGCAAGATTAAACCCAAAGCCAAGCACTTCTCCCATTGCAAGAACTACATATCTAGTATGCCAAACCCAACCAATAATTCGAAGAGACTTGCAAGGATATTATAATCATACATAAAAGAATTCAGAAAAGAACCAAATATTTCTCATAGATAACCTTGATCATAAACCCACAATTCATCGGATCTCGACAAACACACCGCAAAAAGATTACATCGGATAGATCTCCTCGAAGACCAAGGAGTACTTGGTATTGCGATCTAGAAAGAGAGAAGAAGCCATCTAGGTACTAACTATGGACCCAAAGGTCTGTGATAAACTACTCACAACTCATGGTGAGGCGATGGTGTTGATGTAGAAGCACTCCATGGAAGATCCCCCCTCCGGTGGAGCTCCGGAACAGTGTAATGCCCAGGATGGGACTATACCTCCTACGTGTCGAGACACGACTTAAAGGTATAAGCCCATTCTGGAATGATCTCAAGTTTGGTATCTTTGCACGACTCATGTAAAAATAGGGATGAAAATGCAAAAGGATAGTTGGCTTACACTCGCCACGTCACACAATACATTACATAAGCAAATCATCATTCATAACATCACAACCCGACTACGGGCGAAGATCCAAAAGAAAGATACCAAAAACATAAAGCCACAAGTCTGAATCGCCCCTAGTAGAAACCACTACTGATCGTCAAAAACGTCACAAGCATACGGCCACGCTCTTCATCGAACTCCCGGTGGAGTTCTGATCCATCTCCTGCATCATTCTCGGTTGAACCTGCATCTGGTGTTGTAGTATCTGTCAGCCACGAGGACTCAGCAATCCCATAACCATGGGTATCAAGACTAGCAAAGCTTTATGGGTAGGAAGAGGTAAAGTGGTGAGGTTGCAGCAGCGGCTAAGCATATTATGGTGGCTAGCTTACGAGTACAAGAATAATATGAGCATCTACGCAAACGGTCGCAACTAGTAATGATCGCTAAAGATCCTGAACTACCTACGAGTCAAACATAACCCCACCATGTTCTCTTCTCAAAGTGAAAAGAGACAGTCACGGTTACTCACACGGTTGTGTGTTTTACTTCAAATCCTTTGTCAAGTTTTCTACAACCGGACATTAACAAATTCCAATCTACCACATAACCGCGGGCATGGCTTTCGAAAGATCATAACCCTGCAGGGGTGTCCCAACTTAGCCCATCACAAGCTCTCACGATCAGCTGAAGTGATAAATATAATATCATCACCCCTTATCTTAGGGAAATCCGATCAGGCTCGGCATCCCGGTGCACAAGACATTTCGACAATGGTAAAACAAGTCCAGCAAGACCTCCCGGCGTGCCGACACCCTGATAGTAGCCGTGCGTATCTCGTCTCAGGCCACGTCCGGATGGGTGATGCTACAGGTAAAACCAGCCCTCGAGTTTCCCCGAGGTGGCCCCGCAGGCTCCCCATTTGGGACCAACACCATCAGCACTGGCCCCCCTGTTATGTAGAATTAAGAACCCGGGGACATGACCCCCTATGCAATTAATTAATTAATTAATTAAGTTGTTATTATGAGCAAATTAAAACCAATGTTGGGCCTTGCTGGAGGAGTTTTATTCAAAGACGAAGTGTCAAGGGGTCCCCATATACCCAACCGTGTAAGGAACGCAAAATCAAGGAACATAATGCCGGTTTATCGGCGCCTAAGGTGGCATGAGTGGAACAAAACACCGAGCAAAAGGCCAAGCCTTCCACCCATGCCCAGTATATAGGTGTGTTAATAATAATAATAGATGTTGTGATATTCCAACAACAAGTTCCCACCTGGAACGATCTTCATCTTCACCTGCAGCTAACAACGCTATAAGAGGGCTGAGCAAGCGGGTAACATAGCCAAACAATGGTTTTGCTAGGAAGGTTTCAAAGGTTAGAGGTTTCATGGCAACAAGGAGAGGGGCTGACAATAAAGATGGGTAGCGCGACATGTAACGATAGCATCGAGACACTAAGCATGGCAATGATAGTAAAGGTATCCAAGGGTATGGTCATCTTGCCTGAGATTCCGCAAGGAAGAAGAACAAGTCCATGAAGAAGACGAAGAAGAAGCCTTGAAGAAGAACCACGGGTAGACGAACGAATCCTCACGAACGCAACGGAACAAGCACTAACGAGAAGAAGCAAGCAACACGGTAAACACACCACATGAAACATGACAATATGCTCAGCCAAGTATGATGCAAGACAGTTCTATATAGGATGCACTACAAGTCTATACAGGAAGCAAAACATGGCAAGGTAGGAAGCACAAACAAAACTACAAGTTAAGTGGAGCTCAATATGCAACGAGTTGCATATTGACGAAACACCACATTTTATATATTTAGTTGACTCCCATTTATTTACAAGACAAGATTAAATGTTTGTTAACATGGCAAGAGGTGAAGCAAAAACAAACTACCTATCTAGACAAGTTTAAATGAGGCCGGAATGACAAACAACAATTTCGGAAAATCCCCATGTTCATATTATGAATTTGGTACTGTTCTACCTATTACACCACTTTAATGTTGTTAAACAGCAAAACAAAGTGCATCATGTTATTCTACACATTTTTCCACCCCATTTACATATAAAGTTTATTAAAAACCGAGCTACGGTTATTTAGTTATGAAATAAACCATTTTAGCAAGTTATTTACACAAATTAATGAAAACAGCAAGTTTAGCATTTTTAACAGGGGTGAATGTGGCATATTATGAATCTACAGAAAATTCTAAGCATTTTTCATATATAAAGTTCTTGCATATGATGCACAGTTGTGAAGTTATTATATGCATGAAGTTTGAGGGCTAAACTGTAAAACTGTAGTTTTCTAGATAAAAAGCTAAATTCGCAGATCTGAAAAAAAAACACGGGCCACATCTGAAGCGGACTGGGCCAACAAGAGGAAAAACAAAATAAAACAAAAAGGAAGGGCACGCTGGGGGTGGCCTCACCCAGTGGGCCTTGGCCCGATCGGAGAGGAGAGGCAGGCCGCAGGGACGCGCTGGGCCTGGCGCTGGCTGGCGATGCGGTTGACGCTGGCGCTGCTGGTCCGATCGAAGAGGTGAGGCCCAAGAGGGCGCAGGTCCTATGCGCGGTGGAGTCGGGCGAGCGGGCGAAGCAGGTTGCGGGCGATGCGGATCGGGCGCTCGACGGCTCGAAGCAGAGGCGCATCCTCCTCTGCTTGATGCAGAGGTAGGAGCCGGGCGTCGTAGCGGATGGAGCAGAGCTCCGATGAAGGGGCGCGAAGGGCGGCGGGATCTTGGGCGCCGACGCGGGAGCTCGGTGGCGTCTGCATCCAAGCGCAGGAGAACTCTTCCCGGCGGCGACGGGGCTTGAGGAGACCGTCGGCCATGGCGGTTCCCTGTGAGACAGGCAGAGACATGAGAGAGAGGGGAAAAGGAACGGGGAGGAGGAGGCGTGAGGGAAAACATGGTGGAGGAGCGGGAGGCAGGACGGTGGCTGATGCGGGCACGGGACGAGGAGCTGGAGCTCGCGGCTGCAGGGCCGAAGGACGATAGTGCGGTGACTCGAGGCTCCGGTGGCGCGATGGACGGCGGGGTCGAGGGGAGGAGCTCGTCTCCTAGGTCGACGAAGAGAGCGAACGGGTTGGTCGAGGGAATTTGGATCGGGAGGAGCTGGTTGGCTCGATGGGGATTGCGAGGAGGAGGGGATCCCGAGGAAGATGGGACAGGAGTGGCGGCGGCTGCGGGAATGAGGAGATGGATGGGACAGGATCCCTAGTTTTTAGGGTTTTGACTCTATATATATAGCATGTGGGTAAAATAGGGGCTATCTAGTCCCTCCGATCGAAATCGGACGGACGAGAATAAATAGGTAGGGAAACCAAATAAAGAATCGATGATATTTTAGGGATGTTTGGGGATGATCCGGACCCATCGGTAACGAGAGACCGGTTCGGTTCCGGGGAAGTTTCGGGCGTGCAGTCGATGGGGTAAAACTGGGTTGTGTAGAATGTGAGGCTGAGAAGAGAGAGAGAGAGAGAGAGAGAGAGATGGCAGCCCGGCAACACGTCTCAGAGCACTGAAACGTCCGACATTTATCCGGCTATAGTGCCGCTATAAGTTTAACGGTTGGGCTATCAAACGAACTCCGAATGCGACAAAATTTGACAGGCGGTCTACCTACGCTATAATAAGACCGCACGCCAAGTTTCAACCCATTCCGAGAACATTTTCGGGCCACTTATAAAATAAATATTCAGAGGTGCCGCGGGCGCGTGCGAGTGTGTCTGGACTCAGAACGGACAACAGAGAGAACTGGGGAACCCGAACGAATGCAAGTTTTGAAAACATGCTGATGAAATGCACATGATGACATGACAAAGTGCAACACGCAAGCAAATGACATGGCAACGACGACGAATAACTGGCTGACACCTGGCGCATCGGTATCGGGGCGTCACAACTCTCCCACACTAACAGAGGATCTCGACCCGAGATCCTGGAGATGGCACCAGATAAAACGGAAAAGGAAGAGGTAAAAACAAGTTGCTTCTTGGACAAACGAGTGAAACCACGAACCTTGAGAGGTTGAACAATCTTGAAAGAAAGAATACAACGGAGATGAACGAAGTTAAGAGCACTCCGGTAAAATGAGGAACAAGGAACATTACAAGAACCTTGTAGGTTGAAAGACATTAAATAAGAGCTCGCGGATCATGGAAGAATTTCAAAACCACTCCGGTTAACCAAGATTGGGAAGGAATAAGAACGAAAAAAAATTGGACAGCACTCCGTCTGAAAATGGAAGGAATTAACGTGAGATTGAGGAGATGATATGATGCTTGATGAAATCAACAACACATTGCCTCCGAAACAATTAAAAGAATGGCACAAGGTTAAGAAAGATTTCAGATAGCACTCCGGTTGAAAAGAGAGGCAAAACTTGATAAGATGAGAGAATTAGAATGGAGGACACAACACTCCAGTTAAATGGACTAGAAAGGACAATAGCATGATCTTAATAAAACGAGATGACGGAACGAAGATATCAATATTACAATACCTCCGGAATGAAAGAATAGATGCTAGATCGTTGGAAAGAAAGAACGGAGAAGAAAATGACAACTTCTCCCACGAATGAGTTTGAAAGAGCATCCTTACAACGATGGATTGAATAGAGTTGATGGAAATCAACAACGAAAAGAAAATGCTTGTTGTGAGCTTATGGAAAACATCTCAAAATTAAGAGGTGACAACCAGCCACTAATGGACAACAATTGATTGGATTGAGATCAACGACAAGATGAAAAACGTGTTTCTGCAGGAGGATAAATGAAGAAACTGGGTCATTTATAAGCACCATAAATAGCAACAATCTTTAGGGAAAGCTTTAGATGAAATACAACCCAAGATAACTCCAACGAAGAAATTGACGGGATTAAATATGTCATTTCTGATAACTTGTGAATCATGGAACATGAAGGAATTTGTCAAGAATGACATAACACCATCTCAAAGATAAGGTAGAAAGAATTACACTTCAATTGCATGAAGAAGAATACTTGAGCTCCAACAAGAATCTTGATGACGACTTCGAGGATGAATTAAATCATGATCAACCATCATGAGAACTCCGGTAATGAAAGCATGAGAAGCGAAAGATGAAAAGAATAAGATTCAAGGCATACGATGAATTAGATGGAGGTTTGGAATGGTATAATTGAAATAACTTGGAGGTCCGGAAAACAAGATGAACAACTTAGAACCGAGAATATGATATGATGAACAAGCTCCAGACAAAATAATTAAATCACCTTGAAGGAATAAGAATAAGAATTATGTCATGCATCTCCTTCACCAATTTAAATTGATGACAACCAAAGGATTTGGCATACTACTTATTCTCGTTGGAAGGAATTAAAGAGAGATCTCGCACAAACTTTAGAAAGTATTCAACGAATCACCGGTAGGATTTCAGAAAGAACGAATTAATTGATATGATGACAAGGGAAAGGAATGTTGAACGAACCACCGTAAAAATCAAAACCGAGTGATGATAGAGAACAAACCACCATGAAGAATTAGAAAATGAACGAAGATACATGAGGCAATCTTAGATACAAAAGAACGAATGGATCACGAGCAGAATAAAGAATACTTGAATGATGCACCGGAGAAGAAAATGAGAACGGAGAATGAAAAACTTGAAGCTTCCTGAGAAATCACCGGATAATGAAATTGAACGAAAAGAATGAAGAAACATCACATGAGTAAAATGGATACTTGAGTAAGAATTCTGGCTCCATAAGAAAAGGGTGGGAGGGTGGGGAAAACAAAGAGAACTTGGGACGAATGAAACAGACAAATCGTCAGATTTCTCAACGGCGTCTGTGTGGAATAACTTGAAGAGAAGGCACACCGGTTGAAAAGGATTAACATGAAAATCTCGATGGTCAAAAAGAATTAGCACTCCCATAGAAATATGAGAACACCGATTAGGAAGGTATGGAATCAACACTTGACGAAGCAACTCGAATACCAGAATCAAAACAAAAACAACGGATAGATATGTTGCAACATAATCTTCACAACATCATTCGAACGGAGAATTGAACGAATGAATTCCGTAGGTACATCAACTTGTCGAGAAGCCACTTGGGAGAACAAAAGGTAAATAAAAAACAACAATGAGCAGATAGAACAAATACAAGATAGAAGTTTCGTTTCACATATTCGTGCAGAAAGCTCATGGAACGTGTTACAAAAGGGTTTTGCAATCCCGGATCAGCATAGTCAAGGACCCTTTAAGATGCAACTCCCGATTGGAACAACGCCCATAAAACCACTTCACTCAATGTTTAACCCCAAACTCCATATCATGCACTCGTTGGAAGAATGCCTACGAACTACTGGATGAACCCACCTATTAATTTCCGAAAGTTTCCAGTTATGCAATCAGGCGTTGGGGATACAGGGGAAGCATCGCGCACTCAACTCTAATCCTACATCCAGCTGTATCCATCCTTCAACACATAACCAGTTATTTCCGGAAACTGTTTACCTCGGACCTTTGAAACACATCTACTATACAAGCTATGGCAATACTCCCGAACTACCTCCCCAGTACTGGGTGATGTCGGGGTTATCTTGCCACTAACCGCATAGGAGATTTTTCGATGTCGGTCGTCTTAGGTATTCCAGAACTGATGCGATATATTTGTGACGACAACACCTCGGAGCTCAACTCCCCGGGACACTGCCACAACCCCTAAATGACAGGAGGCATCGAGAACAATGTTCTTGCCACAAAGACATCGGAACAATCCAAACAATACTCGCGAGATTCCTAAAAAAATTGGTGAATTTTTTAGAGTAGAAGAGATAAGTAATCGTCAGGAGTCCTCACTAGAGTGAAAAGGGATGAGGAGCAAAAGAAATCCTACTCTCCGATATATATATATATATATATAGGACTCAAAACATTTTCAAGTGTGTGCCTAGACTCAACCGTCAATGATTCGATAAATCAGTGGGGGCTTCTAGGTCGGAGAAGGCTCTGAATACCAACTTGTAATGCCCAGGATGGGACTATACCTCCTATGTGTCGACGCACGACCTAAAGGTATAAGCCCATTCTGGAATGATCTCAAGTTTGGTATCATTGCACGACTCATGTAAAAATAGGGATGAAAATGCAAATGGATAGTTGGCTTGCACTCGCCACGTCACACAATACATTACATAAGCAAATCATCATTCATAACATCACAACCCGACTACGGGCGAAGATCCAAAAGAAAGATACAAAAAACATAAGGCCACAGGTCCGAATTGCCCCTAGTAGAAACCACTACTGATCGTCGAAAATGTCACAAGCATACGGCCACGCTCTTCATCGAACTCCCGGTGGAGTTCTGATCCATCTCCTGCATCATTCTCGGCTGAACCTGCATCTGGTGTTGTAGTATCTGTCAGCCACGAGGACTCAGCAATCCCATAACCATGGGTATCAAGACTAGCAAAGCTTTATGGGTAGGAAGAGGTAAAGTGGTGAGGTTGCAGCAGCGGTAAGCATAATATGGTGGCTAGCTTACGAGTACAAGAA
Source organism: Secale cereale (assembly GCA_902687465.1). Taxonomy (NCBI): domain Eukaryota; kingdom Viridiplantae; phylum Streptophyta; class Magnoliopsida; order Poales; family Poaceae; genus Secale; species Secale cereale. Next base: position 539,735,777 of record LR738710.1, on the reverse strand, counting down.
TAAGATGAGATCTACGCAAACGGTCGCAACTAGTAATGATCGCTATGGATCCTGAACTACCTACGAGTCAAACATAACCCCACCGTGTTCTCTTCTCAAAGTGAAAAGAGACAGTCATGGTTACTCACACGATTGTGTGTTTTACTTCAGATCCTCTGTCAAGTTTTCTACAACCGAGCATTAACAAATTCCAATCTGCCACATAACCGCGGGCACGGCTTTCGAAAGATCATAACCCTGTAGGGGTGTCCCAACTTAGCCCATCACAAGCTCTCACGATCAGCTGAAGTGATAAATATAACATCATCACCCCTTATCTTAGGGAAATCCGATCAGGCTCGGCATCCCGGTGCACAAGACATTTCGACAATGGTAAAACAAGTCCAGCAAGACCTCCCGGCGTGCCGACACCCTGAGAGTAGCCGCGCGTATCTCGTCTCAGGCCACGTCCGGATGGGTGATGCTACAGGTAAAACCAGCCCTCGAGTTTCCCCGAGGTGGCCCCGCAGGCTCCCCATTTGGGACCAACACCATCAGCACTGGCCCCCTGTTATGTAGAATTAAGAACCCGGGGACATGACCCCTTATGCAATTAATTAATTAATTAAGTTGTTATTATGAGCAAATTAAAACCAATGTTGGGCCTTGCTGGAGGAGTTTTATTCAAAGACGAAGTGTCAAGGGGTCCCCATATACCCAACCGTGTAAGGAACGCAAAATCAAGGAACATAATGCCGGTTTATCGGCGCCTAAGGTGTCATGAGTGGAACAAAACACCGAGCAAAAGGCCAAGCCTTCCACCCATGCCCAGTATATAGGTGTGTTAATGTAATGCCCCGGATGTAATACTTTCCCTTTTGGGCATATAATAAATCTCCGGCTTCATCTATTTCCTTTTCGGGTTCTTTGTCTTTCGGGCTTTCGTCGTTTTGTTGTGTGAGTGTGTGGCATTCATTCATATCATGTAGACATGTGCATTGCATTGCATTTGTGTTGTGGGTTGCATCCGGTTCGTGGCGTTTCTTCCCGTTGTCCGTTTCGTGTTCCGGAGCTCCCTCACGTGTCCGTGACGTCCCGTAGGCCTACTTTGTTGTTCGGGCGTTTTTCGTTACCGGTGTGCCGTGAGGTTGTGTTGTGTGTTGTTGTTTTGTTGTGTGCAACCCGCCTCTCAAATCTCGTCTCGTTTGGACTCCGTTGACTTTTCCCTCCGTTGTCCGTGTGGGTCCGATGTGCCTTCACTTCGTGTCCCGGTTATACCCCTACTGCTTTCTTTTATCTCCGTCTGGTCCTTTTAATTCATCCCCGCGATCGGATCCGTTGGATCACGATCGGAGGGCTCCTAAACACCCCTAGCCTCCAAACCCTAGTCTAAAACTGCTATATATAGACCCCTAGTCTATTTGGCATGTCCCCTTCTTCTTCCTCCTCTCTCCCCTTCTTTTTTTTTCTTTTCTACCTCAGATCCACCTTGTCTTCTCGGATCCCGAGGGGGTCCAGCAGTTAAACCGAAGAAACAGCAGCGATCGACCAGATCGTAGCCGCCGCAGCGCTGTCGCTGGGGTCAACGCGCGCGCCTGCCTCGACCGACAGCCAGCCCGACCGGCCCGTACAGCGTCGCCGGCTGGTCCCCAGTTCGCCTTCGCCATCCCCGCGCGACGGCCCATCTCCGCTCGGCCTACCGCGCCGCAGCCAGCCAGCAGCCACCGGGCTCCCTCCCCTCCTGGGCCCGTACGTCGCCTCGCCAGCCTCCCAGGAGCGCGCCGCTTCGCGGGCCATCGCTCCACCGAGGCCGCCGCCGGACGCCGCCCCGCGGGCCTCCCTCTCCTTCGCGGGCCGCGTTTTGCCTCGGACCAGGCCACCGCCTTCCAGCCAGCCGCCTCTCGCGGGCCGCGCGCCACCGGGGGCCCAACCGCCTCCCTCCTCCTACCGGGCCGCCGCCGCGCCGGGCCCAGTTTCCACTCCGCTGGGTCGCCGCACTGTAGCTTCCCCGGCCCGTCACTGGTCCAGATCTGGAGAGGTTGACTTTTTATCCCCTAAGTCCCTGTTCTTTTGATCTGTGATGCTATCTTTCAACGTGCATAACTTTTTGTCTGTAGATCCGTTTTGCGCGTGTAGCATGTCCAGATGATCGTGGAGATGCCCTCTACGTTTTACCTGTTGTAGTCATGCATGTTAGATGTCATATTGACACTTGTTTTGCTGTTGCAAGAGGGCATCATGATATAAACTGATGTTATGTGTTATTTTCATGCCACCTTTGACATGTGATATCTTTTAGCTCGTTTGTCCAAACGATGCAAATGACATGTCCACGTGTTCGTCTCGTCACGAACTACGTGTTGTGTGTGTTAGGTTGCATGATAGATTTATTGTTTCCTTGTTATCATCATCGCAAGGTGCCATGCTCATATAAGGTGTTTTCACTTGTTATGAAATGCCATCTTGTTGAGCTCGTTGTAATCGGTGTGTTCACCACAATGATGCATGCTTGTGTGTTTCGGGATCACCTTCATATGTATTTTGATGAGGTGATTACCCTTTGCCATGTTTAGTTTCGAGGTGTCTTAAACATGCTCTTTTTGATGCTATGATGATATTTCTGTTTTAGGACTTAGTGAAATTTCACTAAGTCTGAAATCTGTAACGTTCCGATGCCATGTTCGTGTGATGTTGTAGGACAAAGCATGATAGTTTTGGGGTGGATTTTGATTGTTCCTTGAAGTATATATTGTTGTCTTTCCATCCATGTCCTCACATGTCCATTTGAGTGGCTGTAGCATGTTTATCTTTTGCTCCAAACTTTCAATAAAATTCTGCTGCCAGAATTTTATTTCAAAGTTCAATATGTCCAAGATCATTGCTATTGATCCGTGACTCCGTTGGGGGTGCACTTTGGACCTAGTTGCTGTACATTATATCTAGTTTGTGTTCAAGTCCTTTGCCATGCTTTTTGGGTGCTGTAGATTAATTATTTTGAGCTCCAAAGATGCCATGTTGCTGTAATTTGCAGTTTTCGCTCAAATCTTGTTTCGGGCATAACTTTTAGCTCGTAACTCCGATTTCAGCGATTCTTATATCAAACTTGGGTGATTTTCTGTGTAGATTAATAATATCAGCTTGTTATCTTGTTTTGAGGTGTTTTGCTTGAGTGATGTTTTACGTGCTCCATGTGCATCTATAGTGCATCCATCATGCATTCATGTTTTTCGAGTGCGCATTGCGTCGTGTTGATTGGTGCTTGGTGTGTTTGTCTTGTTTAGAGCCGGAAGTTGAGCACGAGTTTTCCAACGAGGTTGAGCACGAGGTTTCCAACGAGTTTGAGCAAGAGGACCCTTCTTTCGATCCGAACGTCTTCTCTTCAGGCAAGATGACCGAACCCCGATAACATTACTATCTTTGCCTATTGCTAGTAGTCTCGATCTATAGTTTTGCCTCGATGCCCATGTTCTTCTTGTCAGCCTCCTACTTGTAACCAATTGCCATGTTTAACCACCCTACCTATGCAAACCGTTGCTTGGCTAAGTACGCTTCGCTCAGCCCTTCTTATAGCGTTGCTAGTTGCAGGTGAAGTGAAGATGCTTGCTCCATGTTGAAGTTTTGGTTGGGTTATATCACACTATATAATGCTTTAATTGAAATCACCTATATATTGGCAAGGGTGGAAGGCTAAGCCTTTTGCTTGGTGTTTTGTTCCACTCATGCCGTTAGGATCCGTATAAGCCGGTTTTATGTTCCTTGATTATGCGTTCCTAACACGGTTGGGGTGTATGGGACCCCCTCGATAAACCGCTAAGTGCTAAGTCTTTTCCAGCAAGTCCCAACATTGGTACTATTTGCCTAATAACAAACTAAACATGCATAGGGAGTAATTAACCCTCTTTCTTAATCAACAACCCCGGGCCAGTGCTCCACATGAGTGTTGGTCCGAAACGGGGAGTCTGCGGGGCCACCTCAAGGAAACTCGAGGTTTGGTAAAAACCTGTAGAATCGCCCATCCGGTCGTGTCCTGAGACCTAGATACGCGCGGCTACGATCAGGGTGTCGACACGCCGGGAGGATTTGCTGGATTAGCCTTACCTTAGTTCGGTTTAACTTGAGCACGGGATTCCGAGGATACTCGGGCCTTCCCACTTTGGAGTTGCGACTCCGCGGATCATGGGCTTGTAATGGGTCAAGTTGGAACACCCCTGCAGGGTTTGAACTTTCGAAAGCCGTGCCCGCGGTTATGTGGCAGATGGGAGCTTGTTAATTCCGGTTGTAGATAACTTGACACAATGATGCTAATACACTACCAGCGTGTGTTCCATGACTGTCAATTTCCGAATAGGGATTCGGGAGTTGAACACGGAGGGGTTATGTTTGGAGCTTGTAGCTAGGATCACTTCGTGATCACTTCTCGCGATGCCTTCTCTTCTCGCTCTCACTTGCGTAAGCTAGATGCTAGTTGCTGCTGTAGACTTGTTCTTTCTTCAGCCTTTCCCTCACCTAAAGGCTTAAATAGTTCTGTTACCCGGGAACGGGATTGCTGAGTCCTCTGTGGCTCACAGTTACTTCACACACCAGATGCAGGTCCAGCTGTGAGCTATCCAGGTGATGGCACCGAGCTGGATTGGGAGTACGACGAGGAGCGTAGTCGTTACTACGTGCGCTACCCGGACGATCAGTAGTGGTTTCTCTTACTAGGATTCGATCCGCCTGTGGTTGTTTTATTTATCTGAGTTTGGTACTTTGACATTTGGCTTTTGCCCTTAGAGGGTTGTAGTGATCTTAATGAATGATGTTTGAGACTTGTACTGTTATTCTGTGACGTGGCGATTGTAAGCCAACTATTTTTCAGTTTACTATCCCTCTTTTACATGAGTTGTGCAAAGATTACCAAACTTGAGATCATTCTAGGATGGACTTATGCCTTTAAGTCGTGCCTCGACACGTAGGAGGTATAATTCCATCCTGGGCATTACAGTTAATAATAATAATAGATATTGTGATATTCCAACAACAAGTTCCCACCTGGAACGATCTTCATCTTCACCTGCAGCTAACAACGCTATAAGAGGGCTGAGCAAGCGGGAAACATAGCCAAAAAATGGTTTTGCTAGGAAGGTTTCAAAGGTTAGAGGTTTCATGGCAACAAGGAGAGGGGCTGACAATAAAGATGGGTAGCGCGACATGTAATGATAGCATCGAGACACTAAGAATGACAATGATAGTAAAGTTATCCAAGGGTATGGTCATCTTGCCTGAGATTCCGCAAGGAAGAAGAACAAGTCCATGAAGAAGACGAAGAAGAAGCCTTGAAGAAGAACCACGGGTAGACGAACGAATCCTCACGAACGCAACGGAACAAGCACTAACGAGAAGAAGCAAGCAACACGGTAAACACACCACACGAGATATGACAATATGCTCAACCAAGTATGATGCAAGACAGTTCTATATAGGATGCACTACAAGTCCATACAGGAAGCAAAACATGGCAAGGTAGGAAGCACAAACAAAACTATAAGTTAAGTGGAGCTCAATATGCAACGAGTTGCATATTGAAGAAACACCACATTTTATATATTTAGTTGACTCCCGTTTATTTACAAGACAAGATTAAATGTTCATTAACATGGCAAGAGGTGAAGCAAAAACAAACTACCTATCTAGACAAGTTTAAATGAGGCCGAAATGACATACAACAATTCCGGAAAATCCCCATGTTCATATTATGAATTTGGTACTGTTCTACCTATTACACCATTTTAATGTTGTTAAACAGCAAAACAAAGTGCATCATGTTATTCTACACATTTTTCCACCCCATTTACATATAAAGTTTATTAAAAACCGAGCTACGGTTATTTCGTTATGAAATAAACCATTTTAGCAAGTTATTTACACAAATTAATGAAAACAGCAAGTTTAGCATTTTTAACAGGGGTGAAAGTGGCATATTATGAATCTACACAAAATTCTAAGCATTTTTCATATATAAAGTTCTTGCATATGATGCACAGTTGTGAAGTTATTATATGCATGAAGTTTGAGGGCTAAACTGTAAAACTGCAGTTTTCTAGATAAAAAGCTAAATTCGCAGATCTGAAAAAAAAACACGGGCCACATCTGAAGCGGACTGGGACAACAAGAGGAAAAACAAAAAAAAAACAAAAAGGAAGGGCACGCTGGGGGTGGCCTCACCTAGTGGGCCTTGGCCCGATCGGAGAGGAGAGGCAGGCCGCAGGGACGCGCTGGGCCTGGCGCTGGTGCTGCTGGTCCGATCGAAGAGGTGAGGCCCAAGAGGGCGCTGTTCCTGTGCGCGGTGGAGTCGGGCGAGCGGGCGAAGCAGGTTGCGGGCGATGCGGATCGGGCGCTCGACGGCTCGAAGCAGAGGCGCCATCCTCCTCTGCTCGATGCAGAGGTAGGAGCCGGGCGTCGCAGCGGATGGAGCAGAGCTCCGATGAAGGGGCGCGAAGGGCGGTGGGATCTTGGGCGCCGACGCAGGAGCTCGGTGGCGTCCGGATCCAAGCGTAGGAGAACTCTTCCCGACGGCGACGGGGCTTGAGGAGACCGTCGGCCATGGCGGTTCCCTGTGAGACAGGCAGAGACATGAGAGAGAGGGGAAAAGGAACGGGGAGGAGGAGGCGTGAGCGAAAACATGGTGGAGGAGCGGGAGGGAGGACGGTGGCTGCTGCGGGCACGGGACGAGGAGCTGGAGCTCGCGGCTGCAGGGCCGAAGGACGATGGTGCGGTGACTCGAGGCTCCGGTGGCGCGATGGACGGCGGGGTCGAGGGGAGGAGCTCGCCTCCCAGGTCGACGAAGAGAGCGAACGGGTTGGTCGAGGGGATTTGGATCGGGAGGAGCTGGTTGGCTCGATGGGGATTGCGAGGAGGAGGGGATCCCGAGGAAGATGGGACAGGAGTGGCGGCGGCTGCGGGAATGAGGAGATGGATGGGACGGGATCCCTATATTTTAGGGTTTTGACTCTATATATATAGCATGTGGGTAAAATAGGGGCTATCTAGTCCCTCCGATCGAAATCGGACGGACGAGAATAAATAGGTAGGGAAACCAAATAAAGAATCGATGATATTTTAGGGATGTTTGGGGATGATTCGGACCCATCGGTAACGAGAGACCGGTTCGGGTCCGGGGAAGTTTCGGGCGTGCAGTCGAGGGGGTAAAACTGGGCTGTGTAGAATGTGAGGCTGAGAAGAGAGAGAGAGAGAGAGATGGCAGCCCGGCAACAGGTCTTAGAGCACTGAAACGTCCGACGTTTATCCGGCTATAGTGCCGCTATAAGTTTAACGGTTGGGCTATCAAACGAACTCCGAATGCGACGAAATTTGACAGGCGGTCTACCTACGCTATAATAAGACCGCACGCCAAGTTTCAACCCATTCCGAGAACATTTTCGGGCCACTTATAAAATAAATATTCGGAGGTGCCGCGGGCGCGTGCGAGTGTGTCTGGACTCAGAACGGACAACAAAGAGAACTGGGGAACCCGAACAAATGCAAGTTTTGAAAACATGCTGATGAAATGCACACGATGACATGACAAAGTGCAACACGCAAGCAAATGACATGGCAATGACGACGAATAACTGGCTGACACCTGGCGCATCGGTCTCGGGGCGTCACAAACAGGCCCCAAGATGGGATCTCACGGGAATAGAAGGTTGCGGCGGTGGAATTAGGGTTTTCTCTATTGCTTCGATGTTTTCAGGGTACATGGGTATATATAGGAGGAAGGAGTACGTCGGTGGAGTAACATGGGACCCATGAGGCAGGGGGCATGCCCAGGGGGAGGGGGCGCGTCCCCCACCCTCAAGGGCACCACGTGTCCCCTCTGCCTTGGTTCTCAAGTCTCTCGCGCATATATCGTTCCAAAAATAACTCCCCCGAAGGTTTTATTCTGTTTGGACTCCGTTTGATATTCCTTTTCTGCGATACCCTGAAATAGGCAAAAAACAGCAATCTGGAATGAGCCTTTGGGTTAATAGGTTAGTCCCAAAAATAATATAAAAGTGTATAATAAATCCCATTAAACATCCAAAACATCATACATAATAGCATGGAGCAATAAAAAATTATAGATACGTTGGAGACGTATCAATCCCTCAAAATGAAAGTACATGACAAACACTCGGAATAACAAATGTGCTTATCGAAGATGTAAAACCTATTCGTAAGGTGAGTCACCCAACAAGTATTTTCGCCATTCTTATCATAAGAAAGGACAAGGGAATATGGCATGGTATGTAAGCATAGGATGCAATGACAACCAAATGCATTGGGCTCAAACAAGCAAACATACATTACAAGTAAGGTGTCCAAGTCTCCAAGATCAAGAATCATAGCATTGTTGCACTCAATACAAGGGATGAGAGATGCAACTAATGGAGACAAGCGACAATGATCAAGATATATCATGTGAGATGCATGAATATATATATGTCATCAACCCAAGAAAGCAAGTAAGAGTGGAACATGGGTGATGCAACATAGCAAGCAAGCATAGTGATCAAATCAAGCAAGCTAGTTGTGCGAAGATGCAACATACTAGAAGGAATCATGGCGAGCTTGTCATGTGTGCAAATAGTGGACATACCTAATGCACATGACATATCACAAGCATGAAAGCAAGATATGAGCAAAGTCTCAACATTGTATTGGCAAGAAGTCATATGTAAATAACAATGGAACAAGATGACTCTCCCAAAACAACAAGCATCAATAGCATCAGACACAAAGCGATCATGGCAATAGCAAGCAATATCTCCACCAAGCATGCAAATACACATACAAGTGGTAGAATGGTGAATCATGGGTAAATGCAAGCAAGGGTCACAATTGCATGGCAAAGTCTTAGCAAGAGGCATAACATGCAAAGTGAACACGATAGAATGGGCATAAGATGACAAGTGGTAAAGAGCCCATAGTCATGTGAGAGACAAGTAAAATAGATGCGTGTACTGGTTGCGCGAAGAGAACGGTGGTAAGGACAATCCACGGGATCCCAAATCGTTGTTGCTCTCAAGAGCTCGTTTTGTCAACACATGGGATTGTGAGGTTGACAAGTATTGGTGAGTACCTACACAAAACAAAGACAAAGGAAAATTTGTGTGTCCGTGGTATATGTACACATCATCCATCATGATGTGCACGTGCATGTGTTGGTTAGCACATAATAGCCAATGCTCAAATAAATGAGATGCGTGATATAGAAACATGTCATCCATCATGAATGAATAGTTGTTATGTATAACACGATAGGGATGCAAATTGAGCATACAATTATATGGCACATCAATAGCATTTTCATTCATGGGTAGCATATAGTGCACACAATCATGGGAAACATGCAATGGATGGGATGGCTCACAATCTCCTAAAATGTATGAGGAAACTATGGGTGTCTCCTCATGAGCAATATCGAAAGCATCATATGGAGAAAATGGGTAACATCCAAAACAAAGCATATGTGGTTCTATGTGATCATGGCATGGCATATGAGATAAATTATGCAAAGGAAGCATGTCAATATCATCACAAGAAAAACAAATGCCAATAACCATGGGCTTGTCATCTATGCCATAAGTGCAAATTGGGTTTATGTAATGGCATATGCATAGTTACTACGATGAGATTGCAAATATGACATACGAGTGATCTCATGCATAGCATATGACAAGTCAAGCAGATTGTCAAACATGATGTGACCTAGAGAATTGTCACAAGAAATCATAAATAACATGGCATCACAATTAATAGACTCCACATGGCAACCATCATACTCATCGTAAATGGGCAATAAATCGCATGGGGAAATCATACTAGCATGGAGCATGGCAATAGGTGGATCAACATCATGCAAGCAATCAATGTCAAGAATGTCCACTAGTGGGACGAGAGCATCACCTTCACCTATTTTACCTTTCTCGATCCACTCATGTAGTGTAGGTGAGGTGGCGAAGATCGAAGCTTGATCAACATTGTTATCTTGATGGAACCATGTGGGGGGTGCATCATAGTCCACCATGGCCATCATATTGCCCATTGGAGGTATGGACTCGTCGAATATTGGCGCGTCGTCATGTAGAAGATCTAGCACCAAAGAAGAAAACATAATAGGAGTAGAGGGTAAGTCGTTAGGAAACATAGTGGCCTCACGTGCCGTCTCAACTTCCTCACTCACTAAGTGTTGTGGCTCACTCACTCCCTCTAGGATGCTCTCACTCAAATGGTCGGTGGAGTCACTCATGTCACTCATGTGGTGGTGACTCTCCTCACATAGGGTGTGTGGCATGCTCTCATGTATGGGGCTAGTGGTGGTCACACTCATCCTCTCATAGGAAATGCACTCAATATCACATAAGGTGTAGTCACTCATGTCACTCATGTGGTGGTGGCTCTCCTCACATGGAAATTGGGTCATCTCGTCATATGTAGGTGTTGTAGAGATGTAGGTGCAAATGTCTCCATGCTCAACTCCAACCGTCTCCTCATCCATATCGCCTCCAAATATGAATGACGTAGGAAGTGACAAATCACCACTCTCCTCCAAGACTGAAGAGAAGGTCTCATGTGCGCTCTTGTAGCTTGACTCAGAGTAGGAGTCATATAGGGGCGCCGTCTTCATGTTGTTGAAGAGGTTCATGCTCGTCGCCTTGGTCGAAGGGGATGGCCCATGCTCGACCGTCATGCTTGAGGGGCTTCCTAAGATGGAAGTGTCGCCCTCGCTCGTAGGTGGTCGCCTTGTTGTAGAAGATGTCGATGTAGGCGAACTCACGGGAAGTAGGCGAAGATGTCGTACATCCGAAGGCGAAGATGCCTTGAGAACACTTGGCAAAGATGCCGGAGTGGGGGTTGTAGCCGTAGCTTCTTCTTGGTTATGCTTGTCTCGCGATCTTCTCTTGTGCTCATGAAGCTTGGCCTTGGCGTGAAGTAGAGCTCGTTCGGAAGATTTGCAACTTGAGCGTCGCCGCCTAGAAGATGATGAAGGGGAAGAAGACTTGTAGTCGGCCACCATGTCTCGTAGTTGATCCATGTGTTCGTCCAACTTGGTGTCGATGTAGTCCCTTTTCCTAGCTTTGATTTGGTGAATGTCAATGGTGAGTCGCTCAATGCCTTGCATTGCTCGTTGTAGTCCGAAGAGTGGAGTTTTGGTGATGTAGTTGTTCGCGTCGTCATTGTCGAAGACCGGAGATGAAATGCTTTTCCCATCCATCACAAGACTCGAGCAAATGTGAGTGGAAGAAAGGAAAGAACTAGACCAATGTACCTTATCCAATGTTGAAGATGGACCAATGATCACTCAATAATGTATTATGGAAATAGCACAATTGGTACCGTATCTTGTCAATTCTCACACCTACACAAGGAAAGCTTTTGGTGGAGCTCGGTGAGGATAGTGGCACAAAAATTTGATGCAAATGTTAGTCCAAGATGTCAAAAATCTTGAGGGAGATTCATAAAATTGCATTGTAAAGCAAATAGAGCAAAGCTATATATGGTGACACAAGAAACACACACACAAATAGATAGATGGGATCCGTGCAACCAAGGAATGAGCACAAAATGTGTTGCCACGAAAAAAGCTCTTGTTGCATGGATTCTAGAGAGACACTAGCTCGATTACTCAAATGGGCAAGATACGCTTGTGCACTAACCTATGAGAGTAAACATGTTGTCTTCAATCCCAAGTGTGCAATGTATGTATGCTTCAAGTGTATGTACTATGCAAAATGGCTCAATGCTATTTCTATTGCTTACAAGCTCTTTTGTATCTCCTCTTTTGCTTAAAAGCTTTTGCTCTTTTTTTTAATGCTTGATGCTCGAGCCAAGTAAGATATGAGACAAGTATGTAAGATATGCACGAGAGAGACTAATGGCACAATGATGATAGCAAGATGATTGCACGCTAAAACTAGCTATGCGGCGTAAGCATATCACTAAGGTGCACAAATAGCGTGCCCCGACAATTCTCAACTCGCTAGTCTCAATAGGTAAGGTACGCAATAGGCTCGGGGCTATCAATTCAATGGCAAGGAATATGTACGATGGTGTCATCGAGGTTACCGTCCTTGGCGACGATGAGTGGCGGTGGTATCGAAGCCGAACCGTTCCTAAGTAGCCGAAACACCTTAGGAAACAGAAAAAACGCAAACTCAAAATCTCAAACGGAAAATGTCAAATGGTGGTAGCGGACATGCGGTGGTGGTGTCGGAGATGGCAATGCAGAAGTGGTGGTGGTGGTTGATGAAGAAGCACTCGTCCCTAAGTAGCCGAAACACCTTAGGAGACTCAAGTCACAACTCAAACAACTGCAAATGCTATATGGATGCAAATGGTGTTAGGTTGCGGAAAGCTATGGTGGTATGGTGGATAGTATGGTGGATGGTCTAAACACATATGTCAAAATGGCCAAAAGTTTATGGAGTCAAATGGTGTGGGAACCTATCTAGGATGATGGGGGGTGTCAATAGCTACTCAACGAGCTAAAGAACACACGAATCGGACTCCAGATGTGGAAGTTACGGCCAAAACCATGGGTTGGTCGCGGCTGCTGTAGGGGGGCCATGCGCACGGGGTCTAGGGCCCGTGGACACGGGGCCTCGTGCGCACGGGGTCTGTACCATGGGCACGGGGTCACCTGGAACAATGCGGGGGCCCATGGGCACGAGGTGGGGAGCCTGTGGGCGGAAATTTTCGCGATTTCGGTCGAAATTGATGGATTTGTCGTGGGGCTTGTGTGGGGGGATGGGGGAAAGCTAGATCTGGTTGCCAAACATCAAAATCATGGATCAAACACAACAAATCTCACAAGAACCAACAAATTGCAAGAAAATTTTTTGGGGCTATTTTTGTGGGGATTTTCGAAATTGGGAAAGAACACAACAAAATTAGGCTAGAAAACAAGGAGGGGGCTCCAATTTCGTGAGAAACCATGGCTCTTGATACCATATGATGTATGGTGGAACCCTAAGATGGAGATCTTTCACTAATTGGAGAGGAATCCCTCAAGAACAAGAAGAACACAAGGAGAAGAACAAGAACAAACACTCAAATTGACTAGATCCAATCACACATATGCTAGATCCACTTACATATAAGGTCACAAAGATCCAAAGACAACAAAAGGAAGATACATGGTAACTAGTTCATCCCAATCCTAAGAGGAAAGAGGTCTTGAATCCTCGGAGGATCTTCCCTAGATGGGGTCTTGAATCCACTAGGGATCTTCTCCAATGGAGGTCTTGATCTCCATGGGAGAGGTCTCTCTCTCTCTCTCTCTTAAGAGGAGGAAGAACAAGGAGCTAAGCCCTAGGATAACTCTAATCTTAGCTAAGTCTAAATGGAGGATGGGAAGGAGTATATATAGCCCTAGGCAAAGAGAGGGGTGAAATGGTAACACAAGGGCCAAGCCCGTAGCAACACTCAGGGGGCCCTGTGGGCACGGGGTAAGTTGAGCCCGTGCGCATGGGGTATCCAGAGACCTGACGCGCGAGCCCGTGCGCATGGGGCCCATGAGGCCCGTGGGCACGAGGGTCCCGTGGGCACGGTACAGGCCCGTGTGCACGGGGGTCTTCAGGACCTCCTGCCTGGGAGGCCCATGGGCACGAGGTCGAATGGCCCGTGCGCACGGGGTCACCTGGGCAGCACCACTTCTTCGAGCTGCTGGCCTCCGTCTTCCTCATGGTCTTCTCGTCCTTCTCCTTGGACTTGGTGATGCTCCCTTGCTTCTTGGTGATGGTCATCCTCGTACCTAGTGATGCACAATGTTCGTGGTGAGGTAGCGACCATGTCCAATGGATATACATGCGAAACTCGAAGAGGAGCGGGTTCACCTTAGGTCCACTTGGGGCATGAGGTGCAATGCAGGTGTACATGGAGATAGCAGTAGGATACTCCATATCAAAGTGCTTCCAAAAATGCCAAACTTCGTATTGGAAGAGCAAATGCCAAAGCAATTGGAAGTTATTGTGTCAAACCCATACATGACTTGTCAGCGGCTGATCCCTTTTCAGAAATGACGCAGCTTGCAATGTTTGAATTTGGGCGTTGTAATCTTTGAACTTGAACCTTGCAATATTTATGGTATTTGTTATATTGAACCATTTTTGTTCTCTTGTCTCAACGCAAACAGTTCATCTGGGTGAACCACATGTTGTACATCGCACACACCTTGATTTGGATGACCGTTTCTTTTGCGTTTCCTAATCACAAACAGTTCATCTGAGTGAACTGTATGATATACATCGCACACACCTTGATCTGGCTGACCGTTTCTTTTATGTTGCCTAATCACAAACAGTTCATCCGAGTGAACCGTATGATGTACATCGCACACGCCTTCATCAGGTTGCCCGTTTCTTTTGTTCCTCCTCATCGCAAACAGTTAATTGAACTGAACCGTATGCCCTTCAACGCACACGCAACTAAAACCTGAACCGTCTTTGATGCATCCATCATCGCAAACGTTTTATACATTTCTGATGGTTTTCATACACCACCATTTGCGATTATGGCATCGCACACAGTTTCTTGAAGGGTCTCTGATTGTAGTGTTGCGTTAGCAGCATCCTGCAGTAGTGTTCGTACGGTCCTGAAACCACGGGGACCTTAATATCTTTGCATTAGCCACCTCAGGTATAGGACAAGAAGTAGGATGAATGAGTTATCTCAATATAGCACATCTTGAGAGATTACATTATGTGTGGGACCACCCACCATCCGTATATTATCGTATCCTATGATGCATGTAATGACTTAGCCACTACATGGCATAGTCGTAAAGCTTAACTCCATTCCGTGCCCGTACCAAATGAGATCGTACCTAGATGCCAACAACCTCAACTAAAACATCACATACCTCTCTTAGTTTATTTCCTTTGTTTAGTTTAGTATTTACTTTTCCGTTCTCTTTAGCTTAGTTTAGAAGTAGGATGAATGATATCGACGACGGGGCCGACAATAACTACCTCACGAATCCAAGGATGACGTAAGTCTCAGAGCCGGGGACTATATAGTCCCCGAAGACCCATATGAGCAAGAAAGGTTCAGAGGGCATCTGGTGGAAACCACGAGAAGTATGATAAAGAAACAACAACAGCTGCACACCGACCAGGATGAGCTCATCGACAAATGGATGGAGGTCCCCGCAGTCGAACAAGACCTCAAAGAACGACGGGCGAGTGCATCTAAATCCTACCCACGCTTGAGTTTGCTATTGGAATTTGACGATGGGGCAATTGATAACATGTTTTTGACATGAGGTCATGCCGACCAGCCTAACCGACCCCCTCGTGGGCGACAGGCCAATGGGTGAGCATAGGAACCCCCAAATAACAAATTGTTGTTATGGCAAGGACCCTGTTGACAACCCTGAGCCCTAAGACGCACGAAGAAGGCTAGAAGCAAATTGAGCCCCTCAGCGACCCATCTACGGGCCACGAGGACGTGCGCCAGTTGGACTTGATGGCTATGAGGCCTGGTTAGACAGGCACGACAGGGCTCGGGACCAGGCATATGCTCGGATGTCTCTCGTCATCCGGCATACTACGGCTTGATTTCGAGGGCACGCACATCCGATCTGTTTCACGGATGAGGTGATGGAGCACCTATTCTCGGATGGGTCTAAACCCATAAATATCGAACAATCATACGAGACGACCGACCCAACCATATGGATTGAATACTCCCTCCTCCATATCAACATGGCTCACGGGGATGCCCTCCACGCCATCAAATACCTGCTGCTCAAATTTAAAGGACCGGTGAGACACTGACTTAATAGCCTGCCTCCTCACTGTAATGCCCCGGATGTAACAATTCCCAATATGGCAATATATTCATCGTTGACTTAATCAATTCCATTCTGGGCTCTTCCTTCATTTCGGGTTTTCTTAATTTTTGTCTTGTGCGTGTGTCGCATGTCATCATGTCGTTTTCATTATGTGCATTGCATTGGCATAGTATCACTAGCATCTGTGTGTAGTTGCATCGTCTCTGTCGTCTCTGTTGTCCGTTTCGGTTTTCAACTCTCTCACATGTGCCCGTGGCACCTCCGAGTCCTTCTTTCGCAAGTGGCCGTAGAACGTTATCGGCATGAGGTGAGACTTGTCGTACGTTGTTGTTTTAGTAAGTGGAGACTGCCTGTCAAGTTTCGTCGCATTTGGAAGTCGTTTATTACTCCAACGGTTAACCTCGTGGGCTAAAAGCTCCTCTTTCTTTTGGCCCAACATTCCTCGACAACAGCTCACTAACCCAGCACAACCACCTCCATCCTCTCGGTCGTCGGATCATGATCGTGTGGGCGAAAACCACACCTCATTTGGACACTCCTAGCTCCCTCTACCTATAAAAAGGCATCCCCTCCCCAGATTTCGGGCGAAACCCTAGCCGAGCTCCTCCTCGCACCTCCTGACACGTCCGGACCGCGCCAGACACGTCCGTCGGACGCGCCCGGACCAACCAGCTTCAGCCACGTGTCCTCCGCCGCCGTCTCCTTCCACCTCCCGCCGCCGCGGCCCGCGAGGCCCGGTTCGGGCCCGCCCGGCCCGAGCGCGCCGCCGCTCACTCCGTGCACTGGCCCGCGCGCCTCCGCACCTCCGTGGTCGAGCCGCTCGCTCGACCTCGCCTCTGGCCGCCGCAGTGCGCCGCCACGCTTCTCCGCCGTCCCCGAACGCTCGAGTCCCTGCCCCCCTGTCCAGATCCGCCGCCGCAGCCGAGCCTCTCGCCGCCGGCGACCAGGTCAGCCCCGCCGTCTTCCCTCTTCTCCTCCTCCCTAAGTCTCTCTCCTTCTCCCGTCACTAACCACCGCTGCCGGCCTTTGCAGCTCGCCGCCGCCCCCGTCTTGCTGCACCGCCATCGGGAACGGGACTCCCGGGGCTCGATCTGCCGGATCCGCTTCTCCCCGTGCCGGCCTGCCGCCCTCGCCGGACTTCGTGCCGCCGGCCTCCTCTGCCTCCGCGCGT
Organism: Secale cereale; assembly: GCA_902687465.1. NCBI lineage: Eukaryota > Viridiplantae > Streptophyta > Magnoliopsida > Poales > Poaceae > Secale > Secale cereale. Next base: position 539,718,813 of record LR738710.1, on the reverse strand, counting down.
GAGCACGCGAGGGAGACCATGCCTCGCCGGCCTACTCTATTTCGTGGGCCAAAGCTTCCCGCGAGGCCCAAAGCCTCCACTGCCAGGCCCAGCAGCGCCGGCCCCTCCCCTCTGCCTACTGGGCCTCAGCCCACCTGGTGAGCTGCCCTCGCTAAGAATCGCCCTGGGCGCACTATAGTTTCCCCATGCTCACTTTTCCTCTGTGAAAGATGACTAAGTCCCTGGCATTTGTAAATATGTGTGCATGTTTGAGTGTTGGTAACTTTGTGCACGTAGATCCAAATGAAGCATATGATATGTCAAAATGTTCGTCTCGAAGTGCTCTACATGTTAGCATCAGTTTCATGCATGTTAATGTTCATATACATGTCTTAATCTTCATTGCAATAGTGCATCGTGATGTTACTATTTCAGCACTAGGTGTCTGTTATCAATTTGTTGGCATGTTCGTGAGGTCTTAACTTGGTGCATGTTGGTCCAAATGGAGTGTATGATATATCAAAATGTTCGTCTTGTGATGATCTTCAAGATGTATGCATTTGCATGCTTGTTAGGTTGCATTATGCCTTGTTTATCTCTGTTGCAAAAGTGCATGTGGCTGATAAGTTTCTGAACTTGTTATGAGATGATGCTTTGTCTTGTTTGTGTATATTAATCCATGTGTCATATGAGCTAGGTGTCAACATGGTTTTTGCTCATTGGAATGTGCTCTACAAGATAGATTCATTTTCATGCCAAGATATGTCTTGAGATGAGTGCATCAAGCTTGTTAACATGTCATCGCGATGTTAAATTTCTGCTAAGTGTGAATCCGTTAATTTTTATGCCATCTTTTCATGATGCCACCGTCGTTCTTGTGCATGTTTAGAGTTGTCCAGTGGGTTTTCCTTCATATATATGTTATGCTCTAGCTATCCATGCTCTTGTTTGCCATGATGAGTTGATGTAGCTTGTTGTTTTCATGCTCTCAAGTTGCTATAAAATGTTTCTGTCAGCATGTTATCAACAAGTTCGGTTTTGTCATGTGAATAGCTAGTGTTCTATGCATCCTATGACCATGTTCTTTCCATGAGTAGCTTCTCAAATATGCCTTCTTGTTGTTGGTTATATTCACATGCCATGATATGCTTTGGGTTGAGTTGCACAAGGTTGCAAACATGCCTACTTATCGTTATTATTGCCCAACTTGTAATGACCAGGATGCGACTATATCTCCTACGTGTCGAGGCACGACTTAGAGACATAAGCGCATTCTGGAAGATAGAGTGTTTCATTCTGAAAGATTATTCTCCGCAGATCATGAGCTTGTGATGGGATAAGTTGGGACACCCCTGCAGGGTTTGAACTTTCGAAAGTCGTGCCCGCGGTTATGTGGCAGATGGGAATTTGTTAATATCCGGTTGTAGATAACTTGACACCATATCCTTAAGAATACACTACCTATATGAGTAACCGTGATGGTCCCTTTCCGAAGGGCTTCGGGAAGTGAACACGGTGGGGTTATGTATGAACGTGAGTAGCTAGGATCACTTCTTGATCAACTTGGCGACCGTTGGCACATACTCTCATCTCGCTCTGAATTCGTAAGATAGTTGCTTAGTGCTTGCTGCAAACACTTTATTGCCTCTCCACACTTAAAGGCTTTGCTAGTTTTGATACCTGGGAATGGGATTGCTGAGTCCTTGTGGCTCACAGATTACAACACACACCAGATGCAGGTACAGCCGAGTACGATGCAGGAGATGGATCAGAACTTCAATGGGAGTTCGATGAAGAGTGTGGTCGGTACTATGTATCGTATCCCGACGATCAGTAGTGGTTCCTACTAGGGGCGATCAGGCCTTGTGTTTTGTGGTATGTTTTCTTGTTTGGATTTCGTCTGTAGTCGGACCCTGTGTTATTTGGATGAATGTATGTTATTGTATTCATTGTGTGACGTGGCGAGTGTAAGCCAACTATCTTTTACATTTTCATCCCTGAACTTTTACAAGAGATGTGCAAAGATACCACGCTTGGGATCATTCCAGAATGCGCTTATGTCTCTAAGTCGTGCCTCGACACGTAGGAGATATAGTCGCATCCTGGGCATTACAAGTTGGTATTCAGAGCCTTCTCCGACTTAGGAGCCCCCTGATTGATCGAACCGCTCATGGTTGAGTCTAGGCACACAGACAAAATGTTTTGAGTCCTATATATTTATCGGAAAGTAGGATTTCTTTTACTCCTCATCCCCTTCATCGCTTTGGTGAGGACTCCTCACGTTGTTTTACCTTCACTATTCTCAAAATTTCACCAATTGTTTTAGGATCACGCGGGTATTGTTTGGATTGTTCCGATATCTTTGTGACGAGAACATTGTTCTCGATGTCTCCTATCATTTTGGGGTTGTGGCAGTGTCCCGGGGAGTTGAGCTCCGAGGTGTTGTCGTCACAAATATATCGTGGCAATTCTAGAATACCAGAGGCGGCCGACATAAAAAACTCTTCTATGCATGTCTGGTGGTGAGATAACCCCGACATCACCCAGTTTTGGGGAGATAGTTCGGGAGTATTGCCACAGATAGTATAGCGGATGCGTTTCGAAGGTCCGAGGTAAACGGTTTCCGAAGATTACTGGTTATGTGTTGACGGATGGATACAACTGGATGTAGGTTTAGAGTTGAGTGTGTGGTGCTTCCCCTGTATCCCCAACACCAGATTGCATAACCGGAAAGCTTCAGGAATTAATAGGTGGGTTTCAAGTAGCTCTTAGGTAATCTTCCAATGGGTGCATGGTATGAGGTTTGGGGTTCAACATCTAGTGAAGAGGTTTCATGGGCGATGTTCCAATTGGGAGTTGCATCTTAAAGGATCCTTGGCTATGCTGATCCGGGGATTGCAAGGCCCTTTGTAACACGTGCCATGGGGCATTCAACACGAACATGTGGGACGAAACCTCTATTATGTATTTGTTCCATCTGTACCTTGTTGTTTTTATTCTATCATTTGTTCTCCCAAGTGGCTTCTCGATAGTTTGTTGTACCATTAAGCTATGGAATTCATTCATTCATTTTTTGTTCGAATGTTCATTGTGAAGACTATATGTTGCAAATATCTAGCCATTGATTCAGCTTATCTATTATTTGCTTCAATGGCTAACCGTTGTCATCATCTTCAGGATGGCACCTATGAAAGTTCCCAACTAGAACCCAGAGGGTGAAGAAGAGCGTCCTCCTTCCCTTCCTCCTCCGTCTGAGGCATGAAGAGCGATTATGCAGGCAACCAATCAGAACACTCAGATGATCATGCAAATGATGCAGAGTTTCCAAGCCAATCAAGAAAATCAAGGCAATCAAGGGAACCAAGGCCAAGGAAATATGTTCAATTAACCTCACTTTGCGACTCTGAACCAATTCCTGGCAAATCAGCCCAAGTCTTTCAGTTACTGTGTGGACCCGCTAGATGCTGAAGATTGGATCACAGACATCAAGAATCATTTTGAATGCAGTAACATCAGACCTGAGGATTATGTCAAGTTTGCAACTTTCCAACTCAAAGGTCAAGCTGCAGATTGGTGGCAACAGTACAAAGACTCCAGAGGTGGTCATGAGATCTCGTGGACTGATTTCTGCAGAGATTTCCGTTCTCATCACATTCCAACAAGTGTCATTGAAGGTATGCGTGAGCAATTCCGCAACCTGAAGCAAGGCACCATGTCTGTCTATCAATACAATGTCAAGTTCCAGAATCTTGCCTGTTATGCGAAGCGAGACATTCCCGATGCTAAGAGCAAAATCTACCAGTTCCGAGGTGGTCTGAAAGATGAACTCCAACTTGCACTCACTTTGTTCGAGCCGGATGAATTTGATCAATTCTACAACATGGCTCTCAAGCAAGAGGCAGCTCAGCTCAAGTGTGAAGCTTCCAAAAAGATGATTAGATATGTTGTTCACTCCTCCTCTTCCTCTCAAGTGGTTGCCAAGCAGCAGAAGTTCTGGCTACGGCCGCCTCAAGTGCTCCATCCTCCAAGCAACAAGAAGCACTCAGGTGGTCCTGGATTCTCCTACCCACACAACCCAAGCAACCAGTCCAAGTCACAGTTCCAAGCTCCAATACCAAGCGGTCCTTATCATCAGCCACTTTCAGAAGTTACTTGCAACAAGTGTGGTCAGAAGGTTCACTATGCAGACACGTGTACTCAAAGGCGCCTTCTGCCTCCTCCACCTGTCAGCAATGTTATTGTCAAGCACAATCCCAAGTCAGCAAGAGTGAACATAATGGACGCACCTCAAGCAGAGGAGTCTCCTGATGTCATAATGGGTAACCTCTCAGTTAACTCAATTCCTGCAAAAGTTTTGTTTGACTCTGGTGCATCACTCAGTTTCATGGCAAGACCATTCTTTACCAAGCATGAATTCTCATCATGTTATTTGGATAAACCGTTGAGCATCATTTCTCCGGGTTCATTGATGAGACCCAACTCAGTTGTGCCGGATGTCTCTATTCATATGGGTGATTACAGCTTTCTGGTTTCCCCGGTTGTTCTCGGTAACTCCGACATTGATCTTATTCTTGGGATGGATTGGCTCTCCAAGCATGATGCAAATATTTATTGTGCAAATAAGGAGGTCAAGCTAACTCATCCTGACGAAGACGTGATTATCTTCGCAGCTCGAGATGACATAATCAGGCTATTCTCTCTCAATGAAAAGGGCGAGAGTAATGCCATATCCAAGATTCCGGTGGTTTGTGAATATGAGGACGTTTTCCCTGAAGAGCTTCCAGTCATGCCTCCCAACAGTCCAATTGAATTCGTCATTGAACTTGAACCTGGTACCGAGCCAGCCTGTCGGCGACCGTACAAGCTTTCTTTTGATGAGTTGAAGGAATTGAAGAAACAACTCCATGAGCAAGAACGAATGGGTCTGATCGGACCAAGTACTTCTCCCTAGGGCTGTGGTGTTCTTTTTGTCAAGAAAAAGGATGGCACGGAACGATTGTGCGTTGATTACCGGTCATTGAATAAGAAGACAATTAAGAATAAGTACCCGCTCCCCAACATCAATGAATTGTTCGAGCAACTCAAGGAGCCAAGGTTTTCTCAAAGCTTGATCTCCGGATGGGCTACCATCAGATTCGTATCCGTGAAGAGGATATTCCCAAGACCGCATTCAGAACGAGTTATGGCTCATATGAATACACGGTCATGTCTTTCGGGCTTGCAAATGCTCCACCCACTTTCTCTCGGATGATGCACTTCATATTCAACCCCTACACCAATGAATTCGTGCTCGTGTACCTTGATGATATCTTGGTATTCTCCAAGAATGAAGAAGACCATGCCAAGCACCTCCATTTGGTCCTCGACAGGATCCGTGAGCACTGTTTCTATGCGAAGTTCTCCAAGTGTGAATTCTGGCTTGATAAAGTCCTCTATCTTGGCCATATTATCTCTGCCGAGGGCATTTCTGTTAACCCCGAGAAGGTTGAAGCTATTGTCAACTGGGAACCTCCTCAGAATGTCAAACAACTCCGAAGTTTCCTCGGTCTCGCAAGCTATTCAGAAGGTTCGTTGAGAACTTCTCCAAGATTGCCAAGCCTCTTTCCAACCTGTTGCAGAAGAATGTCAAGTACTTGTGGACTCCTGATTGTGATGTGGCATTCAATACCCTCAAACAGAAGCTCATTTCTGCTCAGGTTCTTACTCCTCCGGATGAGTCCAAGCCTTATGAAGTCTTTTGTGATGCTTCATTGCAAGGTCTTGGTGGTGTTCTCATGCAATACAAGAAGATTGTTGCATACACTTCGCGTCAGCTTAAACCAAATGAGAAGAATTACCCCACACATGATCTTGAGCTAGCAGCAGTTTTTCATGCCTTGATCATGTGGAGACACCTTCTGTTGGGCAGAAAAGTGGACATCTTCACCGATCACAAGAGCATGAAGTACATCTTCACCCAGCGAAACCTTAACCTCCGTCAGACTCGTTGGGTTGAAATGATTCAAGAGTACGATCCAAGCATTGAGTATACTCCTCGCAAGGCCAATGTCATTGCAGATGCCTTGAGCAAAAAGGCTTATTGCAACAGTCTCCTCCTCAAACCGTTCCAACCTGAACTTTGTGAGTCATTCAGGAAGCCAAGTTGTTCCGCAAGGATTTCTTGCCAACCTTCAAGTTGCTCCTACCTTGGAAGATCAAATCCGTGAGGCCCAACTCAGTGATGCTATGGTGTAGAAAGTGAAACATGGTATTGCTAAGGGTACTCCCATGTACAAGTGCTATCACATTGATGAGAAAGACACTTTGTTCTTTGAGGAAAAAATTGTGGTTCCCAAAGGTGATCTCAGAAAGCTCATAATGAACGAAGCACATGACTCACTTCTCTCGATACATCCAGGAAGCTCCAAGATGTACCATGACCTCAAGCAATCCTATTGGTGGACTCTCATGAAAAGAGAAATTGCTCAATTCGTGAACGAGTGTGATGTCTGCAGAAGAGTGAAGGCAGAGCATCAACATCCAGCCGGACTCCTTCAACCTCTACCTATTCCTGAGTGGAAATTCGATCACATTGAGATGGATTTCGTCACCGGCTTTCCCAAGTCCAAGCGAGGAAATGATGATACCTTTGTGGTGATTGACAAGCTCACTAAAGTGGCTCATTTTCTTCCAGTCAAAGAATCCATCAACGCAGCACAACTGGCAGAGCTGTACACCTCAAGAATTATCTCTTTGCATGGTATTCCTCAAGTAATCTCCTCAGATCGTGGAAGCTTGTTCACTTCCAAATTCTGGGATTCCTTCCAGTCAGCCATGGGTACCAAGATTCGCTTCAGCACAACTTTTCACCCTCAAACTAGTGTCCAAGTCGAAAGAGTGAACCAAATTCTTGAAGATATGCTCAGAGCATGTGGCATCTCCTTTGGTATGAAATGGGAAGATTGCCTTCCATTTGCTGAATTCTCCTACAACAACAGCTTCCAAGCAAGTGCAGGCAAAGCACCGTTTGAAATTCTCTATGGCAGAAAGTGCCGTACCCCTCTCAACTGGTCCGAGACTAGTGAACGTCAACTCCTTGGAAATGATTTGATCTTAGAGGCCGAAGAAATGTGCAAAGTCATACGTGAGAATCTCAAGGCCGTGCAATCGAGCCAAAAGAGCTATTATGACTGCATGCATCGTGACTTGGCTTTCGACATTGGATATCATGTCTATCTCCGTGTTTCTCCCATGAATGGCACTCAGAGGTTCGATATCAAGGGCAAGCTTGCTCCAAGATACGTGGGCCCTTTCAAGATTGTTGGCAAGAGAGGCGATCTAGCCTACCAACTCAAGCTTCCCTCCAACTTTGTAAATGTGCACGATGTGTTTCACGTGTCACAACTCCGCAAGTGCTTCAATACGCCTGAACGCACCATTCCTTTCGAAGAGATTGATCTTCAGCAAGACTTATCTTATCGTGAGCACCCCGTTACTATCCTTGAAGAAACTGAGCGCAAGACCCGCAACAAGTCAATGAAATTCTTGAAAGTGAAGTGGTCACACCAGACCGACCGAGAAGCTACATGGAAACGAGAAGATCATCTCCGTTCCGAGTATCCCGCTTTCTTTCAGTCCTAGATCTCGGGACGAGATCTTTTTTGTAGTGGCAGAGAGTTTGTAACGCCCCGGATGTAACAATTCCCAATATGGCAATATATTCATCGTTGACTTAATCAATTCCATTCTTGGCTCTTCCTTCATTCCGGGTTTTGTTCGTTTTTGTCTTGTGCGTGTGTCGCATGTCATCATGTCATTTTCATTATGTGCATTGCATTGGCATAGTCTCACTTGCATCCGTGTGTAGTTGCATCATCTCCGTCGTCTCCGTTGTCCGTTTTGGTTTTCAACTCTCGCACATGTGCCCGTGGCACCTCCGAGTCCTTCTTTCGCAAGTCGCCGTAGAACGTTCTCGGTATGAGGTGAGACTTGTCGCACGTTGTTGTTTTAGTACGTGGAGACCGCTTGTGAAGTTTCATCGCGTTTGGAGGTCGTTTGTTACTTCAGCGGTTAACCTCGTGGGCTAAAAGCTCCTCTTCCTTTTGGCCCAACACCCCTCCACAATAGCCCACTAACCCAGCACAACCACCTCCATCATCTTGGTCGTCGGATCGCAATCATGTGAGCGAAAACCGCACCTCATTTGGACACTCCTAGCTCCCTCTACCTATAAAAAGGCATCCCCTCCCCGGATTTCGGGCGAAACCCTAGCCGAGATCCTCCTCGCGCCGCCAGACACGTCCGCCGGACGTGCCCGGACCAACCAGCTTCCGCCACGTGTCCTCCGCCGCCGTCTCCTCCCATCTCCCGCAGCCGCGGCCCGCGAGGCCCGTTTCAGGCCCGCCCGGCCCGAGCGCGCCGCCGCTCGCTCCGCGCACCTCCGCGGTCGAGCCGCTCGCTCGACCTCACCTCTGGCAGGCGGAGTGCGCCACCGCGCTTCTCCGCCTTCCCCGGACGCTCGCGTCCCCGCCTCCCTGTCCAGATCTGCCGCCGCAGCCGAGCCTCTCGCCGCCGGCGACCAGGTCAGCCCTGCCGTCTTCCCTCTTCTCCTCCTCCCTCTGTCTCTCTCCCTCTCCCGTCCCTAACCGCCGTTGCGGGCCTTTGCAGCTCGCCGCCACCCCCGTCTTGCTGCACCGCCATCGGGAACGGGACTCCCGGGGCCCGATCTGTCGGATCCGCTTCTCCCCATGCCGGCCTGCTGCCTTGCCACCCTCGCCGGACTTCACGCCGCCGGCCTCCTCTGCCTCCGCTCGTGAGCACGCGAGGGAGACGACGCCTCGCCGGCCTGCTCTGCTTCATGGGCCGAAGCTTCCCGCGAGGCCCAAAGCCTCCACTGCCAGGCCCAGCAGCGCCAGCCCCCTCCCCTCTACCTACTGGGCCTCAGCCCACCTGGTGAGCTGCCCCCGCTAAATATCGCCCTGGGCGCACTATAGTTTCCCCACGCTCACTTTTCCTCTGTGAAAGATGACCAAGTCCCTGGCATTTGTAAATATGTGTGCATGTTTGAGTGTTGGTAACTTTGTGCACGTAGATCCAAATGAAGCATATGATATGTCAAAATGTTCGTCTCGAAGTGCTCTACATGTTAGCATCAGTTTCATGCATGTTAGAGCATCTCCAGCCGCGCCCCCAACAAACCCTCCCAGGCCACTTTTTCGGCGCCGGCGCCAAAAAACGGCCCAGTCGCGCCCCTAGGACGCCGAAAATCACCGGTTCGGACCTTTTTTCCGCCCGGCGATCACAGGCCGAACCCGGCACGCTGGGAAGCAGTTGGGGGCTCCGGCACTAGGGAAAAGCGCGCCTGGCCCACACCGATAGGGGAAAAGTCAAGGTTTTCATCCCCGACTCGCCTCCCACCCCCCGCGCCCTCGGCCACCACTAGCTATATCCCGGCGACAGTCGCCGCCCTACTCCGCTAGATAGCCATTCCCCGTCGAAAAATAGCAGCGCTTCGCCGCGGCAGCCCCTCCCACAGCAGCTGGGCGTTTTCGGCCGCGGAGGCGCGGTTTAGCGGCGGGTACACACCCACCGAGCGCAAGGTGTTCGGCGTTTTGCCTATCTCGGCGATGGACTCGGATGACGAGGAAGAGCTCGCCGCGCTGCTGGAGGAGGAAGCCGCGGCCGACGTCCAGGAAGAAGAGCATCTCATGGTGCTCGCCGCCCTCGCCCAGCTGCTAGCGAGTCATGAAAAGCCGCGGCGAGGTGGCTCGGCGCCTGGGCGGTTGAAAGCAAAGAACCGGCTTCGTCTTGAAGGCTACTGCATGCTCTACTCCGACTACTTCGCCGATGCTCCACTTCACGGCGAGAAAACATTTCGGCGCCGTTATCGGATGAGCCGAAAGCTCTTCCTCGGGATTGTGAATTCCATCCGGGAGTTCGACAACTACTTCAAGTGCAAGATGGATTGCACCGGCGCTCTTGGATTCACCTCCATCCAGAACTGCACGACAGCGATGAGGATGCTTGCATATGGAGCTCCCGGTGATTCACTCGACGACTATGGGCGCATGGCCGAGTCCACCAGCATAGAGTATTTCTACAAGTTCTGTCGGGCAGTGGTGGCAGTGTTTGGGCCACAATACTTGAGAACACCCAATGCGGAAGACACTGCTCGGATCCTAGCCCATAATGCAGCAAGAGGATTTCCTGGGATGCTTGGAAGCATCGACTGCATGCATTGGAAATGGAAGAATTGCCCATTTGGTTGGCAGGGGATGTACAAAGGCGCCAAAGGCGGTTGCAGTGTGGTGCTTGAGGCGGTAGCCACACATGACCTCTGGATTTAGCACTCCTTCTTTGGTATGCCAGGAACTCACAATGACATCAACGTGCTGCAGTGCTCTCCTATCTTTGCCAAGCTCGTTGAGGGCCATTCTCCTCCGGTGAACTTCAAGATCAATGGGCACCAATACAACAAGGGGTACTACCTAGCAGATGGCATCTATCCGAGATGGTCGACATTTGTGAAGACGATCTCAAACCCTGCGGTAGGAGGCAAGAACGCCTGGTTTGCGAAAGTTCAGGAGGCTTGCAGGAAGGATGTCGAGCGGGCATTTGGTGTGCTCCAATCTCGATTTGCTGTTGTTCGGTACCCCGCTCAGACCTGGTCCAAAGATCAAATGTGGGAGATTATGACTTGCTGTGTCATCTTGCACAACATGATCATCGAGAGCGAGCAAGAAGACCCAGCGTTTGACACTAAACCATACTACAGGCAGGGTCCTCTAGCCGAAGTTGATCACCAGCTACCGGCAACTTGGACTGCCTATCTCAGTATGCGTCAGGAGATCCGAGACCCACAGGTGCATCATCAACTACAAAAAGATCTAATTGAGCACCTATGGAGGCTCAAGGGGGACGCCGTGTGATGAAATACGATTTTTATTTGTTGAACTATATAATTTGTATTGTACTATTTGTTGTTGTACTATTTTGTTGAAGTATTTGATTTTTCTGTGATGAAATATGTGATAAGAAATAATTGTGTTGATAATTGAACGCCGAGACAGGGCGAAACCATGCCGAATATGGGCCTATTCTCGCCCATATGGGCCATTTATTCGCTGAAATTGGGCTGCAAAGTGGGCCAATTTCGGCGCCTGGGGGCGACGACTGGGTGCAAAACCGCCCCCAGCGCCGATTGTATCGCCGGCTTGCCCCCAGGGGGCGATTTTTACGCGTCTTGTGGGGGCCAACGGCTGGAGATGCTCTTAGTGTTCATCTAGATGTTTTAATCTTCGTTGCAATAGTGCATCGTGATGTTACTGTTTTAGCACTAATTGTTTGTTATCAATTTGTTGGCATGTTCGTGAGGTCTTAACTTGGTGCATGTTGGTCCAAATGGAGTGTATGATATGTCAAAATGTTCGTCTTATGATGATCTTCAAGATGTATGCATTTTCTTGCTTGTTAGGTTGCATTATGCCATGTTTATCTCTGTTGCAAAAGTGCATGTGGCTGATAAGTTTCTGAACTTGTTATGAGATGATGCTTTGTCTTGTTTGTGTATATTAATCCATGTGTCATATGAGCTAGGTGTCAACATGATTTTTGCTCATTGGAATGTGCTCTACAAGATAGATACATTTTTATGCCAAGATATGTCCTGAGATGAGTGCATCAAGCTTGTTAATGTGTCATCGTGATGTTAAATTTCTGCGAAGTGTGAATCTGTTAATTTTTATGCCATGTTTCCATGATGCCACCGTCATTGTTGTGCATGTTTAGACTTGTCCAGTGGGTGTTCCTTGATATATATGTTATGCTCTAGCTATCCATGCTCTTGTTTGCCATGATGAGTCGCTGTAGCTTATTGTTTTCATGCTCTCAAGTTGCTATAAAATGTTTCTGTCAACATGTTATCAACAAGTTCAGTTTTGTCATGTGAATAGCTAGTGTTCTATGCATCCTATGACCATGTTCTTGCCATGAGTAGCTTCTCAAATATGTCTTCTTGCTGTTGGTTATATTCACATGCCATGATATGCTTTGGGTTGAGTTGCACAAGCTTGCAAACATGCCTACTTTTCATTGTTATTGCCATGCCCAGATTTTCACGAAGTCTGGATAAATTTTTGCACTTTTGCCATGCTGTTTGTGACATGTTCTAGTATGTTGTAGAAGTAGCCATGTGGTTATTCTTGAAGAGCATGTTATTTATATTATTGCCATGCTTTTTGCTTGGTTGTTGGAGTGTTGTAGCATACTTAAACTTTATCACTTAGTGGACAACTTGCTGTTTTTGGCAGATTGCGTCGTGTAGTGTTTTACTTGTCATTTGCAAACCGTGCATCCGTTTCCCATGATCTTTATATCGTTTTCGACCGAAATCTTCCCATCTATCCAGTGGCTTGCTTGGTTACCCAAGATGAAGCCATTTCCATCATCTTACCCTTTAGGCTCGAGAGCATCCTCATGCATACGCACATCATACTTGCATTCCATGACATGTCTTGCATCATGTTAATTGCGCATTGCACCGTGTTTGATCTTGTACCGTTGTTGTGCTCTTGTGTTGGGTAGAGCCGGGAGCCGGTATCGAGTTCGAGGATCTTGTCGAGACTGAGTTTGAGGAGCCGTCTTACCATCCCACCGACGACTTACCACGCAAGATGACCGTTCCCCGATATCACCTCTATCTTTGCCTATGCTAGTTGTCTCGCTCTTTAGCTATGCCTCGATGCCTATTCTTGTCTTGTCAGCCTCCTATTGTTGCCATGAAACACTCTAACCGTCTTCCTAGCAAACCGTTGATTGGCTAAGTACGCTTGTGCTCAGCCCCTCTTATAGCGTTGTTAGATGCAGGTGAAGTTTTTGAAGATTGCTCCATGTTCGGACTTGTTTATTGGGATAACACAATATATATCTTAATCAAATTAATGCACATATATATTGGCAATGGGTGGAAGTCTTGGCCTTCTGCTTGGTGTTTTGTTACACTCATGCCACCTTAGGACCCGATAAACCGGTGTTATGTTCCTTGATTTTGCGTTCCTAACACGGTTGGGGTTTATGGGCCCCCCTTGATAATTCGCTCTGCTTAAAGCTTTTCCAGCAAGACCCAACATTGGTACTACATTTGCCTAACAACAAAAACTTTCATAGGGAGTTATAAAATCGAGTTCTTAATCCACCCTCCGGGCTAGTGCTCCTCATGAGTGTTAGTCCAAACTAGAGCACTGTGCGGGTTCGCCCCTTGACAACTTGGGGTATTTTGGCACATGTACGCTTCGCTCATCCGGTCGTGGCCTGAGATGAGATACGCGCGGCTACTATCAGGGTGTTGGCACGCCGGGAGGTCTTGCTGGATTAGTTTTACCATTGTCGAAATAAGCACGGGATTCCGAGAATACTCGGGTCTTCCCACTTTGGAGTTGCGACTCCGCAGATCATGAGCTTGTGATGGGCTAAGTTGGGACACCCCTGCAGGGTTTGAACTTTCGAAAGCCGTGCCCGTGGTTGTGTGGCAGATGGGAATTTGTTAATATCCGGTTGTAGATAACTTGACATCATATCCTTAAGAATACACTACCTGTGTGAGTAACCGTGATGGTCTCTTTTCGAAGGGCTTCGGGAAGTGAACACGATGGGGTTATGTATGAACGTGAGTAGCTAGTATCACTTCTTTATCAACTTGGCGACCGTTGGCACATACTCTCATCTCGCTCTGAATTCGTAAGCTAGTTGCTTAGTGCTTGCTGCAGACACTTTATTACCTCTCCACACATAAAGGCTTTGCTAGTTTTGATATCCGAGAATGGGATTGCTGAGTCCTTGTGGCTCACAGATTACAACACACACCAGATGCAGGTACAACCGAGTACGATGCAGGAGATGGATCAGAACTTCAATGGGAGTTCGATGAAGAGCGTGGTCGTTACTATGTATCGTATCCCGACGATCGGTAGTGGTTCCTACTAGGGGCGATCAGGCCTTGTGTTTTGTGGTATCTTTTCTCGTTTGGATTTCGTCCGTAGTCGGACCCTGTGTTATTTGGATGAATGTATGTTATTGTATTCATTGTGTGACGTGGCGAGTGTAAGCCAACTATCTTTTACATTTTCACCCCTGAACTTTTACATGAGATGTGCAAAGATACCACGCTTGGGATCATTCCAGAATGTGCTTATGTCTCTAAGTCGTGCCTCGACACATAGGAGATATAGTCGCATCCTGGGCATTACACTTACTCCATCAGGAGCTAGGAGGCGCTTGAGGACGCCTTCAGGGCAAATTTCCAGGGCACTTGCATCCGAACCCCGGACGCCGATGACCTTAGTAACTAATACGTTTCCAAGGTATCTATAATTTTTTATTGTTCCATGCTATTATATTATCAATCTTGGATGTTTTACCTAGTGCCAAGTGCCAGTTGCTACTTTTTCTTCCTTTTGTCTTTACAGAAAATCAATACCAAACAAAGTCCAAATGGAACAAAACTTTTTGACGATTTATTAGACCACAAGACACCCAGGAAGCTTCGGGAGAGGGCCAGGAGACCTATAAGGAGACAACAAGCTCATAGGGGCGCCTTACAAGCTTGTGGGCCAAGATATGGTGATATGGTGGCATGGTGACAACATAACAAGAAGAAAGATGATATGGTGACAATAATGCTGGAAGTACAACTGCCAGAATTGTGTGTCAAAAGAAGTGCAATAGACAAGAACACAAAAGAGGTGAAAGGAAATATCTACTTCCCTTATTATGTTAGAAGCAAAACCAACGAATACCCGATTCGGTACTCCTACTTCCAGCATAGGGAAATAAAAAACATGGTGGATGAATTGTTGTAACAAGGCGTCACTCCTCATCTAGCCCCATTTGCATCACCTATCCTCTTAGTCAATAAGAAGGGTGGGAGCTGGGGGCACTATGTCTACTATAGAGCTCTCAACAAACAAACTTGAAGAACCAACACCCCATTCCACTCATAGATAATCTCCTTGGCCAATTGCGTGGTGCCGCCATTATCTCAAAATGGACCGCCGGATACCACCAGATTAGGATGGAAGAGAAGGATGTGTATGAGACTACATTCAAGACCCACTGACTCCATTCTGAATACAAGGTCATGCCATTTGGTCTGACCAACGCACTGGACATGTTCAACAATTTAATGAACATGGTATTTAATCCACTTCCGAGAAGGTTTATACTCATATTCTTCGATGATTTACTAGTGTACAGTGAATGGTTAGAATCTTATGGTGACCACCTCATGCTAACACTACCCCTTCTACTTTATTTGAGTTAGGAAGAGATTGACATACGTGGTTTATCATTTCAACCAGAGATTGACGTCTCCATCGTAACCTTGGCAGTACGAAAGAAATGTACTCCATGACGGGTTTGAATACCTATTCTTTTAAGAAAGAAAGAGTTAAGGTGATCCTTGGTCCGTTGAAAATAGGAGACACAACCAAATCGGTTCTTGCGGAGAATAACAATTTCCTTAAAAATACCTAAATTCACGAAACCTTAGAATAGTCTTGGGCAGTCTTTGCCATATTGGTAAAAGAGACCGCCCTCAAAACGGAGACCTCGATGTCCCCGTAGAGCTGAAACCTCTCATTGAAGAGTTCCGAGACATCATTCTAGGTGATTCACATTAGCGACCTGAATGGAAGGGTAACCAATGAATGAATTGTTCTCCTCAGCTGTTATGAGCTATCATATGGTCAAGAATTAACTAGAATGAAGGGAATTGCTTCCAAGGATCAGATGAAGAGGGGATCGACCGGATGGACTCGATCCATCCCTCACCCGCACCAACTGCTCCTCTCCTCCTGTCGCTGGATTGGGCGGGTTGACCTCGATTCGGGATCGGGATTGGGCGAGCTTCGATCGGGAGTTGGCGAATATATGCGGTCTCGTGGGGACTGGATCGGGTAGGGTTCAAGAACGGATGGACCTGGTACTTTTTTTGAGAAATCAATGGACCTGGTAGTTTGTAGGCCTCACTCCTTCGATGGGTTGCCGGCTCGCTAAGGCCCAATGCACGAGAGGGCTCCGTTTCGGCCCGTGGAGCAGCAACCCACAGGACAGCCGGGTCAAATTCCGCACAGTGCGGCACAAATCGCTTCTCAGACGAGATCCGACGGCCAGAAACGCCTAGATCGCGAGAACGGACGGCCGAATACGCAAATCGCTGTGAGAGCTCGGTTTAGGTGCGGTTATACTGTCCTTAATGAAGGGAATTGCTTCCAAGGATCAGATGAAGAGGGGATTTTGGAAATAAGAGTTGTGGAAACAACTAGTCGAACATAAGTACATGAGTTAAGTGGCGTTGCTAACTTCGTTACTCATTGTAGTTTCTTTGATGGGTGGATTGTTCATGGAAAGATTGAAATAACAAGAGGTAATGTGAATCGTCCAAGGTTGCCTTTTTCAAGCAAGTAAACTAGTGGCTTTGCCTACCTTATTAAACTAATTGACCTAGATTTTAGTCTTTTCTTAGAGGGTGTTTGTTTCCAGGGATTTATTGGTCTAGGGACTTAAATAAGTCCCTATAAGTCCCATCCAAACCAAACATGAGGGATTTATAGGGACTTAAAGTGAGCATTTGGGACTTATCAAATAAGACTCTCAAGGAGGGACTTATAGTTGTAATATGGTGTACTAGTCCATGTTAAGTCCCAAGAACCAAACAGGTAGGGACTTTTTAGGGACTTATGACTTATAAGTTGGGACTAAAATAAGTCCTAGGACTTATGAACCAAACATGGCCTTAGTTAACACATTTAAAGTTTTTTTTCCTCTCTAGTACATATAGAAGCACACAGGAAATGCATTTATTGTAAGTAGATAAGGAAGACAAATATGTGGCTCTATAATGCATAAAGTATGTGCGTAAAAATATAAAAAAATACGAAGCATTACATACACATAATATGTCCAGTTCTTTTTTATGAAAATATAGTATGTCCATGTGTAAATGTGAGGCTGCTTTTAAAATGTTTTTGAAGGGTTCTTTTAAAATGTTCTGAAACTTTAAAATTTGAACTACTAAGTTTGATGCTCGTAGGCACCTGGATCCAAAACACCTCACTATCTTCGAGGACACCAAGTTTATTTTTTCGCCATGGGGCCAGGGAGGTCAAAAATTTCAATGAAGGCCAGCAAAAGAGGTTGGAATAACTCGACGCCGTAAACAAAAATAATGGCGGATCCCTCTCTCCCCGATCGACAAGAAATTCTCTCTCTTCCCTCTTTTAATAGCGGATCCCTCTCACAAACCCCTTGTATAACCCCCCACAGAGCCAGCCCACCCACGTACAGGTACAGGTAGAGACAACCAGGAGCGCCCAAGAAGCGGTGCAGGAGGAATCCCCGGCCTCTGTAGCGAACAAGAATCCATCCACCCGTCCTCCTCATCGAGATCTCGCACGGGGCGTTGGTGAGGTGAGTCTACCGGCCATGGCGTTCAGGGCCTGCCTCCCGTCCCACAAGGCCTCGCCGTCGCCTTCCGTCGCGCAGAGGAGGGCCAACAATGGGGCACCGCCGGTGGTGGCCATGGCCTCCACCATGAACGAGTAAGCAGATCCTCCCGCCCACGCCTGCGAATCCTGCTCCTTGATTATGGCGGAAATGGTTTCGCGTATAGTGTGATCTGGTTGGTGGGAGGGTTTCTATGGACTCGGGAGTTATTTTTGTGATCTGGGGTGGCGAGATTTGTGATCTGGAATTGGCTACCTGGGAAAATAGGGGAAACACTTGCTCCAATGGATCGGATCAAATCACGAGAAGAAGAAAAACTTAACTATTTGCGGTTTGGTTTCCGTGGTCTCCTTCTTTTCTGGTTGAGATCCAGGGCTTTACTCGGCGTGTTTTGTTATCTATCGTGGTGCTTGTCTTTAAATTCATTTGCTGATCCATTTGATGCCGAGCTCCTGCTTACGATCTGGATGGCTAGTTTGTGACCCCTATCTGATCGATTTGCCGATCTTCCCCGTTTGCAGTTGCGCACGTGCGACCAAAATCCGGTTCCTTTTTTCTGTATATATTTCAGTTTTTTTGTGACGAGGATATATCTATTGGTTCTCAAATTGATTGCATGAATTTTTGTAGTATCAATTTCACATTAACTTGTTACTCCTATATCTTGGAGTATTATCAATTTCACATTAACTAGTTATTTATTTGTCATAACCAGAATCCTATATTGTTGATTTCAAGGAATTGCTTGTGCAGAAACAATAGATGGTCAATGTAAGCAGGCTGTAGAAATCCAGAATTCTGTGGATGGTCAATTTAATCAGGCCGTCGAAATTTAGAGTTTTGATGGTCAATTTAAGCAGGCCGTAGAATTCCAGAGTCGTTTGGATGGTCAATTTAAATTTATGCAGGCTGTACTTGTTCAGAGTTGTTTTCCAGTGTTCTTCGAGGGGTTTATGTCATGCAGAAGCCATAAACTTGTTAGCTGTTGAGATCTGAACTTGTTCAAACATATGGATGGTGATAGACTGATAGTGAACATTAGAAGGCTTGATTTGCGATTATGATTTGTGTTAATGGGAGAGCACACAAACATTACTCTTGTTTTCTTGTAGTATCAGTTTAAACAAGTTGTAGTCTAAGAACAGAAATTTACACTCTTCGCTCCTAAGCTTGATATTTTAGGGTACTTTCATAAGTAATAAATGAAATATGAATGGTCAGACTGTTCACTGGAAACATCAAGATGAATATAGGGATTATGTGTGTACAAAAAAAAGGTACCGATTTTTTGTTTGTTATCCAGGTATTAAGATAATTTGAGTGGATTTTGCGTTGATTTTGTCTTGTTAAGTCAAGTTTTGCATCAAGTTACTATGTTTAGTCAAATTACCCATCTAGTTATTCTGGATAATAGGTTGTAAAACCTTACAAACATTGTTGATTCTGCCCTGTTTACGTACGTAGATGCAGTTGTATGGCACTTAAAGCTACTTAATCTTGCTTCACCAGAAGCTTACCTGTTTTTGATATATGGTAACCTGTTTGGTAAACACTGTTTTGTGTTAAAGTTTCTGTGCAAACATCAGGATACTTTCTTACCCTGTCGTAGAGAAATAGTCTCATTGTGTTTCCTTGGCCACTGTAATTTGATAGAAGAAGCCTTAAAATTTCCAGAATAGAGATCTTATAGCAGATAGGTTAATATGAGTAGCATTGCATTGTTTGGATTGGCTCTATTAAATCAGCCACCTTAACAAGTACTCCCTCCGTCTGAAAATACTTGTCGAAGAAATTGATAAAAATGGCTGTATCTAAAATTAAAATACATCTAGATAC
This sequence comes from Secale cereale, assembly GCA_902687465.1. Taxonomy (NCBI): domain Eukaryota; kingdom Viridiplantae; phylum Streptophyta; class Magnoliopsida; order Poales; family Poaceae; genus Secale; species Secale cereale. The sequence goes on along the minus strand of LR738710.1, from coordinate 539,699,520 downwards.
ATCCATTTCTCCGACGAGTATTTCCGGACAGAGGGAGTACATCTGTATGCACTGTGCAGTGCTTCTTCTGGATTGTACTAAATCATCATTTCCTTTCCTAGGGTCAAAACTGCCAAAAAGCCTTATGCTCCACCACGCGAGGTGCATCTCCAAGTCATGCATTCCCTACCAGCACAAAAGCAGGAGATTTTTGATTCACTTCAGTCTTGGGCTAGGGACAACCTATTGAATCTTCTGAAGCCAGTTGAGAAGTCATGGCAGCCACAGGACTTCCTACCAGACCCTTCTTCCGAGGGATTTTATGATGAAGTAAAAGAACTGAGGGAGCGGGCAAAGGAAATCCCTGACGACTACTTTGTTTGCCTAGTTGGTGACATGGTTACTGAGGAAGCCCTTCCTACCTACCAAACTATGCTCAACACCCTTGATGGTGTCCGGGATGAAACTGGCGCAAGCCCAACTGCCTGGGCTGTTTGGACAAGAGCATGGACTGCTGAAGAAAACAGGCACGGTGATCTTCTGAACAAGTATATGTACCTTTCAGGACGGGTTGACATGAGACAAATTGAGAAGACTATACAGTACCTCATTGGTTCTGGAATGGTAAGAACTATTATCTATATCTTTTAAGGACAGTGGCATCCCTTTTCCTTTCAGTGTATCATCATTAACTTTGCTAATCACAAAACAAAATCACCAATATTCTCAAAACCAACATGTAACAAAATAGTGTGGTATTCATTCGACAAACTACCATTTACTTTGTGCTGTGTGTAGATAGTGCTTCATTGTTGCAAGGCAACTTATATTCTGTTTTAGCCATTTCAAACAGTACAATGGTACAGCTAGATATTCTTTGATCCTTTTTTAAGAAACACTGTGTGTTGAGTGGTCACTTTTGACATCTATGGTGTAGCTACTTGTAAAATGGAACATGCAATTGTTTTCGGATTGAACGTTGCCACTAATTTTAGTGTATCCAATGGCAATACAGGATCCGGGAACTGAGAACAATCCCTACATGGGTTTCCTTTACACATCATTCCAAGAGAGAGCAACTTTCATATCCCATGGCAATACCGCCAGGCATGCCAAGCAATTTGGGGACCTTAAACTGGCCCAGATATGTGGTACAATAGCAGCTGATGAGAAGCGCCATGAGACGGCTTACACCAAGATAGTTGAGAAGCTTTTTGAAATAGATCCTGACTACACGGTGCTTGCATTTGCCGACATGATGAGGAAGAAGATCTCGATGCCTGCTCATCTCATGTATGATGGTGAGGACGACAACCTATTCGAGCACTTCAGTTCGGTGGCGCAGCGGCTTGGCGTGTACACAGCGAAAGACTACGCCGACATCCTTGAGTTCTTGGTCCAGAGGTGGAAAGTTGCAGATGTCACTGGACTGTCGGGTGAAGGCAGACGGGCGCAGGACTACGTGTGCACCTTGGCAACAAGATTCAGGCGGCTGGATGAAAGAGCGCAGGCCAGGGCGAAACAGGGGCCTGTGGTTCCGTTCAGCTGGGTCTATGACCGCAAAGTGCAGCTCTAATAAAGAGGAAGGAACCACAAGGTTAATGAGACTGCATCCATCCTATTATATCGTGTTTCGGGTCAGTGTAGGTTTTCCTAATAGCAGGGTAGAATGTTTTATGTGCTGTCCTGTAAGTTGTTGGATGACAGTGGGTGAAGAGGCTAGTGAAGCCGGTGTGAGATGCTGGCTGGCTGGCCATGAGGAGCTCCGTTGCAACCTTTTGTTGTGTTGAATATTTTTATGTGACCGTTTAAGTTTACAGGGCTTGTATAAGTTTCAACGTAATAAATGGATATCTGTATACAGACAGACCTATGTGCATCATGAGATCCCAAACTTTAAAGATGTTTTTCTGATGGAAATGCAATGAGTTCAACAAGCTCGATCATGTTCTGCTTTCCATCTTGTTGTGTTTCTGCCTAGACTTCATTATTACAGATCTATTTGGAACTTGGAATTATTTTGCCTGAATGGAGATCGTGTTTCATGTGTTTTCTCTCAGTTTGAACTGAATTCGCACAAGCCGCAAGTAAACTTTGTCAAATTGCATTTCCCTTCTTTCATTTTTTGAGACATGATTTTTTATGCATGGTGTAGCTAGGCACGTACGGTGGCAGCTACACATCCATTGGTATAAGTGCCTTCTTTGATACATGAAGGTGTCAAGTTTTTTATGTCATTGGCACAAGTGCATTTTTGCTGTATAGAAATGATTTTTTCTGACTTCTCTCTGTATTTTTTTTAACACAACTGCCTTTTTTTTTTTAGATCAAAGCAGAGCTTTATTACTTAACTGGGCTTAGGCATATCGCCTAATACAGAAACGCCCACATGGGCAGGTACATCCGACTCCCATTCCATGAAATGGTTGGGGTCACAGCTACGGCCAATAATGGCAAGTTCGTGGGCTACAGAGTTCGCCGAGCGTCTACAAAATAATTGTGTAGAAAGGGTGTTCTTTCACTTCTCTTAGTTTTTTCGCTTTCCTTTCTGGCACAAGTGCCTTTTTGCTTGCCTGGCTGGTCCAAAGTCATGATATTTTTAATATTAGAGTTATTTTCATGGTACAAAATAATTTAGCAAAATCATTAGAGATAAAATTGGGGCCATGTGTATAGCTACCGTCATGGGCAACGAATTATTTCCATTCCTTTTTTTCACAGCGTCAATCAATTGAACAGTGCACTGGAGGACACCGTTTAAAATCTGGTACTGATAGGACACAGTGTAACAGTCTGGTTTAAAGAAGAGGCATGCGCACTAGAGACCCATAAACTTGCAAGGCGGGTGATGGTTTAGTTCACAAACTTGTAAAAGGTGAAGCCATCATTAAACTTGCATTGTGCCAGCAGATTTAGTTCACAGTCAATCACAAACTGACAATTGGCGCCATGGCCTAGCCACACTTCTACGGAAACCCCCTTTGACTTGTTGGAAATCGAGCGTACATGCACGGGGTCTTGTATGCAGTGGCATGACCGCAGGAGGCCGATTTTAGTGTTTTGACCCATTGTGCAAAGTTTAGTCGGATCTGACCCCATTCGAAAGTATTTTGGGATCTGACCTTTTTTTCTATCGTCATAGTGTCTGGAGTATAACTGCCCACCGTCACGGGATTTGACGGTAGGAGATAACCGCGTCGTCATGCTTGTTTAACGTGAGAAATACCCTACCGCCAGGATCCTTGGAGGTAGGGCTGTGCAACCCTACCGCCAAAGAGCCTGGCGGTAGGCATGCCACATGTGGGAATCTTTCGTGACCATGTGAGCAGGAACTAAACACAGACGCACAGTGGCAGCAGGAGCTGAATGGTGCATATACTACTAGTATACTTCTAGCACTACTACCAGCAATGATTGCATCGATGCATGTCACACAACCTACCGCCGAGCTCTTTGGCGGTAGGGTTGCACAACTTACCGTCGAAAGCTTCGACGGCAGGGTATTTTTTATGTCTAATGAATGTGCCGGCACAGTTAAGTCCTACCGCCAGGGACCCTGACAGTAGATAGTTATACCCTACCGCCATCCACCCTAGCAGTAGAAAAAGTGTCAGATCCTAAAATACTTTTGAACCGGGGTCAGATCCGGCTAAACTTTACACAAAGAGTCAAAACTCGAAAATCGGCCACCGCAGGAGGCAAAGCACCTTACCCTTGGTCAGGGAACAAAACTGTCAAATACTGGCATATTAATGCTATAAATAGAAACATAATCAGCCTTCCGAGTTCATACAATAAAATAGAGCAGCTCGTGGTGCATGGAGTGAAAACCATGTGGTGGAACAAGATTCAACATTAGATTGAACCCCTTCTACCTTGCCTTCGGGCACGTACCAACTAAACGAGCTCCCTCTGGGTGAGGAGTCCTACTACACGCCAACAACATCGCCGCTTGCGCGTGGCCGTGAGATGTTAGCCGGCTGCGTGGAGACCTTAACGCCGCTCTTCGGGGATGGCTCGGCTGCACGTACTCCCTCGCCGCCTCATCGCGGAGAGGGGGGAATGTTATCCGATTCGTCGTCCCCGGTTTATGCACAAAGGGATTCGTCTGCCGTCGCCTTGTTCGTCCCTGCACAACCACCCCTCATCAGCCCGGCACCTGCCTCCTCACAGTGGTTGCCTCCACCTGCGAACAAGAACAGAAGGAAGACGCTCGCTGTTGGATACACAGTGCGTAGGAGCAGCATCAGGATTAGGAGCAACCACATGGACTTGCCCATTGCAAAGATGCCGAGCGAAATCTGTGTCGTCGTCTTGGAATCATGGATGGAGAGGAGCAGGTCACCGAGCATGCCATTGTTGAGTTCGTCTGCATGTTCAAGCAGAAGCTCCCCTCCGCAGCTGTGGCAGCCTTACGTGCCCTTTTTCACTTGGAATGTGAGCAAGCCAGGGCCATGGAAGACGCCCTGATGCGTCGGGGTGGACAGGACGCCTTGGACCAGGAGGTGCACGAAGATGATCCTGGGAACTAATGTGTGGTGTGCTAGTGGTTGGATTCGTCCTAGTTTCAGATGTTAGTTCAACATACCATCAAGATGGCCATGTTGCCCGCTGGAGGACCACAAAGTTCCCCAAATGAATGACGACAACCTTTCTATTGTCAACTGGAATGTTAAAGGCCTAAACTGTCCGGACAGGAGGACGACGGTGCATGAGTCCATTGTCGCATCAGCTTGCAACATTGCTTGCCTCCAGGAGACAAAATTGGATGACTAGGACGCGACAACAACAACTTATCTTGGGGGTTTAGGATGAGAGGATTTACGCAGAGGCCGACAGCCGGCACTAGAGGAGGAATCACAGTTCTCTGGAATGATGATCTGTTTCGCATCTCGGACATCATCATGGGAACCTACTGCCTCTCTCTCACGGTTACGACAATCCGAGATGAGAGCTCCTTTCGCCTCACTTCCGTGTATGGCCCAACTCAGAGCAATCAAAAGGAGGGTTTTTTCGAGGAGCTCATGGCTCACAAGTCGGGACACAGCAGAAAATGGCTAGTAAATGGGGATTTCAACCAAATTTACCGTGCAAGGGACAAGAATAAGAGGAGTGTCAACCGCAGTCGTATCAACCGCTTTCGTGCCGCACTTCATGGCTGTGATCTACGCGAGATTCACCTTCAAAACCGTCGATTCACCTGGAGTAATGAGAGGCAAAACCCCACCATGAGCAAGCTAGACAGCGTGTTCTGCAACACGGAGTGGGACACTGAATTCCAATACCACATATTGCATGCTTTATCTTCATCCTTGCTGGACCACTGTCCCATGCTATTGGCACCTATAATTGGCCCCAAAAAGCCGAGAAGCTTCAAGTTCGAGAACTTTTGGATCAAGATGCCAGGTTTTCACGAGACGGTCACCGATGCTTGGGCTTCTCCGACACCCCACTACGAGCCTTGCCAAATTCTCTTCCATAAGCTTCGGACAACGACTGTCCGATTGAGAAAATGGAGTCAATCCTTCTCCTCGTATGCAAGGTTGCACCTTCACATGGCGCTTGTAATAATTCTCAGATTGGACATCGCCCAGGAATCATGCTCTCTCTCGCCTGAGGAGTTTGACCTTCATAAGCGGCTTAAGAGGCGCGTCATCAGTTTGGCGGTTCTTGAGAGGGCTAGAAAAAAGCAGTGTGCCCACATTCGCAACTTGAAGGAGGGGGATGCCAACACAAAAAAATTTCACATGAAGATTAACGGGCGGAGGCGCAAGAACTTCATCCACAAGTTAAGCAACGGGGCTGGTTGGGTTACAAAGCATGAGGACAAGGAATATATTATGAACCAACACTTCACCACCACATTGAGCAAAGGGCCATGCAGAACCACAGACTTCAATCGGCAGCCCCTCCATTTTACAGATTGTGACCTCTCCAGTCTTGGGGATGAGATGACGGGTGACGAGGTGCTTGCCGCCATAAAGGCAATGCCTAGCGACAAGGCTCCGGGGCCCGACGGCTTTACAGGGGCGTTCTTCAAGAGATGCTGGCCAGTTATAAAGGACGATCTTATGAAGGTCATCTCCAGCTTCTCGAGTTTGCATGCGGAGAACTTTCACTGGCTGAACTCTGCAAATGTGGTCCGCTTGCCAAAGAAGAAGGGGGTTGAGGCGATAACGGACTTCAGGCCTATTAGTCTGATCCATGCTGTCGCCAATATTGTGGCAAAGGTGATGGCGATGAGGCTCGCCACATTCATGAACATTCTCATTTCCCGTGCTCAAAGTGTTTTCATCAAATCTCGGTGCATCCATGACAACTTCATGTATGCTTGCAACTATGCTCGCCGGCTCCAACGAACAAATACACCATTGCTTCTGCTCAAGTTGGACATCAAGAAGGCTTTTGATTTTGTTAGATGGGAATATCTGCTTGACCTACTACAGAGAAGAGGTTTTCCTCCCAGGTTTCGTGAGTGTATCACGGCTCTACTTCGGACGTCCACTTCTAGGGTTCTCCTAAATGGTGTTCCCGGCAGTCCTATTCAACATGGGAAGGGCCTTCGACAGGGGGACTCATTGTCCCCCTTCTGTTTGTCCTTGCTATGGACCCCCTTCAGCAAATCTTGGACCTGGCAACGGAAAATGGAGACCTACATAGATTACGAGGCTGTGGTGCCTGTCTTCGCACCTCTCTATATGCGGACGACGCTGCAATTTTCTTGGCGCCTATCAAGGAGGATGTGGACATGCTTGCCACCATACTTCAAAGCTTTGGCAATGTCACCGGCCTAATTACAAACATTCAAAAGAGCTTTGTGGCCCCTATTAGATGCTCCAATGTTGACCTTGACATGATTTTGGGTGACTTCCCAGCAGTCCGAGCTCAATTCCCCTTGCGGTACCTTGGCCTTCCGCTTTCCATTCATTGTTTGCGGGCTGTGGACTTCCAACATTTACTCAATAAGATTGCTGGAAAGATCATGACTGGCCAGGGAAGGTACAATACGATGGCTGGGAGGACCACTTGGGTCAAGTCGGTTATCACTTCACAAGCCATCCACCACCTCACTTTGCTTGTGGTGCCAAAAGGAATAATGACTTCCATTGTCAAGCTACAACGGGCTTTTCTATGCGGAGGCACAGACAAGGTTTCCGAGGGAAAATGCAAGATAAAATGGGAAAAGGTTTGTACTCCCAAGGATATGGGAGGCCTTGGCATCCTGGAGATGGACAAATTCGCTCGTGCATTGCGGCTCATATGGCCTTGGTTGGTTCGGAAGGACCCGGTTAGAGCTTGAGTTGAATTGGGGTATCCGTGCGATGAAGAGGACATGGCGCTTTTTTATGACTGCACGGCTATCATCGTTGGTAACGGGCAAAAGGCCTCCTTCTGGAATTCCCCTTGGCTTGGGGGTCGCAAACCAAAGGACATCGCTCCCTCCATTTTTGCAATTTCCAAACACAAGAATGACACTGTTCATAAGGCTTTGGATCTCAACAGGTGGATTTGCCAACATCAACATGAATTCTGGGCTCACAGTTCAACATTTCCTTGAATACTATGAGCTTTGGGTTCGATTACAGGAGGTCGATGAGGATGTGGACGATGAGATCGTTTGGAAGTCTTCGCTGTCCGCGTCCTGGGAACCAGGGTACCCAGACTTTCCTGCCTGCGGCCCGTGACGCGCTCCTACTACGGCCTGGTACGGCCCAGCTGATCGACCAGCTGCTCAAGACCCTCGCGAGGAGGCTAAGCCTCGCGAGAAGAACGACACCAAGACCCTCTCAGGAGCGGTCTCGGCTAGGCTGATCCGAAGGGGCGGAGAACTCAAGGCCAAGCATGCCTCAGGAGGAGGCAGTGACGCGAGCAGTGACGCACCGCGCCAGCGGGTGCCAGCGCGTGCCAGTGGCGCAGTTGCCGTTTTGGTGCAAAGGAGACAACGCAGGTGCAGGTTCCCGAGGGGCAAGACAAAGGTTTCCCCTTCGGTGCAACAAGACCGAAGATCGCAAGGACGAACAGGGAGGATGTCACCACCGAGCCCACCACTGCGTCATTGTCTGATCTCTTTGCAAGCGAAGACCGCTTTTGTCAGGATAGGAACGTCCTTGTGTTCCTGCTCAAAATGGCCATTGTGGGATCCCTCCCTGCCTAAACATTTCGAGGGAAGAGGACCTGTAACGCCCCAGACACACCCGCCGGTGGTCGTTACTCCTGGCGGGATCTAGACTGGCCTCACATATCAATACTAGTCTTTTCTGCGCACTTTGTCCTCACTCGTGCGCACCCGGGAGCAACTTCCCGGTCGGTCACCCATCCTGAAACTACTCCAAGCTGAGCACGCTTAACTTTGGAGTTCTATCCGAATGGGCTCCCGGAAAAGAAGGAATTCCTTATTGATATGAGTAGTCTATCATCCCTAATAAGCCAGGCCATCACATACACCCTCACTCAGAGGAACCAACGTCCTCGTCGGGCCACATGAACGTTCCCTCTTGGCACAACCGTCTGTGCTTCCAGGACAGCACATGTGCCATGCCGTGTGCCACGACGGGTCACAAACGTCATGCATAACATGACTGCAAACTGTCCGCAAACATCCGTGTAACCGCGAGGGTCGGCTCTGATACCAACGTGTAACGCCCTGGACACACCCGCCGGTGGTCGTTACTCCTGGTGGGATCTAGACTGGCCTCACATATCAATACTAGTCTTTTCTGCGCACTTTGTCCTCACTCGTGCGCACCCGGGAGCAACTTCCCGGTCGGTCACCCATCCTGAAACTACTACAAGCTGAGCACGCTTAACTTTGGAGTTCTATCTGAATGGGCTCCCGGAAAAGAAGGAATTCCTTATTGATATGAGTAGTCTATCATCCCTAATAAGCCAGGCCATCATAGGACCCTAGCCGCCTATATAAGTAGCTAGGGTCTCCACTGTCGAGGTAGATCATCTCATCTGGATGGACCTCATCTCGAACACCCCACCTTCCCTTCAAGGAGCAAGAACACTTGCCTCTTGACCCTCTTGAGCTCATGAATCACTGTACTTGTTCATACTCAAGCCCTCCTGAGGCTAATCCACTCAAGCAGGACATAGGGTTTTACACCGCAAGGTGGCCTGAACCTAGGTAAACTCGTGTGTGCTTTTACTTGTTGCTTGCTTGAATCTCACCACCGGGCGAGAGCGTGGCGCTAGGTAGACATGAGCGGGAGAGATCTTTGTTCACGCCCCTGTGTTCAAACTCCTTTTGGTTTGCGGAGCCTGTAATCCGACATTTGGTGCGCCAGGTAGGGGGCGTGTCAAAATCTAACCTCTCCGACGACCTCGTCCCGCTCTCGTTCGCCGATCTCACTTCACCGCCATGGTGGACACACGCCGAGCGCGCGCCGCCCGCCGGGGAGGTACCTGCACCGACTCACTCCTCTTGTCCGCCGTCGCTCATGGCGGGGAACGTGGACCACGGCGTCCCGGCTCCACCTCCACTGCACGACGCTGGCCAGGGGCTCAGACGCGAGGCTCCACGACGCGAGCAGCCCTGCAGGGCCCCTGCACGCGACGAGGAGAGCTGCCAGGTGGTCCCGCGTCCCCAGACAGGAGCTCGCGGGCTCCCCGTTCCGCAGCACCAGAACCGCGCACCACAGGAGGTGGTGACGCTTGTACCCCAGGAACCAGCACCGAAGGCGCAGGGGACGCCTGCAATCATGAGCGTGGCTGGATGTCGCGCCCTAGCTCCAGAGCTGCGGCGCCTCGTGTGGCCCGACAAGTTCAAGCCGGATCTGCCTCCGCGCTACGATGGCACCGCCAACCCCGCAGAGTTCCTCCAGCTCTACGAGCTGAGCATCGAGGCGTCCAACGGCACCGAGCAGGTCATGGCAAACTGGTTCCCCATGGACCTCAAGGACAACGCTCGCTCCTGGCTCCTAAACCTCCCCGCAGGTTCCATCTCCTCCTGGGGGGAGCTTCGTGAGCGTTTTGTCACCAACTTCCAAGGTACCCACGACCGAGCCCCGGCGGCCGCGGATCTGCGCCGCGTGAAGCAGCAACCTGGGGAGACCCTGCAGAAGTACATCCAACGTTTCAACACCGTGGGCCTCAAAATCTCCAGGGTCTCGGACGAGGCCATCATCTCGGCCTTCTCCGACGGTGTCCGCGACGTCAGGATGAAGGAGGAGCTCGCCATCCACGAGGACCTGTGCACGGCCCTTGAGATGTTCAACCTCGCGGCGAAGTGCGCCAGGGCAGAGGAAGGCCGCCTCTCTCTCCTGGAGCTGCCTGAAGCGGAGGCTAACGACAAGAAGGCCAAGGCCAAGGAAGCACAGCGCAAGGGCCCCGCCGTGCTGGTTGCGGAGCCAGAAGTGAAGCGTGGCTGCGGCTACAACGACCCCCAGAGACAACCGTCCGTACTGCGTCTTCCACGATGTTCACAGCCACAACACCAACGACTGCCAATAACTCAGGGCGATGCATGACGGGCGCGTCGGGCAGCGTCCTGAGCATGACAACCGCGGCTACGACCGCGGAGGGGGCCGTGGTGGAGGACGCTGGGACAGCAGGAACTCGCGCCAAGGATGGCGCGACCAACCTCGTGAAGACCGCTGCCAGGAGCAGCCTCGTGACACCCCCTGGTGCGACCAACCTCGTGAGGGTCGCCCTCAGGGCAACACGGGCCTGCCTCCGCTGCCGCCACCACCAAGAAGGAACGACGACGACCGCCAGGGAGACGAAGGAGGGGGCTTTCAGGAGCCACGCGCGGTTGCATGCATCCTGGGAGGAGCCCACGCTCCGGCTTCCCACCGCATCTTCAGACAGTTTGCTCGTGAGGTGAACGCGGCGCTCCCCAGGCCTGACACCGTGCGTAACCTCAGGTGGACCAAGCAGATCATCGCCTTCGACCCTAAGGACTAGCTCAAGTGCACCGCATCCCCAGGCACTCTCCCGATGCTCTGCACTCCGACCATCAGCAACGTCCTCGTGACCAAGACCCTCATCGACGGTGGAGCAGGGCTTAACGTCCTTTCCGTCCAGACCTTCGAGACGCTCCAAGTCCCCTACGATCAGCTGCACCCAACCAAGCCATTCTACGGAGTCACAGATGGCTCCACACTCCCGACAGGGCAGGTCCGCCTCCCCGTCACCTTCAGCGATCGCGACAACTATCACACCGAGCTCATCGACTTCGACGTCACCAACATTCACCTCCCGTACAACGCCATCCTAGGGTATCCGGCCCTCGCCAAGTTCATGGTGGCGACCCATCACGGCTACAATGTCCTTAAGATGCCCGGGAGTGGCAGAGTCATCATGATCGCCTACGATGAGAAGGAAGCAGTGCGTTCCCTGGAGCACGCCTACCAGACTGCAGTGGTCGAGAGCTCCGACGGAGATGGAGCCGTCTTCGCCCTGCAGACCACCCCCAAGAAGAAGAAGCACTTGCCCGCAAACAGACCTCGGGACGCAGGGGCTCCTGACGGCACCGCCTCGGGTCCCGCGCCTGCTGACGAGGCGCCCTCCACCCTCGCATAGGGAGGTGCGCCCGGCACCCCTCTCAGGACGGGCTCGGGGGCTCTCCTCTGGAGTGCCTCTGGTCTGACCAGCATCACGAGGGAGGTCTTCGGGCACCACCTGCAGGCGTGTCTCGACGCGTGTTTTTGTGAGACCAGTGTGAGCCATACAGCGCTGGGGGCTCAGGACTTCATCGACCAGGCTACTGAGGAACTTCAGTACGCAAGGCTCATACGCGGTGGGCGCAACCGCACGACACCAAGATCATCTACCCGCAACCCAAGCAACCAATTCCGCGTCTGCGTCGACATCACAGGCCTCAACCGAGCCGCTTATCTGGAGCCCTTCTGGCCGGCGGCTGTTGGCTGGAGGAGGACTCTCCCCTGCAGTTACATTCACACGGTCTTCGGCTTCCGCAACGCAGCTGGCACGTGCTAGTACCTCACGCGACAGGATTTGGGGGCTTAGGAGGCTCAGTGGTAGGCGGTCCTGACGGAGCAGGAGCCGGACCCCCTTGACCACTGAGGGCCTCCGGAGCCCGGCGAGCCTCAGGAGCGACCCGCACAACTCGCGTCTTCAGCTACCCCAAATCTTCTTCGACGACAAGTATCAGGTGATGTCTTAGGTATTTAATCGAGGGCGCCCCCCGGGCAGCATCATCCTCGAGCTGTCGGGGGCTCACCCCCACAGCAGTCCTCGAGCTGCTGGGGGCTCACTCCTAGAGCTGTCTCTTCTGCTCATAAATCAAGGCTAGTTGTTTCTCCCTACTTGCATTATCTATATGCTTGGCGTCCTCACCGCCACTAAGGTCATGAGCCCTTGCGAGCCCGCCCACGACCGCCCCATGATTAAGGACTGGCACGACGTCTATGCTCGGGTCCGTCCCTGCAGCATCGCTAAATCCAAGGGCTGAGCTCTATCTCGCGAGCCATTCCGGTGACGTCACCTCCCGTGGTCCTTGGTGCCTTGTTCTCACATGGGCTAATCGTGGATGGGTAAGTGGGGGCCTGTGGCAGGTGCCTCGCTCACGCGGGAACCGCGCGCCGGGTGTCTTTCTTTTGGACTGTTGCATGAGAAGACTGGGCACGGCATCTGTGCTCGGGTCCGTCCCTGGAGCGTTGATAAATCCAGCGACTGAGCTCTGTCTTACGGGCCGGTCCCGCTAACATCACCTCCTGGGGTCGTTGGTGCTGCGGCCTTCTCATGCGATGCCCTCTAGAGATGCACTCGGCGCAGGTCGACACAACACATCTCTTTTCACATTTTGCAGAAGAAGACTCAGGCGCAACCCGCCTCAGGGTAGGGTCTCATGGGTGATGCATAAGCTCACGAGAACTTCCTCAGAGTCGTTCAGCTCGTCCTGAGGAGGGCCCATATACACCTTGGCTGTCCTGCCGTGCAAGACACGTGTCAGGACGGGGCTGTACACGCCCCAAAGTCTCTCCCGGTGGGAGGCTCCCTCCCACGGTCCAGTGGAAGTACCATGCTCCGCGTTGGCAGAACCAACCAAGGAGCGGTTTTTCCCATGAACTAGTGGAAGCACCAAGCTCCGCGCTGGCCGCTACGACCGAGGCGTGGTTATGCCCACACTCCGCGCAAGTGTGGTAGCTCTATGCTCCGCGCTAGTTATAAACAACTGAGGGCGGCCCCCAACGGTCACACCAACCTCAGGGAGCTTTTCAGCTCACGACGCTCACATCTTCTCCTTGGAAGGGTGTCACGAGGGGGGCTAGGCACGGGGGCTATGCTCAGGTCATGCCTGGCAGACGCCACCCTACCAGGTGCCCAGACACCTGGCTTTCTTGTGCCCCCATCCTAGGCGAAGGCTCATGAGCAAGGTATGGTGCTCGTTCTCCCTCATGAGAGCCGTTCGCACGTCAAGGGGGACCCCTGGGCATCACGAACTAGGGGCCTCACTAGTCACGTAGCCCCTCACTCCTTGAGCCCGGTGCTCAACGACGGTCTAGGTATGCACGAGGCTCGGCCCTGCCGACGCAGAATGTAAACGGGATCGCTTGAGCGTTAAGGGGGACCCCTGGGCATCGCGACCCAGGGGCCTCACTAGCCACGTAGCCCCTCATTCCTTGAGCCTGCCCCGGTGACCCGGAGGGCTCAATGGCGATCGACGTATGCGCGGGGTTGGGCCCTGCTGACGCAGAGCACCTAAGCAAACATGAAAGGAAGCAAGCACGAAAATCACCAAGTTCAAGCCTAGTTATTACAACAACATCAAGTTCTCCAAATTCAAGCGAGTCCTTACGCCTCCCCGAGGCACTTGCATTTCTCTCATCTTGACAGGGACAGGTTAGGCATCGCCGAGCGCGCCATCACCAGCCTCCGCCTCCTCGGCAGCGGCAGCAGCGACCGGAGGAACGCCTCCACCAGCCCCTTGACCTTCTCCTCCAGGGCCTTGGCAGCTGCGCCCTCTATGCTCGCGGTCACAGGCTCGGACAACGAGGCCAGGTCAAGGGTGGGGTCGCGGAGACAGAGGTGGCCGCACACCCGTGTCAGGGCCAAGGTAAGGAGCGCGCGACTCTCGATGTCTGCTAACTGGCCGATCGCGGCCGCAACCTCACGCAAGGCCTTCACGAGCGCGGCAAGGAGCCCGGCAGAGCCATCCTCCAGGGTGGCCAGTGGCTCCTCGAACCCTTCCCCGTAGGCAATTTGCAGCGTCGTGCGGGCCTCGAGCTTGAAGGTGGCGAGGGCCTCGCGACCCACTGCTACCGAGGCTGCGAGGGCGTCTTCCTTGGCCCTCATCTTGGAGTCGCCGCGCAGCTTGGGTCGCCTTGGCCTGCTCGGCCTCAGCCTTGAGCTTCTCCAGGCTCGCGCGATCAACGAGCTGCTCCTGCTGCAGCCGAGACGTCTCAGCCTTCTGGGCCTCGAGCTCCTTCTCCAACCTTTCGAGCTCCAGGGCGCGCCTGGTGCCTTCCTCACGAAGGGCCTTCAGCTCGCTCTCCACCTCGTGGCAACGCTTCTCGGAGGATGCTGCGTCGGCTCGTGCGGCGTCGCGTGCCCACGCGGCTGCCGCGGCCTCCTCCTAACCCTTGGCGGCGGCCGCTGAGGCCTGGCTCCAGGAGGCCCGCGCAGACTCGTTTGCCAGGAGCCACCCAGAGATCAGGCCCAGACGTCCTTCCATCGCGCGACCATCACCACCGAGAAGATCGACGCTGAGCCGACCCAGCGCAGCGGAAGCAGCCTCCAAGGCCTCAGGGCCAGGCTGCACCTGCTGGCGGATGGGTGCCACCACGATCGCCTACTCGACCAGGGGCTCGGGGGCTTCGGCTCCCCTCGCTGGAGTGGAGGGAGCAGGAGCCACCGCCGCCTCGCAAGCAGCGACGACACCCTCAGGTGACATCGCCACCGCGTGCCCGGCAGCCTGGCTGGCCGAGGCGCGCAAGGCTGCGACACCTTTCTCCGCGGCGATAGCTGCAGCAGGTGGAGCGGGGCACCGCGATGTGGCCTCCCGCATCGCCTTCTTCATCACGCCAGCCAGTCTGTTGCGCCAGGAGAAATACGTCGGGAACACAACGATCAAGGAATGACGGGAGAATGCACATTTACTCATTGGAGGTGAGGCGCGCCCTCCTCTTCATCAGCAGGCCGGCCGCGGCCGCCGGTGCCATAGGCGCGTCAGCAGTCTGGATGCTGGCAAGGCGCGAGGCCGCGGACTTGGGCACTGGCTTCGTTTATGCAGCACTCCTCGACGGGGTCGCCGCATCGCTCCCTCCGGACATAGCGCACCCGGATCAACGCGGAGTGGTTGCTTGGGCCCGCCCAGCAGCGTCTGCGCCCGACACCACTTCCTCAGTGGACGCCTCGGAGGCGTCCTCCTCGTCAACCCGGTCCCCGTCGCCCAGGTTCTCCTCTGAGTCCTCCTCCTCGTCGCTCCCCTCCTCCACACCGGAGGACACGTCGACCATGGGCGGAGCAGGCACGGGCACCCCGAAGCCTGACATGGCCTTCAGCAGCCCGACCTTCTCAGGACGGCGGTACAGCAGCAGATGGGCCCTCGAGAGGTCCTCAGGAACCATCCCTAGGAGAGCGTTCGAGACGAGGCCTATCTCGACCTCGGCCAACGTCCTTGAGCACAACCGAAGCCTGTCATCATCTCCCATCAGCTCCCACATGGGGCACGACTGTGCCTGGAGCGGCGCCAGCCGCTGCCTCAGGAACTCCTTCACAATCTAGGCCCCTTCAAGCCTCGAGCCCAGGTCGGCCTCGATCCTTGCGAAGACAGGCTCGGTAAGGGGGTCGTTGAGCTTCGCGTAGCTCCATCAGGCGCGTTTCTCCGGACGGGTGGTAGGCAACGTCAGCAGCAGGTGAATACGCTGGGCATCCAGATAGACCCACCTCTTCCGGTGGGTGTCTATCTTCTTCCTGGCTGTCATCAGCCTGCAGCCCTAGTGCTGGAAGACAAAGGAGACACAGCCCGAGCACGGACCCTCGTCATACCGCCGCATGGAGAAGAAGTGGCGAAAGAGGGCGACAGTCGGTTTCACCCCCACACATGCCTCGCAGTAAAAGGCGAAGAGCGACAGGACGAAGATGGAGCGAGGCTGGATGTGGAGGGCGTGCACCTGGTAGTGATCCATGACGGCGTAGAAGAACTCCGAGAAGGGTGGCATGAGGCCGACGGAGATGCTGTGGAGGAAGAAGGGGTAGCAAGACTTCGGCAAGGTCCGCACCGCGGTGGACCCAACCCAAATGTTTGTCAGGCCATGCTCGTTATGGTTGCTCAACAAGAAAGACTAGACCTCCGCGTAGTCCCCCTCCTCGGTGATGGTGGACTCCTCGAGCGCCGCCTCGAGGGAGGAAGCATATCCGGACGCCTGTGCGGCACCCTTGCCTTTCTTCACCATTGCTGGAGGCGCTGGAGGATGCAGGTGATTTGGGAAGGCTGTGGGCGAAGGAGAAGGGGATCTGAGCAGGAAGGAAATGAAGCAATAACCCCTCTGCAGCGAAGACAATCCCTTTTTGTCAAGTCGCTCGGTCACCAAGACTGCGTGGGGAGCGCAGTCGCCCACGTCCCATCCAACCGTCATGCGCCAACCTGACCCGCAGTCTTTTGGGGCCCGCGGCGCTTCGTCCTAGACTAAGGCTTCGCCCCGAAGCCAACTCCACGCGCGCCTTGGGCCCGGGGGCTACTGTCGGTGTCCTGGGAACTAGGGTACCCAGACTTGCCTGCCTGCGACCCATGTCGTGCTCCTACTACGGCCTGGTACGGCCCAGCTGATCGACCAGCTGCTCAAGATCCTCGCGAGAGGGCTAAGCTTCGCGAGGAGAATGACACCAAGACCCTCTCAGGAGCGGCCTCAGCTAGGCTGCTCCGGAGGGGCGGAGAACTCAAGGCCAAGCCTGCCTCAGGAGGAGGCAGTGACGCGAGCAGTGACGCACCGCGCCAGCGTGTGCCAGCGCGTGCCAGTGGCGCAATTTCCATTTTGGTGCTAAGGAGACAACGCAGTAGCAGGTTCCCGAGGGGCGAGACAAAGGTTTCCCCTTCGGTGCAACAAGACCGAAGACCGCAAGAACGACAGTGAGGATGTCACCACCGAGTCCACCACCGTGCCATCGTCTGATCTCTTTGCAGGCGAAGACCACTTTTGTCAGGATAGGAACGTCCTTGTGTTCCCGCTCAAAATGGCCATTGTGGATCCCTTCCCGCCTAAACATTTCGGGGGAAGAGGACCCTGGCCGCCTATATAAGTAGCTAGGGTCTCCACTGTGGAGGTAGATCATCTCATCTGGATGGACCTCATCTCGAACACCCCACCTTCACTTCAAGGAGCAAGAACACTTTCCTCGTGACCCTCTTGATCTCTCCTCCTAAGCTCAAGAACCACTGTACTTGTTCATACTCAAGCCCTCCTGAGGCTAATCCACTCAAGCTGGACGTAGGGTTTTACATCGCAAGGTGGCCTGAACCTGGGTAAACTCGTGTGTGCTTTTACTTGTTGCTTGCTTGAATCTCACTACCGGGCGAGGGCGTGGCGCTAGGTAGACGTGAGCGGGAGAGATCATTGTTCACGCCCCTGTGTTCGAACTTCTTTGGGTTTGTGGAGCCCGTAATCCGACATTCACCTTCCGGTGAATACTCGGCATCCTTGGCTTACAACGCCCAACTTGGGGACTCCACTACATCACAAATGAAGCCGGCTGTGTGGAACAATTGGGCGCTACCAAAGCACAAGTTCTTTGCTTGGCTTATCATTCAGGACCGTGTTTGGACCGCAGACAGGCTTCAACGAAGAGGATGGCCAAACTGTGACCTATGCGAATTATGCAAGAGGGAGCCAGAGACGGCGGTGCACATTATCTTTCGGTGTCGATACACGAAGCGCATTTGGGCGGAGATCAAGACTTGGATGTGCTTGACCAATGTGGACATTGCCGACTCGAGTAGCTTCGACAACGTCAAGGACTGGTGGCACCACATGGTGGGCGTCAATGCTAATGTGAGAAAGGGCCTCACATCTGTCATCATGTTGGTTTCCCGGGATATTTGGAACGAGCGGAACACGCGAGTGTTGAGGAATGTGTCCTCCATGCCATATGTAATCACATCTAGAATTAAGACCGAAGCCAGGATTTGGGGGTTGGCGGGGGCCAAGCATTTGAGTTCTCTTATGCCGCGAGAGTAGGCTTTCGAATTGAGGCCGTCCATTGACGGTCGGTCATGTATTTCAAACTCTTCTTAATTAATGAGATGAGACAAAGCGTTTGCCTCCATTTCAAAAAAAAAAATCCCAGTTATCAGCACCAATTACCCAAAACTGTCCACATTTAAGCCATAGAAGTATATAAATGTGGCCACAAATAGTGAATTGCCTAATGATGCTTCAAGAGGCAAGTTAGGAAAATGGTTATCTGATGTACCTGAAAGACTTTGTACTATTGAACTATAATTTTTCTTTGTTACCTAAAAACACGAAAAAGCTATGAAACAACAAAACTTATCCAAACTAGAGCGTTAGGGAGAGAAAAGGAGGATTAGAAGAAAAAGTAAATGTAATTCTAGCCATCTGCTCATGTCTTTTTTTACCTATGATATCCATATACCAAGGGGTTTATTTATATACAACAAATTTAAACCTTGTCAAGGTATATCTAAAAAACCCGCATCTTGACGCTTTCAGTACTGAAATCCTTCACTCCTTTCACCCTGGCAACACATCCAAGGAAATTGGCCTCACCTAAATCATTTGTATCCACACTGGAAGCACGGAAAAAAATATGAAGCTGATAATAATTTCTTCATTGTACAACTCAGAGCATCTATAGCCAGACTTGGCAAATCTAACCCCTCAAACGCCCGCGGAGGTACCCGGGTGTGTCCGCTGGCACTGATCGGTTACTCCTTAAATATTTGATTCTGCAACCGGAATGAGATTAGAAACCTCAAATCCATATTATTACATGCAACATATGCCGATCTTTAAGCGGAGCTCGTTCGGTTCCGCCATGCACATGTCCGACGGCCGACTGCGCTCCCTAGAGTGTTGGTCCGGCCGCCGACAAGGTAGAGTAGGGCATGGGACACAAGCCAACTCAAGGGACTCAAGGTGCTGCCGTCTCCCATGCCCCACTCTTCCTCGTCGGAGCTCGAAACCCGATAGTACCGGTGGAGGTCAGATCGATGATGGATCTGTCCTGTGATGAGCCGGCGACATGCACCACGACATGGTTGCGGCGCCCGGACTGCTGCATCATGCGGAGCGCCGGAGAACGCGACTCCGCCTCATCGACGTCCACCACCACGAGGGCTGCTGCTGCCTCCCGCGCCCGTCGCTATTGTGAAACGTTCCATGGAAAACAAATAAATTCTACGCACACGCAAGATCTATCCATGGAGATACATAGCTACGATAGGGGGAGAGCATCTTCGTACCCTTGAAGAACGCTAAGCGGAAGCGTTTATCAACGCAGTTGATGTAGTCGTACACCTTCACGATGTGTCCCGATCAAGTACCATCGTACGACACCTCCGCGTTTAGCACACGTTCAGCTCGATGACGTCCTCACCTTCTCAATCCATCAAGAGAGGCGAAGTAGTAGATGAGTTCCGGTAGCACGGCTGTGTGGTGACGGTGGTGGTGAATCTATCCGCGAGGCTTCGCCAAGCACAACGGTCGTGGACGGAGGACAAACTAGAACCAGAGGGAGAGGGGGCACCGCACACGGCTTGGGTATCGTGGTGTGTGTTGCCCCTCTCCCTCCTCTCATATATATAGGTGGGGGAGGAGGGGAGGCAGCCTAGGGCACCCCAAGGGGGCCAGCGGCCAGCCCTAGGGCCTTCCCTGGCTGCGACCCTTCTTCCTTCTTTGGCGCATGGGGGAAAGGAAAGGGGTTGGCTGCCTTAGGGCGCCCCCTTTCCCTTTCTCTCTTCCGTGGATAAAGGCAGGAGGGGGCCAACCCCTCCCTTCCCTTTACAAGGCCAGCGACCAGGTTGGGCGCGCGCCAGCCCCTTGTGGGCTGGTGTGCTCCCCTCCCCTTGGCCCGTTAGGCCCAGTAACTTTTCGTGGCCTCCCGAAACCCCTTTCGGTGATCCGATAAATACTCGGTGCATTCTGAAACCTTTCTGGTGACTAGACATTATCGTCCTATATATCAATCTTTACCTCCGGACCATTCTAGAGCTCCTCGTCATGTCCGTGATCTCATCTGTGACTTCGAACAATATTCGGTCACCAATTCAGATAACTCATATAATACTATATCGTCAACGAAAATTAAGCGTGCGGACCCTACAAGTTCGAGAACTATGTAGACATGACCGAGACGACTCTCTGATCAATAAACAATAGCGGGACCTGGATGCCCAAATTGGTTCCTACATATTCTATGAAGATCTTTACCGGTCGAACCTTTATGACAACATATGTAGTTCCCTTTGTCTGTCGGTATGTTACTTGCCTGAGATTCGATCGTTACCTAGTTCAATATCGTCACTGGCAAGTCTCTTTACTCGTTCTGTAGTACATCATCTTGCAACTAACTCCTTAGTTACTTTGCTTGCAAGCTTCTTATGATGTTGTATTGTAACGACCCGGATTTGGTAAATTCCAAGTCTCTGTGCTTACTGTGCTATCCCTGGATCATAGCTAGCAAACACAGTAACAAGAATGAATATAAGTAAAACACACATCATTTTACTACAATGGTAGATCCAGTATTAAGAAAATACATACCATAGGCACAGCTCAATGTTGGCACATAATACAGCGGAATAATACATAGTCGCTAAGTTAGGGCTCCATCAACGCCACTGGGCTCGTTGAGTGTAGACCATAACCCTATTGTCTGTTAATCTGTTGAGATTTGCACATGACAGGTGCAGATGAGTACATGGAATGTACTCTCAAGTTGCAAAGAAAAGTTTAACCGAATTTATATGCAGGGTAAATATTGGTGGAGGTTTCCTTTGCGTAAAGCCAATTTTCTCCTATACTAAATTTTGTAAACTTTCTTTGAAGTAAATAGTTTTTTAGTTTAAAAGGTAGGAGTGAGACACTTGGATATACGCACCAGTGCTAATTCTCCAAATTTTGGTAAAACATAAATATGGTGGGAGTGAAACACATTCATTGTGCTCCTGCTGCGAAATAGAGATGGGAAAGGGGTCAGAGAGATGCACATCAACAAGTGGAAGAGAAAGGTGGAGGAGTTGGGGCTTGGGGGTACCTCGGTCGCGACGGAATCGTCATCGGACATTGATGCCATTGCCGAACTCCGGCAAGCAATTGCTCATAGGAGTGATCAAATTCGAGAGGGATTTTGAGCGTGACGATGTGGGGGAGTGGGTTGTATCCAGTGTTGGTATTTATAGGTGCGAGGGGAGTCCATACGAAGAGATCCACGACGACCTTAGTGCACCCATTAATGGCTATTCGTGCTTGTATGTTTCAAGGATCCATTCGACGAATTAAGACAATAATGTTGAGTTTTTATTCACTGAATGGATTCTTCATAATGTCCTCCGCATTTTTCGTGTAGATGCCAAAGTGAAACGGGCAAGGATTTGAGTGGGAGAAGGGGAGGAAGAGGTGGAAAGCCATGTCCGTTTCCGTTCTGTTCCTGCAGCAGATTGAACGTGCAGGGGAAGGAGACCAGCGAGCAGGAGATGGGCCAGGTAGGTCGGCCCATGTGAAAGAATTGATACATAGAGAACAAAAGAAATATGTGTGAGGATTAGATGGATCAAGCCCAATAGTCTAGGATTAGGACACGTTTAGTATTATTTATTTATTTGTAAAAAGTTCAGGAATACTAGAGGAAAATGTCAATAAGCAATGGTGACTACTACAGAACAATTATTTGGAGCTTAATAAAAATACTCACAACAACAATATATTTGTTGTACATTTATAAACAATGTTTTAATGGCGTTTTTAAGTTTCTACATATTTTTTTGGGTTTATAAATCCCAAATTAATTAACGGGCTGCATTTAAATATTTCCAATAATATTTTGGAGAAGTCATATTATCTCCACTCATTAAAAATATTTGTTTATCGGAAATATTTAAACGACTTCAAAACCTTCAATTAAATTCTAAAATGAAACTCCAAAATTAAAAGAACTCCAAATTTCAAATAACTCATTTATGAAATATCTATCCACCATATTTGAGAAATTCTTTTTATTCTCACTCCATTTTTATTTATGATTTCAAAATATTACATATGAGTGCAAAATAAAATAAAATTCAAACAAGACTCAAAATTATTATTTTTTACCCCTAAAACCATAGTAATTCTCTCAATGGTATATTATTATTAACATTCCAAAATTTGAATTTTTTGGGATGTTACAAACTACCACTTTTAAAAGAAATCTCGTCCTGGAGATTTGCAAAGGCTAGCAAGAAATTTGTTAGGGTTTGGGTTCTTTGGGTTACTTCCCCAGGGTTTGGTCATATCATCTACATGTTTGCGATTTATCCTTTTGCCTCCTTTCTTGAGAGAATGTCTTCGATTAATTCAATTCGGTGTATTCCAATTCTTCGGCATGCCTTAGTTTGAGAATTCTGGCACCATTATGGAGTCTCCCTTGATTTATCGTATGACCCAATTATACTTCTAGGGTGTTTGGAAACTACCACCCTTAAAAACAAACTTGTAGGGATTTCCGCAATATCTTCATTCCTTGACGGTTCTTAATCAAGCTCCACTAGGTCACCACCGAGCTTTTCTTCCAATGGATAAATCTTTTCCCAAAGTACATCAACTCCAAAATCGCTACGGAGTCCCTCATGGTGGGTTTAGATACCATTTGAATTGTGTGGGATATTCTTTGTAGTGGTAATATTCATCTTCTTCATAGTCATCTTAGTCTTCAGTGTCTTCAGTTCTTCTTCAACCTCTTGGATGTAAACTTCGGTACCGAAGACGCCTTTGCTTAGCATCAATTCCATGATGTAACCTTTAGTCTATTGAAATCCATATCATTGTCAAGGTCATTGCAGTCTAGGTGGTTGCTATCTATGTGTTTGAAAGCGGATGAGGACTTGGTAAAGAAAAGAAGAGGATACAAGAATGCTATTAATACTACAATAAATATACGTGGTTCCTATTAGGGTTTTCCTATTTCTAAACCATCTTCTACGGTTACGTCCTACAGTCAACATATGCTCTCATACCATTTTGTCACGACCCGAATTTGGTAAATTCCAAGTCTTTGTGCTTACTGTGCTATCCCCAGATCATAGCTAGCACACACAGTATCAAGAATGAATATCAGTAAAACATACATCATTTTACTACAACGGTAGATCCAGTATTAAGAAAATACATACCATTGGCACAACTCAATGCTGGCACATAATATAGCGTAATAATACATAGTCGCTAAGTTAGGGCTCCATCAACGCCACTGGGCTCGTTGAGTGTAGACCATAACCCTATTGTCTCTTAATCTGTCGAGATCTACACATGACAGGTGCAGATGAGTACGTGGAATGTACTCGCAAGTTGCAAAGAAAAGTTTAACATAATTTATATGCAGGGTAAATATTGGTGGAGGTTTCCTTTGCGTAAAGCCAATTTTCTCCTATATTAAATTTAGTAAACTTTCTTTGAATTAAAAAGTTTTTAGTTTAAAAGGTAGGAGTGAGACACTTGGATATACGCACCAGTGCTCATTCTCCAAATTTTGGTAAAACATAAATATGGTTGAAGTAAAACACATTCACTGTGCTCCTGCTGCGAAATAGAAAGGGGAAAGGGGTCGGAGAGATGCGCATCAACAAGTGTAAGAGAAAGGTGGAGGAGTTGGGGCTTGGAGTACCTCGGTCGTGACCGAATCATCGTCGGACTTTGATGCTATTGTCGAACTCCGGTGAGCAATTGCTCATAGGAGGGATCAAATTCGAGAGGGATATTGAGCATGACGATGTGGGGGAGTGGGTTGTATACAGTGTTGGGATTTATATGTGCGAGGGGAGTCCATACGAAGAGATCCACGATGACCTTAGTGCGACCATTAATGGTTGTTCGTGCATGTACGTTTCAAGGATCCATTTGACGAATTAAGGCAATAATGTTGAGTTTTGATTCACTGAATGGATTCTTCATAATGTTCGCCACATTTTTCATGTAGACGCCGAAGTGAAACCGGCAAGGATTTGAGTGGGAGTAGGGGAGGAAGAGGTGGGAAGCCATGGCCGTTTCCGTTCTGTTCATGCCGCAGATTGAACGTGTAGAGGAAGGAGACCAGCGAGTGGGAGATGGGCCAGGTAGGTCGGCCCATGTGAAAGAATTGATACACAGATAATAAAAGAAATACTTGTGAGGATTAGATGGGTCAAGCCCAATAGTCTAGGATTAGGACACGTTTAGTATTATTTATTTATTTGTAAAAAGTTCAGGAATACTAGAGGAAAATATCAATAAGAAATGGTGACTACTACAGAACAATTATTTGGAGCTTAATAAAAGTACTCACAACAACAATATATTTTGTTGTACATTTATAAACAATGTTTGTATGGCCTTTTTAAGTTTCTACATATTTTTTAGGGTTTATAAGTCCCAAATTAATTAACGGGCTGCATTTAAATATTTCCAATAATATTTTGGAGAAGTCATATTATCTCCACTCATTAAAAATATTTGTTTATCAGAAATATTTAAACGACATCAAAATCTTCAATTAAATTCTAAAATGAAACTCCAAAATTAAAATAACTCCAAATTTCAAATAACTCGTTTATGAAATATCTATCCACCATATTTGAGAAATCCATTTTATTCTCACTCCATTTTTATTTACGATTTCAAAATAGTTCATATGAGTGCAAAATAAAATAAAATTCAAACAAGACTCAAAATTATTATTTTTACCCCTAAAACCATAGTAATTCTCTCAATGATATATTATTATTAACATTCCAAAATTTGGAAATTTTTGGGATGTTACATGTATTACCGAGAGGGCCCAGAGATACCTCTTCGTCACACGGAGTGACAAATCCTAGTCTCGATCCATGCCAACCCAACAGACATGTTTGGAGATACTTGTAGGGCATCTTTACGATCACACAGTTATGTTGTGACATTTGATAGCACACAAGGTATTCCTCCGGAGTCCGGGAGTTGCATGATCTCATGGTCGAAGAAACATGCATTTGAAATTTAGAAAGCAGTAGCAATAAACTAAACGATCATATACTATGCTAACGAATGGGTCTTGTCCATCACATTATTCTCCTAATGATGTGATCCCGTTATCAAATGACAACTCATGTCTATGGTTAGGAAACCTTAATAATCGGTTGATCAACGAGCTAGTCTAGTAGAGGCTCACCAGAGACACACTATTTTTTTATGTATCCACACATGTATTTATGTTTCCGGTCTACAATTCTAGCATGAATAATAAACATTTATCATGAATAAGGAAATATAATAATAAACACTTTATTATAGCCTCTAGGGCATATTTCCATCAGTCTCCCACTTGCACTAGAGTCAATAATCTAAATTGCACTGTAATGAATCTAACACCCATGGATTCATGGTGCTAATCATGTTTTGCCCGCGGAAGAGGTTAAGTCAACGGGGTTGCTATATTCAGATTCATATGTACTTTGCAAATTTCTATCTCTCCATCCTTGACTTTTTCCCGAATGGAGTTGACGCGTCTCTTGATGTGTTTGGTTCACATGTGAAACCTAGATTTCTTCGTTAAGGCAATTTCTCTTGTGTTGTCACAAAGATTGTCATTGACCCGATGCACCGGGTATTACACCTAGATTGGATATGAGCTCCTTCATCCAGACTCCTTAATGTGCTGCTTCTGAAGTAGCTATGTACTCTGCTTCACATGTAGATCCCGCCACGACGCTCTGTTTGGAACTGCACCAACTGACATCTCCACCATTCAATATAAATTCGTATCCGGTTTGTGACTTAGAGTCATTCGGATTTGCGTCAAAGCAAGCATAGACGTAACCCTTTACGACGAGCTCTTCATCACCTCCATAAACGAGAAACATATCCTTGGTCCTTTTCAAGTACTTTCGGATATTCTTGACCGATGTCCAGTGATCCAATCCTCGATTACTTTGGTACGTCCCTGCCGAACTTATGGCAAGGCACACATCAGGTCTGGTACACAACATGTCATACATTATAGAACCTATGGCTGAGGCATAGGGAATGACTTTCATTCTCTCTCTATCTTCTGCCATGGTCGGACTTTGAGTCTGACTCGATTTCACACCTTGCAACACAGGCAAGAACCCTTTCTTCGACTGATCCATTTTAAAATTCTTCAAAACTTTACCAAGGTATGTGCTTTGTGAAATTCCTATAAGCGTCTCGATCTATCCCTATAGATCTTGATGCCCTATATATAAGCACCTTCACCGAGGTCTTCAATTGAAAAATTCTTATTCAAGTATCATTTTATGCTATCCGGAAATTCTATATCATTTCCAATCAACAATATGTCATCTACATATAATATCAGAAATTCTACAGATCTCCCACTCACTTTCTTGTAAATACAGGCTTCACCGTAAGTTCGTATAAAACCATATGCTTTGATCACCTCATCAAAGTGTATATTCCAACTCCGAGATGCTTGCACCAATCCGTAGATGGATCGCTGGAGTTTGCACCCCTTTAGGATCGACAAAACCTTCTTGCATCATATACAGATCTTCTTTAAGAAACCCGTTAAGGAATGCAGTTTTGACGTCCATTTTCCAGATTTCATAATCATAAAATGCGGCAATCGCTAACATGATTCAGACTGACTTAAGCACCGCTACGAGTGAGAAAGTCTCATCGTAGTCAACCCCTTGAACTTGTCGAAAACCTTTCGCAACAAGTCAAGCTTTGTAGACAGTGATATTACCATCAGCGTCTGTCTTCGTCTCTAAGATCCATTTATTCTCAATGGCTTGCCGGTCATCTGGCATATCCACCGAAGTTGTGATAGCCTGGCTTATTAGGGATGATAGACTACTCATATCAATAAGGAATTCCTTCTTTTCCGGGAGCCCATTCGGAAAGAACACCAAAGTTAAGTGTGCTCAGCTTGGAGTAGTTTCAGGATGGGTGACCGACTGGGAACTTGCTCCTGGGTGCGCACGAGTGAGGACAAAGTGCGCAGAAATGACTAGTATTGATATGTGAGGCTAGTCTAGATCCCGCCACGAGTAACGACCACCGGCGGGTATGTCCAGGGCGTTACAAGTTGGTATCAGAGCCGACCCTCGCGGTTACACGAATGTTTGCGGACATGTGCTTGGTCATGTTGTTCATGACGTTTGTGACCCGTCGTGGCACACGGCATGACACATGTATTAGACTGGATGCACAGACATTTGTGCCAAGAGGGAATGTTCCTGTGGCCTGACGAGGACGTCGGTTCCTCTGAGTGGGGGTGTATGTGATAGCCGGGCTTATTAGGGATGATAGACTACTCATATCAATAAGGAATTCCTTCTTTTCTGGGAGCCCATTCGTAAAGAACTCCAAAGTTAAGCGTGCTCAGCTTGGAGTAGTTTCAGGATGGGTGGCCGACCGGGAAGTTGCTCCCGGATGCGCACGAGTGAGGACAAAGTGCGCAGAAAAGACTAGTATTGATATGTGAGGCCAGTCTAGATCTCGCCAGGAGTAACGACCACCGGCAGGTGTGTCCGCGGCGTTACAAGTTGGTATCAGAGCCGACCCTCGCGGTTACATGGATGTTTGCTGACAGGTGCTTGGTCATGTTGTTCATGACGTTTGTGACCCGTCGTGGCGCACGGCATGGCACATGTATCAGACTGGATGCACAAACGATTGTGCCAAGAGGGAACGTTCCTGTGGCCCGACGAGGACGCCGGTTCCTCTGAGTGGGGGTGAATGTGATAGCTTGGCTTATTAGGGATGATAGACTACTCATATCAATACGGAATTCCTTCTTTTCCGGAAGTCCATTCGGAAAGAACTCCAAAGTTAAGCGTGCTCAGCTTGGAGTAGTTTCAGGATGGGTGACCGACCGGGAAGTTGCTCCCAGGTGCGCACGAGTGAGGACAAAGTGCGCAGAAAAGACTAGTATTGATATGTGAGGCCAGTCTAGATCCCGCCAGGAGTAACGACCACCGGCGGGTGTGTCCGGGGCGTTACAAAAGTCCACACTTTGTTCTCATACATGGATCCTATCTCAGATTTCATGGCCTCTAGCCATTTTTCGGAATCTGGGCTCATCATAGCTTTTTCATAGTTCAAAGGTTCGCCGTTGTCTAAAAACATGACTTCCAGGACAAGATTACCATACCACTCTGGTGCGGTACGTGTTCTGGTCGACCTTCGAGGTTCAGTAGTAACTTGATCCGAAGTTTCATGATCATCATCATTAGCTTCTTCTCTAGTTGGTGTAGGCATCACAGAAATAGTTTTCTCTGATGTGATACTTTCCAATTCGAGAGAAGGAACAACTACCTCATCAAGTTCTACTTTCCTCCCACTCACTTCTTTCGAGAGAAACTCCTTCTCTAGAAATGACCCGTTCTTAGCAAGAGAGATCCCGCCTTCAGATCTGTGGTAGAAAGTATACCCAATAGTTTCTTTGGAGTATCCTATGAAGACACACTTCTCCGCTTTGGGTTCGAGCTTGTCAGACTGAAGCCTTTTAACATAAGCGTCGCATCCCGAAACTTTAAGAAACGACAACTTAGGTTTATTGCCAAACCATAGTTCATATGGTGTCATCTCAACAGATTTAGACGGTGCCCTATTTAATGTGAATGCAGCCGTCTCTAATGCATAACCCCAAAACGATAGTGGCAAATCAGTAAGAGACATCATAGAGCGCACCATATATCTAATAAAATACGGTTACAACATTCGGACACACCTTTACTCTATGGTGTTCTAGGTGGTGTGAGTTGTGAAACAATTCCACATTGTTTTTAATGAAGGCCAAACTCATAACTCAAATATTCACCTCCACGATCAGATCGTAGAAACTTTATTTTCTTGTTAGGATGATTCTCCACTTCACTCTGAAATTCTTTGAACATTTCAAATGTTTCAGACTTGTGTTTCATCAAGTAGATATATCCATGCCTACTTAAATCATTTGTGATGGTTAGAAAATAACGGTACCCACTGCATGCTTCAACACTCATCGGACCGCATACATCAGTATGTATTATTTCCAATAAGTCATTAGCTTGCTCCATTGTTCCAGGGAACGAAGTTTTATTCATCATACCCATGAGGCATGGTTCGCAAGTATCAAATGATTCATAATCAAGTGATTCCAAAAGTCCATCCGCATGGAGTTTCTTCATGCGCTTTACACCAATATGACCTAAACGGCAGTGCCACAAGTATGTTGCACTATCAATATCAACTTTGCATCTTTTGGCATCAATATTATGAATATGTGTATCACTACGATCGATATTCAACAAGAATAGACCATTCACTAAGGGTGCTTGACCATAAAATATGTTACTCATATAAATAGAACAACCATTATTCTTTGACTTAAATGAATAACCATCTTGCAATAAACAAGATCCAGATATAATGCTCACGCTCAACGCTGGCACCTAATAACAATTAATGAGATCCCAAACTAACCCCATAGGTAGATGTAGAGGTAGCGTGCCGACAACAATCACATCAACCTTGGAACCATTCCCGACGCGCATCGTCACCTCGTCCTTAGCCAATCCTTGTTTATTCCGTAGCTCTTGTTTCGAGTTACATATATGAGCAACCAAACTAGTATCAAATACCAAGGTGCTACTACGAGCATTAGTAAGGTACACATCAATAACATGTATATCAAATATACCTTTGTTCACTTTGCCATCCTTCTTATCTGCCAAGTATTTGGGGCAGTCCCGCTTCCAGTGATCATTTCCCTTGAAGTAGAAGCACTCAGTATGGCTTGGGTCCAGCTTTGGGGGCTTCTTCCCAAGAGCGGAAACTTGCTTGCCATTCTTCTTAAAGTTCCCTTTTTCCCCTTGCCTTTTTTTATTGAAACTAGTGGTCTTGTTAATCATCAATACTTGATGCTCCTTGATTTCTACCTCCGCCAATTTCAGCATCGCGAAGAGCTCGAAAATCATTTTAGTCATTCCTTGCATACTATAGTTCATCGCAAAGCCTTTATAGCTTGGTGGCAGTGATTGAAGAACAATATCAATAGCTTGGTGGTAGTTCATCACATATTATAGTTCATCAGTAACATATTATAATTCATCACAAAGCTTTTTTGGGACCGAATATTAAATCAGCTATGGAATGGTGAGATTATTGCTGGTAGGTGTAGGAACCGTGCAAAATGAGTTTGCGCAACCTGATCATGTGCATGTTCCGGTCAGACGGTGTGAATACGCTAGTCTCCATGAGCGTGTCCTTTTGTCTCGGCTGGAGCCGGACCAGGTTACCCGTGGATGGCTTGAGAGCTTTGTACGGGCCAGGACGAATACTACATCTGCCGCATCTAGGTATGTACATACCATGTTGTTATCAAGGGAAGTTTCTTAACTTTAGTTTTCTGCCTAATGTTAGGTTAAATTGTTTGATGAAGATAGTGTTTTTGTGCTTTTGCACTGTGAGTTACTTTCATTTTCTTTTGAAAAAGCCAGGGAAAAATGTCTAACCACAACCAACTATTTTATATAATTAAACCATAGGGCAAATCATTGTTGAATCATAGGTGGGCTATAGGCCCATATGAACAATGATTCCTGGTTAATCTTGAGGCCCATGTGGGATATGGCAGGTGGCGGGAAGTTTAGTACCACCTTGCTAGTCGAGGAGAGTTGAGACCCTTTATAAGGGCTGCTCTACACTTGTCATTGGGAGCTTGAGAAGAGGAGTGGTACACGCGGGCTCCTCCTCTGTCGCCCGCCTCGCCATGACGCGGCGCATGCACACGCGCCGCATGCTGCGGGAATGAGCCGAAGCTTATTTTTTCCAGTTAGGAATGAAGTAATTAATCCACGATTAATAATGAGTCGCCTACAGATGAGCCACTGTCCGAGTGTGCGTCTCCTTTCCGAGAATGATGAATCCCTTCTCCGGAGTGAGTCAACTCGATTGTGGGCCTCCGCCCAAGCCCACGACTTCTCACCCGACGACCTATAGAAGAAGGCTCTGGGCAGTGGAGTGACCTAGTTCAGTTCACTCATTCCCTCTCGCGTAACCTAGCCGTCATCTACTGTTCCTTGCTCTGTGCTGCTTCTGGCGATCCCATCCCGACGACCGCGTGCACGGTTGGTCGGGAGAGCAGGTGCCTTCGGAACCCTGTCATTCGAGATCCTGCCCGGGAGAACATCAATAAGGATTTTGGGGAGCGTCTCGACGCGACTGCTGCCGATCCGTCCATGTTTTTATCCTCCTCTGCTTCCACTACTCCCCCTGCACCAACACCATGGTCGAAGATGTCGCCGCAAAGAAGAAGGCCGAGGATGACGCCGAGGCTGCTGCCGCCGCTGCTGCGTTGGCCTGGCCTACCAGAGGGTATGATATGTTCATCCCTAGTTTACTCATACAAGTGCTAGTCATATATGTACTAGTCATAGATGGTTCATTTCTATGTATTGTACGTGCTAGTATGCTTCGGTATCGGCATGAGATGCATATCGTATTTTCCATGCTTACTATTTACTCATGGATTACATTAGTCGGAAAAGTGCTGATATCTCGAACAATCCAAAAACCTTATTTTAGGCACTTTTCGACTCATGGCTTCGCCGCTACTGAGAGATCAGAAAAGTTTACTAGGACACATTTTAAGCGTCAGCAGACGAGAACCACCTTGTGGCTCACAACAATGAACGTGTTCTGGGTTGGTGGTGTGTCTCGCACGGTAACGATTGCTCATGAATAGGAGAATGCGTTAATGGAGGCAACCACAATCTTTTTGGGAGCCGTTCTTACTGTGATCGGAGACAAGCTGGTTTACACGTATCTCCATATGCGTGTTCCCAAGAATTTGTGAGATGCGCTTGAAGCAAAATTTGGCGCAACCGATGCTGGGAGCGAACTGTATGCCATGGAGCAGTTCCGTGATTACATGATGGTTGATAACTGTCATGTATTGGACCAGGCTCATGAGATACAGTGCATCGCTAAGGAGCTAAAGCTCCTGAAGTGTGAGTTACCGGACAAGTTTGTCACGGGTTGCATTATTGCAAAACCCCCTCTTGGATGGAGGAACTTTGCTACTTCTCTCAATCACTTGAGACGCGAATTCTCTATTAATGATGCCATTGGTCATCTAAGTGTTGAGCAGAACTCGAGAGCAAAGGACTCACATGTGAAAGGGGCAGACGGTTCTTCTAGCGCCAATGTGGTGCAGAAGAATCCCCACAAGTTCAAGGGAAAGAACTCTGTCCAGCAGAATACTGATACGTCTCCAATGTATCTATAATTTTTGATTGTTCCATGCTATTATATTATCTATCTTGGATATTTTATATGCATCAATTTGCTATATTATATGATTTTTGGGACTAACCTATTAAACCAGAGCCCAGTGCCAGTTTCTGTTTTTTTTCTTATTTTTGAGTTTCGCAAAAAAGGAATATCAAACGGAGTCCAAACGGAACGAAACTTTATGAGGATTTTTCTTGGACTAGAAGACATCCAGAGGACTTGGAGTACACGCCAGGGGAGCCTCGACGCGGCCACAAGGGTGGAGGGCGCGCCCTAGGGGGTAGGGCACGCCCCTACCTTGTGGGTCCCTCGAGTGTCCCCTGACCTACTTCTTTCGCCTATAAATTCACATATATTCCAGAAACATCAGAACATCCATCGAAACCACTTTCCCGCCGCAGTAACCTTCTGTTATAACGAGATCCCATGTGGAGGCCTTTTTCGGTACTCTGCCAGAGGGGGATTCAACCACGGAGGGCATCTACATCATTGCCACTGCCCTTCAGATGAAGTGTGAGTAGTTTACCGCAGACCTATGGGTCCATAGCTAGTATCTAGATGGCTTCTTCTCTCTCTTTGATCCTCAATACCATATTCTCCTTGATGTTCTTGGAGATCTATCCAATGTAATATTCTTTTGCGGTGTGTTTGTCAAGATCTGATGAATTGTGGGTTTCTGATCAGATTATCTATGAACAATATTTGAGTCTCTTCTGAATTCTTATATGCATGATTTAATATCTTAGTAATTCTCTTCGAACTATGGTTTGGTTTGGCCAACTCGATTGGTTTTTCTTGCAATGAGAGAAGTGCTTTGCTTTGGGTTCAATCTTGCGGTGCTCAATCCCAGTGACAGTAGGGGACATGACACGTATTGTATTGTTGCCATCGAGGATAAAAAGATTGGGTTTTCATCATATTGCTTGAGTTAATTCTACTACATCATGTCATCTTGCTTAATGCATTACTCTGTTCTTATGAAATTAATACTCTAGATGCAGAATCATTTCGGTCGATGTGTGGAGTAATAGTAGTAGATGCAGGCAGGAGTCGGTCTACTTGATATGTTGGTGATGCCTATATTCATGATCATTGCTTTAGATGTCATCATAATTATTCGCTCTTATATCAATTTTTTCACTCACCGTAATATTTGCTATCATGAGAGAAGCCTCTAGTGAAACCTATGGCCCCCGGGTCTATTTTACGTCTTATAAGTTCCCGATTTACTATTTTGCAATCTTTTACATTTCAATCTATAAACCAAAAAGCCAAAAATATTTACTGTACTAGTTTATCTATCTCTATCGGATCTCACTTTTGCAGATAACCGTGAAGGGATTGACAACCCCTTTATAGCGTTGGGTGCAAGTTGTTTGATTGTTTGTGCAGGTATTTGGCGATTTGTGCGCAATCTCCTACTGGATTGATACCTTGGTTCTCAAACTGAAGGAAATACTTACTCTACTTTGCTGCATCACCCTTTCCTCTTCAAGGGAAAAACCAACGCAAGCTCAAGAGGTAGTAGGAAGAATTTCTGGCGCCGTTGTCGGTGTCAAAACCGGCGGATCTCGGGTAGGGGGTCCCGAACTATGCGTCCGAGGATCGATGATAACATGAGATAGGGGACACGATGTTTACCCAGGTTCAGGCCCTCTCGATCGAGGTAATACCCTACTTCCTACTAGAGTGATCTTGATGAATATGGTTACAAGAGTTGATCTACCTCGAGATCGTAATGGCTAAACCCTAAAGCCTAGTTTATGAGGATGTAATGATTCTGTTGTTGTCCATCCTCTATGGACTAAACCCTCCAGTTTATATATGCACCGGAGGGCCCTAGGGTTTGTACATAACCATCTGGCAGAGGAAGGAAAGATTACATCCGAACCTAAAACCTACCATTATACGCACACAGGAGTCCTATCCGGATACAAAAGACGATCTTCGGTGATGATCTTCACGGTACTCCAGTCCTGCCCACCACGAGTTAGCCGGCCACCTGAGGACCCCTCAATCCAGGACTCCCTCAGTAGCCCCTGAACTTGTCTTCGATGATGATGAGTTCGGCTTCCGTATTGTCTTCGGCATTGCAAGGCGGGTTCCTTCTTCCGAATATATCTTCTGCAAAAAGTGTATTGTGTTCGGCTCTGCAAGGTTAGTACAACCCTTAGCCTTGAAGGCAAGTAATCAAGTAGTGTGTCTTTACTGACAACTGTTTGGTGAAGCATCGCGCCCATCCCATTAACATATCGAACCATTTTATTTGGTCCTAGTTTCGCGTTTCGAGGTATAACCCCACCGACATGGTCTTATCAGAATGGAGATCGTGCCCGCTTATTTTGGGATCCTTATCAACGTGACGTGAGCATCCAAACCGCGCATTACGCATGACTGCTTTGGGAGCCAG
The DNA here is from genome assembly GCA_902687465.1 of Secale cereale. Taxonomy (NCBI): domain Eukaryota; kingdom Viridiplantae; phylum Streptophyta; class Magnoliopsida; order Poales; family Poaceae; genus Secale; species Secale cereale. Next base: position 539,664,735 of record LR738710.1, on the reverse strand, counting down.
CGAGTTTTATTGCTAAGGTGGGGGGAAGTTCTGTATTCACAGTGTTATAAAAGGATATCAATCCCTTCCATCAGCCCCACACCTTCCTCAAGCCCAAGCTCTCCAATCTTCCTAGCCCCAACATCCCCATCTCTTGCACCCGCAGCTCTCTGTTCCTCAACCACCACTTCCTTCCCCAGCAATGGCTGGATCCGATGCCAAGGGCAAGTGGGAGGCCTCCACGGTTACTGAGAAAGCTGTGGAGGATCTCCGGAGCGCGGGCTACCTCGCCGCTAACATCGCGCACCGAGTCCCCTCCCAGGACCAGGTGATTACTGTCCCGGAGGTGGGTGAGAGAGTCCTGTTCCTCTCACACTTCGTTAGGGGGCTAGGATTTCCTCTTCACCCCCTTGTATGGGGTTTACTGTTATTCTACGGGCTAGATTTCCATGATCTAGCCCCGAACTCAATCCTTCACATCTCTGCTTTCATAGTAGTGTGTGAAGCTTTCCTCCGCGTCCCCCCACACTTCGACCTATGGCTCAAGACCTTCAATGTGAAGCCTAAGGTGGTGGACAGGTAACACGCGGAGTGCGGGGGCGCTATGGTAAGCAAGCTCCCGAATGCAACCTGGCCAAAGGGGTCGTTCATGGATACAAACAAAGTTTGGCATGAGGAGTGGTTCTATATCACTAAGCCCCGCGATGCCAAGTGGGCGGTGGCGCCTGCCTTCAGATCTGGACCCCTGGAGAGGCTAACCTCCTGGACTGATAAGAGTCTGAACTGGGGGTCTTAGGCTGAGGTGACGGCACTCCAAGGCTTTGTGTCCAGCATGATCACCAAGGGCTACCAACTCACAACTGTGGTCCAGGTAATGCTGGCCCGACTTGTCCTTACTTGCCGACACTAGGGCTCCTCCCTATGGGAGTTCGATCTGGCAGGAGACCGACCCCTGAAGCATCTCTTCGGCTCCACGCACAAAGAGATCTGGAAGCATCTCTTCAAGAGCCAGAAGGAGTGGCCAAAGGAAACTGAGGACGTAGGCTACAGCACTGCGTTTACCGCACAAGAGGTAATCGAAAACTCTGCCGAACATATTTCCCCTTCTTATTTTGACGATAATAGGAATTGGAGTTTTTGCGTGATATACAGAGCTGGACGAAGAAGGCAATCCAGATTAAGTGTCCAGCGCCTTTGCCAGAAGACCCAGACATGCCTCAACTGACGGCGATGCTGGTTCCAGCGTCGTACAAGGTGCCGGACAAGAAGTCTCAGAAGAAGAGCAAGGAGGCCGAGAGCGGCCCCCACCCTACGGACACGAAGCCCGAGGAGATCAACATCCTCTCCTCCGAAGAGGAGGAGGATAATGAAGAAGAATAATCCCCTGCCCAGGGCAGGGGGAAGAAAAGGGCGGCCGCTGCTGACACAAGCAAGGCCGCACCCCGGAGGAGGCTAAACCTCCCCGCCTGTTCGGACTCATTGTCCGAACACAGTTTTGTGGTGAAGCCTAGGGAGAAGCCCCCAACCGAAACGTAGGTTGTTCGGATATATCAATTGTTGCATCCTGTTTATTCAGCATATCAATGCTTTTTAAATATTTCTCACCTGCTGACCTACAACCCTCCCCGAGCACACCCCGACGCCTCCTTATAGGAGGGGAACTCTCTGGCGCCTGGAGAGACGGAGTGTGACCCGCTGGTCCGAGCTCCATTGCCCGTGGCCCGCGGGGACACCGAAGTGTCCTCCCAGCGTGCGTATCCTGCTCAAGGAGATGGGGGCGGGGCGACCGAGGGTAACACCTCGGCTGCCGCTGACCATGGGAAACAATCCCCATGGAAACCGAAGATGGGGGGCCCAAACAATCCGGGGCCCCGCCGAATACTGATCCGGAGCTTAGCGCGGCTCCGGGGTCCGAAGACCAGACCCCAAAGGCGGGGTATGATACCACTGTTCCTACGGCACCCGGTATCAATCCGGAGACGCTGGATCCTCTGGAGGGAGCACTACAAAGTTCTTCCGTCGTCGAGGAGCACCGCACCGTAATGGGTGTGGTGATGAAGAAAATTCAGCCCGTCAAAGGCGGACTGAATGAAGCCTTCAGCAACCTACTAACAGGCTTTAAGGTATGCAATGTAATGTTCCTTATGGAATTTTATTTATTTTATGTGCACATATATAGCCAGTAGCCCCTGATGCTTTGTGTGATTCTGAACAGAATCCTACGAAGTATCCATAATATAGCATATTGTAGAGCTAAACTGTGTGCTTTTGTATTTTAACATGCTTCACTAGTTGCGGCAACTGCACGAGATGCAAAAGTTGCCGAACTAAATCGAAAGCTCTCGGAGGCCACCGCGGACCTCAATTGCATCAACCAGCGTTTAGATGAGACGCAAGGTATGTGGATCTGAAAAAATCTAGATGTCAATAAGACTAATAATATTAATTGAGTATCAGTATAAACTCTTCATGATATTCTGTATTAAACTGTTGGCGCCACTGAGCTCAAGGCCCTCAAGGGCGAACTCGCGAAGACCAAGAAGGAGGCCGAAGCGAGCAAGGAAATCACTGACAAAGTGGTTGCCGATCTAGAGGCCAAAAAGGCCGCGTGCCAAAAGCACGAGGCTCGGGTGTCCGAAGTCGAAGATGCTATTCGCCAATGCGAGGCGCTGGAAGAGAAGACTTCGGAACAAGCATCCGAGCTCACTGCGGCAGTTAAGGCTGCCCAGGATGCACAAAGCGAGTCGCGCAGCGTTTGCGAAGAAATCAGGCCGGCGCGGGAGATAGCATCTGGTAAGACTTTTCTCTTACGGAGCATCTTCGGAGGGCAGGAGTACCTTGGGCTGACACGGTTATGGAGTTCTCCAGGCGTGTTTGCTGATCTCCCGAGGAGCAGTGCTGACGCCGCCCAATACTTCCGAGCCCAGGAAGGGAGCGACACAGAGAAGCTATTCTGGTCACAGTTCTATACGCCAAAACATCCGGTGCCCCTCAACGACCAGATGAAGAAGCTGGTCGATCTGCACAATATGGCGGGTTCGGCCATGAAGGACTTGATAGTCCGGCTGTGGCCCGCTAAGCCAGTCCCAAGTAGCTACTTCGGATTGGTGAAGCGGCTCGTCGAGGCGAGTCCCGGTTCGACGCGTTGAAGCGTTCGGCCTGCATAGAAGGTGCTCGGATGACCTTTGCCCGTGTGAAGGTGCATTGGGCGAAGATGAAGGCGCAGGACATAGCCACTGCTGGCCCACCCGAAGGGAAGGAGCACCGCAAGCCGGAGAGATACTCCGAGGACGTCATAGAAGGCGCCCGCCTTGTAGAAGGCCAGTGCTCAATAGATATCATCTTTTAGTAATTGTATCCGGTTGTAAATACTTAAGCTTTATGAACCGATGTATATAACTTTTGCACCATTACAATGTGAGCGACTTTTACCTCCCGTGCGGCCGTTTATTTTACTCTGAAAGTTTCCAGTCGTCGGCTTCAGCCCCCATGTAAGTATTACTGGGGTGTTTGGTCATATGCATAGACACTCTTTATCCAACGTCTTGGTCCATGTAGTTGGTGTATGCGGAGTGAACTAGGCAATCAGACTATGTGTCGTTATTGCTTTCACTTAGCCATAGGAGTTTGACAAGTGGGGCTAGGTACTAGCCCCTGTAGCATATATGGTATTTCCGAATTAAGGTATCCATTTGTATGTGGCTGGGAAAAAACCAACCCTTCGTAGAACACGGGGTGGATCTCCGTCGATCGTAGTATAACACTAAGTCACCGGATCGCAGACCAGATTCTCGCCTATTAGGACAGTTAGTTTTCGGCTTTCTCTACTGAGGTACTTGACCGGACGAGCAAGAAGTACAATCGCAGTAGTTCTCCCTTTACACCCTAGCCAAACAATCGGGAACGTAGGGGGTAAGCACAGGAGTCGGGCAACCCAACTATTGACCCAAGACATCATTCAGAACTGATGCATATAAAGCAAATATCCAGGACGCCGAACACTCCCTATAGGTGTTCAGACTTTTCGGCATATATCGGGCTGAATACAGCCCCTGGTAAATGACCCTGTTATCAAGGCACATGTGGCAATCTGAGATGGGGAGAGAACACAGGTGGTAAGAGAATAAAACTCCAAACATAATATGAACCAAGCTGTTTCTATAATATACCTTTATGGTACGGCGAGCGGTATGTTTACAGATAATGCCAATAACTTCCTTGGACATTTTACATGCCAGAAAAGTAAAAAACAAAAAGAGAGAAAATGTTTACACATGGTCTTAATCTAAAAAGTGAAACCTTAATGCGGGGCCCTGCTGCACGTGTGCGCCATTTTCTCCTTTGTGATGTGTCAGTGAAGGGGGAAGTGTGATGGCCATCTGTAAAAGAAGAAAAATAAAGAGAAAAAGCCTAGAAAAGAAAAGAAATCCAGTGTGGCCGTAAACAAGGCTGGTTCATTTAATGAACCTTGAAATATAATTTTAGAGTCCGAATAGGGTTGAGCCGAACTATGGACTATTTGTATGGAGTGTGCCCCCAGCGCCGCCCAAGGATATGTAAGGGCATAATTATGTACACGAGGCACGTATGTTACCACCTTATGGGGCAGTCGATGGGGGCGTAGCTGCTAATCGAGCTCAGATTCATTTGAGCTACTGCACTGAGGCACATGCCGGACACGTTTAGCTGTGTCTGCGGTCTTGATGAATGATGAGATGTTCGGCTTGAATAGGCCGTTTTGAATTTCGGCTGCTAGGGCCGCAGTGTCCTCCTCCGTACAGAGAGAGTGCTCCATATTTTCATTGACCATGATGACACCACGTGGTCCAGGCATTTTAAGCTTTAGATAAGCATAGTGCGGGACTGCATTAAAGCGGGCGAAGGCCGTTCTTTCGAGTAGTGCATGATAGCCACTTCGGAACGGAGCTATGTCGAAGATTAGCTCTTCGCTTTAAAAGTTATCGGGAGAGCCGAATATGACCTCCAATGTTAAAGAGCCCGTGCAGTGGGCTTCTATGCTCGGCATCACTCCTTTAAATGTTGTGCTGCTTGGCTTGATTCTTGACCGATCTATCCCCATCTTGCGGATAGTGTCCTGATATATCAGATTGAGACTGCTGCTGCTGTCTATAAGGACTCGAGTGAGATGGTATCCATCGATTATCGGATCGAGCACTAGGGCAGCCGAACCCCCGTGACGGCTACTAGTCGGATGATCCCTGCGATCAAAGGTGATCATACATGCCGACCATGGGTTGAATTTGGGGGCAACAGGCTCAACGGCATAGACATCTCGGAGTGCGCGCTTGCGCTCCCTCTTTGGGATATGAGTGGCATAGATCATGTTCACTATTTTGATCTTCGGTGGAAATTTCTTCTGTCCCCCTATGTTCGGCTGGTGAGGTTCATCCTCGTCTTCGCTCTGAGGTCCCTTTCCCTTGTGTTCGACATTGAGCTTGCCGGCCTGCTTGAAGACCCAACAACTACGGTTGGTATGGTTCGCAGGCTTATCTAGGGTGCCATGAATTTGGCAGGGGCTATCTAATATCATGTCAAGGCTAGATGGACCGTCTTTGTTGCCTTTAAATGGCTTCTTCCGTTGACCGGGTCTGGAGCCACTGAATCCGACATTTACTGCTGTATCATCTGGGCTTCCAGCATTATTTCAACGTTTGTGTTTGTTACGTCATGGCTTTCCATTGCCATCCCTGACTTCGGATGTACCAGAGTCGCTGGTGCTGCTATGAGCTAACCATCTGTCCTCGCCCGTGCAAAAGTGGGTCATGAGTGTAGTTAGGGCAGCCATTATCCTCGACTTTTCCTAGCCGAGGTGTCTAGCTAGCCATTCGTCCCGGACGCTGTGCTTGAATGCCGCTAAGGCTTCCGGACAGTCGACGATTTTGTTATCCTTAGTGAGAAACCGATTCCAGAGCTTGCAGGCTGACTCCCCGGGTTGTTGGATTATATGACTTAGATCGTCAGCATCCAGGGGCCGGACATAGGTCCCTTGAAAATTGGCCCGAAAAGCTTCCTCAAGCTCTTCCCAACTTCCAATGGAATTTTCTGGGAGGCTGTTCAGACAGTGCCGAGCTGGCCCTTTCAGCTTGAGGGGTAAGTATTTGATGGCGTGGAGATCATCTCCACGGGCCATGTGGATGTGAAGAATAAAGTCTTCTATCCAGACAGCAGGATCCGTCGTTCCTGTTAGAGTTGTGTCGAATATAGTGTACAAGGTAGGTTACAGTTGGACTTGTAGTTGTATTGTGTTTAGATAGGATATGGAGTCGTGTCCTAGTAGGACACTTGTATCCTAGGCCTCTCTTATATAGCGAGGGTAGACACACGATGTAACCTATGCCAACATAATAGCACAGGCACACAGGGGGAACCAGCGGCGTGTGCCGGTGCCCATGGCGGCCGGGTGCGGCATTGTGATGGTCTCATGGGGAGGAGCACCCATAGTCAGGCCCCAGGGATGTAGCCATATCGGTGAACCTCGTTAACAAATCTTGGTGTCGTGCTCATATAATTGTTTGGTCCTCGGATGATCAACGGTATGCCTCAGATTTATTCTAACAAGTGGTATCATGAGCTAGGTTATTTGAGGCCACGGTGGAGTTGATCTCGAGAAAATATTGAGTTTGAGATGGAGCCGGCTACGGCATGGTTGTCGATGAAATTCGAGAAAAGCAAGATCAGCGGAAGGCACGTGTGCTTATGACAACAGCCGTTGGCGTCGGCGGAGTGGATCAATCCAGATCGGTCCTGGTGACGCGTGTGGCAACCCTAGGCGAGAACGGATTACAGCGTTGGGAGCGCTCGATCCGGTCGAGCGGGGCGGCGGTTGTACGCGCGGATGCGCGTGGCATAGACAAGTCGAGGCCAAGGCCGACTAGTGGGCCAGGCCAGCGGCGCTGTAGCTCTCTGGCTGGGAGGCAGTGCTAGGCTGGAGGGCCAGGTCCAGGAGATGGGTTTGGTGATTTGTGGTGTTCAGGCATGCGCGTGCGTTGCACGCAAGGGAGCTGGTAGTGCTGTGGAGCCGAAGCAAGGCATCGTGAGGATTTGTTTGAGAAAAAAGGTAGCAATCAGGACCACATGTGTGCACAGGAGCAGTTTGGTTGGGTCAATTCATTATATTATTTTGCTACGAAGTGCATGGAGAAGCAACAGAAAATAGTGACATGAAAGAAGAAAATTGTGCAGTTTGCATCAAAGTTTTTTCTGGTCGACCTGCTGAGATGGCTTGGAACACATGGATAGGTCGTGAAGGCCCGTGGGGCTGGGTCGGACAAGACAGTCTAATGGATCGACAGAGGTGTTGGTTGGTACGGAAGACGGTGATGGAATCGGCGAAGACGACATAGGAGCGTAATGCTGATGGTGATCGACTTCTGGGCGTGGAAACACGTGGCGCAGGCCTGAGGGCTTGTATGACTTCGACAAGAGTATGGCGCGGGATTGATTCAAGGTGGTGTATACACAGAGCTTGAAGTCGACGGGGCGTGTCGGTGGACTGATTATCTACCATGGAGTCATGTTGAAAGTGGAGTTGGAGTCTGGAAGACTTCACTCGATGCTGATTGAGGGGCTACAACATAAGTCGACAGAGAGTCGAAGCCTATTCAGCGGGGAAAAAGCGAGTGGCACGTAGTTTGGACTAGAGCCCAATGGTCTGATTGAAGCGTGAAACTCGTCATTGGTCGGTGATGATCGATGGTACTTTGCAGTGGGGGTTGAGTTGTGTGGTTTCGCGACCCTTGAGACTCGACCGGGACAGCGGAGGCTCGACGCGGTAATAGCGGCGAGGTGTGCGGTATGCATGGGACATGGAGACATGCCAGGCCTCTGGTGGTCATACATGTGGTGAGACAACTACGAACTTGAGTCGAGATGACTACAAGCAATGGAGAAATTCCTTCAAGTTTCAGACAGGCGATCAAGAAAAGGAGCGGTGATGTTGAGTTCAGGTAACTCTTATGTGTGACACCCAATATGTGAGTTGTTCACTTTCACGCAGGTCAGTGATTAGTATGTGATGGCGTTGGACTGATACTCTGGAAGTTGGGAGCGCTAACTAGACTAATGTGGAACTTAATTTTGCTCGAGTGTTGACTGTGGTCAAAAAAGAAGGGACTACAAGTTGCAGGTGGAGTCATATGGAGTCTTTGGAGTAGCAGCGGTACTCACGAGATAAGCTCAAGTCCAATATACATGGAAGTTTGATGCATTGATGAATTCAAGGTGGTGGAGAATATTCGCCAAGGTGGAGTTTGTTAGAGTTGTGTCAAATATAGTGTACAAGGTAGGTTACAGTTGGACTTGTAGTTGTATTGTGTTTAGATAGGATATGAAGTCGTGTCCTAGTAGGACACTTGTATCCTAGTCCTCTCTTATATAGCAAGGGTAGACACACGATGTAACCTATGCCAACATAATAGCACGGGCACGCAGGGGGAACCGGCGGCGTGTGCCGGTGTCCAGGGTGGCCTGGTGCGGTATTGTGACGGTGTCATGGGGAGGAGTGCCCATAGTTAGGCCCCGGGGATGTAGCCATATCGGCGAACCTCGTTAAAAAATCACGGTGTCGTGCTCGTATGATTGCTTGGTCCTCGGATGATCAATGGTATGCCTCGTATTTATTCTAACAGTTCCATCGTACGCTTCGATATTCATGGGTTTAAACCCTTATGGAAATTCGTGATCCAGCACCTCATCGGTGAGCACATAGGGTGTGCAGCACCCTTGTATTTTGCTATGTCATGTCATATGTTCGACGGTTGCGATGTTCGGTATTGACCCCGAACTAGTATGTGACCGGCATATTTGGCTTGGTAGCTGCCGTCCCATGCGGGAGCATGGTCCCTAGATCCGTAGATGGATCTGGTGTTGCCAACCTTTTTGTTCAGGTCCTCACGTAGATCGTGTTTCCGGCCCTGAGCCCCATCGTCCTTTCCTTTATGGGGAGGGGGTGCGGGCTTGTGTACGCCGTTGCTAGCCACTTTGTCCCGTCCACGAGGTGGTTGGTCCGGCTTATCGGCGGTGTTGTTCTTCGGTGGTATAGGCGCAGTAGCCTCGTCGTCAAATTCGGGCAGCAGTTTACACTTAGGATAGCCTTTTGTTTGGCAATTGTAGCCATATTTTTGCTCAGCGTCTAGCTCTTCGTTCCATCTATCATTGAGCGTATCCTGTGCGGCTCGAAGCCGCCACTGCTGCTTTTTCAGGCTCCTTGCAGTGGCAATAAGCCTCCAATGGAAGCGCTTTTGTTCTAAGGGTTCTTCTGGGATGATGTATTCGTCGTCGCCTAGGCTAACATCCTCTTCGGAGATAGGTTCATAATTGTTGTCTTCGGCATCGATGTGATCGGACAACGGTTTCAGGCTATGTTCGCCGTCCTCTTGCCCGTCCTGCTCCATCGCTGGCTCTGCGGGGTCTTTGACTTGCTCCGGACTATCACCGTCGTTAGTGACAATGTTGTTATCTTTCCCTTTATGGGGTTTAGTTCGGCGCTTCGGACGCCAACGCTTGGGAGGTTCATCGACAGGCTTATCCTCTGTGGGATTATTTTCGCTGTCACCCTCCTTATCCTTAGGTGTGTCCACCATATACACGTCGTATGAGGACGTAGTCGTCCATCGCCCGGTTATGGGAGAGTTTTGGTCCAGATCTGCTTCGGCTTCGAGGTCCATCCCTTCGAGGTCTTCGGAAGCATAGTCCAGTAGATCGTTTAGATCTTCGACCGTGGCTACCAAGTGGGTGGTGGGTGGGAAGCGAAATTCTCCATCGTCAGCCTCCAGTTCGAATCAGATATAATTCAGTTGTGTGTCCCCAGCTAAGGAGAGGGACTTTAATGAGTTTAGCACATCGCCTAAAGGTGAGTGCTGGAAGATATCTGCGGCGCTAAATTCGACGATAGATTCCCGATCAAGCTCGAAGGATGCAGGTGCACATGGTTCGGAACCTGCAGCCGGAGACGAGTCTGGAGTTCCGGTAACACAGATCCCGCTCAAGGTTGGGTCTGTGTGTGGCTCCAGCGCCACTGAGTCCACGGCTTCCGTGGTGGGGTTGAGCTTCCCGTCCTCGGGTGACGCGATCTGCTCCGGATCTAGGGCCTGAGCGGTTATAGGTGCTATCTCCTGGAGGTGGTCCGATGACAGATTTAGGTCATGTTCATCATGGTGCCAGGGAGCGATCGCCGTGGGATCGAATCCGTTGAAGATCAAGTCTCCGTGGATATTAGCAATGTAGTTCAAGCTTCCAAGCCTGACCTGATGTCCAGGGGCATAACTTTGAACCTGCTCGAGGTGGCCTTCTGTGTTGGTGGGGAGCGTGAAGTCACCAAACACAAAATTCTAGCCGGGAGGAAAGGTTCCCTCGGCGGTGGCGCCGTCATTGTTGACGAAGCGATCCATCGGTCCTTCGGTCTACAACATAGTGGAACTCTCAATGAAAGCACCAATGTGGGTGTCAAAACTGCTAGATCTCAGGTAGGGGGTCCCGAACTATGCGTCCGAGGATCGATGGTAACAGGAGACTGGGGACACGATGTTTACCCAGGTTCAGGCCCTCTCGATCGAGGTAATACCTTACTTCCTGCTAGATTGATCTTGATGAATATGATTACAAGAGTTGATCTACCTCGAGATCGTAATGGCTAAACCCTAAAGCCTAGCCTATGAGGATGTAATGATTCTATTGTTGCCCAGCCTCTACGGACTGAACCCTCCAGTTTATATATGCACCGGAGGTCCCTAGGGTTTGTACATAACCATCTTGTAGAGGAAGGAAAGATTACACCCGAACCTAAAACCTGCCATTATACGCAAACAGGGGTCCTATCCGGATACGAGAGATGATATTCAATGATGATCTTCATGGCCCACCAGTCCGACCCACCACGAGTTATCCGGCCACCTGAGGACCCCTCAATCCAGGATTCCCTCAGCCGTTGCCGGGGAGATTTACGCCAAGTCAACTCAAGATTTGATTTCCCGTCAACTTGCCAATTTATGTCGCCGTTGCTGGGGAGATCTACCAATTACCCTTCATTAAACTCTCATCTCTCGCATTTACATTATTTGCCATTCGCCTCCCGTTTTCCTCTCCCCCACTTCTAAAACGATCTTCGAAAAGTTTTGCCTTTTCTTCGTCCTTTTTTCGTTTCGCCATGTGTGAATTTCAGGGAGTTGCAGTGGGTAAGGATGATGTAACAATCGAGGAAACCTTGATGATTCTGCCAATAATCATGAAGATCCTACCATCTTGCATACTGGTACGTCCATTTCGCATCATGTTTTCTTGCTGTTATTTGTGTTGTTATTATGCATAATAATGCTTTTTGGAGTAATTCTAATGCCTTTTCTCTCATAATTTACAAGGAATGCACCAAGGGGGACATTTCCGGCAGCTCGAAATCTGGACCTGAAAAAGCTACGTCAGGCTACCTATTCTGCACAACTCCAAACAAGCTAAAACTACACATATATTTTTTATGGGATATATGAAAAATACTGGATCTGATAACCACCAAAGGGGGCCCACCAGGTGGGCACAACCCACCTGGGCGCGCGAGGCGCCCCAGCGCGCCCTGGTGGGTTGTGCTCACCCAGGCCCACCTCTGGTGCCCATCTTCTGGTATATAAGCCATTCTGACCTAGAAAAATAGGGAGAAGACTTTCGGGACGGTCCACCGCCTTCTCGAGGCGGAACTTGGGCATGTGCACATTTGCCCTTTGCGGAGTGATTCCGCCAGTGGAATTTCCCTCCCGGAGGGGGAAATCATCGTCATCATCATCACCAACAACTCTCCCATCTTGGGGAGGGCTATCTTCATCAACCTTCAACGGCACCATCTCATCTCAAACCCTAGTTCATCTTTTGTGTTGAATCTTGTTGCCGGAACTATAGATTGATGCTTGTGGGTGACTAGTAGTGTTGATTACATCTTGTAGCTGATTACTATATGGTTTATTTGGTGGAATATTATATGTTCAGATCCATTATGCTATTTAATACTCCTCTGATCTTGAGCATGTTCATCATTTGTGAGTAGTTACCTTTGTTCTTGAGGTCACGGGATAAATCATGTTGCAAGTAATCATGTGAATTTGATATGTGTTCGATATTTTGATAGTATGTATGTTGTGATTCCCTTAGTGGTGTCATGTGAACGTCGAGTACATGACACTTCACCATATTTGGGCCTAAGGGAATGCATTGTGGAGTAGTAATTAGATGGTGGGTTGCGAGAGTGATAGAAGCTTAAACCCCAGTTTATGCGCTATTCCGTAAGGGACCGATTGGATCCAAAAGTTTAATGCTATGGTTAGAATTTATTCTCAATACTTTCCTCATAGTTGCGGATGCTTGCGGGATGGTTAATCGTAAGTAGGAGGTTTGTTCAAGTAAGAACATCACCTAAGCACCGATCCACACACATATCAAATTATCAAACTAGCGAACGTGAATCGAACCAACATGATGAAAGTGACTAGATGAAATTCCGGTGTACCCTCAAGTACACTTTGCTTATTATAAGAGATTGTATTGGCCTGTCCTTTGCCTCAAAAGGATTGGACTACCTTGCTGCACTTTTTCTACTACTATTGTTACTTGCTCGTTACAAAATTATCTTGTTATCAAACTACTATGCCACTTACAATTTCAGCACCTGCAGACATTACCTTACTGAAGAACACTTGTCATTTCCTTCTGCTCCTCGTTGGGTTCGACACTCTTACTTATGGAAAAGAGCTACAATTGATCCCCTATACTTGTGGGTCATCAAGGAAATTTTCTGGGGCCGTTTCCGGGGTGTGAAGCGCTTCTGGCAAGTGGAAATTGGTAAGGAAACATTCATATAGTGTGCTGAAATGTATTGTTACTTGTTACTATGGAGAACAATCCTTTGACGGGTTTGTTCGGGGTATCTTCATATCGATCGGAACCACAATTAGCTACCCCTCAATCCGCTGCACCTACTGAGAATATTGAATATGAAATCCCTTCGGGTATGATAGAACAATTGCTAGCTAATCCTTATCTAGGAGATGGAACCGAACATCCTGATATGCACTTGATATATGTGGAATAAACTTGTGGATTGTTTAAGCTTGCAGGTTTACCCAGAGATAAAGTTATTAAAAAGGTTTTTCCTTTATCTTTGAAGGGAAAAGCATTAGCATGGTATAGGCTATGCGATGATATTGGATCTTGGAACTGAAACCGATTGAAAATGGAGTTTCACCAAAAAAATCCTATGCATCTAGTTCATCGTGATCGGAATTACATATATAAGTTTTGGCCTCGTGAAGGAGAAGGTATTGCTCAAGCTTTAGGGAGGCCTAAGTCAATGTTATATTCATGCCCCAATCATGAGCTCTCAAGATAAATTATTATTCAGAATTTTTATGCTTGATTTTCTCGTAATGATCAATCCATGCTTGATACTTCTTGTGCTGGTTCTTTTATGAAGAAGACTATTGAATTCCAGTGGGATCTTTTGGAAAGAGTTAAACACAACTCTGAAGATTGGGAACTCAACGAAGGTAAAGAGTCAGGTATTAAGCTTAAGTATGATTGTGTTAAATCTTTTATGAATACCGATGTTTTTTCCAAGTTTAGCACTAAATATGGACTTGACTCTGAGATAGTAGCCTCCTTTTGTGAATCTTTTGCTACTCATGTTGATCTCCCTAAAGAGAAGTGGTTTAAATATCACCCACCTATTAAAGAAGAAATTAAAGAACCGGTACCAGTTAAAGAAGATACTATACTTTATAATGTTGATCCAATTGTTCCTACTGCTTATATTGAGTAACCTCCTTTTCCTATTAGGATAAAGGAACATGCTAAAGTTTCAACTATGGTTAACAAAAGTCATATCAGAACACCTAAACCAGATGAACAAATTAAAGTAGAACCTAATATTGCTATGGTCATAGAACTCTTGGAAGAAAATGTAGACGGGCATGTTATTTGCTTTAATGAAGAAGCTGCTAGAATTGCCAAGCCTGATAAAAAGGATAAACACATACCTGTTGTTGGCATGCCCGTTGTCTCAGTCAAAATATGAGGTCACTGCTATCATGTTTTATGTGACATAGGTTCTAGCATGAGCGCTATTCCCTACTCTTTATACCAAGCAATTATGAATGACATAGCACCCGCAGAGTTAGAATACATTGATGTCACTATTAAACTTGTTAATAGAGACACTATATCACCAATTGGGATTGTTAGAGATGTTGAAGTCTTGTGTGGGAAAATAAAATACCCTACTGATTTTCTTGTTCTTGGTTCCCCGCAAGATGATTTATGTCCCATTATATTTGGTAGACCTTTGTTGAACACCATTAATGCTAAAATAGAATGTAAGAAACAAACTGTCGGTGTTAGTTTTGGTGATGAGTCTCATGAACTTAATTTTTCCAAGTTTAATAAAAAGCTTCATGAAAAAGAATTGCCTAGTAAAGATGAAATTATTGGTCTTGTTTCTATTGTTGTGCCTCCTACTGATGCTCTAGAACAATATTTGCTAGACCATGAAAATGATTTACATATGCATGAAATAAATGATATTTTCTTTGAACAACGTCCTCTGCCTAAACACAATCTACCTATTGAAACTCTAGGGGGTCCTCCTCCACCTAAAGGTGATCCTATGTTTGAATTAAAACAATTGCCTAAGACTTTGAAATATGCTTGTCTTGGTGAAAAGAAGATATATCCTGTTATTATCAATGCTAACCTTTGAGAACATGAACAAGAAAGATTATGGAAAGTTCTAAGGAAGCACCGAGCTGCTATTGGATATACTCTTGATGACTTAAAGGGCATCAGTCTCACTTTATGTCAACATAAGATTAATATGGAACCTGATGCTAAACCCGTTGTCGACAATCAACGTTGGTTAAATCCGAAAATGAAAGAAGTGGTAAGAACGGAAATATTAGAACTTTTGGAAGCAAGTATAATCTATCCTATAGCTGATAGTAGATGGGTAAGTCCCGTTCATTGTGTTCCTAAGAAAGGAGGTATTATTGTTGTTCCTAATGATAAGAATGAACTTATTCCACAAAGAATTGTTACAGGCTATAGAATGGTAATTGATTTTATGAAACTAAATAAAGCAACTAGAAAAGATCATTACCCTCTACCTTTTATTGATCAAATGCAAGAAAGATTATCAAATCACACACACTTTTGCTTCCTTGATGGATACTCTGTTTTTTCACAAATACCCGTTTCTCAACCTGATCAAGAAAAGACTACTTTTACTTGTCCCTTTGGAACTTATGCTTATAGACGTATGCCTTTTGATTTATGCAATGCACCTGCTACCTTTCAAAGATGTATGACTGCAATATTCTCTGACTTTTGGGAAAGGATTGGAGAGGTTTTCATGTATGATTTCTCTATTTATGGGAAGTCTTTTGATGATTGTTTAAGCAATCTTGATCGAGCTTTGCAGAGATGTTCACAAACAAGTCTTGTCTTGAATTGGGAGAAATGTCACTTTATGGTTAATGAAGGTATTGTCTTGGGCCATAAGATTTCTGAAAAGGGTATTGAAGTGGACAAAGCTAAGGTTGATGCAATTGAGAAAATGCCATGTCCTAAGAATATCAAAGGTATTCGTAGTTTCTTAGGTCATGCTGGTTTCTATTGAAGATTTATCAAAGACTTTTCTAAAATTTCTAGGCCTCTCACTAACCTTTTACAAAAGGATGTTCCTTTTGTTTTTGATGGTGATTGCTTTGAAGCCTTTGAAACACTTAAGAAAGACTTAATTTCTGCACCTATAGTTCAACCACCTGATTGGAACTTACCTGTTTAAATTATGTGTGATGCTAGTGATTATGCTGTTGGTGATGTTCTAGGACAAAGAATTGATAAAAAACTGAATGTTATTCATTATTCTTGTAAAACTCTAGAGAGTGCTCAAAAGAGTTATGCTACCACTGAAAAAGAATTCTTAGCAGTTGTGTTTTCTTGTGACAAATTTAGATCTTACATTGTTAATTCAAAAGTAACTGTTTACACTGACCATGTCGCTATTAAATATCTTATGGAAAAGAAAGATGTTAAGCCTAGACTTATTCGGTGGGTTCTCTTGCTACAAGAGTTTGATTTTCATATCACTGATAGAAAAGGAGCTGAGAACCCCGTAGCTGATAACTTGTCTAGACTTGAAAATGTGCTTGAAAACCCACTACCTGTTGATGATAGTTTTCCTGATAAGTAGTTAGCTGCAATAAATGTTACTAATAATACTCCTTGGTACACTGACTATGCCAATTATATTCTTGATAATTATCTACCACCTGGTTTTACTTACCAACAAAATAAAAAGTTCTTTTATGATTTAAGACATTACTTTTGGGATGACCCACATCTTTATAAAGAAAGACTAGATGGTATTATTAGATGTTGTGTACCTGAGCATGAACAGGGACAAATGCTTCGGAAATGTCACTCCGAAGCATATGGAGGACATCATGCTGGAGATAGAACTGCTCACAAGGTATTGGAATCTGAATTTTATTGGCCTACTCTCTTCAAAGATGCCCGTAAGTTCGTCTCATATTTTGATGAATGCCAAAGAATAGGTAATATCGGTAAGCGTCAGGAAATGCCTATGAATTAATCACTTGCTGTTGAACCTTTTGATGTTTGGGGATTTTACTACATGGGACCCTTTCCTTCCTCTAATGGGTATGCACATATTTTGGTTGTTGTTGATTATGTTACTAAATGGGTAGAAGCTATTCCAACCAGTAGTGCTGATCACAACACCTCTATTAAAATGCTTAAGGAAGTTATTTTCCCAAGGTTTGGAGTCCCTAGTTATTTAATGACTGATGGTGGTTCACACTTTATTCATGGTGCTTTCCGTAAAATGCTTGCCAAGTATGACGTTAACCATAGAATTGCATCACATTATCATCCTCAGTCTAGTGGTCAAGTTGAACTTAGGAATAGAGAAATAAAATTAATTTTGCAAAAGACTGTCAATAGATCCAAGAAGAATTGGTCTAAGAAATTAGATGATGCACTTTGGGCTTATAGAACAACTTATAAAAATCATATGGGTATGTCTCCTTATAAAATGGTTTATGGTAAAGCTTGTCATTTACCTCTTGAGTTAGAACATAAAGCATTTTGGGCAATCAAGGAACTCAACTATGATTTCAAACTTGCTGGTGAAAAAAGGTTATTTGATACTAGCTCATTAGGTGAATGGAGAACCCAAGCTTATGAAAATGCCAAATTGCTTAAAGAAAAAGTTAAAAGATGGCATGATAAAAGAATCCAAAAGCATGAGTTCAAAGTCGAAGAATATGTTCTTTTGTACAACTCTCATTTCATGTTCTTTGTAGGCAAAATCCTCTCGAAATGGGAAGGCCTTATCGAGGAGGTTTATCGGTCTGGAGCTATCAAAATAAATAATGTTGAAGGTGCTAAACCGAAGGTTGTTAATGGGCAACGAATAAAGCATTACATCACAAGTACGCCCATTAATGTTGAAAGGAATATTATCCAAACATTAACACCGGAAGAACACATAAAAGAGTACTTCTGGAACACTCCAGGATCGTGAAAATAAGGAGGTATGTGATACGGTAAGTAAATGGACACCAAAAAATCCGAAAAATATTTTTTATGAGTTTTGGAATATTTACAAAAATAGGAAAAATAAGAAACTACTAGGAAGCGTACCCTGGTGGGCACAAGATACTAGGGCACGCCAGGCTTGTCTGGCACGCCCAGGTGGGTTGTGCCCACCTGGGGCACCTTTCGGACTCCGTTTTTCTTCCGTTTGCTTGTTTGCCAAGATAAAAATTCTTTATATACCCCCAAACCTATTGACCACCGTATCGCGAAGAAATCTTATATTTTCTTTTCTTGCTTTTTTCTGGCAGATCCCATCTACCATGGCCACCCCAAGCTCCTCCAAGGACAAGTTCTTCAAGAATGTCATCAACCCATATCTGCCGGAGGTGGTGCAGTACCCTCAGGCCAACCAGATGTATGAGGGGTTGCTACACATCCAGGATGAGCAAGGACCTAAGGGGACGGGAACCGTGGAAGCCAGACTTGAGGCTATGGAGCAAGAAGTCTTCCGGTGCAAGAAGATGGTGGAGCGTGGACTCAACGCTAATCACCTCATGATCACGGACCTTTCCCGTGTGTTGGGGAACGTAGCATGCAATTTCGAAAACAATTCCTACGCTCATGCAAGATCTATCTAGGAAGCATATCAACTGGACAGGAAGAGTGTGTCCACGTACCCTTGTAAACCGAAAGCGGAAGTGTTATATTAACGCGGTTGATGTAGTCGAACGTCTTCGCAATTCAACCGATCAAGCATCAAACTTACGACACCTCCGAGTTCCGCACACGTTCAGCTCGATGATGTACCTCGAGCTCTCGATCCAGCAGAGGGTTGAGGGAGAGTTTCGTCAGCACAACGGTGTGGTGACGGTGATAGTGATGTGATCCGCGTAGGGCTTCGCCTAAGCACTACGACGCTATGACCTGAGGAGTGAACTATGGAGGGGGGCATCGCGAACGGCTAAGAACAATTGATGTGTGTTCTAGGGGTGCCCTCCCCACGTATATAAAGGAGGAAGAGGGAGGGAGGCAGCCTAGGGCGTGCCCAAGTAGGAGGAATCCTACTTGGGCCCATACTCCTATTCGCCCCCCTTACCATATTTGGACAAGGGGGGAGGAAGGAGGGGGGGAGGGGAAGGAAGTAGGAGTCCTACTTCATGCTTTCCTTTCCCCCCTCTCCTTTCCCTTCCTCCCCACATGGATGACCCTATAGGGGGTGCACCAGCCCCTTGTGGGCTGGTGTGTTCCCTTACTTGGCCCATTAAGCCCATATCTTTGTTGGGGTTGCCCGGAACCCCTTCCGGTGACCCGGTATCACCCGAAACACTTCTGGTGTCCAAATACCATCGTCCTATATATCAATCTTTACCTCTCGACCATTTCGAGACTCCTCGTCATGTCCGTGATCTCATCTGGGACTCCAAACAATCTTCGGTCACCAAAAACACATAACTCATAATACAAATCGTCATCGAATGTTAAGCGTGCGGACCCTACGGATTCGAGAACTATGTAGACATGACCGAGACACTTCTCTGGTCAATAACCAATAGCGGAACCTGGATGCTCATATTGTCTTCAACATATTCTACGAAGATCTTTATCAGTCAAACCGTAATGACAACATATGTTATTCCCTATGTCATCGCTATGTTACTTACCCGAGATTCGGTCATCGGTATCTTCATACCTAGTTCAATCTCGTTACTGGCAAGTCTCTTTGCTCATTCCTTAATACATCATCTCGTGACTAAATCATTAGTCATTTGCTTGCATGGCTTATTATGATGTGTATTATCGAGAGGGCCGACATATACCTCTCCAATACTCGGAGTGACAAATCCTAATTTTGATCTATGCCAACCCAAAAAACACCTTTGGAGATACCTGTAGAGCATATTTATGATCACCTAGTTATGTGGAGTTTGATAGCACATAAGGCATTCCTCCGGTATTCGGGAGTTTCATAATCTCATAGTCAGAGGAATATGTATTTGACATGAAGAAAGCATTAGCAGCAAAAACTGAATGATCATTATGGTAAGCTAACAGATAGGTCTTGCCCATCACATCATTCTCGTAATGATGTGATCCCGTTCATCAAATGACAACACATGTCTATGGTTAGGAAACTTAACCATCTTTGATTAACGAGCTAGTCTGGTAGAGGCTTACTAGGGACACGAGTTTTGTCTATGTATCCACACATGTATCAAGTTTCCGATTAGTACAATTCTAGCATGAATAATAAACATTTATCATGATATAAGGAAATACAAAATAACAACTTTATTATTGCCTCTAGAGCATATTTCCTTCAGTCTCCCACTTGCACTAGAGTCAATAATCTAGTTCACATCGCCATGTGATTTAACACCGATAGTTCACATCGTGATGTGATTAACACCCATAGTTCACATCGTCATGTGACCAACACCCAAAGGGTTTACTATAGTCAATAATCTAGTTTACATCGCCATGTGATTAACACCCAAAGAGTACTAAGGTGTGATCATGTTTTTCTTTGTGAGAGAAGTTTAGTCAACGGGTCTGTCACATTCAGATCCGTATGTATTTCGCAAATTTCTACGTCTACAATGCTCGGCATGGAGCTACTCTAGCTAATTGCTCCCACTTTCAATATGCATCCAGATTGATACTTAGAGTCATTTAGATTAGTGCCAAAGCTTGCATCAGCGTAACCCTTTACGACAAACTCTTTATCACCTCCATAATCGAGAAACATTTCCTTAGTCCTCCAGTTACTAAGGACAATTTTGACCGCTGTCCAGTGATCTACTCTTGGATCACAATTGTACCTCCTTGCCAAACTCCTGGCAAGGTACACAACAGGTCTTACTGAACCTATGGCTGAGGCATAAGGAATGACTTTCATTCTCTCCATATGTTTCTGTTGTGGTCGGGCTTTAAGTCTTACTCAACTTCACACCTAAAAAATTAGGCAAGAACTCCTTCTTTTACTGATCCATTTTGAACTACTTCAAAATCTTATCAAGGTATGTACTAATCGAAAGTTTTATCAAGCGTCATGATCTATCTCTATAAATCTTGGTGCCCAATATGTAAGCAGCTTCACCGAGGTCTTTTATTGAAAAAACTCCTTTTAAACAATCTTTTATGCTTTCCAGAAAATTCTACATTATTTCCGAACAACAATATGTCATTCACATATACTTATCAGAAATGTTGTAGTGCTCCCACTCACTTTCTTGTAAATACAGGCTTCACCGTAAGTCTGTATAAAACCATATGCTTTGATCACCTTATCAAAGCGTATATTCCAACTCTGAGATGCTTCCACCAGTCCATACATGGATCGCTGGAGCTTGGACACTTTGTTAGCACCTTTAGGATCAACAAAACCTTCTGATTGCATCATATACAACTCTTCTTTCAGAAATCCATGAAGGAATGTAGTTTTGACATCCATTTTCCAGATTTCATAAAATGCGACAATTTCTAACATGATTCGAACAGACTTAAGTATCGCTATGGGTGAGAAAGTCTCATCGTAGTCAACTCCTTGAACTTGTCGAAAACCTTTTGCGACAAGTCGATCTTTGTAGACAATGACATTACCATCAGCGTCTGTCTTCCTCTTGAAGATCCATTTATTCTCTATGGCTTGCTGATCATCGGGCAAGTCAACCAAAGTCCACACTTTGTTCTCATACATGGATCCCATCTCAGATTTCATGGCCTCAAGCCATTTCGCGGAATCCGGGCTCATCATCGCTTCCTCATAGTTTGTAGGTTCGTCATGGTCTAGCAACATGACTTCCAGAACAGGATTACCATACCACTCTGGTGCGGAACATACTCTGGTTGACCTATGAGGTTCGGTAGTAACTTGATCTAAAGTTTCATGATCAACATCATTAGTTTCCTCACTAATTGGTGTAGGCATCACGGGAACGATTTTCCGTGATGAGCTACTTTCCAATTCGAGGGAAGGTACAATTACCTCATTAAGTTCTACTTTCCTCGCACTCACTTCTTTCGGGAGAAACTCCTTCTCTAGAACGAATCCATTCTTAGCAACAAAGATCTTATCTTTGGATCTATGATAGATTGTGTACCCAACTGTTTCTTTTGGGTATCCTATGAAGACACATTTCTCCGATTTGGGTTCGAGCTTATTAGGCTGAAGCTTTTTTACATAAGCATCACAACCCCAAACTTTAAGAAACGACGGCTTAGGTTTCTTGCCAAACCATAGTTCATACGGTGTCATCTCAACGGATTTAGATGGTGCCCTATTTAACGTGAATGCAGATGTCTCTAATGCATAACCCCAAAATGATAGTGGTAAATCGATAAGAATCATCATAGATCGCACCATATCTAATGAAGTACAGTTATGACGTTCGGACACACCATTACGATGTTGTGTTCTAGGTGGCGTGAGTTGAGAAACTATTCCACATTGTTTTAAATAAAGACCAAACTCATAACTCAAATATTTGCCTCCGTGATTAGATCCTAGAAACTTTATTTTCTTGTTACGATGATTCTCTACTTCACTCTAAATTTCTTTGAACTTTTCAAATGTTTCGGACTTGTGTTTCATCAAGTAGATATACCCATGTCTGCTAGAATCATCTGTGAAGGTCAGAAAATAACGATACCCACCGTGTGCCTCAACACTCATCGGACCGCATACATCTGTATGTATTATTTCCAATAAGTCATTGGCTCGCTCCATTCTTCCGGATAACAGAGTTTTAGTCATCTTGCCCATGAGGCATGGTTCACAAGCGTCAAATTATTCATAATCAAGTGATTCCAAAAGTCCATCGGCATGGAGTTTCTTCATGCGCTTTACACCAATATGACCTAAACGGCAGCGCCACAAGTATGTTGCACTATCATTATCAACTCTGCATCTTTTGGCTTCAATATTATGAATACTAGATGATACACCGCGCGTTGTTGCGGGAATTTCTTGCAAAATATTTCGATAAGATTTGGTTATGTGAACACGAATAGAAAATGAGCATATGTAAAACAATATAGTAAGTGCTAGATATTTTAGAACATCACTTAGTCCTTTAAGTCATCCGCATTTTGATCACCAACAATTCAGAACTTCTCACTTTGTCCCATAATATAAGATGTCTTGGCTTGCAAAAAATTCTTATATTGTGCGACGGAGGGAGTACAATATATGTATGCTCAAATGAATTGGTGATATCATCATAAAGTTCTCAGCTTGTCTATCATGCTAATAAAGTTTAGTTTGCCATTTCTTAAGCTCTGCAATGTTGGTAGATAGTAGTACAAAGAACCTATTGGTAATCATAACATGTATGCTAAGCAACTGTAACAAAAAAACATGAATAGTGAGTGTACCTAACTAAGCAACTGTCAAAATTTTAGTAGGAGACTCACAATTAGCTACAAAGTTGGAGAAGTGTAATTCAGCTCAATTTCAGTAGTGCATCCAAGTAAGAGCATTTGGCACATGCATGGTGCAAATATTATAAATTAGAAATGACAAAGAGAGCTATCAAATAGGAACACTTCTATGTCATGCTCCATTTGCATATGTAAAATGGAAGTAGCTTCAGAAACTTACCTAGTTTCAAACAGTAATATTGTGCTTTGCTAAGTTCGTTTCTTACATTTTGCATTTTTAATCAGCATGACACAGAAGTTCGCATCCAGGTTCACCATCCTATGTAAATCCAAAAACTGAATGTGTTATAAAAATGACATTTACTTTGAAATGGAGTGAGGTTGCGATTTTCAGGTTTAGAATCTCATGAAGTTGCGATTTTAGTGGTGAGCTAAATATCTAAGTCCAGAAACAACTTGTCTCGGTTACGATGTCACGCTCCTATAGACAAACACAATTAAGATAAACGTATTTAGGATATGAACTATTCATAGCAAGAAAAATGTATGACAAAAATTTAAGAACCAACGGGAGACATATCAGGTCAGCCTTAGAAGATACCATTCAAAGGATAATTAGGAGAATCATCATTTCTTGCTACCACATTCGCCATTATATCATTGCCCTACAGATTAGAGAATTAGGGAAATGGAAAGAGTGATGTCTCAACCTCCCTTTTCTAAATTTGCAAGAAGAAATAGGTGTCTGGAAGATCGATGTCCTCACCTGACTTGATTCCAGCGAGATTGCGCAAGGCTGTGATTGGCTAAATACCACACAGGGTGACACACCCCGCTCTAGCAGCTGCTTCATCGCCACCTCACTTTCCACACGTCTCTTGGTAATAAGGCTTGATGTATGTGTATTACATTCAGAGTTTCAGTCTGCATGTAATTGTAAGCAAAAAATATAGAAGGAAGCCTCAAAATTAGTAGTCCTATTTATCCTACAACGTCGGCCGTTCCAAATTGTGAATATATTCTATTCAATCCTATAGACTGTACAGAAGAATAAACCTATAGATGATGAATTGAGCGGTAAACTTGCCTCCTTCCTTGCCGTAGGTGACATGCTTGCTCGCCTCAGACCCTGGCACGGGAGCAACAGAGCAACTCGGCTTCTGACCAACATGCAACCTAAAGTTCAGGCGGCAGGGCGGAGAAGTCGTCCAGAAGCGTGGGAGGCCACCCCCACGAGCGACCGAATACAATTCAAGGCTGTGTGAATCCAACTGACAATTGGGTCTGATTCCTTGACATCGTCACCAAGTATTGACAGAATATCATGAATACGGCCATGGACCTGCTCCTTCCCGAGTTTATCCTGTTGGATCCGCGTCCTCTGCGTATGCTGGATCCCGCACGAACTGGGGAGGCGACGAGGATGGCCACGTCCGCCATGTCCGATGCCACCGCCGCGAGGAGGACCCAGGGCTGAGGAACGCCATGAGGGAGCGGCTGCTAGATCCCGCACGAACTGAAGCGGCGACAGGTATGTCCATGTTCAATGCATCGTCCGATGCATCCGATGCCACTGCCGCAAGGAGGACGCGGGGCTGAGGGACGCCATCAGGGAGCAGCTGCTGTATCCCGCACAAACTTGGGCGGCGAAAGGTATGGCCGCGTTCGATGCGTCGTCCGGTGCGTCTACCGCCGCTGCCGCGAAAAGGTCCTGGGGCCGAGGAACGACATATGCGAGCGGCTCTGACCACGGGAGACTGGGAGGGGGAGCCGAAGCAGGACAACATCACTAGCGTGGGGGAATGCATGAGGTCTGATGGACCGATGGGCTTCTACTGGGCTTCTTTTTATCGGTTAGTATGCTGGCTCTTGGGTTATGGAAGACCAAAGTGGCCTCTTCGGTTTCCAGAGAGTTGAATAACACATTTTTTTAAATAATGCTAACTTGGGGAGTTGCATGACCAAAATAACTAAAATTAACTGATGATGTGGTAAGATTGCTGAGGTGGATAGGCTGAATGTCAAGAGAAATATGTTAGTGGGGATGAACTATTTAGGTATTATAGATGTGTATTACTACGATCGAGATTCAATAAACCATTCACCTTGGGTGTATGACCATAGAAGGTTTTATTCATGTAAACAGAATAATAATAATTCTCTGACTTAAATGAATAATCGTATTACAATAAACATGATCCAATCTTGTTCATGCTCAACGCAAACACCAAATAACATTTATTCAGGTTTAACACTCATCCCGAAAGTACAGGGAGTGTGCGATGATGATCATATCAATATTGGAACTACTTCCAACACACATCGTCACTTCACCCTCAACTAGTCTTCGTTTATTCTGCAACTCCTGTTTCGAGTTACTAATCTTAGCAACCGAACAAGTATCAAATACCCAAGGGATACTATGAGCACTAGTGAGGTACACATCAACAACATGTATATCAAATATACCTTTGTTCACTTCACCATCCTTCTTATCAGCCAAATATTTGGGGTGGTTCCGCTTCTAGTGACCATTTCCCTTCCAGTAGAAGCACTAAGTTTCCGGCTTGGGTCCAGCTTTGGGCTTCTTCTCGGGAGTGGCAACTTGCTTGCCGTTCTTCTTGAAGTTCCTTTCTTTCCCTTGCCCCCTTTTCTTGAAACTAGTGGTCTTGTTTAACCATCAATAGTTGATGGTCTTTCTTGATTTCTACCTTCACTGATTTCAGCATCGCGAAGAGCTCGGGAATCGTTTTCGTCATCCCTTGCACATTATAGTTCATAACGAAGTTCTAGCAACTTGGAGATAGTGACTAGAGAACTTTGTCAATTACTATATTATCTAGAAGATTAACTCCCACTTGATTCAAGCAATTATAGTACCCAGACAATCTGAGCACATGCTCACTGGTTGAGCTATTCTCCTCCATCTTGTAGGCAAAGTACTGTCAGAGGTCTCATACCTCTTGATATGGGCATGAGTATGAAATACCAAGTTCAGCTCTTAGGAACATCTTATATGCTCCGTGGCATTCAAAACGTTTTGAGGTCCCGGTTCTAAGCCGTAAAGCATGGTGCACTAAACTATCAAGTAGTCATCATACCGAGCTTTTGTCAAAA
Source organism: Secale cereale (assembly GCA_902687465.1). Classification (NCBI taxonomy): domain Eukaryota; kingdom Viridiplantae; phylum Streptophyta; class Magnoliopsida; order Poales; family Poaceae; genus Secale; species Secale cereale. The sequence continues at coordinate 539,638,647 of LR738710.1, read as the reverse complement.
CATTCATAACGTCTACATCTGCTCCTGCAATAGGTCTGTCACCTAGCGGTGCATCAATGACATAATTCTTCTGTGCAACAATGAGGAAAATCCTTAGATCACGAAAGAAGTCCGCATCATTGCTACTATCATCTTTCAACTTATATTTCTCTAGGAACATATAAAAAATAAATGGGGAGCTACATCGCGAGCTATTGATCTACAACATATGCTAATACTACCAGGACTAAGTTCATGATAAATTAAAGTTCAATTAATCATATTACTTAAGAACTCCCACTTAGATAGACATCCCTCTAGTCATCTAAATGATCACGTGATCCAAATCAACTAAACCATGTCCGATCATCACGTGAGATGGAGTAGTTTTCAATGGTGAACATCTTATGTTGATCATATCTCTATATGATTCACGCTCGACCTTTTGGTCTCCAGTGTTCCGAGGCCATGTATGTACATACTAGGCTCGTCAAGTTTAACCCGAGTATTCCGCATGTGAAAGACTGTCTTGCACCCATTGTATGTGAACGTAGAGCTTATCACACCCGATCATCATGTGGTGTTTCAGCACGACGAACTGTCGCAACGGTGCATACTCAGGGAGAACACTTGTACCTTGGAAATTTTTGGTGAGGGATCATCTTATAACGCTACCGCCGTACTAAGCAAAATAAGATGCATAAGAGATAAACATCACATGCAATCAAAATATGTGAAATGATATGGCCATCATCATCTTGTGCCTTTGATCTCCATCTCCAAAGCACCGTCATAATCTCCATCGTCACCGACTTGACACCTTGATCTCCATCGTAGCATCGTTGTCGTCTCGCCAACTATTGCTTCTATGACTATCGCTACCGCTTAGTGATAAAGTAAAGCAATTACATGGTGATTGCATTTCATACAATAAATCGACAACCATAAAGCTCCTGCCAGTTGCCGATAACTTTTACAAAACATGATCATCTCATACAACAATTTATATCTCATCACGTCTTGACCATATCACATCACAACATGCCCTGCAAAAACAAGTTAGACGTCCTCTACTTTGTTGTTGCAAGTTTTACGTGACTTCTACGGGCTTCTAGCAAGAACCGTTCTTACCTACGCATCAAAACCACAATATTTTCGCCAAGTGTGTTGTTTTAACCTTCAACAAGGACCGGCCGTAGTCAAACTCGTTTCAACTAAAGTTGGAGAAACAGACACCCGCCAGCCACATGTGTTCAAATCACTCGGTAGACCTATCTCATGAACGCGGTCATGTAATGTCGGTCTGGGCCGCTTCATCCAACAATACCGCCGAATCAAAGTAAGACGTTGGTGGTAAGCAGTATGACTATTATCGTCCACAACTCTTTGTGTTCTACTCGTGCATATCATCTACGCATAGACCTGGCTGATGATGCCATGGTTGGGGAACATAGCATGCAATTTCAAAAAAATCCCTACGCTCACGCAAGATCTATCGAGGAAAGCATAGCAACGAGATGGGAAGAGTGTGTCCACGTACCCTCGTAGACCGAAAGCGGAAGCGTAATATTAACGCGGTTGATGTAGTCTAATGTCTTCGCGATTCAACCGATAAAGCACCAAACGTACGGCACCTCCGAGTTCTGCACACGTTCAGCTCGATGACGTCCCTCGAACTCATGATCCAACAGAGGTTCAAGGGGGAGTTTCGTCAGCACGACGTCGTGGTGCCAGTGATGGTGATGTGATCCGCGCAGGTCTTCACCTAAGCACTACGACGATATGACCTGAGGAGTAAACTGTGGAGGGGGGCACCAAACCCGGCTAAGAACAATTGATGTGTGTTCTAGGGGTGCCCTCCCCACATAGATAAAGGAGGAAGAGGGAGGGAGGTAGCCTAGGGCGCGCCCAACTAGGAGGAATCCTACTTGGGCCCCGAGTCCTATTCGCCCCCCCCTTACCATATTTGGACAAGGGGGAAGGAAGGAGGGGGAGGGGAAGGAAGTTGGTGTCCTACATCATACTTTCCTTTTCCTCCTCTCCTTTCCCTTCCTCCCCATGTGGCTGACCCTATAGGGGCACACCAGCCCCTTGTGGGCTGGTGTGTTCCCTTACTCGGCCCATTAAGCCCATATCTTAGCCGGGGTTGCCTGGAACCCCTTCGAGTGACCCGGTATCACTCGAAACACTTCCGGTGTCCAAATACCATCGTCCTATATATCAATCTTTACATATCGACCATTTCGAGACTCTTCGTCATCTCCTTGATCTCATTAGGGACTCCGAACAATCTTCGGTCACCAAAAACACATAACTCATAATACAAATCGTCATCGAACGTTAAGCGTGTGGACCCTACGGGTTCGAGAACTATGTAGACATGATCGAGACACTTCTCTGGTCAATAACCAATAGCGGAACCTGAATGCTCATATTGGCTCCCACATATTCTACGAAGTTCTTTATCGGTCAAACTATAATGACAACATACGTTATTCCCTTTGTCATCGGTATGTTACTTGCCCGAGATTGGATCATCGGTATCTTCATACCTAGTTCAATCTCGTTACTGGCAAGTCTTTTTACTCGTTCTGTAATACATCATCCCATGACTAACTCAGTAGTCATTTGCTTGCAAGGCTTATTATGATGTGTATTACCGAGAGGGCCTAGAGATACCTCTCCCATACTCGGAGTGACACATCCTAATCTTGATATATGCCAATCCAAAAAACACCTTTGGAGATACATGTAGAGCATCCTTATGATCACCCAATTACGTTGTGACATTTGATAGCACAAAAGGTATTCCTCCGGTATTCGGGAGTTGCATAATCTCATAGTTGGAGGTATATGTATTTGACATGAAGAAAGCAATAGCAGTAAAGCTGAACGATCATTATGCTAAGCTAACGGATGGGTCTTGCCCATCACATCATTCTCGTAATGATGTGATCCCGTTCATCAAATGACAACACATGTCTATGGTTAGGAAACTTAACCATCTTTGATTAACGAGCTAGTCTAGTAGAGGCTTACTAGGGACACGATGTTTTGTCTATGTATCCACACATGTATCAAGTTTTCGGTTAATACAATTCTAGCATGAATAATAAACATTTTTAATGATATAGGGAAATATGAAATAACAACTTTATTATTACCTCTAGGGCATATTTCCTTCACCGTGATCTCAAGGTGGATGGCAAGTCCATGAAGGATATCATCTTCACCCTCAACGAGCAAATCCACTACCTTCAATGCCAGATCTATGATCTTCAGAACCAAGTCTTTGAATACGGGGCAAGGTTCAAAGGTATGAGTTTGGCTGCCAGTTGTAGGACGCATGAGACTCATTCTTCCTCTTTCGACGGTGGACCTCTGTCATGGAAACCCGAGGACAAGATCACATCTACTTCTCCACCACCACCATCTACTTCATCATCGAAAGAAAATTGAGTATCGGGTATGGGCACTCCCCTTGGCTTTCGCAAGCTTGGGGGAGGTGCCCCGGTATCGTATCGTATCCACTATCCTTTTTGGCTTTACTTATTTTAGTTCGATCTTTTGCTTTAGAATAAATGAAAGTTTAGTTTGATCCTTTCCTTTTGAGAGTTTGCTTAGTGATCTATCCTTGTAATCTTGTGCAAGTTATATAATAAAGTTTAGTTTGAGTTTTGCTTTCTTTACTTTCGTGTTGCAATAAAAGAAAGGAAATAAATTAAAAAGATCATATGCTAATCCTATGGTAGGTGATAGCACCGCATAAGGAAAATTATAAGTAGAAAATTTTATTAGAGATTGACAAACATAGCATTGGTCAATGAGGCAACTCATGAAAGAATTAATAAGGGAAGAGAAGATTCACATATAAATATACTATCCTAGAAATCATTTGTGATTGTGAATTGTTGACGTTGGACAAGGAAGACAACTTAATGATTTATGTTTGTTCATATTCACATAGAAGTCATATTGTCATAGATCCTTTAACATGTGGTGCTTGCTCAATATCTTTTCTAGCCAAAAACTCCGCATTAAGTAGAGATACTACTTGTGGATCCAAAAACCCTTAAACCCAAACCTTTTTCGAGAGTCCACCATACCTACCTATGGATTGAGTAAGATCCTTCAAGTAAGTTGTCATCGGTGCAATAAGGCAATAAAAAATGCTTCTAAAATTGTTAGATCATTTAGTGTAAGAGAAAATTGAGCGTTGCACAAACTTGTGATGGTGAAGAATAAAAGCAACATACTGCATAATAAAGGTTGCTATCTCAAGGGGCAATGCAATTGACGTTCTTTTGCACTAAGAGGTTGAGCATACAAACAAATAAGTGCATGGCAACCTCTGCTTCCCTTTGCGAAGGGCCTATCTTTTACTTTTATGTAAAGAGTCAAAGTTTTCTCTCTATTCCTTTTTATTTTATCCTTTGGCAAGCATCATGTGGCGAGGAAATATCTAGGAACATATGTCCAGTTGAATATGGGTGGCATGAGTTATTATTGTTGACATCACCCTTGAGGTGAGTACGTTGGGAGGCAAAACCATAAGCCCCCATCTTTCTATGTGTCGGGTTGAAACGTGTTGCTCATGTGTATGCGGTGAGTGTTAGCAATCATAGAAGACTATATGATCATTGAGTATGTGGACTTGCCTAAAGGCTCCGATACATGACCCTTCCTAAAAAGATGATGAATTTTAGTTGCAAAGTTGACTAAAAACATAGTTGTTGGTTTCTAATAGAGTTTATGCTTTATACTTCAAATGTGTGATGAACTGTTACTTATTCATGAGAAGTATATGATACAAGTCCTTTGATAAAACTCTTATGTTTAAATTTGTTGCTATTATAATAATCGACATGATGCTTCTATGTCTATATTTTGTTTTTATCGACACCTCTCTCTTAAAGCATGTGGACATGTATTTCGATTTCGGTTTTCGCTTGAGGACAAGCGAGGTCTAAGCTTGGGGGAGTTGATATGTCCATTTTGCATCATGTTTTCTTGCTGTTATTTATGCCGTTATTATGCATAATAATGCTTTTTGGAGTAATTGTAATGCCTTTTATCTCATAATTTGCAAGGAATGCACCAAGGGGGGGGGGTTCCGACAGCTGGAAATCTGGACCTGAAAAAGCTACGTCAGGCTACTTATTCTGCACAACTCCAAACAAGCTGAAACTTCACGGAGATTTTTTATGGAATATATGAAAAATACTCGAGCTGATAACCACAAGAGGGGCCCCACCAGGTGGGTTGTGCCCACTTGGGCGCGCCCTGGCGGGTTATGCTCACCCAGGCCCACCTTCGGTGCCCATCTTCTGGTATATAAGCCATTCTGACCTAGAAAAAAATAAGGAGAAGACTTTTGGGATGGAGCACCGTCGTCTCAAGGCGGAACTTGGGCAGGAGCACTTTTGCCCTCCGGCGGAGCGATTCCGCCAGAGGAATTTCCCCCCCCCCCCCGGAGGGGGAAGTCATCGCCATCATCATCCCCAACAACTCTCCCATCTTGGGGAGGGCTATATTCATCAACATCTTCAACAACACCATCTCATCTCAAACCCTAGTTCATCTCTTGTGTTCAATCGTGTTACCGAAACTATAGATTGGTTCTTGCGGGTGACTAGTAGTATTGATTACTATATGGTTTATTTGGTGGAAGATTATATGTTCAAATCCATCAGGCTATTTAATACTCCTCTGATCTTGAGCATGTTCATCATTTGTGAGTAGTTGCCTTTGTTCTTGAGGTCACAGGAGAAATCATGTTGCAAGTAATCATGTGAATTTGATATGTGTCTGATAATTTGATAGTATGTATGTTATGATTCCCTTAGTGGTGTCGTGTGATTGCCGACTACATGACACTTCACCATATTTGGGACTAAGGGAACGCATTGTGGAGTAGTAATTAGATGGTGGGTTGCGAGCGTGACAGAATCTTAAACCCCACTTTATGCGATATTCCGTTAGGACCGATTGGATCCAAAAGTTTAATGATATGGTTAGAATTTATTATTAATACTTTTATCGTAGTTGTGGATGCTTGCGGGAGGGTTAATCATAAGTAGGAGGTTTGTTCAAGTAAGAACACCACCTAAGCACCAATCCACCCATATATAATATTATCAAAGTAGTGAACAAGAATTGGACCAACATGATGAAAGTGACTAGATGAAATTCTCGTGTACCCTGAAGAACGCTTTGCTTATTATAAGAGAGTGTCTTGGCCCGTCCTTTGCCTCAAAAGGATTGGGATACCATGCTGCACTTTTTCTACTACTATCGTTACTTGCTCGTTACAAAATTATCTCGCTATCAAACAACTCTGCTACCTACAATTTCAGCACCTGCAGACATTACCTTACTGAAGAACACTTGTCATTTCCTTCTGCTCCTCGTTGGGTTCGACACTCTTACTTATCGAAAAGAGCTACAATTGATCACCTATACTTGTGGGTCATCACATACTAAAAAACTCCGCATAGGTAGCGGCAACATTATTGGAAAGGGGGTTATTCAAGGTTTTTTTCACTTGTGTCTGATCACTCCTTACCTTAGGAGGATCTATTCTTCATAGAACCAATGGCCTTGCTAATGCTACCTCTCTTCTTATAGTTGAACTTGAAAGGAAATTTATTCATATGCATCCATGCATCCAAAGGATTTTTCTAGAATTTTCTAATATTGAGCATTCTTTTGTCAAAAACAAGTCGCTACTATATTCCTAGCTCATGAGTTCAGATTTATTATGTAATAATCTAGTGAATTTTTTGCACATTATAAAGTAGATGGTGCTCGTCCTCCTATAGAAATTATTCTCTTTAATCAAGAAGACATAATGCGTTTGCGATCTCTTGATAATGTTGCTTATAATGAAAATTTTAGAAAGAAGATCCCTACCGAAGTTTTGATTGATAGGATTTTCGAACTTAATGATGATTTTGCTATAGAAGACAACGGGTTGGGATTCTCATTAGGAAATAAGATCATGACTTTTTGCCAAAAGAATACTTATAATGATGAATTAGTCATACAATATGAAGGGCTAAAGAAGGAACCAATTCCTCCCGAGATCGATCTTGGGGATTCTTAATCTATTAAATTTAGCCCTTTTGATTATTTTTGTTTGCCTCAAAGAAAACTTGCTGCTGAAAGGAGGGAATATGAGATGAGTTTTTGTGATTTGCCTTATCATTATTAGGATAATACGTAGATCTATTTGCATTTTATGCCTAGCTAAGGGCGTTAAACAATAACACTTGTTGGGAGGCAACCCAATTTTATTTTTGCTTTTTACTTTTTGCTTCTGATTTTCAATAAATACACATTATTACTTCTGTAGTGATTATGTTTTTGTGTTTTAATTAGTGTTTGAGCCAAGTAAGACCTTTGGGATGGCTTACGGTGATCGTTGACTTGATTTTGCTAAAAAATAGAAACTTTTGCGCCCAATGCAGAAAATTCAATACTTCACTGGAACATACAAACCTTCTAATTTTTTACACAAAATTGGTATACCAATTCCCCACGTCTTCCTAATTTTTCAGAATTTTTAGAGTTAGATAAGTACGCTAAGTTTTTAGATTGCTACAGACTGTTCTGTTTTTGACAGATTCTGTTTTCTATGTGTTGTTTGCTTATTTTCATGCATCTATGGCTAGTATCGGGGGGTATGAACCATGGAAAAGTTGGAATACAGTAGATATTACACCAATATAAAATTAGAATAAGATCACAACACTACCTTGAGTGGTTATTTGCTTTGTTTTACTAACGGAGCTCAAGAGATTTCTGTTGTGTTTTGTGTTGTGAAGTTTTAAAGTTTTGGTTAAGGATTTTGATGGACTATGGAATAAGGAGTGGAAAAAGCCTAAGCTTGGGGATTCATAAGGCACCCCAAGGTAAAATTCAAGGACGGCTAAGAGCCTAAGCTTGGGGATGCCCCGGGAAGGCATCCCCTCTTTCATCTTCATCCATCGATAACTTTACTTGAGGCTATATTTTTATTCACTACATGATATGTGTTTTGCTTGGAGCGTCTTGTATGTTATGAGTCTTTGCTTTTTAGTTTGTCACAATCATCCTTTCTCTACACACCTTTTGAGAGGGACACACTGCAATCGTGATTTATTAGAATACTCTATGTGCTTCACTTATATATTTCGAGCTAGGCAATTTTGCTCTAGTGCTTCACTTATATCTTTTTAGAGCACGGTGGCGGTTTTATTTTATAGAAATTGTTGAACTCTCTTGCTTCACTTATATTATTTTTAGAGTCTTAAAGAACAACATGGTAATTTTCTTGGGTTATGAATTTAGTCCTAATATGATAGGCATCCAAAGGAGATATAATAAAAACTTTCATATATAGTGCATTGAATACTATGTGAAGTTTGACTTCTTGTAATTGTTTTCAGATGTTAAGATGGTAATATTAGAGTCAGGCTAGTGGTATTTTGCGAGATTAAAGAAATAATGGTGTTAAGGTTTGTGATTCCCGTAGCATGCACGTATGGTCTCCTAACTATGTAACCGAATTAGAGCACTTTGTATTTTGAGTGTTTGTCTTTGCGTGAAGGTCGGGGGCGCGCAATGGTTGTGGCACCCCGGATCAGATCGACCGGTTTACCTTGCATTGCAGCCCAGAGACCTTGTCTTCTGGCAACACACAACATCTTGGTACAGAAAACAACCGCTTTATTGATACTAGCGGACCATAGTTTTACATTACAACAGTTAGCGAGGCCGAGCGGCACACACGGTGCGGCTAGACAATATGTACATTATTTAATGAACATAAAAGGCCTCCGGCACAAACTACGCACCAACGGAACGACGTCGTAGCGGAACTCCATCTCACAGGGAAACCAATGTGGATATGGACTACACTCAGACGGCACTCCTTTCCGGCGAAACTTTCGAGAAATGTGGCATGACACGCCAGGTCAGCACTTTGAATGTACTTGCAAGCTTACAGCAAAACAAAATCATAATGACAAATAATATTTAGGAATTTCCTCAGAATTTTATGAGCCAGAAAACTAGGGGTTGCTTTGGAGCACAAAGATTTTAGCTAGGGTTTTGGGGAGTAAAATGAATATTTTTTAAATAAGAAAAATATCCCATGATGTATTTTGGGGTGGTCCAGAGGTATATGATAGCTTGAGATGGATGGGAGGCACTTGGGTGAAAGCCAAGGGTGCCCAAGTGGTTTAAGTCCATATGAAATGATTCAAAAATCCCAAGGTTCGAAATAAATTCAAATAAATCTTTGGCAAATAAAAGAGGGCAAAAATTAGGCTGTCACAAACCTCCCCCACTTAGAATGAATCTTGTCCTCGAGATTTGGTTGCTTGGGAAAACCATTCCGGATAATATGTCTGTAGGAACTCTTCTCGTTCCCAGGTTGATTCTGACTCGGTGTGATGCTCCCACTGGACTTTATAAAACTTCCGTACTTTACTGCGGGTGACTCTTTCCATCTGATCCAAAATTTTGAACGACCTTTCTTCGTAGGTTAAATCCCCTGCCAATTCTATATCGGTTACAACAGTCTTTTTCTCAGGCGGGGATATGCATTGCCTCAACTGTGAGACGTGGAACACGTTGTGCACATCAGACAATTCCGGGGGTAATTCCAACTGATAAGCAACATTGCCCACTCGGGAAATAATTGGAAAGGGGCCAATAAATCTGGTTGCCAACTTCCCGCGAGTTTGGAATCTCTTGACTCCTTTCATAGGGGTGACTCGGAGGTACACGTGCTCTCCAGGTTCAAAATTGATTTGTCGGTGCTTCGCATCGTAATAACTCTTTTGTCGAGACTTGGCCAGTTGTAATCTGTCTTTGATTTCCTTGACTTGTTTCTCAGCTTCCATCATGAGGTCTGTTCCAAAAATACGGCTATCTCCTGTTTGAGACCAGTTTAGCGGGATACGACATTTGCGGCCATATAAAGCCTCGTATGGTGACATCTTCAGGCTGGTTTGGAAGCTGTTGTTGTAAGAAAACTCGGCGTAAGGTAGACATTCTTCCCATTTAGGTCCTTGGGCCAAGACGCAGGCTCGCAGCATATCTTCCAGTATTTGGTTCACCCTCTCTGTCTGTCCATCTGTTTGAGGGTGATAGGCCATACTATATTTTAGGGCTGTCCCCAAAGCTGGATGGAGACGTGTCCAGAAGGCGGAGGTAAAGAGCGATCCTCGGTCAGAAGTGATGGTTTGAGGTACTCTATGCAGACTGACTATTCTGGACACATACAGTTGTGCAAGTTGGTCTGCTCGATAGGTGGTCCTGGCCGGAATAAAATGGGCTACCTTGGTTAGAGTGTCCACGATGACCCATATTGCATTATTGCCTCGCTGAGTCTTGGGTAATCCCGTGATGAAATCCACGCACACATCATCCCATTTCCACTGTGAAACTGGCAGCGGTTGAAGAAGTACGGGTGGCTTCTGATGTTCTGCCTTTACCTTGTTGCATATGTCGCAACAAGCCACAAAGTAGGCAATATCCTTCTTCATTCCATCCCACCAGAATATTTGACGAAGGTCTTCATACAATTTTGTTCCCCTAGGGTGAATAGAATATGAGGACTCATGGGCTTCTGATAGGATTTTCCTTCTTAGGTCTGACTGATTTGGTACGCAAATCCTTCCGCGGAATAGGAGAGTCCCAAGATGATCTCTTGAGAAGTCTGGTGCACGCTCTGCCTGCATATTCTGGGCATGCTTTTGTAGGACATGATCATCTGTCTGGGTCTTGCGGATTTCCTCTTCAAGTGTGGGGGTAACTTCCAGTGTGTTAGCGAGACCAGCCTCGACGATGTTCAAATGGAGTTGAGCAATCTCCTCTTGAAGTTCAACGGGCAAGGAATTTAATATGGCATTTAAATTGACCGGCTTTCGACTGAGTGCGTCAGCTACCACGTTGGCTTTACCCGGGTGGTAGTTTATTCCCAAATCATAATCTTTAACCAGCTCAAGCCACTTTCGCTGACGGAGGTTCAAATCGGGCTGAGTGAAGATATACTTGAGACTTTTGTGATCTGTAAAAATTTGGCACTTCTTCCCAATGAGATAATGCCTCCATATTTTGAGAGCATGCACTACTGCGGCCAATTCCAGATCATGCGTAGGGTTATTTCCCTCGTGCGGTCGCAACTGTCGGGATGCATATGCCACCACCTTGCCGTATTGCATGAGTACACAGCCAATTCCTTGTCTGGATGCGTCACAGTAGACATCAAAACTATGGTAGATGTCTGGAAGAGTTAATACGGGGGCGGTGGTTAGATGTTTCTTTAGCTCACTGAAGCTTTGCTCACAGTCTTGTGTCCATTCAAACTTCTTGTCCTTTTTTAGTAGCTCGGTCATGGGCTTGGCAATCTTAGAGAATCCTTCAATGAAGCGACGGTAATATCCCGCCAGTCCAAGGAAGCTTCGGATTTGAGACACGGTTGTGGGTGGCAACCAATTGAGCACATCTTTGACCTTGCTGGGGTCTACGGCTATACCTTCGGTGGATAGCACGTGTCCAAGAAATCCGACTTGTTTAAGCCAGAACTCACATTTGCTGAACTTGGCGTAAAGCTGATGGTCTCTGAGTCGCTGCAACACTGCTCGGAGATGTCCCTTGTGATCCTCTTCGCTCTTTGAATATATGAGTATGTCATCGATAAAGACCACCACGAACTTATTGAGGAAGTCCATGAACACTTTATTCATCATGTGCATGAAGAATACTCATAAAGGACATAATTGTATACTCATCATGTGCAGGGGCCTTGGTGAGACCAAAGGACATAATTGTATACTCATAAAGACCGTATCGAGTGGTGAATGCGGTCTTAGGAATATCCTCCTTTTTAATCTTGAGCTGATGGTATCCGGTACGTAAGTCAATTTTGGAGAATACCTTGGCCCCACTGAGCTGATCGAACAAATCATCAATCCTTGGCAGTGGGTATTTATTTTTGATGGTGACATCATTCAACTGCCGATAATCTACACACATACGGAGGCTGCCATCCTTTTTGCTTACAAAGAGTGCAGATGATCCCCATGGTGAGAAACTGGGACGGATATACCCTTTCTGGAGCATTTCATCGAGCTGCTTCTTTAATTCCACTAACTCTGATGAGGGCATCCTGTAATATTTCTTGAATAACGGTGCAGTTCCGGGTACCAGATCTATTGCAAACTCAAGTTCTCGGTGTGGCGGCATGCCTGGTAGTTCTTCCGGAAATACATCCGGAAATTCACCGACCACATGAATTAATTCCAACTCAGCTACGACGGTGAATATTATCCCCTTCTTTGGTATGCTTTTGTGCGAATAGAACTTTGTAACTTGCCCTTCTAGATTGATCAGAGTGACTTCTCGGGTTGCACAGTTTATGCATACTTGGTATTGATTCAGCCAATTCATGCCCAAAATAACATCCAACTGTGCCGATTCGATGAGTATCAAGGAAGTTGGAAAGCTTATTCCATTGATATTGATTTCCAAGCCATGGCAGACTAGACTGCTCTTGATTAAAGATCCCGGGGTTTGTACCAGCATATTTTTGCCCAAGAGAGAACAAGAAATATTGTTTTGGGCAACAAAACCCCGAGAAATAAAAGAGTGGGAAGCCCCCGAGTCAAATAAAATTACTGCAGGTATGCTATTAATAGAAAACATACCGATGACTATTTCGGGGTTTTCCTGGGCTTCATGTGCGGAGTGGTGATTGACGTGCCTGGTGATGTTTTGCTGGTCCGGGTATGACCCCATGAAGTTGACTTGTGGACGGAATAAGGCGTTCGCCTTGCTGTTCTTAGGACACTGACGGGCATAATGTCCACTTTGTCCACAACTGAAGCAAGAATTATTGCGCTGACGGTCCTCATGCACTGGGTTGGTAACAACATTCTTGACTTGGGTAGTAGTCTTGTTAACATTTTGCTGCCAATTGGGCTTGTAGTCTACCCGAGTTTGCTGCCAGGTTCGAGCCTTCTGCACCGGTGGTCCTTCTTTTCTTGGTTCAAACTTGCGTTTGTGCTCATTATTAGCGGGCCGGTTGTCCAGTACGAGCTTGTGTTCTCTTTCCGCAATAAAAGCTTTATTCACCAAAGTTTGGAAATCTGGAAAATCAAGCATGCTGAGAGTGCACCTGAGTTGCGAGTTTAATCCCCCAAGAAACCTGACAATTTTTCTCTCTTCTGTGGCCACGTCATACAGGGAATAACGGGCCAGATGATTGAATTGCTGCAAATATTCTCCCACAGATAGATTTCCTTGGGCAAGGGCAAGAAACTCACGCTGCTTGGTCTTCATTACGCCAGTAGGGATGTAATATTTTCGGAACTGATCCCTGAATTTGGTCCAGGTGAGTGCATCGTCAGCAGGCCACATAGCTTTTGTATTTTTCCCACCATACGGCAGCAGCGCCTTCAAGATAGTGGGTTGCATATGGAACTTTGTCATCTTCGGCTGTACGAGCAATCTCAAGCTTCCTCTCAATGGTTTGCAACCAATCATCGGCATCCAATGGGTCAACTGCCTGACTGAAACTGGGAGGTTGAGTTCGCTGAAAATCTGATAGCTTGGAGAAATGACCATTCTGCTGTCCATTTTTCCCAATCATAGCTTGAACACTTTTTAATACTTCCAGCAGATCATTATTTCTCCTTTCCTCAAACATACGCATGATTTTTTCAGTGGTAGGCAGATGTGGCGGTGGAGGCGGTGGTATGAATGGCTTGGGGGAGTGTCCTGCCTGTCGGGCGGAGCGACGAACAAGAACATCCTCGTGAGTGTTGTTACTGTTGCCTCCCCGCGTCATCCTATTATGGATTTTTTCCAAGACAACGCAATCGAGATGAGAAGCATTCAAAAGAGAAAATAGGTGGGGAAAGCCAGCAACAAAATTCGAGGAAAAACAGAATTGCGAAGAAAACAACGAGTAGAAGATACATAACTTCAGCATAATTATACAAGGATGCATACATGAAAAGAAAATCAACATGCCCGATTACACTACTCTCATACATAAAACATCACGACTCGTACATCGTACATCAGTCTGTCAACTGCTAATACTCTAGAACTCTACTGCTCTGCGGGTGCTGTGGGGTTCTCTCCTGAAGTCGACTCGGATCCCGAACTGACGAGATTAACGGAAACCTCAGGGTTAAAGGTAACACGGCGACGCTGCCTCGGAGGCTCTCCTTCCGGGGCGGGAGTAGGGTGGATCATAGGAGCTACACGGGTAGTGAGGAGTGAGATCCACTCAGCAGGGGCACTAAGAGGAGTTATGGTCGAGGTGCCCGAGCTACTAGGTGGGGTTACTGGTGAATTAGGGGAAACAGAACTAGGGACGTAAGAGGTGAATCCCAAGGAAGCGGGGATGGTGACAGACCTAGTGGAGGCTAAAGCAATACGAGCGTGAGTCAACTCGCATGCTAGCTCGTGAATTACGAGGTAACTAGCATTGATATAACGGGAAAGATGGCTAGCAACGCTATCAGACTCCGGATCAATTTCAGGGAATATGACCGTTGTCGTGCAAAGAATGGTAGTACTGGAAACCTGGGTGGTCCTGCATGCGGACCTTGCTGTGCTGGAGCTCAACAAGGATCTCGAATGCAGCAAATTGAACAGCTAGCGAAGTGGTAGAATCGTGACCACTTCGAGAGGTACGAGTATAGGAGATGGAGTCAGAACGGACGCGCAGAGTCACCACTGCCTGATATTCATAAACTGAGTCAGCTAGATGCTCCCGGTACACACGTTAAACTTGTTCGTCTCCATGAGGGTACAGTCGACGCCACACGTTGCGGAGGAGGTGCGGTGACGTGTACGTCACCAGCTGCAACTGGCATGGATACGGCACCGGAGCCATCTACATGCACAACCATTAGTGGGTTAGCATAAAAATAATACAAGTGTAGATAAAGCAATAACCAACTAGACAGACTACCGGCACTCAACCTAAACGTGTATCTAGCGTTTAAACATCACGTCTTAGTCTAACGCATCCTACAGTCAGCGCGGCTCTGATATCAAGCGTTGTGGCACCCCGGATCAGAGCGGCCGGTTTACCTTGCATTGCCAGCCCAGAGAACTTGTCTTCTGGCAACACACAACATCTTGGTACAGAAAACAACCGCTTTATTGATACTAGCAGACCATAGTTTTACATTAAAATAGTTAGCGAGGCCGAACGACACACACGGTGCGGCTAGATAATATGTACAATATTTAATGAACATAAAAGGCCTCGGGCATAAACTACATAGCAGCGGAACGACGTCGTAGCGGAACTCCACCTCACAGGGACACCGATGTGCATACGGACTAGACTCAGACGGCACTCCTTTCCGGCGAAACTTTCTTGAAATCTGGCATGACACGTCAGGTCAGCACTTTGAATGTACTTGCAAGCTTACAGCAAAACAAAATCATAATGACAAATAATATCATGATAATTGATCAATATTAATTATGCAGCAACAAACTTAAATGGATATTAACTAACATGCTGTGCTCATGCCATAAATAAAACCTTGGTCTGGTTACTCATGATGATTTTAATATAACTACAAGCTTATTCATGTCGACAAGACGTAAAATCGTGACCTTTCCGGTGATCACCAACCTGTCCATACTGGGTCTCAAAACATCTTGGTGGCTCTTCCACCAACTTTTTTTAGTATCAACATTTTAGAACTTAGTGAGCAAACTTTTATTAACTGTTGACCCATTGTGTGACCTACTTTCGAGCGTGTCCGTGACCGTGGACTCGGCTATCGATAGATTAGTTACACTCTGCAGAGGTAGTGCACTGTACCCACACCACGGAACCCATGGCCTCGTTCTCCCATTCGGGTGGACCAACGGCGTTCCAACGAAACCCATCCATTGCCATGACACTCCTCCGGCCACTCCGACTTGTTTCCCACTGGAACAGTCCTGGGTGGCCCTATGCCTACCAAAGGCACACCGACCACTGTCGTGGCCAAACAAAAATTGTCCCAAACGGGAACTCGGTACCATAAAATTAACTACGGGCACACAAGGTTATGTCCGCTTGCCGGGCCAGGGTACTGCATGCCCATAACCTTCCCTATCTAGAGGTACCGACACGAGGCATGTCAATGGACAGAATCAAGACCTTCCCATAAAGGTAAATGTGGTTGCACGGGGAAAGACTCGATTCAGTGGCACCATGACCCGGTCAACAATTTTTTCAAGTTGAGTTATTAATAGTTTCAACTTAAAGAGAAATAAATAACCGGTGTCATACAATGACATGCAATATACCAAAGTGCAGCACATAAACAAGTAAAATGTCATACAAAAATATAACTGGGTCAACTTTCATCTTAACTTCACTATTATTCTTGTTATGCTTGACTTTCAACAAAATTTTAACTTGGCAAAATTTTATCATAATTACTTAATGCAAAAGAAAGTAATTTCACATATGTATGTCCATAATCATTCTCAATATCCCAACTTCATTTTAACTAACTTAATAACTTGAACCAAACTTCATCTTTCTGTAAAGTAAATGAAACCAATAACTACATCAACCAAAATAAATTATTTGACCAAATAATTAACATGCATAATATAAATCATTTGTTCAAGTTGGAAAAATCAAAAATATTGAAATGGCACTATGAAGATGTTGTTGTGGCTTGCCTTAGTTCAAATGAGGCTCACAAGCCTCCTGGTGATCCTCAAGACAAGTTTCTTCTTCTGAAAATAAATAAAAGTTCAAAAAGAAACTATCAAGATTCATTCAAAAATTCACCAGAAAATCTACGCAGCACCAAATGGTCTCGTTTTTGGTGTGCCGCGAGATTTCTTTACAAAGAACACAATGCAAAATGAATCAATTCATTTGGACTTATGGTTAAAAAGTTATTGCAGTTTGAAGTTCTCTGGAATTTATTTAAATTCAGAAATTTAAATAAATAGAATAGGGGGGGGGTGACGTCGAAGGCGTAAAAGCCCCGAGCACCACCACTCATACCGCTTTGCGCGGGAGTGGAGAGACTGACTAGCGGGCCCCGCTAGTTAGGTGAGAGGGAGAGAGAGAGATGAGTAGAGGCGGCCGTCGCTTCGCCGGAGCGCACGCCGGCGACGTTGCCCCTTGGCTCAAACAAAAAGGATAGATCGACGGAGAAGGTTGAGGTGCACCTGCCCGTACCCGTAGGGTGGCTAGAGGTGGACGGACGGCGTCAGAATGGATCTCGGAGGCGGAGGCAGAACAGGGGACTCGCCAGAGTTGAGGAAGACGACGAGCTGCGGCACCTCCAGCAGCTCCAGCTAGTTGAAGAAGCTTCACGAGAGAGAGGCAGAGGCTCTGGTGAGGTCTCCTTGGACGGAGAGGGCTTGGAGCTACCTCGACGACCTCAGGGGGATCGCCGGTGAGCTCGGGCTCGGGAACGGTGGCCTGAGGCCTGCCCGGCCGGGCCACGGGGTTCTACTCTATCTGGGGTCGTGTGGGAGTGGAGCGAGGTGCTCGGAGCGGCTAGGGAAGGGCCTATTTATCGGCGAGCGAGAGGGGAGGGGAAACGGTGCTCCGCCGGCGACACCTGGCCGCGCCCGGCGACGAAATGGCGTCAGTGAGAGGGGGGAGAAGAAGACAGAGTCACGCGGGAGATGTGGTCGAGCGGGGACGAACACAGGGGCGCTGGAGGTGGCAACGAGCACAGTGCGCACCGCACTGTGCCTTAGCCGGACTGCGCCCATGCTCGCTGCGGCGAGCTCCGGCATCAGCGAGCGCCAGGGGTGGACTGTCGAGATGAAGACGGCGATGGTGGCGAGGTTTGGCGCGCTTGGGCAGGCTCGGAAGCGAGCACGCGCTCTACAGAGCGCTGGCGGCATCCAGAGCGTGCCGACCGACTGCCATGGCATGGAGTACACGCGTGGTCACCACGCGAACTCTGCCTGCAGGATGACTTGGTGCCAAAAATCATGTCTGGCATGTTGTTCGTGGTAGATAGGTGAGTTACCTGTAGTTGGTTTACTTCCAGTCGCAGTAGGATGAAAGTAACTAGCCTGGTAAGTTTCTGGACAGAAACTTTGAGAGCTTACTGAGGTAAAATGGTGAATAGTTGGAGGCTGTGCTTTGGAGGCTAGTCAAGAGTTACTAAGGTGAATATGCACAAGGAGTTTGAGAAGGATTGGAGCAAGTAAAATGGTAATTGCTGTAGAAACTACCATTTCTGTCCAGAATAGAAAAGATTTTCTGTTGCAAAAATATTCCAAAAAGTAGTGCAATATTTTTGCTCAGGAATGTGTCTTAGGGTCCAAAGAATATTTAGGAATTTCCTCAGAATTTTATGAGCCAGAAAACTAGGGGTTGCTTTGGAGCACAAAGATTTTAGCTAGGGTTTTGGGGAGTAAAATGAATATTTTTCAAATAAGAAAAATATTGCACGAAGTATTTTGGGGTGGTCCAGAGGTATATGATAGCTTGAGATGGATGGGAGGCACTTGGGTGAAAGCCAAGGGTGCCCAAGTGGTTTAAGTCCATATGAAATGATTCAAAAATCCCAAGGTTTAAAATAAATTCAAATAAATATTTGGCAAATAAAAGAGGGCAAAAATCAGGCTGTCACAATGGTTAAGTCCTACCAATCTCCCCCCTAGGAGCATGTGTCGTAGTACTTTGCTTCGAGAGCTAATATTTTTTTTTTTGCAATAAGTATGTGAGTTCTTTATGACTAATGTTGAGTCCATGGATTATACGCACTCTCACCCTTCCACCTTGCTAGCCACTCTAGTGCCACACAACTTTCGTCAGTGCATAAAACCCTCCTTATACCTTCCTAGATGCAGCCACCATACCTACCTAATATGGCATTTCCATAGCTATTCGGAGAAATATTGCCATGTAAATCCACCATTCCATTTATTATGACATGCTTCATCATTGTCATAATGCTCTGCATGATCATGTTCATATTTTTCATACATGTCACTCTTGTTCATCGCACATCCTGGTACACCGCCGGAGGCATTAGAGTCATATCTTTGTTCTAGTATCGAGTTGTAAGTAAATAAAAGTGTGATGATCATCATTATTAGAACATTGTCCCATGTGAGGTTATAAATAAAGTGGCCAAAAGAGTCTCCACAAAAAATAGAAAGGGTCTCCAAAAAAAGAGAGGAGACTACAAAAAAAGAGAGAGAAAAAGAGAGAAGGGACAATGTTACTATCCTTTTCCATACTTGTGCTTCAAAGTAGCACCATGTTCTTCATGATAAAGAGTCCCCTATGTTGTCACTTTCATATATCACTAGTGGGAATTTTTCATTGCAGAACTTGGCTTGTATATTCCAACGATTGGCTCCCTCAAATGCCCTAGGTCTTCATGAGCAAGCAAATTGATGCACACCCACTAGTTTTCTTTTTGAGCTCTCATACACTTATAGCTCTAGTGCATCCGTTACATGGAAATCCCTACTCACTCACATTGATATCGATTAATGGACATCTCCATAGTTGGTTGATTTGCCTAGTCGATGTGAGACTTTCTCCATCCTTTTGTATATTACCACCTTCTATTCCACCCATAGTGCTATGTCCATGGCTCACGCTCATGTATTGCTTGAGTAGTTGAAAAGGTTTAAGAATGTTAAAGTATGAAAACAATTGCTTGATTGACTCCGGGATAGGCATGATTTAGAACTTGTGTTAAGAAGAGGGAGCATAAATGACTATATGATTTTGTAGGGATAACTTTCTTTAGCCATGTTATTTTTGAAGTTTTGTAGATTACTTTTTAGTATGCTTGAAGTATTATTGTTTTGATATTGATAAATTTTTATTTTAAGTCTTATGGATCTGAACATTCATGCCACAATGAAGAATATTGCATTGATAAATACGTTGGGTAGCATTCCACAATAAAAATTCTGTTTTTATCATTTACCTACTCAAGGACGAACATGAATTAAGCTTGGGGATGCTTGATAAGTGTCCAATGTATCTATATTTTTTTATTGTTCCATGCTATTATATTATCTATCTTGGATGTTTTATATGCATTAATATGGTATTTTATATGATTTTTGGGACTAACCTATTAACCCAGAGCCCAATGCCAGTTTCTGTTTTTCCCTTGTTTTTGAGTTTCGCAGAAAAGGAATATCAAACGAACAAAACTTTATGAGGATTTTTTTGGACCAGAATACATCGGGAGGACTTGGAGTACACGCTAGGGGAGCCTCGAAGTGGCCACAAGGGTGGAGAGCGTGCCCTGGGGGTAGGGTGCGCCCCCTACCTTGTGGGCCCCTCGAGCGTTCCCTGACCTACTTCTTTCACCTATAAATTCACACATGTTCCAGAAACATCAGAACATCCATCAAAACCACTTTTCTGCCGCCGTAACCTTCTGTTCTCGCGAGATCCCACCTGGAGGCCTTTTCCGGTACTCTGCCGGAGGGGGATTCAACCACGGAGGGCATCTACATCATCACCATTGCCCTTCTGATGAAGTGTGAGTAGTTTACCATAGAGCTACGGGTCCATAGCTAGTATCTAGATGGCTTCTTATCTCTCTTTGATCCTCAATACCATGTTTTCATCGATGTTCTTGGATATCTATCCAATGTAATATTCTTTTGCGGTGTGTTTGTCAAGATCCGATGAATTGTGGGTTTATGATCAGATTATCTATGAACAATATTTGAGTCTCTTCTGAATTCTTATATGCATGATTTAATATCTTAGTAATTCTCTTCGAACTATCGGTTTGGTTTGGCCAACTAGATTGGTTTTTCTTGCAATGGGAGAAGTGCTTTGCTTTGGGTTCAATCTTGCGGTGCTCAATCCTAGTGACAGTAGGGGACATGACATGTATTGTACTGTTACCATCAAGGATAACAAGATGGAGTTTCATCATATTGCTTGAGTTAATTCCGCTACATCATGGCATCTTGCTTAATGTGTTACTCTATTCTTATGAACTTAATACTCTAGATGCAAAATCATTTCGGTCGATGTGTGGAGTAATAGTAGTAGATGCAGGCAGGAGTCAGTCTACTTGATACGAACATGATGCCTATATTCATGATCATTGCCTTAGATGTCGTCATAATTATTCGCTCTTCTATCAATTGCTTGACAGTAATTTGTTCACCCACCATAATATTTGCTATCACGAGAGAAGTCTCTAGTGAAACCTATGGCCCCCGTGTCTATTTTACATCTTATAAGTTTTCGATCTACTATTGTACAATCTTTTACTTTCCAATCTATAAACCAAACACCCAAAAAATATTTACTTTACTAGTTTATCTATCTCTATTGGATCTCACTTTTGCAAATAACCGTGAAGGGATTGACAACCCCTTTATAGTGTTGGGTGCAAGTCGTTTGATTATTTGTGCAGGTATTTGGCGATTCGTGCGTAATCTCCTACTGGATTGATACCTTGGTTCTCAAACTGTGGGAAATACTTACTCTACTTTGTTGCATCACCCTTTCCACTTCAAGGGAAAACCCAACGCAAGCTCAAGAGGTAGCAAATACTACCTTGAAGAAGAAGGGTAAGAACAAAGACAAAAAGAGATATGGCTGCTTTACTTGTGGTTCAGAGGAACACATGGCAAATAAGTGCCCAAACAAGTATAAGAAGCTAGGACAGGATTTCTAGTATGTCAATGTCACTCTGAGCAACAATGACGCGGCATCTGGGTATGGTAATATGTTTACCATACTGTCAGTTTGT
This sequence comes from Secale cereale, assembly GCA_902687465.1. Taxonomy (NCBI): domain Eukaryota; kingdom Viridiplantae; phylum Streptophyta; class Magnoliopsida; order Poales; family Poaceae; genus Secale; species Secale cereale. Next base: position 539,616,919 of record LR738710.1, on the reverse strand, counting down.
CAATCCACCGATTGGTGGGTTGACACTGGGGCCAATATTCATGTGTGTGCTGATGTGTCTTTGTTTTCTTCTTACCAGGTCACACAAGATTGTTCTGTCCTGATGGGGAACCGCTCGCATGCTTCTGTTCATGGTGTTGCCATGGTAGATCTGAAATTTACTTCGCGAAAGATCATGCAACGAAGAACATGCAGCATGTTCTCACCATCAAGAAGAATCTCGTTAGTGGCTCCCTTCGTTATAAAGAAGGGTTTAAGTTTGTATTTGAGTCCAACAAAGTGTCGTATCTTGGTATGGACTGTTTATTGGAAATTGATATGATTGTGGTGGTTTGTTCTATTGGGGAAAGTTGCATGGAAAAAAATCTACGCACACGCAAGACCTATCCATGGAGATTCATAGCTACGAGAGGGGGAGAGCATCTTCACACCCTTGAAGATTGCTAAGCGGAAGCGTTTATCAATGTGGTTGATGTAGTCGTACACCTTCACGATCCATCCCGATGAAGTACCAAACGTACGACACCTCCGCGTTCAACACACGTTCAGCTCGATGACGTCCTCGCCTTCTTGATCCAAGAGTGGTGGTGAAGAACAATCTCCGCAGGGCGTCGCCAAGCACAACGGAAACCATGATGGAGGGTAAACTAAAGGGGACGGGGTTGTCGGCACACTGCTTGGTGATCTTGATGTGTTTCGGGTGCTATCCATGCCCCTCGAATACGTTCATTTTGCATCATGCTTTTATATTGATATTTATTTGTATTATGGACTCTTATTTCACATTATGATACAATACTTATGCCTTTTCTCCCTTATTTTGCAAGATTTACATGAAGAGGGAGAATGCCGGCAGCTGGAATTCTGGAACGGAAAAGAGCATGATGGAATATAAAATATTGGGCGAAGAAAATACAGAGAGGGGCCCACCAGGTGGCCACAAGCCTGGGGGTGCGCCATACCCCCCAGGACTTGTGGGCCCCCTGGAAGGCCTCCGGTGCCCCCTTTTGCTATATGATGTCTTTTGACCTGGAAAAAATAGAGAGAGAACTTTCGGGATGAAGCGCCGCCGTCTCGAGGCAGAACTTGAGTAGAACCAATCTAGGGCTCCGACGGAGCTGTCCTGCCGGGGAAACTTCCCTACAGGAGGGGGAAACCGAAGCCATCGTCATCACCAATGATCCTCCGAGGGTCAATCTTCATCAAGATCTTCACCAGCACCATCTCCTCTCAAACCGTAGTTCATCTCTTGTATTCAATCTTTACCTCAAAACCTCAGAATGGCACATGTGGGTTGGTAGTAGTGTTGATTACTCCTTGTAGTTGATGCTAGTTGGTTTATTTGGTGGAAGATTATATGTTCAGATCCTTGATGCTATTAAATACTCCTATGATTATGAACATGAATATGCTTTGTGAGTAGTTACGTTCGTTCCTGAGGACATGGGATAAGTCTTGTTATAAGTAATCATGTGAATTTGGTATTCGTTCAATATTTTGATGAGATCTATGTTGTCTTTCCTCTAGTGGTGTTATGTAAACGTCGACTACATGACACTTCATGTCGGAGATATTGACCATGGGTACCCTCGGCGCCTACCCTTGGTATTTTAAGACAAATGACAACCGCTTGGTCAGCTGCGGCCGTATGCTCCTCGAGCCGCCTCCTAGGGTAGCCTGCCCTAGGAGCCGGCTGCCAGCAGGCGGCAGGGACCCAGCAGGCGGCGACACCAACACCACCAGCCAGCAGGCGGCCCCGCACTCCTTCCTCAGAGAACACGCTGAGGGGGTCCGTATGTGGCGGGGGCGTGGCTACAGGAGAACATGTCCTTAGAAGATCTGTAAGGGCGTGGCTACAGTGGCCGTGTACCTTATAAATATCCACTAAGCGGCGGGTCGCTGTAGCCATGAAGCTCGTGACCAAGCAACGGTCAGAGGAGGCCACGATCTCACTACCCGCAAACGGCGGGGCCAGCAGGCAGCTGGCCCCATCGCTCAATGGCAAGCTCACGAACAAGCAGCCCGAGCCTCATCAAGACGACAGGACGGGGCGAGGCGGCAGCGTACGGCGAGGGGCGATGGCACTGTAGCCATCTCCTTCCTGACGAGGCTGTCGTCAGCAAAAGCACCCCCATAGTGAAAGACAATCACGAGGGGGCCGCAGGCGGTGGGCCCCAACAGACAGGCGGCGAAGCCGGCGCCAGAAGACACTGACGACCGGGGGCCACACCGTCGAGTTTACCATTGTACCCCTGGGGGGTAGGCCTGTATAAACCCCCAGGGTCCTCCATGAAAGGGGGCTGGTTGGATAGTTGGCTATTAGAATATCACAAGATAAAACCCTAGATAGAGAGAGGAGGTGAGCTAGCCTTGTTCATCTTCTCCCTTTAGACCTCACAGCTCAAGGAGCAATCTTGTAGCTACTCTAGTGCTATCAGTCATGACGCGGAGCCCCCGCAGAGCAGGACTAGGGGTGTTATCTCCTCGGAGAGCACCGAACTTGGGTAAGATTCGTAGGCGTCCTAAGTATCGCTTTATCCCGCTTCCCGAGCCCGGCGACGTTCTTTTGACCCCATGCATGATAAGCCATCCGTTGGCATATGTCGTCCCAAAACCCCGACATTTGGCGCCCACCTTGGGGCTAGGTGCACCGTCGTCCGGAGACATGTTCTGGACGGGAACCTTGTTCCTTCTTGACAAGAGTAGCCAGCCCGGCACGCCCGCTGGCGTGGAGACCGGGATGCTTCGCGGCGCTGAGGCTGCATGCGCCGTGAGCAGGCTCGCCGACTTGCTCGGCGCCGCCCGCATCCGCGACGAACCCTCTCCGGCGGCCGAGCCAGTGGCGCCGGAGAGCTTCCTCGTCGAGATCCTCACCAAGCTCCACCTCGTCGACGAGCGCGCCTCTGACATGGAGTCAGTGGGGTCTTCTGACCCACCAGTAGACATGATCGTCGACCACGACGCAGGGCCAGACGACTCCTTCCCCGAGCACGTGGAGATCGTCAACGACCCTCTTCCCGTTCTTCTGATCTGCGGCACCATCGGCATCGTCACGGAGGTGCTCTTCACCAACCACGGCGAACCATCGTGCCGAACGGGTCCAGACCCGCTCGAGGCTGCTCTGCAGCACCTCGCCGCCCCTGTCGCGGCGGGGGCAGACGGCGCGGAGTTGGAGGCACTCCTCGTTTCGCTCCTCGACAGCGCTAACAAGTTGGCTGCCTCCCGATGCCTCACTGAAGCCTACCGCCACGAAATGGACCGCGCCATTTGTGGCACGCCGGCTGCTGGCGAGCCTAGCCGAGCCGGCGCTGTCCGTGATCGCGGCGGGCTGCTAGCAGACATGCTGGGGGCCCCGCGACCTGTGTACCTCACTCCGTCGGAAAACCTAAGGGCTGCCCAGCCGGCAGTCGATGAGATGGGCCACTTGGAGGGGGACGAACTCCGTTGCGTGACCTAGCGTGCCCGCCAGCTCCTCGACGCTGCTGCTACGTAGCAGGAGGCCCGTCGCCGGGCATCAGAGGCGGCTGCGCACGCTGATAACCGCCCTCTTCGGCGGGAGCAAGGAGCCACGTCCCGCTTTCCAACAGTCGGCGCCACCAACCGGCGAGATCCAGAGCCTGCTGCCAACCGTAGCCGGCAGACACGCTTCACCATCGAGCGCGATGAAGACGGCCGTCCAAGGGCCGTAGAACGACAAGGGGAGCAGCCGCCTCCTCCCAGGCGGGAGAGGCGCGTGTCTCCTCCGCCTGTTGACCACCCCTCCTCGCAGGCCGCTTGGGCCGCCGCGAGGGGGTCGGGGAGAACGACGCCCGCCACCGCCTGGACCGTCTGGCTCGCTCCCAGGCGGTTGAAGAAGAAGATGACCTCGGTCCGGCCTGCTTCGGCCCTCGCATCCGCAACGAGCCTTTTCCCAAGGGCTTCTCGCTCCCCAGAGACACCCCCAAGTACAACGGATCAGTCAAACCAGAGGACTGGCTGGTGGACTACTCCACGGCCGTCAGCATAGCCACCGGCAACAGGCGTGTCGCAGTGAAGTACGTGTCCCTCATGCTCCAGGGCACGGCTCGGACGTGGCTGAACAACCTCAAGCCCAATAGCATCAACGTCTGGCTAGACTTCACTGACGCATTCACTCGCAACTTCACCAGCACCTACAAGCGCCCTCCCAAGCCGCGTCAGCTCTCCCTGTGTGTCCAAGGCCCGGACGAGTCGGCCCGTGACTATCTGACGCGTTGGGCAGAGCGGCGGAACTTCTATGAGGGAGTGCACGAGGTACAAGCCATTGAGTATTTCACGGCCGGGTGCAGAGAAGGCACCTTGCTCAAGCACCGGCTCCTGTGCCACGAGCCGGCCACGTTGGATGAGCTGCTGAGCATAGCAGACAAGTATGCTACCGCTGACTCCTCCATGAAGACCGAGCTGCAAGTGGATGCTTCTGGCAAGATGACCCCTCCAACTTCCAAGACGCCGACAGGAGAATCCAGCCGGCGCCAGCAGACCAATGACCAGAAGCGCAAGGCCCCCGCGCCGGCTGCCAACAGCCGGCTGGTGGCAGCGGTCGACGGACAGCAGCCAGAAGCTCAAGCTGGGCCCAAGCGCCAGAAGGGTGGCAAACCGGTGTGGCAGCCGGCCTTCTCCTTTGATTAAGCCTTGGACGCCCCCTGCAAGTTCCACAGCGGCGCGAAGCCCTCCAACAACACCACACGAAAATGTTACTGGCTCACATGGATTGCGAGGGGAGAGGCTCTGCCCCCGCCGCCTGCTGGACAGCCGGCTCCGCCTCCTAATCCGCTGGCTGCTCGTCCTGGCGGCCAGGTCCAGGATGAATTCCCAGAAGAAAATGGAGCCTATGTTGCCTTCACCAGCCATACAGATGATAGGCACAGCCGGCGCCAGCAGCACAGAGAAGTCAACACTGTTGCCGTCAAGAGCCCAGAATGCATGCACTGGTCTGAAAGGCCTGTCAGCTGGAGCCGAGAGGATCACCCGGCTGTCATGCCATCTCCAGGGGCCTATGCCTTGGTCCTGGATGCCACTCTCTCCACTGACAGGCGGGCCTGCCGTTCCTTCCGAGCCCTGGTAGACGGCGGAAACAACATCAACATCATGTACCGAGACACCATGGAGAAGTAGGGCATCAAAGAGAAGCAGCTTCAGCCTACCAGGACCGTGTTCCATGGCATTGTGCCAAGCCTCTCTTGTTCACCAATCGGCAAGGCCAGGGTCGATGTTCTGTTTGGTGACATGACGCACTTCCAGAGGGAGCCGGTCTAGTTTGAAGTGGTAAATCTGGAAAGTCCCTATCACGTGATCTTGGGCCGGCCCGCTCTTGCAAAGTTCATGGCAGTCTCCCATTATGCCTACCTCAAGATGTAGATGCCTGGTCCCAAGGGAATAATCACCATAACCAGGGACTACGAGAAGTCCATTGCATGCGCAACGGCCAGCAGTCGCCTGGCAGAAACCCTTGTTGTGGCTGAGGAGAAGCGCCATCTGGAGCGGCTGGTGGCAATGGCTGGCGAGCAGCCGGCCATAACAGCCGATCCCAAGGAGGTGGAGCCGCAAGGCTCATTCCAGCCCTCCAAGGACACAAAGAAGATTGCCTTGGACCCATCTCACCTGGAGCGATTTGCTGTCATAGGGTCAGGCCTAGACAGCAAATAGAAAAGCGAGCTCGTCGATTTCCTCCATGAGAATCGGGACATCTTTGCATGGTCCCCCAAGGACATGCCTGGTGTCCTGATGGCTTCTCGCCCCTCGTTGGTTACCCCAAGTGGAAGGTTGAGATGTAGCGTAGCGGCAAATTTCCCTTGGCAAAGATACCAAGGATCGAATCCCGTGAGACTCCGAGGGTCGACAAGTAGGTGTCAACGGCGCCAGAAACTTAGCAGTTGACGGGACCTGCACACAGATACAGATAACTTTGCTCCCAACGAGTACAGAGAGGTTGTCAATCCCTCCGGCCTTGTTGTTTACAAAGGATCAAACACAAGAGATAATAATGATAGCTATGACTGCAACTAGGAAATAAAAACAGGAATTAAATAGAAGGTGTGATCAGCGGTGGTAATATGGACCGGGGTCCCATGATGTTCACTAGTGATGTCTCTCCCCCGAAAGACGATAAAACAGCAAAGCGAGGTAAACAAATTACAGCTGGGCAATTGACAGGATTATGTGCGCAAACCAATGCTAACTATGCTGCGAAGAAAGGTAGAGGCTCAAAAGCATGGGCAGTACGCCAAGGCAAGTAGACCGAAATCCATCTGCATCTACTACTAATCATCCACCTTGAGATATCTATCCAGAACATCTCGCTGGTATTAAGTTGCGAATCCCACCCAAAGTGTAAACTCCAAGCAACAGACAACTGCATTAAAAGAACTTTGCGTAAAGTAAACAATCCTTGCACCCGCAAGTACAAGCACCGTTGTTTTCTCCCTTTTGGCAACAACACATCCCCTAGACTCATGTTTCTGTCACTCAAGCTAGTCATCAGGGGGCATGAACCCACAATCAAGCATAACGCTCCCTCTCGGAGTTACTACCTACTACTTGGCCAAAGCAATAAACAGCAACGGAGAACATGCAAGAATTACTCAAGAACAAAGATATAAAAGAGGTGAATCAAATATATTACTCAAACACAATCTGAAATAGTCTCATAATCCATCAGATCCTAGCAAACTCAGCAAAGCAACAGCAGAAAGATTACATATGTGCCTCGATCTTGTAGGGCAGCTCACGAGGTCTAAACCATGAAGAGCAAAGAGGGGAGGAGAACATCACATAGCTACTGATCATGGACCCATGGTCCATGATGGACTACTCATGACTCATCCGGGAAGCGTCCATGGTGGTGGAGAAGCTCCCGGTGGTGGTTCTCCCCTCCGGCAGGGTGCCGGGAAGAGTTCTCCTGATGCTCCCGATCTTGGAAGCGCTGCGGCGGCGGAACAGAGGCGAGATCGCGAAAAAGGGTTCTGTCCTTGAGGGTTTCGAGACGAGAGGGATATATATGCGAAGGGGGCAGCCAGAGGCGGAGCAGGGGCCCCAGGCGCCCCCCTGGCACGGCCAGGGGTGGGGCCGCGCCAGGTGGCCGCCTGGGCCTCCCCTGGCTCCCCTCTGGCCCATCTTTGGTTCTCCGCGAAGCTTCCTGTACGCTGATTTTTCCTATATTTTTCCTGGAATTTTTGGAGCACTTTTAATATGGGGAAACCTGAAATAGAAAAACAGCAGAAAACAGGAACTGGCACTGTGGTGCACTGAGTTAATAGGTTAGTCCAAATATGATCAAAAGTGTATGGAAGTGCATCAATATCATAGCAATATCGCACAAAAGAAGCATGGAGCAAGCAGAAATTATAGATACGTTTTGGACGTATCAACATCCCCAAGCTTAATTCCTGCTCGTCCTCGAGTAGGTAAATGATAACAAGCATAATTTCTATGGTGACATGCTATCAACCATATAAGAACTTTTTAAGTAAAGCAATCAAGGCATGTAATTCAATTCAAGTCATAACAAGCAAGAGTCTATATTAGCATTGTAACAAGCAACATAAGAACATAAAGGTGCAAGAGCTCTCGCTGTCTGTGACTCGAATGTCTCCAAATGGTGTTTGCGTGCAAGAAAGGGGATAGGGATATACGAGAGAGTAAAATATAGTTTTTGTATTGTTGAGAACTTAATCTACTAAAGTTTCACACTTGGTCTTCTTTGCAATCTTATCTTGACTCATCCCCAGACCACTAGCCAGGTACAAGTCAAAATGATCCACTCCCTTTTGATATTTTGAGCACTCATGCAATGGATGAGCGTAAGCAAGAAAGTTGACACTTAGGATGGCAAAGCGAGAAAAATAATGAAGGGGGAAGACAAAAAAGGTGTGAAAGGCTCACATCAATGAGGACAATCATAGGCGAGAGAAAGCCAAATGATAGATATGATGTGAGGAGTAGGGATTGCCATGCAACGGATGCACATATGAGCTAAGGTAAGCTCTCCAATGGAACTAGTGGGGGTGCATCCAACTTGCTCGTTCAAGAAGACCTAGAGCTCTTTTGAGGAGGCTCATCATTGGAATATACAAGCCAAGTTCTATAGTGTGAAGGTCCCCACATAGCTATATGCATGAATGATAATCTCTATGGAGTACAAGGTATAAGATGGAGTACGAGTGTGGATCTCTCAAAAGGAATAGTAGTGTGCCCCTTCTCTCTTTTTATTTCTTTTTCTCTTTTTTCTATTTATTTTTTATTTTTTTGTGGCCTCAATGGCTCTTTCTATTTAACTCTCATTTGTCCTCTTTAGGATCTTTTGATTTTGTCCTCTTTGGGATCTTTTACTCACTTTAGGGGCAACACTCTATGTATTACAAGAAGTATAGAAGATCGTTCACACTTTACAAAAGTACTCAACATAAAGAAAATGAAACTATCATGATGTATGCAAATGTATGCCTCTGCCGGTGTAGCAGGATATGCAATGATACTAGCGCGTCATGTAGCAATGATTAGGGCAAGGCCCAACTAGCACGCGGCTCATCGATCAAGCAAAAGCATGTATGACATGAAGATCAAGTCACGAGAAGATGGATGTTGCATGGCAATGTATCTCGGAAAGGCTATGGAAATGCCTTGATAGGTAGGTATGGTGGCTGTTTTGAGGAAGGATATAATGAGGCTTATGATGACAAAGTGTATCGTGCCAAGGATTTGGATGCACCGGCGAAGTATGCGCCAACTCTCGAGGTGAGAAAGGGCAATGCACGGTACCGAAGAGGCTAGAAAAATATGGCTAGGTTGAAGTGTCAACTTTCGAATACTCACATTAGTCCGAAGAACTCATGCACTTATTATCGGTAACTCTCAATCTAATTAGGAGGTTCACAAAGAGACAAGTACCTCGAGGAGGAGTGTATGGGGGTTTGGTTATCCTTGCGCATCCTCGACTCATGGTACGTGAGTGTACTCTAATATTCGATCCCTCCAAAGATTAGTGATCCATCTAGTAGCTAAAGTTCTCAACTATTTTGTAGGTTTTCGAAAATAAACACGGATTGCCCAAAATACGACATCTATCACTAATAGGCTAAAGCTCTTGACACCAAAAGTTCAGACATTACTCATGGCAATACCTCAAAACTATTGCAAGTTACTACTAAAATTAAATAGCAACCTCAATTACCTACTTTAAGTTAAGACACACAACTCAGTGCAACAGGCAAACTTTCTTCACAAGATAAACATGAAAACTCAAGAGAGTTCAGCAACCAACTAAACAAAAGCTCTTTAAAAAGAAAAGCATGAAAACTAAGAGGTAAACATGACAGCAGCTATGGAAAGACAAAGAACACACACAGCAAAGATAAGCATGAAAATCCTATGTTGTGTTCTAGGTTGAAGTGGAGCGTGTTTCTCTCCCACACAAAGAAAGCTGGGTTCTAACTTGTTATGAACATCAAGAAAAGCTAAAGAAAACTAAAAAAAGAAACTAAGAGCAAGACGCTCCAAGCATAGCACATAACGCATGAAGTGATAAAATATAGTGGAACGAAAGACGAACTGATAATTGTTGATGGAGAAGGGGATGCATGGGGGCATCCCCAAGCTTAGACGCTTGAGTCTTCTTGAATATTTCTTGGGGGTGCACGGGGGCATCCCCAAGCTTGAGCGTTTGACCCTCCTGAATCTTCTTTTATCATCTTGCCTCGCACATTTGAAAACTCCCTTCATACATAACTCATCATAATCTGATTAGCGAGGTTAGTACCCACAATAAAATAATTTTTCCCTACTGGAAATAAAGATAATCTTGAAGAGCTACTATTTCTCAAGATTGCCAAAAGGTTTTTGCAAAGAAAAAGCAAGCTCAAGGTTTGCAAAACGAAGAAAAGGCAAAACATGACAGAATCTGTGAAAAACAGACCAGCAGGTAGTAAATAATTTTTTCGGGGCACTTCTGCAACTCAAATCAAAAAACTCAGAACATATGCTCGAAAGCCAATTGTATAGAGCACGCTGTCAAAAAAATTCAGATCAAAAAGATGATCTGGTGATTTTATTCGAATTTTTCTGTCCAAGGACAGAATCTGTTTTCTGGACAGCTCGTCACAACTTTTGAACTTTCTTGCAATCGGAGGCTAAACTTGGCACAAAGCTGAAAAGAAAAGATACAATGATGATGCTACTGTAGTAACAAACATCAAGACACAACAAAAGCAAAATAAAACCTAATTCGTTGTGGGCTGCCTCCCAAAAGCGCTTTCTTTTATGCCTTTAAGCTAGGCATGATGCAAAAAGATCAAGTTGTATCAATTGAACCATCATCAAGATCATCAAAAAGCTCTTCAATAGTACAACTAGTCTTAAGAGGACTTTCAAATAAAGGCCTAATAAAGATACTTCTAGGGAGGAAACCAAAAGGTGGAAAGTCAATGGAAGATTCATTTATAAATTTATCAAAGAGAGGTATTTCTTCCAAAGTCTTCACAGTTTCAACCCCTTTGGCAATAGATGGATTACTTTTGGAACGAGGAGCCTTTGGAACGTAAACGAACTTAGGTTCCTTCTTTGCCAGAGTTTCTACCTTTTTGGCTTTGATTGAGGAGAAAGTAGTTCCTAAAGTGTCAAAGATTTCCTCAATCTTGTCTATCCTAGAAGAATACAAGTCATGGGATTTGATGGTCTCCAAAGTTTTGAGAATTTTATGCATGGACCTATCAAGCCTATTCAAATTCCCTTGGATCTTACGGTCCAACTCATTTATCTTATTAATGCTTGGCATCTCTAGCTCTATCTTTTCAAGTTTTTTCATAATGTGAGCTAGGGTAATGTCCTCTTGAATGCTAACAACAGGGGGATTTCCAACAAGATTTTCCATAATACTAAGAGATTCCCAAACTGGGGCTTCTAGGAAATTTCCATTGATAGCAGAATCTAGAATAAACCTATTCCAAGAAGTAATTCCAACATAAAAATTTCTAAGCAGGATAGTAGTAGATTGCTTCTTGGTGGCTCTTTTTTGAGAATCATTAATTCTATACCAAGCATCTTTTAGACTTTCACCACCTCTTTGTTTAAAGGTGAGCACTTCTGCCTCACCAAAGGCAAAAGGACCAAACATAATGCCAACAAAAAGCAAGATAACTATTTTTGTGATTTTTGGTAAGGGACACTAAAGCAAAAACTGAAAGGTAAACTAACAAGACTAAAAAGCAAAGATAAAAGATAGCGTGCAACTCCCCTATCTTGAAGAGTGGAGTCCCCGGCAACGGCGCGAGAAACTTGCTTGATGGTTTCTCGCCCCTCGTTGGTTACCCCAAGTGGAAGGTTGAGATGTAGCGTAGCGGCAAATTTCCCTTGGCAAAGATACCAAGGATCGAATCCCGCGAGACTCCGAGGGTCGACAAGTAGGTGTCAACGGCGCCAGAAACTTAGCGGTTGACGGGACCTGCACACAGATACAGATAACTTTGCTCCCAACGAGTACAGAGAGGTTGTCAATCCCTCCGGCCTTGTTGTTTACAAAGGATCAAACACAAGAGATAATAATGATAGCTATGACTACAACTAGGAAATAAAAACAGGAAGTAAATAGAAGGTGTGATCAGCGGTGGTAATATGGACCGGGGTCCCATGATGTTCACTAGTGATGTCTCTCTCCCAAAAGACGATAAAACAGCAAAGCGAGGTAAACAAATTACAGCTGGGCAATTGACAGGATTATGTGCGCAAACCAATGCTAACTATGCTGCAAAGAAAGGTAGAGGCTCAAAAGCATGGGCGGTACGCCAAGGCAAGTAGACCGAAATCCATCTGCATCTACTACTAATCATCCACCTTGAGATATCTATCCAGAACATCTCGCTGGTATTAAGTTGCGAATCCCACCCAAAGTGTAAACTCAAAGCAACAGACAACTGCATTAAAAGAACTTTGCGTAAAGTAAACAATCCTTGCACCCGCAAGTACAAGCACCGTTGTTTTCTCCCTTGTGGCAACAGCACATCCCCTAGACTCATGTTTGTGTCACTCAAGCTAGTCATCAGGGGGCATGAACCCACAATCAAGCATAACGCTCCCTCTTGGAGTTACTACCTACTACTTGGCCAAAGCAATAAACAGCAACGGAGAACATGCAAGAATTACTCAAGAACAAAGATATAAAAGAGGTGAATCAAATATATTACTCAAACACAATCTGAACATAGTCTCATAATTCATCAGATCCCAGCAAACTCAGCAAAGCAACAGCAGAAAGATTACATATGTGCCTCGATCATGTAGGGCAGCTCACGAGGTCTAAACCATGAAGAGCAAAGAGGGGAGGAGAACATCACATAGCTACTGATCATGGACCCATGGTCAAAGGTGGACTACTCACGACTAATCCGGGAAGCGTCCATGGTGGTGGAGAAGGTCCCGGTGGTGGTTCTCCCCTCCGGCAGGGTGCCGGGAAGAGTTCTCCTGATGCTCCCGATCTTGGAAGCGCTGCGGCGGTGGAACAGAGGCGAGATCGCGAAAAAGGGTTCTGTCCTCGAGGGTTTCGGGACGAGAGGGATATATATGCGAAGGGGGGCAGCCAGAGGCGGAGCAGGGGCCCCAGGCGGCCCCCTGGCGCGGCCAGGGGTGCGGCCGCGCCAGGTGGCCGCCTGGGCCTCCCCTGGCTCCCCTCTGGCCCATCTTTGGTTCTTCGCGAAGCTTCCTATACGCTGATTTTTCCTATATTTTTCCTGGAATTTTTGGAGCACTTTTAATATGGGGGAAACCTGAAATAGAAAAACAGCAGAAAACAGGAACTGGCACTGTGGTGCACTGAGTTAATAGGTTAGTCCAAATATGATCAAAAGTGTATGGAAGTGCATCAATATCATAGCAATATCACACAAAAGAAGCATGGAGCAAGCAGAAATTATAGATACATTTTGGACGTATCATGTCCCGACGGAATTCGCCGAGCACAAGCTACACATAAGAGAAGACGCAAAGCCTGTCAGGCAGCCGCTGCACCGCCTGTCAGAAGAGAAGAGAAGAGTCGTTGGGGAGGAAGTCGCCCGCCTGCTAGCACCCGGCTTCATCATGGAAGTCTTTTATCCCGAATGGCTAGCAAATCCAGTCCTGGTGCTGAAGAAGAACAATAAATGGCGCATGTGTATTGATTACGCCATCCTGAACAAAGCTTGCCCCAAAGATCCGTTTGCTCTGCCGCGAATAGATCAAGTTATTGACTCCATGGCCGGATGCGAGCTGCTGTCTTTCCTTGATGCTTATTCAGGATACCATCAAATCAAGCTTGATCCAGCCGACCGCCTGAAGACTGCCTTCCTCACGCCGTTTGGGGCCTTCTGCTACCTGACCATGACGTTCGGCTTGAGAAATGCCGGCGCCACCTTTCAGCGTTGCATGCAGAAGTGTCTCCTCAAGCAGCTTGGCAGGAATGCCCATGTTTACGTGGATGATATTGTGGTGAAGACGGAGAAGAGAGGAACCCTTTTGGAGGATCTCCAAGAAACATTTGAGAATCTGCACCGCTTTCGGATTAAGCTAAACCCGGAGAAATGCGTCTTCGGGGTACCAACAGGCCAGCTCCTTGGCTTCCTGGTGTCCGAACGCGGCATTGCGTGCAACCCCGCAAAGATCAAGGCCATTGAGAGGATGGAACGACCGACCCGTGTGCGAGATGTCCAGAGATTCACGGGGTGCCTGGCATCTCTCAGCCGCTTCATCAGCCGGCTGGGAGAAAAGGCACTCCCCCTGTACCAACTGATGAAGAAGACCACTTGCTTCGAGTGGAACGACCAGGAGGATGAAGCCTTCCAGTAGCTCAAACGGCTGCTGTCCACCCCGCCTGTCCTGGCGGCGCCAGCAGACAAGGAACCCATGTTCCTTTACATAGCCGCCACCAGCCGGGTGGTCAGCACTGTCATTGTGGTTGAGCGCCCAGAGGACGGCAGAGCCTTGCCCGCCCAGAGGCCCGTCTACTACTTGAGCGAAGTGCTATCAGCATCCAAGCAGAACTACCCCCATTACCAGAAGATGTGCTACGGCGTGTATTTTACCGCCAAGAAACTCAAGCAGTACTTCCAAGAGCATTCTGTCACGGTCGTCTGCACGGCCCCGCTTGCTGAAATCATGGGGAACAGAGATGCCTCAGGAAGAGTGGCCAAGTGGGCCTTCGAGTTGGCCCCCTTCACCATCTTCTACCAGTCGCGCACCACCATCAAGTCGCAAGCATTGGCCGACTTCCTCGTCGATTGGACCGAAACCCAATACCTGCCGCCTATGCCAGACTCAACCCGTTGGCGGATGCACTTTTATGGGTCAAAGATGCGCACCGGCCTGGGAGCCGGCGTCGTCCTCACCTCCCCCAAAGGCGATAAGCTCAAGTATACCCTGCAGATCCACTTTGCCGCCTCCAACAACGTGGCGGAATATGAGGCACTTATCCACAGACTCCGGATGGCCAAGGAGATTGGCATCCGCCGAGTGCTGTGCTACGGTGACTCAGACTTGGTTGTCCAGCAGTCGTCTGGGGACTGGGACGCCAAGGATGCAAATATGGCAAGCTACCGCTTCCTTGTCCAGCAGATCAGTGGACACTTTGATGGCTGCGAGTTCCTCCACGTGCCACGAGCTGATAACATGCAAGCAGACACCTTGGCGCGAATCGGTTCCACCCGCCAAGCAATACCAGCCGGCGTATCTCTCCAATGCCTGTGCAAACCGTCTATCAAGCCTTCACAAGAGTCAGAGTCAATCTTCATACCAGCCATTCCCGGGGCAGGCGGCCTCGCGGTTTCAGCTACTGGCCCTGAGATTGCCCCAGCAGGCGGCCACGACACTCCAACTCCAACAGACGGATCACCTATAGCCACGCCAGCTCCTGGCCCAGGGACTGCTCCAGCAGACGGCCAGGAGGTGCCGGCTCCAGCAGACGGCTCGGGGACTTCGGAGATACAGCAGGCGGCTCAGCCCAGCCCTCCACCTCCCAGCCCAACCACCATGGTCTCTCTGGCCGAAGCAACTGGAGTCTCAGCGCCGTCTTGGGCACATCCAATCCTCACATTCCTGCTCAAAGGAGAGCTGCCAGCCAACACCGAGCCTCAGCTTACACCATTATCAACAAAGAGCTCGTCAGAAGGAGTGCGACAGGCGTCTTCCAATGTTGTGTAGAGGCAACGAAAGGCTGGCCATCCTGAAGGACATTCATCAAGGAGAGTGCGGCCACCACGCGGCCTCAAGATCTCTCGTAGCCAAAGCTTTCCGCCACGGTTTCTTCTGGCCGATTGCTTTGGACGATGCCAAAGATTTGGTGAAGAAGTGCAACGGCTGCCAATGCTTCAGCTTCAAGCAACACTTGCCAGCTTCTGCACTCAAGACTATTCCAATCACTTGGCCATTTGCCGTCTAGTGTCTGGATATGGTAGGACCTTTCAAGACTGCCAGAGGAGGACTGACACACTTACTTGTGGCAATAGATAAATTCACCAAGTGGATCGAAGCCCAGCCAATCAAGAAACTCAATGGCCCAACTGCTGTGACATTCATTGCAGACATCACAGTCCGGTATGGTATACCGCACAGCATCATCACCGACAACGCCACAAATTGTTGCCAAAGGCGCACTTGCCCGTTTCTGTGCAACTCAGGGCATCCGGCTGGACCTATCGTCCGTTGCCCACCCACAGTCTAACGGCAAGTCGAGTGCGCCAATGGCCTCATCCTATCAGGCATCAAGCCCCGGCTGGTCGAACCTTTGGAGCGGTCAGCCGGCTGCTGGATCGAAGAACTGCCGTCTGTCTTGTGGAGCCTCAGAACCACCCCGAACAAGTCCACCGGCTTCACCCCTTTCTTCCTCGTCTATGGGGCCGAGGCCGTCATCCCAACGGACGTTGAGTTTGACTCGCATCGCGTCACCATGTACACAGAAGCTGAAGCCAAAGAAGCACGCGAAGACGGCGTGGACTTGCTGGAGGAGGCCCGGCTAGTAGCACTTAGCCGCTCTGCCATCTACCAGCAGGGCCTCCGCCGCTATCACAGCCGACGAGTGAGGCCACGCTCCTTCCGCGAGGGAGACCTTGTACTCCGGCTGATCCAGCGAACACCCGGCCAGCACTAGCTCTCGGCTCCTTGGGAAGGACCGTTCATCGTCAGCAAGGTACTTGGCAACGACGCCTACTACCTCATCGACGCCCAGAAGCCAAGAGCACGCAAGAGAGACGACTCAGGCAAGGAGTCGGAGCGCCCATGGAACGCAAACCTTCTTCGCCGCTTTTATAGCTGAAAGACAGTATGTGTCGCGCTATCTAAAGTTATTTTGAGAATCAGTGGGAACCCCGAGGAGTTCTCGGGGACTGCCCAACCCTTTATCTATATGATAAGAATTATGTCTGTGAATGATCGTGTTCACTCCTTTGTCCGGCACGAGAGCCTACCAGACAGCCCGGCGACTGGCCGCCTAGCTCTATGTCTAGAGAATTCTCCTTACAAAGTCAGACAAGTAATGTGATGACACCCAAGCCCTCTCCTGCATCAAGTCACAGACTCGCAGAACGCGGCTGTCCGGCTGGCAGGAGCCAAAGGCAAGAAGTGGTACCCACATGAAAAATGGCTAAGGACAAAAGACATAGGGCCAGCCGGCCCCTAAAACTAGTAGCCGGCTGCCGAGCAGCCGGCCAGCCGGTTCTAGGCTTGGCCAGACCGCCTTCCAGAAGGCAAGATACTTGCCCACCCCGAAAATAGCCAAGTCCCTGACCCAGCAACAGAACCATAGAGTGGTTGTCTGGCTGGCAGGACGGCAGTTCAAGGGGTTGGCAAGGAGAAAATCGCCACAAGGAACTAGGGCAAGGCTAATCCTAGGACTCAGCACAATTGCATAAAAACGATGCAGCATTAAAAAGAATATTTACATCCATAAGGCCTTAAGAGCCGCCTTGTAGCAATAACTTACTAAATACACCCAGCGGGTGGAATTGTTCGGATTAACCCTGCGAGTCTTACAGAAAGGCAGATGGTACAAATGAAAATCCTAAGCAGCAGCAGGCTGGGCAGGTGGCACGACGGAGCCGGCTTCTGAGGAGGCCGCCTGGCGGGTCTCAGTCTGGCCGTCTCCCGCAGCAGGCGGGGCCGTCACTCCTGGCCCGCTTGTTGAGGACTGGTCAGGCTGGCGACTGCCTGCTGGGTCCGCCTCCTTGGAGCTGGTCTCCTCGTTGATGCCTCCCTCGTCGTCATCGCCTTCGCTGGAGGCGATCTCCTCGTCTGGCTCTTCCGACGCCGCCAAGTCCAGCCTGAAGTTACCAAGAGGCACTACATGGCCCCTATCATCCAGCTTCGGGATGAAGAGGGAGGTGTCAGCGTATTAGGCAAGGGCGGCAGCACGTTGGACGAGCTCCCTCTGCTCCGCAGCCAGCCCCGGCTGGGCCTCCGTGCGAAACGTCTCCAGCTGCTCAAGGCTCAGGCCAGGATACCAACTCTTGGCGAACTCCAGGGCGGTCCGCGCGCCAGCCCTTGCCGCGGAGCCCTTCCAGGCCTCGAAGCGCTGGCCGGCCGCCTCCAGCCAGGCGGCCGGCCGGCTGGGGGTGCGAAGCATTGGAACACTTGGCTAGAGGGCGGCCAGGACTTGGGCGCCGGCACGCTGCAGACGGCGGAGAAGACGGCGGACTGGTAGAAGACGCACCCGAATGGTAAGAAGCTCCTCGGCCGGGGTCCTGGGCGCGTTGGGTGCGATTTCCCGGACCGCCTGGCGCCTCGCAGCACGCTCGGCCTCGATGGCCTGGGTGGCGGCCACAGAGTAGCCCGGGAAGAATTCTGCCAAGACTAAGAACAAGGATCAGAAGAAAAGCAAGATGGCTACTACAAACAATGAAAACAAAATGAGAAGGTAGACGTCTCACCGTCGACCATGTCTCCAATGGCTACGTAGCCGTCTTGGAGAGCCGCCTCCTTCTCGGCCCAATTCGAGCGCTCAGTCTCGAATTCGGCTCACAGAAGGGACTTGGCGTCAGACATTTTGCCGAGCTCGGCCTTGTGAGCTGCCGCCTGGTCCGCCAGCTCCTTGGCCAGGCGATCGCGGTCTTGGGCAGGAAGGCCACGTTCCTGCTCCTTTGCGGCCAACTCCGTCTGGGCCTCGCCCAGCTGGCTGCGGAAGCTGGCTGCGACCGCTGGCAAGGGAGAAAGAAAAAGAACGAGGGTGAGCAGTAGAAGACATAACCTTGGAGTTCCAAGACACCTGCTCAGCAGCCGGCTCGTAACTCGGGGACTACACCCAGCGGGTGCGCTGTCGCGCCCCCACAAGGAGAAGAAGAGGCACTCACCTCGGCTGTCTGCCAGGGCAGTCTGCAGCTGCGCCAGCTCCTGGCGATGCGCGTTGTAGGAGGCCACGCGGAGGTTGTGGTACTCCTGCAACAAGAAGAAAGATCAGATCTGGATGTACACTTTGGTGTTCCAAGCCGCCTGCTCAGCAGCCGGCTCGGAACTCGGGGACTACACCCAGTGGGTGCACTGACGCGCCCCCACGGGAAAAATTTAAGGAATAAAAGCAGAAATGAAACACACTTACCCGAACGGAGAACCGCATGGCGATGAACTCCTGCATCGCCATCTGCACGACGTTGCCCAAGGAGTTCATGCGGTCCAAGACGTCCCGCGACGCGACGATCCACGCGCCGCCTCCCCCGGATCTCCAGCTCGATGGTGTCGCGCTGGTCGCCTCGTTCTCCGATGCGGATGAGCTGGCCCCGCCGACTTCCACCTGCTGGGGCATAGACGCCGCCCTCGCAAGGCGCCGGCGGGCTGGGCCTCGGGGGGGGGGGGGGGGCGGTTGCGGGCCAACCACCAGCGCGCCCCCAATCGGCGGCACCTCCGTCCCACCGGCCGGCTGCCCTGCTCCACAGCAGGCGGCGCGGGGGGTGGTGGCGTCGTCTCCAAGATGACGCATTCGTCACCTCCATCGCCTGGAGCCGGCTACTCGTCAGCAGACGACGCCTGGGGAGACGGTGAAAGCACATTTGCTCTCCGGGTGGTTTTGGTAATTAATGACAACATACTTTGTGGTTGGACTAATGCTTTTATCAAGTATGTTTCAGGAAATCCAATCACATTGGCTATGGAAATGACTGAAGAAGTGGACCCCTCAAAATGCTAAGGCAAGCATTGGCAAAAGCTCAAGACTCCATTTTTGGTTTAGTGATCAAAGATCACATTGAGTCCATAGGAAAAGCCAATACTATTAAAAGGGGATGAGGTTGTGTTGATGATCTGGTTGCTCAAGTGCTTAGTGATATGTCTCCTTCAACTATCAGCAACTTTCACTACTATACACACTCATAAGTAATCTCGGAGAAACCGATTCTTCCAACTCAGTCCCACCGAGATGAACCACCTCAGCCATAAGCCAAACCCTAGAAATATCGGTCATTCCGAGTTTGAGATCGGTCTCACCGAAACTGGACTGCCAACCTTCTGTAACCATTTGACATCATATCGGAATAACCGAGATTGCTTTTTCGGTCTTACCGAGATTGACAAGCTTCAAATCGGTCTCACCGATATTGCATTTCCGGTCCCATCGAAACTGGCATGTTCCTGTCTTTTCTCAAATCGGTCTAACCAAGTTTTCTTTCTCGGTCCCACCGAAAATCCCAACGTTCATATCATTTGCACTTTCGGTCTCACCGAGATGGTATTTTCGGTCCCACCGAAAACCCCAACGTTCACTATATTTGAACTTTCGGTCTGACCGAGTTTTCACTTCGGTCTCATCGAGATTGCTCAATTATGTGTGTAACGGTTGGATTTTGTGTGGGGGCTATATATACCCCTCCACCCCCTCTTCATTCGTGGAGAGAGCCATCAGAAAGAACTACCACTCCTACCTTACACTTTCTGAGAAGAGAACTACCTACCCTTGTGTTGAGATCAAGTTGCTCCATTCCTACCATATGAAACTTGATTTCTAACCTTCCCAAGTTGCTTTCCACTCAATCCATTCTTCCACCACAGCCATACCAGTGAGGAGAGTTGAGTGTTGGGGAGATTATCATTTGAAGCACAAGAGCAAGGAGTTCATCATCATCAACCACATCTATTACCTTTTGGAGGGTGGTGCCTCCTAGATTGGTTAGGTGTCGCTTGGGAGCCTCCGTCTTTGAGATGTGGAGTTGAACCAAGAAGTTTGTAAGGGCAAGGAGATCGCCTACTTCGTGAAGATCTACCCCGAGTAAGGCTAGTCCTCCGTGGGCGTAGGCCATGATGGAATAGACAAGGTTGCTTCTTCATGGACCCTTCGTGGGTGGAGCCCTCCGTGGACTCGCGTAGCCGTTACCCTCCGTGGGTTGAAGTCTCCATCAACGTGGATGCACGATAGCACCACCTATCGGAACCACGACAAAAATCTCCGTGTCTCCAAATTGCGTTTGATCTTCTCCACCTCTCTTTACTACTTGTGCAATTTACTTTCCGCTGCCCATACTCTAGAATTGCATGTGTAGTGTGCTACTTGACTTGTGTGTTATGCAAAATCTGCCAAAATCTGTCCTTGATAAAAGACAGAATTTTTATCTTGTCGAGTAGTCTAATCACCCCCCCTCTAGACACTCTCACCTTCTTCGATCCTACAGACGGCTCCTGAGACCTTGGCGCCGGGCGGACGACGTGGCCCGCTGGCTGCTGGGGGCCCTTCCCCCGCTCTCGGACACGGGCGGCGTCTGCCTCGGCCTTCTTGGTGGCTTCGGCCTCCGCCTGGGCAGCGCCATCAGCCGCCGCTCGCTCACGCTCCGCGGCCTCACGCTCCGCGCGGGCCTCGCGGGTGTTCCTCTCTGTCGCCTCCCGGAGCGCGGCAGCATGATCCACGCGAGGGGGCACAGGGGGCATCTGGGCCTCCTACCACAGAGCCCGCTGGCACCCACGAGAGGGAAAGCGGCGCGCTGCACGGACGTTCCAAAGAAACAAATAATCAAGTAAGAAAGGATCAGCTGTGAAAGAAGAACAAGACGCAAAGAAGGAATGAAGGGTACTTACCCAGACACGACCGGCCTGGCCTTGGGCTTCTTCGGCAGGTTCGCCCTGGCGGCCACTTCCTGATGCCTCGTGGCGGCGGTTGACAACCGAAGCTTCTTGGGCGGGGCGCTAGTCGGCCCTGACGAGGACCGCCGTTTCCCGCCGCCGGCTATGCAGACGGTCCCGCCTGCTGGTTGGCACGGACGGGTGCCTCCTCCATCCCCTCATCATCATCTGGCCAGCTCTCGAGGCCGCCTTCTGGCTGGGCACCCAACGGCTGGTCCACGCCGCCCGTCACCTCTTCCTCCATGGCGGCGGCGGCCCCAAGATCGGGGTTGCTCGTATCGCTCTGGGAGCGGTCCGACTCTAGGGGGCGGCCCAGTTGGTTGGAGCCTAGCGTCGGCTGGCCTGGGAAGATCTGAGCCGGGTGTTAGCACCAGACGGCTACAGCAGTCGGCCAAAGAAGAAAGAAAAGAGAATGACGAAAAACATACCACATCACAACCATTTTAATAGCATGTTGGCACGCAAGGTAACCATTATAAACTCCTAGCTAATTAAGCATGTCATGAGCAACTATAATCTCTAATTGTCATTGCAAACATGTTTCATTCATAATAGGCTGAGTCAGGAACGATGAACTAATCATATTTACAAAAACAAGATAGGTCGAGTTCATACCAGCTTCTCTCATCTCAATTAGTCCATTATATATCGTCATTATTGCCTTTCACTCGCACGACCGAACGGTGTGGATAATAATAGTGCACGTGCATTGGACTAAGCTGGAATCTGCAAGCATTTAATACAAGGGAGAAAACAATGTAATATGGGCTCTTGGTTAAATCAACAATAATGCATATGAGAGCCACTCAACATTTTCATCATGGTCTTCTCCTCTCGACCCCCAAAGAAAAGAAATGAAATAAATTTACTTACACGAGAAAGCTCCCAACAAGCAAAAGAAGAACGAGAAATATTTTTTGAGTTTTCTTTTAATTACTACTACTACAGGCATGGAAAGTAAACTAGCTAAGAGTTAAAACTAATATATTTTTTGGTTTTTCTTAAGGTTTTTCAGACACACAAGAAGAAGGCTTAGAAAAGAAAATAAACTAGCATGGATAGTACAATGAAAAAGTATGAGCACCGGCAAGTAGAATGAGTGTGTGAACATGAATGTAATGTCGGTGAGAAATACGTACTCCCCCAAGCTTAGGCTTTTGGCCTAAGTTGGTCTATGCCCACGGATCGAAGCTACTCTCTCCGGTGTACTGAGGAGGGTCCTCAGGGTGCCACTAGTTGGCGATCTCCTCCAGATCCCACTGATAAACAGACTGTCGATAAGGGTCAAGTGGTGGCTCAGGCTCAGGCTCTGGGATTTGTGTCAGCCACCAGTATGCATAAATGTCCTCGGGCAAGATGAGGTATGTGCCTGAAAGTATGTTAAACAAAGAGGGTGCAGGCAAGGTACTAGTCTCACGGTGAGTTTTATCAAATATCAAATTATACTTAAGCATCTTCTTCTTATTTTTAACAATAAATTCATGTGATGCCATACTTTTATAATCTAGAAAAATAGGGGGCAACAAATTTTCCTCTTTATCATAAGGCCTAATAGGTATTTCAAAGTGTTTAGCAAGGCGTGAAGCCAAGATGTCTCCAAATATGGGGCCCTTTGTACGGTTCAGACTTAATCGTTTAGCAATAATAGTGCCTAAGCTAAAAGTTGTATCACGAAACAAAGCATGGCGCAAAATGATAAGATCAGGAGCACTAAGATTTCCACTGTTCCCGTGACCAATTAAGCATCTACTAGCAAATATCGCAAAGTAACATAGAATAGGAAAATGTATACTAGTAATTCTTGCATCGGAAACTTTCCTCGTTTCCCCTATAGTAATTCTATCAATAAATCCATCCACATCACTACGATGTGGTTCCTCGATGCTGCCCACAAAGGGTATCTTGCAGACCCGACAAGTGACATCTCCTTAACCTCATCATATAAGTGAAACTCCACTGAAGGCGGTGATTTCTTAGCAAGGAAATAAAAAAATTGCACGAAAATATTAGTGAGTAGGAGATACTGTTCGCGCTGGTCGTGGAGGAAGTCGGTGATGCCTGCATTCTCAGCCAAGTAATAAAAGTCATCGTAAATTCCGGTGGCTCTCAAGAACGCATCACAAGGCCATTCGCATGGCCAAACCTTCACAGTGCGAGGAAGATTGTATTTGGGCTTTTTATTCTCCTCATTCTGCTTATCCTTTGAGCTTCGGCTCAAAGAGCTCCTCAACAATCTCTTCATCATTTTCTTTCTCTGAAAAATTTCTCAAATTTTTAGTGACTCAAAATAAAAGTGAACCAAACTCAATAATATTGATAGCAACTACTCCCACAAGTGCCTACAGGCTATATCATGCATTAAAACAACTTCGGACCATATAAATTTGACATGCAAGCTCAAGAACAGGGTCGCCTTAGCCGCAAAAAATTGCAATAAATAAAGCACTAGAACAAAAACTAATTGGACCATTAGAGGAGTCACATACCGAAGAACAATGCCCTTCAACAGTTTTGTGAATGGAGCTTTGAGCAAAGAGATCGAAAATGATAGCAAGATGAGCTAGAACACAGGTTTGAGCTATGGGAGGATTTTTTTTCTGGACGAAGACGAAGTGAGTAGGTGCTGGAATAAGTGGAGGGGTCCACGTGGGGCCCACGAGGCAGGGGCGTGCCCCGAGGGGTGCTACCTCTCGAGCTTGCGTTGTATTCCCTCGAAGAGGAAAGGGAGATGCAGCACAGTAGCGTAAGTATTTCCCTCGGTTTTTGAGAACAAAGGTATCAATCTAGTAGGAGACCACGCGTGAGTCCCTCGCACCTGCACAAACAAATAAGAACTTCGCAGCCAACACGATAAGGGGTTGTCAATCCCTTTACGGTCACTTGCGGAAGTGAGATCTGATAGAGATGATAGTTTATATTTTTGGTATTTTTGTTTATAAGAACAGAAAATAAAAGCGATAAAAGTAAAGTAGATGTAGATTGATATGTTGAGAATAGACCCGGGGGCCATAGTTTTCTCTAGTGGCTTCTCTCATGATAGCGATATTCTACGGCGGGTAAACAAATTACTGTCGAGCAATTGATAGAAAAGCGAATAATTATGAGACTATCTAGGCATGATCATTGTATATAGGCATCACGTCTGAGACAAGTAGACCGAAACAATTCTGCATCTACTACTATTACTCCACACATCGACTGCTATCCAGCATGCATCTAGTGTATTGAGTCCATAAGAACAGAGACGCCTTAAGCAAGATGACATGATGTAGAGGGATAAACTCAAGCAATATGGTATAAACCCCGTCTTTTTATCCTCGATGGCAACAATACAATAAGTGCCTTGCTGCCCCTACTGTCACTAGGAAAGGAGGCCGTAAGATTGAACCCAAAGCCAAGCACTTCTCCCATTGCAAGAACTATAGATCTAGTAGGCCAAACCAAACCAATAATTTGAAGAGACTTAAGGATATTATGAGCACACATAAAAAGTTCAGAGAAGAACCAAATATCTTTCATAGATAACCTTGATAATAAACTCACAATTCATCGGATCTTGACAAACACACCGAAAAAAGAGATTACATCGAATAGATCTCCTCGAAGACCGAGGAGAACTTTGTATTGAGATCCAGAGAGAGAGAAGAAGCCATCTAGATACTAGCTATGGACCCGAAGGTCTGCGGTAAACTACTCACAACTCATGGTGAGGGCGATGAAGATGATGATGAAGGCCTCTGTGATGGATCCCCCTCCGGTGGAGCCCCGGAACAGGCTCCAAGATGGGATCTCCATGGGAACAGAAAGTACGGCGGTGGAATTAGGGTTTTCTCTCTCTGTTCACGGAGTTTCTGGGGTACATAGACTTATATAGGAAGAAGGAGGGCACCGTGGGAGTCACGGGGGCTCCACGAGGCAGGGGAGCGCGCCCTGGGAAGGGGGGCGCCCCCACCCTCGTGGGCCCCTCATGGCTCTTCTGACGTGGTTCTCAAGTTCTTCGTGCGTGATTTTCTCCAAAAATATCTCTCGCGAAGGTTTCATTCCGTTTGGACTCCGTTTGATATTTTTTTTCTGCAAAACCTTGAAACAGGCAAAAAAATAGCAATCTAGATTGGGCCTTTGGGTTAGTAGATTAGTCCCAAAAATGATATAAAAGTGGATGATAAAGCACATTAAACATCCAAGACTTCATAAATAATAGCATGGAACAATAAAAAAGTTATAGATACGTTGGAGACGTATCAAGCATCCCCCTGCTCGTCCTCGAGTAGGTAAATGATAAAGAAAGAATTTTTGATGTGGAATGCTAACCAATATAGTTTTTCAATGTAATTCTCTTAATTATGGCATGAATGTTCAGATCTGAAAGATTCAAGATAAAAGTCTATATTGACACAAGAAATAACAATACTTCAAGCATACTAACAAAGCAATCATGTCTTCTCAAAATACTATGGCTAAAGAAAGTTATCCCTACAAAATCATATAGTCTGGCTATGCTCCCTCTTCATCACACAAAATATTCATATCATGCACAACCCCAATTTCAGCCAAGCATTTGTTTTCATACTCTATCTTTTCAAACCCTTCAACTTTCACGCAATACATGAGCGTGAGCCATGGATATAACACTATGGGTGGAATAGAGGTGGTTGTGGAGAAGACAAAAAAGGAGGGAGATAGTCTCACATCGACTAGGCGTATCAAAGGGCTATGGAGATGCCCATAAATAGATATCGATGTAAGTGAGTAGGGATTGCCATGCAACGGATGCACTAGAGCTAAATATGAATGAAAGCTCAACAAAAGAAACTAGTGGGTGGGCATCCAACTTGCTTGCTCACGAAGACCTAGGGCATTTGAGGAAGCCCATCGTTGGAATATACAAGCCAAGTTCTATAATGAAAATTCCCACTAGTATATGGAAGTGACTAAGCATGAGACTCTCTACAATGAAGAACATGGTGCTACTTTGAAGCACAAGTGTGGAAAAAAGATAGTAGCAATTGTCCCTTCTCTCTTTTCTCTCATTTTTTTGGAGAGGCTTTCTCCTCTCTTTTTTATTATTATCCCCTCTCTATTTTTTTGGGCCATCTCCTTTTTTTATTGGCCTATCCTCACATGGGACAATGCTCTAATAATGATGATCATCACACTTTTTATTACAACTCAAAATTACACCTCGATTGTGACGCCCGAAGACCGACGTCCCAGAAGATTCCAGAAGATTCCAGATGTTCCGGGTTCTCCCGTGTGTTTCTTTTGTGCTTGTGTTATTTATTTTGCTTTGCATCATGTCATCATGCCATCATGTCATATTTATTTTGCATCTAAACTTAAATAAATCGTGTGGACCTTCGGTCCATTTAAATCGAGGGAAGGATGCCTTCTCTTTATAACATATCCTCCCAATATTTAGGGAGCTATATTATAAATATTTATTCCATTTGTTTGGAATTAACCAACAAACTTGCAAATATTCCCCATGCCTTTTCTTTCTCAATTCCTTGCTTTCTAAACCTTGTCCATAATTCTTTCCGTTGTATCGAGGCTCCTCCTAAAATCTAGACTCCTTTCAAACTCCTTTAAGGCAAGCTAATATTTTTGGTTTGCACTTCCCTATTTTGCTGGAACCATTTTTGTTGGGTTGGTAATATTCATTGAAGCCTACAAAAATGTTCCATCTTTTATTTTCTTGTTCATGGCCTCTTTTCTTTTTAAATGTTGACCCCCTCCTTCTTCTTTTTTTCTTCATGGCTGTTTATCTGTAATTGGGCTCAGGCAGAAAAAAATCTCAGCAGGAGGAGTCCAGCCGCCGGCCCAGCCTCCATCCCTCTAAGCTAGCCATCTGGGCTCCCAGCCCAGCGGCCAACCTCTCCTAAGCCGCCAGGCCTCCAGGCCCAAGGCCCACTCCTGGCCCAGGTCTCCTAACCCTAGCGCTCAGCCCCGATCCTCTCCCCTCGTCCCTCTCCCGCACCCCCGCCGCCAGGCGTTACCTCTCGCCCACTCCCGCATCGATCCCCATCAGCCCCGTTTCCCTCTCCCTCCTCGAGCCCATCCTCCCTCCAGTGGCCCCGAGCTCCTCCCCTGATGATCCTTCCCCGTGCCATAGCGCCCGACGCGCCCCGCTTCTGCGCGACCCAGCGCCGGCCGGGCAGCGCCGCGCCCCTCCCTTCTCCAGCGCCCGATTCCAAGCACCGAGCCCGCAGCGCCCTCGGTCGAGGCCTCGTTCCCCTGCCGCGCCCGTCCTCAACCTTGCGCGCCCGTCCCCAGGCCTCTACTTCGTCCCCTCCAGCAGGCCAGCCTCCACCGCGGCTCCCTGCCACCGGTCTCGCCGGCCAGAGCCACCTCGCCCGGCGCTGCTTCCTCGTCCAGCCTCCGCTTGCTCAGCCCCGGTAGCCGCGTCTCTCACCGGAGGTCTCCGTTGTCTCCGTGTACCTCCGTGGTTGTTGCTGTTGTTTTTTCGCCAAGTGCCAGGATGTTGTGTACCTCTACTGCCACCTACAACTCGCCAAGACACCATGGACGCAAGTACCCCGACGGCCGCTGTTTTGAAGACCCCAAGTACCTCTACGGATATGTGTACATCCACGTAACATGAACATCTACGGAAACGAGCACGACTACACAAGACGACTCATCAAGTACCACTACCATCGCCGAGACCGCAAGTACCTCTACATAAACGAGTACCACTACGTCCGATGCCGCGACAAGTACCCCTACCGATGTTTGTGTACCACTACTTCCTCGACAAATGGAACGCCTACTTCCTCTACGAATCACGAGAACGGCTACATAACGAGTACCTCTACGGAACGTCTACTTCCACTACTTCCTCTACGACCGCGAGTACCACTACTACCACTACGAACTCGAACCGCCCCGAAACGCACGCTTCGAAGGTATAACCCCGAGACGATGCCCGTGGATGAATGCTTGTGGTTGTATGAAATGTTTCCCTTGTGTGCACCGTGCCCGTTTCGTCTTTTGTCATGCTCCTCGGTTGCCTCGTCACCGACTCGTGGGAACCCGGTGACGGGATCACCCCATCTTCTTCTTGCATGACCCGCCTCGCTCTCCGTCATCTTTTGCACCGGTCTCTCAACGAGTTACCGGAACCGAGATGTTGCCGTTGCATCATTTTCGGATCGTTGTCGTGGCACCCTTTCCTTCCACCACGGTGAAAAATACTCCTTATCATCTTCATATCTCTTCTTGTTAATTTTTACTAAAATTGCATAAACTTGATCATGTCATCCGCATCATGTTAACAACTTTATAATTTGTTAATTGTTGCTTGCTTTAAGAATTGCTAAACATGCTCATGGGGATTTTCCGGAATTGTTGTTGTTATTTCCGGCCTCATTTAAGATGTCTAAATAGTGTAGTTTTATTATGCTTCACCTCTTGCCATGTTAACAAACATTTAATCTTGTCTTGTAAATAAACGAGAGTCAACTAAATAAATAAAATGTGGTGTTTCGTCAATATGCAACTCGTTGCATATTGAGCTCCACTTAACTTGTAGTGTTGTTTGTGCTCTTTGCCATGACATGCATATTTAAACCGTACATGCATCATACTGTTTGTGCATCATGCCATGTTTATGCTTGTGTGTTTACCGTGTTGTTTGCTTCTTTCCGGTTGCTTCTCTTGTTAGCTTCGGTTTCGTTCCGGAGTTGTGAGGATTCGCTCGACTGTTGCTCCGTCTACTTCATGGGTCCGTTCTTCTTCCTTGCGGAATCCCAGGCAAGATGATCATACCCTTGGATACCTTTACTACCATTGCCATGCTTAGTTGTCTCGATGCTATCGTTACATGTCGCGCTACCCATCTTTTATGTCAGCCTCTCCTTGTTGCCATGAAACCTCTAACCTTTTGACACCTTCCTAGCAAAACCATTGTTTGGCTATGTTACCCGCTTGCTCAGCCCCTCTTATAGCATTGTTAGTTGCAGGTGAAGATGAAGTTCATTCCAGGAGGGAACTTGTTGTTGTTATATCACAATATCTATAATTTTTATTAACACACCTATATACTAGGCATGGGTGGAAGGCTTGGCCTTTTGCTCGGTGTTTTGTTCCACTCATGCCACCTTACGCGCAGATAAACCGGCATTATGTTCCTTGATTTTGCGTTCCTTACACGATGGGTGGATGGGGACCCCTTGAAAGTTCGACTTTGAATAAAACTCCTCCAGCAAGGCCCAACTTTGGTTTTAATTTGCCTCATAATAACAACTTTTTTAATTAATTAAATTTGCATAGGGGGTCGCGTCCCCGGGTTCTTAATTCTACATAGCAGGGGGGGCCAGTGCTGATGGTGTTGGTCCCAAACGGGGGTCCTGCAGGGCCGCCTTGGGGAAACCCGAGGTATCTGGTATAACCTGTAGCATCACCCATCCGGACGTGGCCTGAGACGAGATACGCGCGGCTACTATCAGGGTGTCGGCACGCCGGGAGGTCTTGCTGGACTTGTTTTACCATTGTCGAAATGTCTTGTGCATCGGGATGCCGAGCCTGATCGGATTTCCCTAAGATAAGGGGTGATGATATTATATTTATCACTTCAGCTAATCGTGAGAGCTTGTGATGGGCTAAGTTGGGACACCCCTGCAGGGTTATGATCTTTCGAAAGTCGTGCCCGCGGTTATGTGGCAGATTGGAATTTGTTAATGTCCGGTTGTAGAAAACTTGACAGAGGATCCGAAGTAAAACACACAACTGTGTGAGTAACCGTGACTGTCTCTTTTCACTTTGAGAAGAGAACACGGTGGGGTTACGTTTGACTCGTATGTAGTTTAGGATCTTTAGCGATCACTACTAGTTTGCGACCGTTTGCGTAGGTGCTCATCTTACTTTTGTACTCATAAGTTAGCCACCATATTATGCTTAGCCGCTGCTGCAACCTCACCACTTTACATCCTCCTACCCATAAAGCTTTGCTTGTCTTGATACCCCTGGTTATGGGATTGCTGAGTCCTCGTGGCTCACAGATACTACAACACCAGATGCAGGTTCAGCCGAGAATGATGCAGGAGCTGGTTCAAGTACTTCACTGGGAGCTCGATGAAGAGAGTGGTCGTATGCTTGTGATGTTTTCGACGATCAGTAGTGGTTTCTACTAGGATTCGATCTAGACCTGTGGTTTAACGTTATGTTTGGTATCTTGTATTTTGGATCTTACCCTTAGATGGGCTGTGATGTTTTGAATGATGTTTTGCTTATGTAATGTATTGTGTGACGTGGCGAGTGTAAGCCAACTATCTCCTTTTGCAATTTAATCCCTCTTTTACATGAGTCGTGCAAAGATACCAAACTTGAGATCATTCTAGAATGGGCTTATACCTTTAAGTCGTGCCTCGACACGTAGGAGGTATAGTCCCATCCTGGGCATTACATCGATACTACAACAAGTATGACTCTACATGAATGCCTCCGGCGGTGTACCGGGATATGCAATGAATCAAAAGTGACATATATGGAAAATTATGCATGGTGGCTTTGCCACAACTACAGTGTCAACTACATGATCATGCATGGGAATATGACAATATGATGCGTGTCATATGAACGGAACGGTGGAAAGTTGCATGGAAATATATCTCGGAATGGCTATGGAAATGCCATGATAGGTAGGTATGGTGGCTGTTTTGAGGAACAATATGGTGGCTGTTTTGAGGAAGGATATATAGTGGGTTTATGGCACCGGCGAAAGTTGTGCGGTACAAGAGAGGCTAGCAATGGTGGAAGGGTGAGAATGCGTATAATCCATGGACTCAACATTAATCATAAGAACTCATATACTATTGCAAAAATCTACGAGTCATCAAAACAAAGCAATCAACGCATGCTCCTAGGGGGGAGGTTGGTAGGAGTTAACCATCGCGCGCCCCCGACCTCCACACAAAGGTTGGCACTTTACAAATACCTTATGCTCTAACTTCGTCACATAGCGGTTCACCATACGTGCATGATACGGGAATCACTAACCTTAACACAAGTATTTCTCAATTTCATAATAACTCCACTAGCATGACTCTAATATCACTATCCTCATATCTCAAAACATTTACCAAACATCCAACATCTCATTCTATTCAATGCACTTGGTGTGATTTTTTTTTACTACATTGACATTGGATGTCTATCATGTGAAGACTCTTTTCTTTAGCCTAAACACATTACCATGCTGTTTTAATAGACTCTCAAATAGATATAAGTGAATCATGAGAGTTCAACAATTTCTACAAAATATTACCACCACCGTGCTCTAAAAGATATAAGTGAAGCACTAGAGCAAAAACTATTCAACTCAAAAGATATAAGTGAAGCACATAGAGTGTTCTAATAATTTCTAGGCCATATTTAACTCTCTCAAATAGGTGTGTCCAGCAAGGATGATTGTGGCAAACTAACAAGCAAAGACTCAAATTATACAAGATGCTCCAAGCAAAACACATAACATGTTGCGAATAAAAATATAGCTCCAAGTATAGTTACCGATGGATGAAGACGAAAGAGGGGATGCCTTCCCGGGGCATCCCCAAGCTTAGGCTTTTGATTATCTTGAATTTACTTGGGGTGACATGGGCATCCCCAAGCTTAGGCCTTTGCTACTCCTTGTTCCATAGTCCATCAGAGCAATACTCAAAACTTGAAAACTTCACAACACAAAACTTAGACAAAAATTTCTCGTGAGCTCCATTAGTAAAAGATTGCAAACCACTACTCAAAGTGTCGGTGTACAAAAAGGGGGGTACACTTTTTGTACCCCTATGACTGTGCACGGGCAGTCTGAGCCACGGGCACCGCCGCACCAAGCAAGGCCACGGAGGTAAGCCAGGGTAAGACTGAAGCCCAAAAGAACAAGACCATGAAGAGCAAAGGGACGAAGTAGGTTCCCCGGCAAGATCCCTGCCGGGAGCCAGTTTCAGTACCCCCGGCAAGACCCTTGCCACGGCAACTCGCCCCACGCCTACGGAGCGAATCACCCTTGAGTCCACTGCCCCTATGGGGCAAGGATTCGGGAGACATCCCTGTAGTGGCATGCAGATCTTTGTGAAGACATTCAAGATCAGATACGCACTAAGAAGAGGATGACCCTTGGCGGGATCCCAGCCAAGGAAGACCACAAGACCTCCGGCAAGCACCTTGCCGGGGATGGCAGCAGACGCCGCGGCAAGACCTTTGCCGGGGCCCCGCCAAGGCCCTTGCCGGGGACATCTGCAGGGCCACCATCAGGCCCACGCCGACTAAACTACCACCGCCTTATGCAGTTGACGACCCAACCAGCTGGGCAGGTACCTGGGTGGCGGCATGCATATCTTCGTGAAGACCCACCATTGCGCCACCTTAGCTGCATGCCTACCTACATGGCATCTCAGGCATCGCTGGCCAGGGCGCGTGTCAACACAAGAAGGAGCGGCGACGGACAAGACAGATCTCTCCCCCGTCCCCGATAAAGCAAGGACACCTAAGCAAGACGCATTAAATGCACCTTGTCATGTAATGCGAGGGATAACCTCGCATCATTGTACCCTTTCCACCTCCTGTGTGCCACTATGGCAACCCCTTTTTCTATAAAAGGAGGCCCGAGGCGACCAGGAGGAGGATTCGGCTTTTTGGAGCTCCTCACGCCCCATAGCTAGCTGAAGAACACAGATATACAATCCACCAAAGCAGGAGTAGGGTTTTACGCATCCTCGCGGCCCGAACCTGGATAAACGAACCGTGTGCTATCTGTTGGATCCGCTTTTCTCTCAACCCCGCGCCCCGCTAACCGTAGTAGCGATTCTTGTGATCCCATAGGTGTCGTTCCAATACACGGACATCTTTGGCGCGCCAGGTAGGGGGCGCAATTGTGAGAATCGGCTTTAGCAGTTAGTTCGACGCTTCTTCATCATCATGGCACCCAAGAAGAAGACGACGGTGGCAGTTGGCCAGTCGGAAGCCGGACAGCCCGTCCCGACGCGGGCGAGCAGCGGACCGGTTGCGGAAAGGACCCGGGGCGCTGCTCGCGAACACCAGCATCGTCCCAGCAGCCGGAGTGTGGGAGGTGGCGATGTTTGTGTGCCTGGTAACGGGCCACACACCACCAAATCCAAAGACGGAGCCAGGCCCTCCGCGGGTGGCGCGGGGCCTTCCAGGATCGCTGCCGCATCACCCGAAGGCGACGCGAGGGCCTCCAGGACTCCCACGTCGGCGCCAACAGCGCGCTCCTCCCAAGCAGCGCACGACGAATGGCGTCATCACACCGAAGATCCCGGGCGTCACCGGGGGAAGAGCCCCGAGCGCCACTCCCGAGACGTAGAAGACATGCCCGCCCGCCGAAGCGCTGGTGAAAATGGCATGCGACCGCAGGATCGTGATAAAGCTCCTCCTGACATGGTCAGGAGTCGAAGCGCGTCGCGGTCCGTGCAGGTTTCGCTACCGCTAACCCCAGCAGAAGCCCCGACGCGCGCGCAGTTGCTCCTCGACATTCCTCCCATTACGGGGAAACTCGATGAATGGAGAGCCACCATCTGAAGCCTTGCCACGGTCGCCAACAAGGATGAACCAAGTCCAGCGAGGCCCCCGGGTCGACGTTCCGATGGGGTCCCACACACCAGTGGCGGGAGGATCGGCAGCATCGTGGCCACGGTGCATTCGCCTCCTCCTCGCCCGGTACCGCGTGTGTCGACTCGTCGGGACGTCGCGGGTGACGACATCTCCATAGCGTCGTCCGACCCTCGGACCCACGACGACCAGCGTCAAGTTCTTCAGGAGCAAGCTCATGAAGACGCTCGAACCACCATCGAGCGCCGGCGCGGAGCGCGCCACCAGTCAGACAGGCGAGCAGGGTCTGTTGAGAACCGCCCAGCACCGGAGAGCCATGGAGGTCTACCTTACGAGGTAGGATGTCCGGCTTTTACCCATGAGCTGCGGCAGTTCCAGTGGCCCACTCACCGCACCTTCAAGCCTGACATTGGCGAGAAGTACAATGGCAAGCCACCCGTCGGAGTTCCTCGGCATCCACACCATCGCGATGCAAGCTGCCGGAGCCCGCGACGATAAGGTTCTTGCGAATTACTTTCCATTGGCTCTTAAACCCAGCGCCATGTCGTGGTTGATGCACTTGCCGGTAGACTCTATTTCCTCCTGGTCGGATTTGTGCCATGAGTTTGTTGGCGCCTTTACTGGCCAAGCCCATGGCCAAGCAAATGACCTGCACGTCATTCCCCAGAAGGGAGGCGAGAGTCTGCGCAAGTATATACAGAGGTTCAGCCGAATACAATACAATATCCCTGATGTTCACCCTGCCGCCATCATCAGCGCGTTCCATCAGAACGTGCGTAACCGCAAGATGCGTGAAGAATTGGCAATGAACAAGGTGAAAGATGTGGCGGAACTCTATGTTCTTGCTGACAGATGTGCCCGGGCTGAAGAGGGAAGGAAGTACCCCAGCGAAGATGCCGGCGTGGAAACCGACTCTTAAGATGAGGATACTTCCGCCCTGGCGAAGAAAGGTCGGCGCCACAACAGGAAGCGCAAAGGTAAAGCCGTGCTTACCGTCGAGGGATCTGATGACGCCGGCTCCGCCAAGAAAACCAAGGCGGATGACCCCGACAAGGAAATTGCCGGGTGTGTCGCCTGCCGGGCCTTGGCGGCTGCCGAGAAGCCAGGAAACTCCGACAAGTAGTACTGCAAGATCCGTCGCACCAAAGGCCATGATCTCCAGAACTGCCAACAGTTTGAGCTCCTTGCTGAGAAGCAGAGGGCTGAATATGAGAGGCGGGATAAGGAGAAGGGCCAGGACAGTGCTGAGGAGTCCGGCAAGAAGCGTGACGGCCAAGCAGGCCGTCGCGGCAGGGATAAATAGCAGGAGAGGCCCGCCCGGGCCCGTGACAGAAAGCCAGAAGACGACGATCACGAAGAGGACGACAAGTCCGGCGACCAAGAGTTTCAGAAAGCCACGGAGGCCATGTGCGTCGATGGCGGCGCCCCGCTGCATACTTCTCACCGCCAGCTTAAACAGTGGGCGCGTGAGATTACAGCGGCGGAGCCGTCGTCTGGTGCCCAAAAGCCACTAAAATGGTCCAGCATGCCTATCATTTTTTACGCTGAGGATCACCCTGATCGCACTACTGTGGTCGGGTGCTTGCCATTGTTGGTTTCATCGACAATACGCAACCTCAAGGTGACAAAGATGCTAGTCGATGGCGGGGCCGGTCTGAACTTAATATCGCCTACCGTGATCGAGAAGCTGCAGATTCCTGACGGAGACCTCGAAGAGACGGGCACGTTTCAGGGGGTCAACCCGGGAATAAGTCAACCAATGGGGAAGGTCACGCTGCCCGTGACTTTTGGAAGTGATCTGAACTACAGGACAGAAAGGATCGTGTTCTATGTTGCCAAGATCCCCTTGCCTTACAACGGGATCCTTGGCCGCCCAGCGCTGGCCAAGTTCATGGTAACGTCACACTACGCCTACAACACCTTGAAGATGCCCGGGCCTGTGACGATCATCACCATCCCATCCGATAAGAAAGATGCACTGATTTGCGCGGACCAACTATACTAGCAAGCAGTTGCAGCAGCTGCCGCCACTAGGGCACTTGCTCCTGCCACTAGAGCCCCGGGCGGGAAGAAGGATAAGAAGACCGGTGAGACCTCGGACACCCACTCCGGCAAGCGCACCTCTTCGGAGTGTAGTGCTCCCGTCGAGGACGTGCCAGAGAGCTCCACCGGCAGAAACAAGAAATCCAGGGCCACGCCGCCGGGAACCAAGAAGGTTTTTGTCAAGGAGGACGACACAGGAGGGGCTTTCACCATAAGCTCCACCCTTGACGACAAATAGGAAGACACGCTCGTCACCTTCCTGCGGGCAAATGTCGATGTGTTTGCATGGCAAGCGTCCGACATCCCCGGCGTTCCCAGGAAGGTGATTGAGCACCTCCTTGTTGTTTGTCCTCATGCCCGGCCCGTCAAGCAGAAGGTCGGGAAGCAAGCTTTCGAACGACAAGAGTTCATCACAGAGGAGATCCGGAAACTAGAAGCAGCGGGTTTGATAAGAGGAGTGCTCCATCCAACGTGATTGGCCAATCCAGTGGTAGTGCGCAAGGAGAATGGGAAGTGGAGGCTGTGTATTGATTACACAGATATCAATAAGGCTTGTCCCAAAGACCCCTTCCCATTGCCGCGCATCGACCAGATTGTTGACTCCATGGCTGGGTGTGACCTGTTGTCATTCCTCGATGCCTACTCCGGCTACCATCAGATCTTCATGACAAGAGAAGACACCATTCATCACCCCATGTGGTACGTATTGTTTCATACGAATGCCTTTCGGGTTGAAGAGTGTTGGCTCAATGTTTGCAAGGGCAGTCCAGATTGGTTTTGAACCCCAGCTCCATAGAAATATGGAGGCTTATATGGATGATATAGTGGTCAAAACCGAGAACAGGGCAACCCTCATACTGGATCTACAAGAGACGTTTGCAAACCTACGCAACATCAATCTCAAGCTGAACCCTGAGAAGTGCGTTTTCGGCGTCCTGTCCGGCAAGCTTCTCGGGTTCTTTGTGTCACAGCGTGGGATAGAGGCCAATCCGGACAAGATCAATGCTATAGAACAGATTGAAGCAACCAAACGGGTCAAGGATGTGCGTCGGCTTGCTTGCTGCGTTGCCGCCATGAGCAGATTCATTTCCAGGTTTGTCGAGCGCGCCCTCCCCTTTTTCAAGATTTTGTAAAAAGCGGGCCCAATGGAGTGGACACCAGAGGCCGAAGCAGCATTGCAAGATTTGAAGAGGTATCTTTCCTCCACGCCAGCACTAGTTGCGCCTAGGCCACAAGAACCGTTGCTGCTATACCTGGCGGCAACGAACCAGGTGGTCAGCGCCGCACTAGTGGCACAAAGAGAAATTGATGACGAGGTGATAGCAGCGTCAGAGCCTGATGCCGTTGGTGCAGAGACGACACGGCCGGTCGGAGTGCCGCCAAGGAAGAAAATGATGCAGCACCCGGTCTACTTTGTTAGCTCCCTCTTGTAGGGGGGCTAGATCAAGGTACTCCGGTGTGCAGAAATTGCTCTTCAGCCTTCTTATGGCCTCGAGGAAGTTGCGTCACTACTTCCAAGCACACGAGATCACTGTCGTCACTCGCCTCCCTCTGCAACGGATATTGCACAATCCAGATGCAACGGGAAGAATTGTAGAGTGGGCACTGGAGCTGTCCAGCTTTGGCCTCAAGTTTGAAAGTACCTCGGCGATTCAAAGCCGAGTCCTGGCGGAGTTCGTTGTAGAATGGACAGCGACACCTGATGAAGAAGCCCAGGAAACTGCTCTCCCCGGCAAAGAGGCGAGTTGCAGCTGGATCATGTACTTTGATGGAGCTTTCTCCTTACAGGGCGCCGGGGCTGGCGTACTGCTTGTCGCGCCCACCGGAGAGCACCTCAAGTACGTGGTCCATATGCACTTCCCCAGGGAGGTATCAACGAACAATACTGCCGAATATGAGGGGCTGCTTGCTGGTCTTAGGATCGCGGCAGACCTCGGAATCAAGAAACTCATTGTCAGGGGCGATTCGCAGCTTGTCGTCAAACAAGTCAACAAAGATTACCAAAGCCCGTTGATGAAGGCCTACGTCGATGAAGTGAGAAAGCTGGAAGAGCATTTTGATGGTATACAGGCAGAGCACGTTCCCCGAGCAGAGAACAACATCGCCGATTACCTGTCAAAGCGCGCTGCCCTCAAGTTACCTGTGGAACCAGGTACCTTTGTGCTTCAGCTTTCTCAGCCATCCGTTGATCCATCAACAGAGCAAAACAAGAGGAGGAAATCAGGGCCCGGCAGGTACTTTCCCGCCGAGCTCCCCGGAGCCGCCGGCAAGGATGTTGCCGGGGACACTGAGCCCGCCGCGGGACGGCTAGCTCCGGCGGAGCGTCAAGCTCTTGCCATTGAGACAGTCGCTCCTATAGCGGAGGAAATGCCTTTAGTTCTCGCCGTCGAGCCCCAGGCTCCAGCGTGGGCACAACATACCGTCTGATTCCTCCAAACTGGGGAACTTCCTGAGGAGCAGGAAGAAGCGGAAAAAGTAGCCCGTCGATCTGCT
Organism: Secale cereale; assembly: GCA_902687465.1. Taxonomy (NCBI): domain Eukaryota; kingdom Viridiplantae; phylum Streptophyta; class Magnoliopsida; order Poales; family Poaceae; genus Secale; species Secale cereale. The sequence goes on along the minus strand of LR738710.1, from coordinate 539,578,760 downwards.
ATGTACCAGTTTGTCGATGACGTCCTGTATAGAAAGAGACCGAACGGCGTGAAATTGAAGTGTATCCCTCGAGAGGAAGGACTGGGGCTGTTGGCAGAGATACATGGAGGCATATGTGGATCCCACATAGGGTCAAGAGCCCTTGCCGGCAAGGCATTTCGGCAAGGATTCTTCTGGCCCACTGCCTCCAGGATGCGACGACACTGGTCACCAGGTGTGAAGCGTGTCAGTTCCATTCAAAGAAACTTCATCAACCAGCTCAAGCCCTTCAAACCATTCCTCTCTCCTGGCCCTTCTCGGTCTGGGGGCTCGACATACTGGGCCCTTTCCCCCGCGCTGCCGGGGGCTTTGAGTACTTGTACGTCACAATCGACAAGTTCACAAAGTGGCCAGAGGTGGAGGCAGTGAGGAAGGTCACAGCCCAGTCAGCCGTCAAATTCTTCAAGGGACTAGTGTGCCGTTTTGGTGTACCCAACAGGGTCATCACCGACAACGGCACACAGTTCACAAGCCGCACCTTCATGCAATATACCCAAGACCTCGGCAGAAAGTATGTTTCGCTTATGTTGCTCACCCACGAAGCAATGGTCAAGCTGAGAGAGCAAACGCTGAAGTACTGTGAGGTTAAGGACAAAGACCTTTGACAGGCTGCGCAAGAGTGGAAGGCGCTGGATTTATGAGTTACCGGTGGTTCTTTGGTCGATCAGAACGACGCCAAATCGAGCCACCGGCCAGACACCCTTTGCCCTAGTATACGGGGCAGAATCAGTTCTCCCCACTGAACTCATATATGGGTCACCTCGAGTGCTCGCTTATGATGAGCTTGAGTAAGAGCAACTGCGGCAAGATGACGTAACGCTTCTTGAGGAAGATCGTCTTCGGGCGGCTGTGAGAGCAGCACGCTACCAGCAAGCCTTGTGCCGCTACCATAGCCGCAAGGTCCGTGCCCGAAGCTTTGAGGAAGACGACCTTGTTCTTCAGCGCGTTCAATCGGCCAAGAATACCAACAAGTTGACGCCGAAGTGGGAAGGCCCTTATCGGGTAATACGATTCCCCAGGCCTGGCGCAGTCCGCCTGGAGACTGAAAATGCCATTCCGGTGAACAACTCCTGGAACATTGAGCATCTTCGCAAGTTTTACCCGTAAGGCGCAGCTTGCCGGGCCCCCCGGCAAGCCACCTTTTGTACAAGCCTTGCCGACAAGGCATGTAACCCTTTGAACAAAGCCAGGCGCAGACCCTGAGCATAAATAAATGAAGCGCTGGCGCCCTAAGTTATAGCATGCATGCTAGGTCGAGTCTCATCCTTGGTTAGGGTTGATAGTGCTTAGCGGAGGCTAACCCCTAGCTTAGAGGTCGAGTTTGCATATCTTTGTCTTTCTTTTATCTTCTTTGGTTCACAGGACACATAGATATCCTTGCCGAAACCACTTGGGGAGAAGAAAAAGGAACAGACCAGCATCTAGGCCCCAGCAAGCCAGTATTGCCGAGGGCTGGAAGAGCAAATATTCACCCACGGCACACCAGGATTGCCGGGGGTTGCAGCCTCAGATAAGTTCTTCATCCCTTATCATGCATTCCATTATGGACTGAGGTATGTGAAACCTCATTTTTTCCTTAAACTACCGTACTCCCCAACTCTAGGCCCTAGGGCTCGTTCCTGGGGCCAAGTTAGGTCATAGTCGCGGCAGCAAAAGGATGAAACAAGGAGCCTAAACCAGCCTCATCCCTGCCTCCGCCAAAGGTGTGAGAAAGGTAGAGCGAAGTGGGGAGACGGCAAGGCCTGTTGCCGGACGTGGAAGTGTTTATCTTAAAGATATCAAGGATTTATTCCTTGTCGTGGGTTTCACCCACAAACAAATGACCCGACAAAGATCCCTTTTTCATTAAAAACATCCCACTCACGTACAGTCCATAGGAATGAAAAACATGAACAAGGAGATTACAAGTTTTAAATTTAACAGATGCCCGAAGGCTTACAAACTAAAAAGAGACAAGATGCTCGTAATCCCTTTCTTGTCCCTCTCCTCAGGAGGCAGGTCAAGGAGGCGAGAAGGGAAAAAGGAGTGCCTAGGCGAGCTACGGGTGGCAGAAGACACCGAGAGAACATCTCGGTGGCCACCCAAAGGTTGGATGGTGATGGCGACGACGGAAGCAGAGCTCGAAGACGAGGCGGCAGGACGTCAGTACGCGTCGAAGGCGTCGATGCCCGCGTACTCCGACATGACGGCCTTGCCGCCCGCCCTCTTCCTCTTCCGCAGCCTCCCAACGCCAGCCACCCAAGGGGATGGCCCCGAGAAGTTCAAGGAGCCGGCGACACGGATGATGGGGTCGCCAGTGCCACAAGGAGCGGCGCCCGACACCTAGTCAGACCCGTCATCCTGCCGCCTACCGCCCTAGTCGTCACTGCCGCTGTCCTCCTCGTCACTACCGCTCGAGGAGGAACCTTCACTATCAGAAGAGCTCTCCACGTAGCACCTTGAACGAGTCCCAAAGTGCCCGAAGACCTTGACGGAGAGAAGTCCACCCTCCATTAGCTTAAAATGGAGAGTGAGCCCCTCCGTCAAGCTGTGGATATGAGCAAACGTCTTCCATCCCCGACGAAGATACATCACATGAGGAGCAGGGAAGCCAACGCGAACCCGTGTGCCACTGATCCCGCAGCCCCTCATATGCAGCCGCAATGACTCCGGCGGATCCAGCTCCATCTTCCGCGCGAATGGAGTCGGGAGGTGAAGAAGACGGCGCGGCGGCCGGCGCAACCTGACGAAGAACTCACAAGGGTCATCCCCAACATGGCCCTCCATTGGAGGAGGAGCTGCTGGCGGGGGCGAGGCCGGCGGGCCACCCCGTCCTCCTCTTCCCCGAGCACCCCGACCTCGCCCACGGCCTCGCCCCTCCCCCTTCCCCTCGCGGCCGGTTCTGCCACAAAGGGAACAACGTATGTTGTTGTGCCCACCAGGGCTGGGCCGCGCGCCCCTCCCCCTTGGTCCGAATTGGACAAGGAAAGGGGGGCGCCCCCTTCCTTCTCCCTCTCCCTCTCCTTCCTTCCCCCTCCTTCCCTCTTGGTGGAATTCTACTAGGAATAGGATTCCTATTCCTAGTAGGAGTTGCCCTCCTTGGGCACGCCATAGGGGTCGGCCGGCCTCCCCTTGCTCCTTTATATACGGGGGCAGGGGCACCCTAGGACACACAAGTAAACATCATTTTTAGCCATGTGTGGTGCCCCCTTCCACAGATACACACCTCGGTCATATCGTTGTAGTGCTTAGGTGAAGCCCTGCGCCGGTAACTTCATCATCACCGTCACCACACCGTCGTGCTGACCAAAATCACCCATGACTCTCAACTGGATCAAGAGCTCATGGGACATCATTGAGTTGAACGTGTGCTGAACGCGGAGGTGTTGTACATTCAGTGCTTGGATCAGTTGGATCGCGAAGACGTTCGACTACATCAACCGCGTCACTAGACGCTTCCGCTTTCGGTCTACGAGGGTACGTAGACACACTCTCCTCGCTCGTTGCTATGCTTCTCCTAGATAGATCTTGCGTGATCGTAGGAAATTTTTTGAAATACTATGTTCCTCAACAATTCATACTGTGGACTTGAGGTTGTTTCCTCGGAAAGTGTATCGTATGCTCATTACCATTAACATGAAAAGTGGCATTGCCTTTGTTGCAATCACTAACAGCCCCTGCAGTATTCAAAAAGGGTCTACCAAGGATAATCGACATACTATCGTCCTCGGAAATATCAAGAATAACAAAGTCCGTTAGAATAGTAACATCTGCAACCACAAGAGGCACATCCTCACAAATACCGACATGTATAGCAGTTGATTTCTCGACCATTTACAAAGATATTTCAGTAGGTGTCAACTTATTCAAATCAAGTCTACGATATAAAGAGAGAGGCATAACACTAACACCGGCTCCAAGATCACATAAAGCAGTTTTAACATAGTTTCTTTTAATGGAGCATGGTATAGTTGCTACTCCTGGATCTCCTAGTTTCTTTGGTATTCTACCTTTAAAAGTTAATTGACAAGCCTGGTGGAAATTTTAGCTTCCGGTGTCTTTCTTTTATTTGTAACAATATCTTTCATATACTTACCATAAGGATTCATTTTAAGCATATCAATCAAACGCATACGCAAAAAGATAGGTCTAATTATTTCAGCAAAGCGCTCAAAATCCTCACCATCCTTTTTCTGGGATGGTTTAGGAGGAAAATGCATGGGTTTCTGAACCCATGGTTCTCTTTCTTTACCGTGCTTCCTAGCAACGAAGTCTCTCTTATCATAACGTTGATTCTTTGATTGTGGATTATCAAGATCAACAGCGGGTTCAATCTCTACATCATTGTTATTGCTAGGTTGAGCATCAACATGAACATCATCATTAACATTATCACTAGGTTCATGTTCATTACCAGATTGTGTTTCAGCATCAGAAATAGAAATATCATTGGGATTCTCAGGTGTGTCAACAACAGGTTCACTAGAAGCATGCAAAGTCCTATCATTTTTCTTTTTCTTCTTCATAGAAGGACTAGGTGCATCATCATTAGTTCTCTGAGAATCTTGCTCAACTCTCTTAGGGTGGCCCTCAGGATACATAGGTTCCTGAGTCATTCTACGCCCTCTAGTCATAACTCTAACAACATTATTAGTTTTCTTATTATTTAATTCATTGAGCAAATCATCTTGTGCTTTAAGCACTTGTTCTACCTGAGTGGTAACCATATAAGCATGTTTACTAATAAGTTTAAGGTCACCTTTAACTCTAGACATATAATCACTCAAGTGTTCAACCATATAAGAATTATGTTTCAATTGTCTGCCAACATAAGCACTGAAGTTTTCTTGTTTAACAATAAAATTATCAAACTCATCCAAGCATTGGCTAGCAGACTTATTACGAGGAATATCACCTTCATCAAATCTATAGAGAGAATTTACCGTTACCACCTGTGTCGGGTTATTAAGACCCTGTATTTCTTCAATAGGTGGTAAATTCTTAACGTCTTCAGCTTTAATACCCTTTTCTTTCATAAATTTCTTTGCCTCTTGCATATCTTCATGACTGAGAAATAGAATACCCCTTTTCTTCGGAGTTGGCTTAGGAGTTGGTTCAGGAAGTGTCCAATCATTATCATTACTCGATATATTATTCAATAGCAATTCATCTTGCTCAACAGTTCTTTCTCGAAAAACACAACTAGCACAACTATCCAGGTGGTCTCTGGAAGCATCGGTTAGTCCATTATAAAAGATATCAAGTATTTCATTTTTCTTGAGAGGATGATCAGGCAAAGCATTAAGTAATCGGAGAAGCCTCCCCCAAGCTTGTGGGAGACTCTCTTCTTGAATTTGCACAAAATTATATATTTCCCTTAAGGCAGCTTGTTTCTTATGAGCGGGGAAATATTTAGCAGAGAAGTAATAAATCATATCCTGGGAACTACGCACACAACCAGGAGCAAGAGAATTAAACCATGTTTTAGCATCACCTTTTAATGAGAACGGAAATAACTTAAGGATATAGTAGTAACGAATTCTTTCCTCGTGAGTGAATAGGGTGGCTATATCATTCAATTTAGTAAGATGTGCCACAATAGTTTCAGATTCATAGCCATAAAAAGGATCAGATTCAACCAAAGTAATTAACTCAGGATCGACGGAGAAATCATAATCCTTATCAGAAATACAGATAGGTGAAGTAGTAAAAGCAGGGTCAAATTTCATTCTAGCATTCAAAGACTTTTCTTTCAGCTTAGCTAACAATTTCTTAAGATCACATATATCTTTGCAAGCAAAAAGGTCTCTAGTAGTTTCTTCATCCATAACATAACCCTCAGGCACATCAGGCAATTCATATCTAGGGGGAGAATCTTCATCATCACTTTCATCAATATTAACGGTTTCAATAATTTCATTCTCTCTAACCCTAGCAAGTTGTTCATCAAGAAATTCACCTAATGGCACAGTATTATCAAGCATAGCAGTAGTTTCATCATAAGCATCATGCATAGCAGAAGTGGCATCAGCAATAACATGCGACATATCAGAAACAATAACAGGTGTAGGTGTCGCAAATTTACTCATAACAGAAGGTGAATCAAGTGCAGATCTAGATGGCAGTTCCTTACCTCCCCTCGTAGTTGAGGGAAAAATCTTGGTTCTTTCATCTTTCAAGTTCCTCATAGTGATCAACAGATATAAATCCCAAGTGACTCAAAGAATAGAGATGTGCTCCCCGGCAACGGCGCCAAAAAATAGTCTTGATAACCCACAAGTATAGGGGATCGCAATAGTTTTCGAGGGTAGAGTATTCAACCCAAATTTATTGATTCGACACAAGGGGAGCCAAAGAATATTCTCAAGTATTAGCAGTTGAGTTTTCAATTCAACCACACCTGACAGGCTTAATATCTGCAGCAAAGTATTTAGTAGCAAAGTAGTATGGAAGTAATGGCAAAAGCAACAGTAGCGGTGTTTGTAGCAATCGTAACAGTGGCAACGGAAAAGTAACTAAGCAAATATCAATATGTGAGAAGCTCGTAGGTAATGGATCAATGATGGATAATTATGTCAGATGCGATTCCTCATGCAACATTCATACATAGGGTGACACAGAACTAGCTCCAGTTCATCAATGTAATGTAGGCATGTATTCCGAATATTCATACGTGCTTATGAAAAAGAACTTGCATGACATCTTTTATCCTACCCTCCCGTGGCAGCGGGGTCCTATTGGAAACTAAGGGATATTAAGGCCTCCTTTTAATAGAGTACCGAACCAAAGCATTAACACTTAGTGAATACATGAACTCCTCAAACTACGGTCATCACCGGGAGTGGTCCCGATTATTGTCACTTCGGGGTTGCCGGATCATAACACATAGTAGGTGACTATTGACTTGCAAGATAGGATCAAGAACTCACATATATTCATGAAAACATAATAGGTTCACATATGAAATCATGGCACTCAGGCCCAGGTGACAAGCATTAAGCATAGCAAAGTCATAGCAACATCAATCTTAGAACATAATGGATACTAGGGATCAAACCCTAACAAAACTAACTCGATTATATGGTAAATCTCATCCAACCCATCACCGTCCAGCAAGCCTACGAGGGATTACTCACGCACGACGGTGAGCATCATGAAATTGGTGATGGAGGATGGTTGATGATGACGATGGTGACGGATTCCCCTCTCCGGATCCCCGAACAGACTCCAGATCAGCACTCCCGAGGAAGATTAGGGCTTGGCGACGGCTCCGTATCGTAAATCATGATAGATCCTTGTGACACCCCGAGACCGGTGCACCAGGTGTCAGCCAGTTATTCGTCGTCGTTGCCATGTCATTTTCTTGTGTGTTGCATCTTGCCATGTTGTCATGTGTGCTGCATCCTCATGTTTTCAAAACTTGCATCCGTCCGAGTCCGCCCGTCCTTTCCGTTGTCCGATCTGAGTCCAGACACACTCGCACGCGCCCGCGGCACCTCCGAATATTTATTTTATGAGTGGTCGGAAAATGTAATCGGAATGGGTTGAAACTTGGCGTGTGGCCTTATTATAGTGTAGACAGACCGCCTGTTAAGTTTCGTCGCATTCGGAGCTCGTTTGATAGCTCAACCGCTAAAATATAGCGGCACCGTTGCCGGTATATTCGTCGGACGTTTTCGGTCTCTGAAAACCCCCGCGGGCCTCTCTCTCTTCTCTCCTCTCAGCCCAAGACCTCTCCTACACAAACCACCTAGGCCTTGCTAACCTCCCCCGCGTTCGGATCCGTTGGATCGCGATCCGAGGGTCCGAAAACGGACTAAAAACCCTAGTCCTAACCCCCCCCCCATTCCTTATATAAACCCCCTCTCCTTGCCAATTTGGGCAGCCTAGGTCTCCACCTACCTCCAGCCATCTCCCTCCTCAATTTCCATGCATAGCCGCAGCCCCTCCGCCACTTGTCGCCTCCCCGTTGGCCAGCCGCCGCTGCTCCACCTCCCTCCGTCTAATCAGCCGCAGCCAGCTCACCACCAAGCCGCCCCCCACCAATCCTGGTGCGCCACGTCGCCCCCCTCTCTCTCTCTCTCACCGCCGCCGCAGCCCAGATCCGGCCTGCCCCCGGGCCGAACCGGGCCTGGATCCCGCTTCCACCGCCCTCTCGGGCCCAACCGCGCCGCCTCACTCCTCCCAAGCGCAGGTCGCCGCCTCGCCGCCGGTGGCTCGACCCAACCTCACCGCCGGCGAGCCGCAGCATCGTCCCGCGCACCCACGCCTCCGCCTCCTCGTTCTCGAGCCCCGCCCGTCCGCGCGCCCTGCGGGATCCCGACCTCCGCTTTGTCTCCAGTGTCGCCTTCGCCGGAGCCATGCTGCCACCGCCTCGTGGAGCTCTGCCTCACCGCCGTTTGAGCTCCGACGGTCGTGCCGTCCCCGAACTCCGCCCCATCCCACCTCGTGCGCCCCGAGCTCACCGCCCCGTCGTCCCAGGAGGATCCGCTCCTCCCTCGCCTTCCCGAAGCCCGCGAGCTCGCCGCCAGCCACGATCCCGCCGGACTTGTTGCCGCCGGCCGGATCGGGCCAGATGCGGTCGGGGCCTCGCCGAGCCGGACACGTCCGTCCAGCCCGGACGTGTCCAGGCGTCCTCCTCCAGCGTGCCACTGCCAGGTGGGCCCGTGCACGCGCCACTGATGGACACATCTGTCCAGACCCGGACATGTCCACCCCTCGGAGGTTGTTTTTCTTCTAAGTCCCAGAAAACTATTGCATGATGCATACTTTGAGTGATGATAACTTTGTGCGCGTTTATCCAAATGAAGCATATGATATGTCCAAATGTTCGTTCTGTGATGCTCTTCATATTGTTGTACTGTGGCATGCTTGTTTGAGTTCATCTTGATGCTCTAATCATCAATGCAAAAGTGCTAATTGTTATAAACTGCTGATAACAGTTATTATGTTAGCATGTTTGAGAGGTCACATCTTTGTGCATGTTGGTCCAAATGGAGTGTATGATATGTCAAAATGTTCATTGTGAAGTGCTATACATGATGGTTGCTGTATAATTCATGTTAGGTGCCAAATTTCCATGTTAATCTCTGTTGCAAAAGTGCATGTGGCTGTTAAGTGCTGAAATTTGTTATGAGATTCTGATTTGTCATTTTTGTATCTTTATGTGTGATTTTTGTTTGAGCTACATGTCAATATGTTTTAGAAGCACAATCATGCCATCTTTGATGTGGTGCAATCCACTTTCCATAATATGCATTGTGGTGTTTGCAACAAGCTTGCAAAGTGGCCTACTCGCTGTTGTTGTTTTCTATGACTTGTGAAAAACTGCTAAGTCTGAAACTGTTATAACCTGATGCCATGTTTGCTTGATGCCCCACTCAAATCCATGAATGTTTTGGGTTGTCCAATGATCATGTCTTGTTTTCCATGTTATTCTGTATCCATCCATGCCCTTGTTTGCATTTATGACCTGATGTAGCTTGTTTATTTATTGCTCTCAAATTGCTATAAAATGTTTCTGTCAGCCTGTTATCAGCAAGTTCAGTTTTGCCATGTGATTAGCTAGTGTTCTAAGTATCCTATGACCATGTTCTTTCCATGAGTAGCTGCACAAACATGTCTTCTTGATGTTGGTTATATTCACATGCCTTGATATGCTTTGAGATGAGTTGCACAAGCTTGCAAACATGCCTACTTGTCGTTGTTGTTGTCATGTCTAGTTTATTTTCACTAAGTCTGTGAAATTGTTATCTCTTGCAATCTTGCCATGATGTTTTGAGCATGTTCTTGTGGTGTTTGGTAGTAGCTCAGAGGTCATGCTTGTAGTGCTGGACATGTACATGCTTGCCATGCTCTTTGTTGCCATGAAATGTTCTTATATCATGTTGTTTTGATGTCAACTAAGTGCCATGTTGCTATTTTGAACAGCTTGTTGTTATATCTTGTTTCGTGTGTATGTGTTGAACCGTTGCTCCGTTTTGAGTGTGTCCTATATGAAACTTGTGTGTTTTTACTTGTAGATGCATATTAACATGTTGTAAACCTGTTTTGAGTGTGTTTGCTTGATGTTTGGGTGCATCTTGCATATATGCCATGCTTGTCTTGTTTTGCTCATATCTTCTAGGCCGTAGCTCCGAATTAAACAAACTTTACATGTAACTTGACTAGAATTTCGTGTAGATCATCATGGTGCATGTTAAATTGTTGTTTAACAACTTGAACTTAATGTTTGTTCAGATCTTGACCAATTTCGAAATGTGCATATGAGGACTTACCGGAATTGTCATATGTTATTTCCGGCCTCATTAAAACTTGTTGGGTTGTGTTGTTCTTGTATGCATCATCCCTTGCCATGTTTTGCATCATATAGACTTGTATTGCATCATACTTGGTTGAGCTTCTTGTCATGTTCTTGAGTGGTGTGTTTACCATGTTGTGTGCTTCTTCTCGCTAGTTCATTTTCCGTTGCGATCGTGAGGATTCATTCGACTACACTTGGTTTGTCTTCGTGGCTTATTCTTTGTCTACATCATGGACTCACTCTTCTTCCTTGCGGGATCCCAGGCAAGATGACCATCTCCTTGGATACCTTTACTATCATTGCTATGCTAGTTGTCTCGATGTTATCGCTATATGTCGCGCTACCTATCTTTTATTGTCAGCCCCTCTCCTTGTTGCCATGAAACCTCTAACCTTTGACACCATCCCAGCAAACCGTTGTTTGGCTATGTTACCCGCTTGCTCAGCCCCTCTTATAGCGTTGTTAGTTGCAGGTGAACATGAAGATTGCTCCATGTTGGAACTTGTTGTTGGAATATCACAATATATCTTACATATATTAACACACCTATATACTTGGCAATGGGTGGAAGGCTTTGCCTTTTGCTCAGTGTTTTGTTCCACTCATGCCACCTAAGGAGCTGATAAACCGGCGTTATGTTCCTTGATTTTGCGTTCCTAACGCGGTTGGGTATATGGGGACCCCTTGACAGTTCGTCTTTGAATAAAACTCCTCCAGCAAGGCCCAACATTGGTTTTAATTTGCCTCATAATAAAAACTTAATTAATTAATTAAATTTCATAGGGAGTTAACGCTACACGAGGATTCTTCTACATACAGGGGGGCCAGTGTTGGTCCCAAACGGGCAACCTGCGGGGCCACCACGGGGAAACTCGAGGATTGGCTCTCGTAGCTTGACCCATCCGGACGTGGCCTGAGACAAGATACACGCGGCTACTACCAGGGTGTCGGCACGCCGGGAGGTCTTGCTGGACTTGTTTTACCATTGTCGAAATGTCTTGTGCACCGGGATTCCGAGTCTGATCGGATTGTCCCTAAGATAAGGGGTAATACTTTTACTTCTGCTGATCGTGAGAGCTTGTGATGGGCCAAGTTGGGACACCCCTGCAGGGTTATGATCTTTCGAAAGCCGTGCCCGCGGTTATGTGGCAGATTGGAATTTGTTAATGTCCAGTTGTAGAAAAGTTGACAGAGGATCCGAAGTAAAATACACGAACCGTGTGAGTAACCGTGACCGTCTCTTTTCACTTTGAGAAGAGAACACGGTGGGGTTATGTTTGAATCGTAGGTAGATCAGGATCTTTAGCGATCATTACTAGTTGCGACCGTGTGCGTAGTTGCTCATCTTATTCTTGTACTCGTAAGTTAGCCACCATACTTTTGCTTAGCCGCTGCTGCAACCTCACCACTTAACCTCTCCATGCCCATAAAGCTTTGCTAGTCTTGATACCCATGGTTATGGGATTTCTGAGTCCTCGTGGCTCATAGATACTACAACAACAGTTGCAAGTGCAGGTTTCTGATGCCTTGACGTGAGAGCGATGTTCTTGTATTGGAGTTCTTTCTTCTTCTGCTTCGTCAGTCTTGGGTTAGGTTCCTGGTCGGCATCCTGGGATAGCAGGATGGATGTCGTTGAGCTTTTCATGTTTGCATCCGTAGTTGGATGTCTTGTATGTGATGTTGTTGTATTCATGTGACTTGTATGAATTGTTGTATCCCCATGTATTTATGTAATGGTATGATGTAATGATATCTATCTTGCTAAGCGCCTGAAATGCGGTTGTGCCTCAATCACAAGTTTTATCTAGTGATCGAGATAGAATCGCATCTTGGGCTTGACAATCCTTCTCTTTGATTGTTTCCTCCCCGAAAGTGAATATATGGAGTTGGGGTTGAGGTCGGTGGAGTCCCAGGGGGGCACAAGGCAGGGGGCACCTTGCACCCTCATGGAGAGAGTGTGGGCCCCCTGATGCTAATTTTTTCGCTAATATTTTTCATTAATTCCAAAACGTGTCTTCGTGGATTTTCGGGTCATTTCGAGAACTTTTATTTCTGCACAAAAATAACACCATGGCAGTTCTGCTGAATACAGCGTCAGTCCAGGTTAGTTCCATTCAAATCATGCAAGTTAGAGTCCAAAACAAGGGAAAAAGTGTTTGGAAAAGTTGATACGTTGGAGACGTATCACTCACCAATTGGGATTGTTAGAGATGTTGAAGTCTTCTTTGGGAAAATAAAATATCCTACTGGTTTTCTAGTTCTTGGTTCCCCACAAGATGATTTTTTTCCCATTATATTTGGTAGACCTTTCTTGAATACGGTGAATGCTAGAATTGACTGTACTAAGGAAACGGTTAGTGTTAATTTTGGCGATGTGTCTCATGAGTTTAATTTCTCTAAATTTCGTAGACAACCTCGTGATAAAGAACCACCTAGTAAGGATAAAATTATTGGTCTTGCTTCTATTGTTGTACCTCCTACTTATCCTTTAGAACAATATTTGCTAGATCATGAAAATGATATGTTCATGAATGAAAGAAATGAAATAGATAGAACTTTCTTTGACAAACAACATGTGCTCAAGCACAATTTGCCTATTGAAACCTTAGGAGGTCCTCCTCCACCTAAAGGTGATCCTGTGTTTGAACTGAAACAATTACCTGATACACTAAAATATGCCTATCTTGCTGAAAAGAAGAGATATCATGTTATTATTAGTGCTAACCTTTCTAAGCATGAAGAAAATAGATTATTAGAAACTCCGAGGAAGCACTGTGCCGCTATTGGATATACTCTTGATGATATTAAGGGCATTTGTCCCACTCTATGCGAACACAAAATTAAGGTGGAACCCGGCGCTAAATTAGTTGTTGACCATCAGCGATGGTTAAACCCCAAGATGAAGGAAGTGGTAAGAAATGAAATATTAAAACTTCTTGAAGCAGGTATAATCTATCCCATAGCTAATAGTAAATGGGTAAGTCATGTTCATTGTGTCCCAAAGAAGGGAGGTAATACTGTTGTTCCTAACGATAAAAATGAGTTTATTCCACAAAGAATTATTACAGGTTATAGAATGGTAATTCATTTTATAAAATTAAACAAAGCTACTAGGAAAGATCATTACCATTTGCCATTCATCGATCAAATGATAGAAAGACTATCAAAACATACACACTTTTCCCCATTCTAGATGAATATTTTGGTTTTTTCCAAATACATGTATCATAAGAAGATCAAGAATAAACTAATTTTACATGTCCTTTTGGTACTTTTGCTACCTTTCAAAGATGTATGACAGCTATATTCTCTGATTTTTGTGAAAAGATTGTTGAGGTTTTCATAGATGATTTTCCCGTTTATGGAACTTCTTTTGATGATTGCTTCAGCAACCTTGATCGAGTTTTGCAGAGATGTGAAGAAAATAATCTTGTCTTGAATTGAGACAAGTGCCACTTTATGGTTAACAAAGGTATTGTCTTGGGGCATAAAATCTCCGAAATAGGTATTGAAGTTCATAAGGCTAAAGTTGACGCTATTGAAAAAAATGTCGTGTCCTAAAGATGTCAAAGGTATAAGAAATTTCTTTGGTCATGCTGGTTTCTATAGGAGATTTATTAAAGACTTCTCTAAAATTTCTAGGCCTCTCACTAATCTTTTGCAAAATGATATTCCATTTGTTTTTTATGATGATTGCGTAGAAGCCTTTGAAATACTTAAGAAAGCCTTAGTCTCTGCACCTATTGTTCGACCACCTGATTGGAACCTACCCTTTGAAATCATGTGTGATGCTAATGATTATGTTGTTGGTGTTGTTCTAGGACAAAGAGTTGATAAGAAATTAAATGTTATCCATTATGCTAGTAAAACTCTAGACAGTACCCAAAGAAATTATGCTACTACTAAAAAGGAATTCTTAGCACTTGTATTTGTGTGTGATAAGTTCAGATCTTATATTGTTGATTCTAAAGTAACTATTCACACTGATCATGCTACTATTAAATACCTTATGTAAAAGAAATATGCTAAACCTAGATTTATTAGCTGGGTTCTTCTGCTGCAAGAATTTGATTTGCATATCATAGATAGAAAAGGAGTTGAGAACCCCGTAGGAGACAACTTGTCTAGGCTAGAGAATATTCTTGATGAACCACTGCCTATTGGTGATAGCTTTCCTGATGAACACTTAGTGGTCATAAATACTCCTCATAGCACTCTGTGGTATGCAGACTATGCTAATTACATTGTTGCTAAATTTATACCACCAAGTTTCACATACCAACAAAAGAAAAACTTTATAAGGAGTAGATGGTGTTATTAGACATTGTGTACCTGAGCATGAACAGGAACAAATCATACGCAAGTGTCATTCCGAGGCCTATGGAGGACACCATGCGGGAGATAGAACGGCACACAAGGTATTACAATCCTGTTTTTATTGGCCTACTCTCTTCAAAGATGCTCGTAAGTTTGTCTTGTCTTGTGATGAATGTCAAAGAATTGGTAATATTAGTAGACATCAAGAAATGCCTATGAATTATTCGCTTGTTATTGTTCCATTTGATGTTTGGAGCTTTGATTTCATGGGACCTTTCCATCCTCTAATGGGTATACACATATTTTAGTTGTTGTTGATTACGTTACTAAGTGGGTAGAAGCTATTCCAACTTGTAGTGTTGATCATAACACCTCTATTAAAATGCTCAAAGAAGTTATTTTCCCAAGGTTTGACGTCCCTAGATTTAATGACTGATGATGGTTCACACTTTATTCATGGTGATTTTCGTAAATTGCTTGCTAAATATGATGTCAACCATAGAATTGCATCTCCTTATCATCCTCGGTCTAGTGGTCAACTAGAATTAAGTAATAGAGAGATAAATTGATCGTGAATAAGACTGTTAATGCATTATGGGCTTACAGAACTGCTTACAAAAATCCTATGGGCATGTCTCTGTTTAAAATGGTATATCACTAGTACACGTTGGTGCTATACAAACGGTTTTTAACCCCTTTCCGCGACAGCGTTTGGAACTGTCGCCTAGTGAGTGACGGCGATAGGGGGGTCCTTCCCACATGACCTAGAAACCGCGGGGGATATGCCCTCCTGGCACACACTCTCGGCAAAATGAGGCCATGTGCGACCAACGGGCGCTCAAATACGGAAATATGTATAGTAGAGCTAAAAAAATTCAATTATACAGGCAAAATTGTTTCCGGTTGCAAGTACATCCCACACAGTCAGTCCCCGCTAAATGTTTCTGTTCGTATGTACATCCCACACAGTCGCTCCAAGGAAAACGTTTCCGTTCACAGGTACATCACACACAGTTTTTCTCGTTAAATCATTTGTGATAGCGTTGCCATTGCACACGATATTAACAACTTTACAGCTTGCGTTATTGAATGCATCACACACGGTGAGCAGAAGAAACTGTGTGGCAAAGGTTGTCCATAACGCAGAGTTTTTATGTGGTAAACGTTTGCGCAAGGTGACTGTCGGTGTACTAAAGTAGGGGTACCTTAGTATCCCGACTTGTGCACGGGCAGTAGCAGCGTCCCGTGGCAGGGCTTGCCACGCGCTCGCCAAGGCCCACCCTAGTTCCTTTTGAGCCATTCAAGAACAAAGTATTCAAGTTAAGAAACAAGACCCCGGCAAGAGGAGCTTGCCGGGAAGGCCGCTCCAGGCTCAAGACCAGCCCTAGCGCAAGACCCTGGCAAGGGGAGCTTGCCAGGAAGACTGAAGAACAGCATTTCAGAAGACATGCCGTGGCGCATCGCGCGCCCCGGCAAGACCCGGAGAGCGACAGGCTTCCGGGCCCGGCAAGGTAGCGACCGCGGCAAGGCGCTTGCCGCGGCAAGCATCCACTGTGTGTGCCCGCGCTCCAGCTCATCCGGCCACGCGTCGCCCTGGGGCCCTTCTAGGGGCACGCGGCGGAAGGATGTGCAGCCTAGGGGACAAGGTGGCAAGCCACGATGACAAGGCCTCCGTCGTGGCGAACGGAGACGCCCGGACGGACGCTTTTTGCACTATTTGGGGCGACGGCGACGGGCATTCAATGCCTTTGTCCCCCACCGTCCAGGTTAGGTACAGAGCACTGTACATACACTGTTACAACTACCACCGCTTTTACGTTTTTACCCTCGACTACGTTGCCACCTGTCGGTGACCCCTTTGACCTATAAAAGGAGGCCCATGCACAACGTAGGTTCCGAAGTTTTATCACTCCCACGCTCGGTGTAGCCAGTATTGTAGATCTTCTTGCTCCCGAGCCAAGAACTCAATAACAAAACCAAGGCAGGAGTAGGGTTTTACGCATCCGTGCAGCCTGAACCTGGGTAAACTGCTCGCGTGCGTGCCTCGATCCGCTCTTTGTGCCTCCTCCGCTCCCTCACCGTACCGAAAAGGGGCTCCGGTCCCATAGGTGTTCGTGGGCGATCAGTTTCCCCGACATCTTTGGCGCGCCAGGTAGGGGGCGTCGAGGTTGTGCGAACCTGATCCGGCGTTCACGCGGGCGTAATCTTCAGCAGCTTCGTCAACTTCATCAACCTCATCGACTACATCAGCATGCCGCCGAAGAAGAAGGCTTCAGAGGTCGGAGGCCCGTCCGCGTCGATCCCACCACCAACAGAACCAACTGTTGGTGGGGTAGACGCTGGCGGAAGGACAGACGCCGGCGAGGAAACTCACGGCGTCGCCAAATCCAAGGACAAGACGGACGACCGAGCTCACTCCAAGACCTCGGCGTCCATGCACGCGCCATGCCCCTCTCAGGAGGTGCCGAAACGGCAGCGGCGTGGTACGCAGGGTACCATCCGCTTGCTAGGACAAGGCCAAGTTGGCGGGTAGCGGGACGCTCAAGGCCAACGTGCTGGCACGAGCAAGGCGCGATCGCCGGGGCGAGACCCTGCTCCTTCTAACGCTGTTAGAAGTCCGAGCATATCTCGCTCCTCTCACCGCTCGCCACCGCTCCCCTCCACTCCAGCAGAAGCTCTCGCTAGAGCTCAGCTGCTCCTCGACTTCCCTCCAGCGGCAGACAAGGCCGAAGACTGGAGAGCTACAATCCAAAGCCTCATCGCCTTCGCCAACAACGACACGCCGCAGCAGCCGGCGACGTCACGGCCGCGGCAAGTCAGCCAAGCGAAGGCTGATGGAGACAAGACCGCGGGGGGTGCAACTACCGTGCACTCCCCGCCGCGGAAGCAGAAATCGCCGACTCGCCGGATCGACGTCGACGACAATTCCACGGCGTCGTCGGATCCGCGAGCTCGCCGCGATCAACGCCAAGTCCTCGACGACAGGCAACAAGAAGACGCTCGGACTCGCATCGAGCGTCGGAGAGAAGCGCGACGACAGTCCGACCAGCGCGCTGGGACCGCTGTCGACATGCACGCGCCCGGTGAACCAGGCGACTTGCCGTACGCGGCAGGCTGCCCTGCGTTCACCCGTGAGCTGCGGCAAGTCCAGTGGCCCAGCATGAAAAACTTCAAGCCCGACGTACCCGAGAAGTACGACGGCAAGACCCATCCCTCAAAGTTCCTTAGCATCTACACCATTGCGGTGCAGGCTGCCGGGGGACGGGATGAGAAGATTCTGGCGAATTACTTCCCGCTTGTGCTCAAGCCCAATGTCAGATCTTGGCTCATGCACTTGCCGGAGAACTCCGTCTCTTCTTGGGCACACCTGTGCCACCAGTTTGTCGGTGCCTTCACGGGCGGCCACAAGCCCCACGGCCAGGAGAGTGATCTTCA
This sequence comes from Secale cereale, assembly GCA_902687465.1. Taxonomy (NCBI): domain Eukaryota; kingdom Viridiplantae; phylum Streptophyta; class Magnoliopsida; order Poales; family Poaceae; genus Secale; species Secale cereale. The sequence continues at coordinate 539,560,687 of LR738710.1, read as the reverse complement.
CATTCTAGCCCAGAAGGAAGGAGAGTCCCTGCGGAAATACATCCAGAGATTCAGCCGCGTCCAGCACAACATCCCGGACGTCCACCCTGCCGTGGTTATTAGCGCGTTCCATCAGAACGTGCGTAACCGCAGGATGAGGGAGGAGATGGCGATGTGCAAGATACGAGACGTCAGTGAGCTTTATGCTCTGGCTGACAAGTGTGCACGCGCTGAAGAGGGGAGGAGACTCCCCGGAGAGGATGTTGGAGCAGGGGGAACGGACAGTGAGGATGCCGCCCCGACAAGGAAAAACCGGCGGCGAAACAATAAGAAAAAGAAGAACAAGGAAGTACTAGCTGTCGAGCAGTCCGGCAAGGAGGCTGGCGCCAAGAAAGCTCAGGCTGGTAGCTCCGGCAAGGAAGCTGCCCCTGTAGCAGCCGCCGACAAGCAGGACGGCTCCGTCAAGCAGTACTGCAAGATCCACCGTACCAAGGGCCACGATCTCCAGAACTGCAAGAGGGTCGAATACCTCGTCGAGCAGCAGAAGGCTGAGTACGAGCGACGCGACAAGGAGAAGGCCCAAGGAGGCGGAGGAGAGTTCGGCAAGAAGCGGCCATTCAATGGCCGGGGAGGACGCCGCGGCAAGGCCAAGCAGCGGCAATGAGATAGACCTCCCCGCGGCCGCGACAAGGACGAAGACGAAGACGACGACGAGGACATGGACGACGGAGACAACAGCGAGCAGGAGTTCCAGAAGGCCACAGAAGTTCTGTGCGTCGATGGAGGTGCCTCCCTGCATACTTCCCACCGCCAACTCAAGCAATGGGTGCGGGAAGTCAATGCAGCAGAGCCACCCGTCGAGTCGCGCAGACTCCTGAAGTGGTCTAGCATGCCCATCATCTTCGACATTGAGGACCACCCTGACCGCACAACCGCGGTCGGGTGCTTGCCGATGTTGGTTTCGCCAACTATCCGCAACCTCAAGGTCACCAAGATGCTGGTTGACGGCGGGGCCGGCCTGAACTTGATCTCCTCCGCTGTGATCCGGAAGCTACAGATCCCCGACAGCGAGCTTGAAGAAACCGGCACGTTCCAAGGGATCAACCCGGGAAGGAGCAAGCCGAAGGGGAAGATTACACTGCCAGTAACCTTTGGCGGAGAGCTAAACTTCAGGACTGAGAGGATCACCTTCGACGTTGCCGATATCCCATTGCCATACAATGGGATACTTGGTCGTCCAGCGCTCGCCAAGTTCATGGCAGCCTCTCATTACGCCTACAACATGCTCAAGATGCCAGGGCTAATAAGCGTCATCTCTGTCCCCGGCGACAAGAAGGACGCGCTTATCTGCGCCGACAAGATCTACCGGGATGCAGCAGCCGCGGCAAACAGCAAGACACTTGCCGCTGAAGCTCCCGGAGGGAAGAACAAGACCAAGTCCGGCAAGAGCTCTGGAGCCCACTCCGGCAAACGCACCTCTTCGGAGTGTTGCGCTGCCGTCGAGGACGCACCATCGAGCTCCACCGGCAAGTGCAAGAGAGGAATGGTAGCTCCACCTGCAACCAAGAAGGTGTCCGCCAAGGAGGACGGCACTAGTGGTACTTTCACCATCAGTGCCACGCTCGATCCCAAATAGGAAAGCGCGCTCGTTGCTTTCCTGCGGGCGAATGTCGACGTGTTTGCATGGCAACCGTCTGACATCCCCGGTGTTCCCAGGAAAGTGATTGAGCACAAGCTCTCCGTTTGTCCTCATGCGCGGCCCGTCAAGCAGAAGGTCCGGAAGCAAGCAGTGGAGCGCGAAGAGTTCATCGCCGAGGAGATCAAGAAGTTGGAAGCAGCAGGCCTTGTTAGAGGTGTACTTTATCCCATGTGGCTGGCCAATCCGGTTGTCGTGCGCAAAGCTAATGGGAAGTGGAGACTTTGTATAGACTTCACTGATGTGAATAAAGCTTGTCCCAAGGATCCGTTTCCCTTGCCGCGCATTGACCAGATCGTTGACTCCACGGCTGGATGTGAGTTGCTTTCATTTCTTGATGCATACTTCGGGTACCACCAGATATTCATGGCTGAGGAAGATGAAGAGAAGACCGCGTTCATTACTCCATGTGGCACTTATTGCTTCATACGCATGCCCTTTGGATTGAAGAATGCGGGTTCAACGTTTGCAAGGGTAGTCCACACTGCTTTTGAGCCACAGATACACAGGAATGTAGAAGCTTACATGGATGATATAGTGGTCAAGAGCAAGGACAAAGATACCCTGATTTAAGACCTAGAAGAAACCTTTGCAAACCTGCGCAAGATACAACTCAAGCTCAACCCCGAGAAGTGCGTCTTCGGAGTCCCTTCCGGCAAGCTTCTCGGGTTCTTTGTGTCCCAAAGGAGGATTGAAGCCAATCCCGACAAGATCAAAGCCATCGAGCAGATCGAAGCCCCGAAGCGCGTCAAGGATGTACGGAGACTTGCTGGTTGTGTGGCTGCCCTCAGCAGGTTCATTTCTAAGTCTGCGGAACGCGCCCTGCCGTTTTTCAAAATCTTGAAGAAGGCAGGTCCAATGAAATGGACTCCGGAAGCGGAGGCAGCGCTACAGGACTTTAAAGGATACCTATCCTCCACTCCAATACTTGTCGCACCTAAGCCACAAGAGAAGTTGTTGCTATACTTAGCAGCAACCAATCAAGTGGTTAGTGTTGCGTTGGTAGCGGAAAGGGAGGCAGAGGAGGAGCCAACAGCCTCGGCAAGCGCGTCCAGCGACAAGCAGGGGGCTTCCCCGACAAGCTCTGGCCCCGACAAGGATGAGTCTGCACAGATGCAAGAAGAAGTGCGAAAGAAGACGGTGCAGCGCCCAGTTTATTTTGTCAGTTCACTCTTGCAGGGGGCTAGGTCAAGATACTCTGGGGTGCAGAAGCTGCTTTTCGGCCTCCTCATGGCCTCGAGAAAGCTGCGCCACTACTTCCAAGCACATGAGATAACAGTGGTCACTCGCTTTCCGCTGAAGAGGATATTGCAAAATCCAGAAGCAACAGGAAGGATTGTCAAGTGGGCACTAGAGCTGTCAAGCTTTGGTCTTAAGTTTGAGAGTACTTCAACTATCCAGAGCAGAGCATTGGCAGAGTTCATAGCAGAATGGACACCAACGCCAGACGAAGAGATTCCAGAGACAAGCATCCCCGCCAAAGAAGCAAGCAAAGAATGGATAATGTACTTCGATGGTGCCTTCTCGCTGCAAGGCGCCGGTGTTGGTGTGCTGCTCGTTGCACCCACCAGAGAGCACCTCAAGTACGTTGTCCAAATGCACTTTCCCAAGGAGCAAGCAACAAACAATACTGCAGAGTATGAGGGTTTGCTTGCCGGCCTCAGAATTGCAGCAGAACTTGGGATCAAGAAGCTGATTGTGCGGGGAGATTCCCAGTTGGTTGTCCGACAAGTAAACAAGAGCTACCAGAGCCCATTGATGGAAGCTTACGTTAACGAAGTGAGAAAGCTTGAAGAACACTTTGAAGGCATACAAATGGAGCGCGTTCCGAGGGCTCAAAATGACATCGCTGACGGCCTGTCAAAGTGTGCTGCATTGAAGCTACCTGTGGAACCAGAAACCTTCATGCTCAAGCTAACTCAGCCATCCGTTACACCATCAATTGGGCAAAGCAAGAAGAGAAAGTTGGTCTCCGGCGACTACTTGCCGGCGGATCTTCCTGAAGCCGCCGCCAAGGTCCCCAAGATCAACGACCAAGTTGCTGAGGAACAGTCTGCTCCTGCGGACCCTAGGGTTCGTACAGTTGAAGCAGGCGTTCCCGACAAGTCTTGCCCCGGCGGGCTTGCCGGGGAACGTTCAGCTCCGGCAGAGCCGCAGGTTCTTGCCGTAGAAGCTGACGTTCCCGCAGCGGCGATGATGCCTTTAGTCCTTGTTGTTTAGCCTCAAGCTCCAGCCTGGGCGCAGCAAATCGTCCATTTCCTTCAAACCGGAGGACTTCCCGAAGAACCAGAAGAGATAGAGAGACTAACCAGGCAGTCAAGTATGTATCAGTTTGTCGGCAATGAACTGTACAGAAGAAGACTCAATGGTGTCAGATTGAAGTGCATTTCCCGGGAAGATGGACTGAAGCTGTTGGCGGAGATACATGGAGGCATATGTGGCCACCACATTGGCGCAAGAGCACTTGCCGGGAAGGCGTTCCGGCAAGGCTTCTTTTGGCCAGAAGCCCTCCAAGATGCAACTGCACAAGTAACCAAGTGTGAAGCATGCCAGTTCCATGCCAAGCAAATACATCAGCCAGCTCAAGCTCTCCAGACGATCCCTTTGTCCTGGCCCTTTTCGGTCTGGGGGCTCGACATCCTCGGCCCCTTTCCCCGCGTAGTCGGGGGCTTTGAGTACTTGTACGTCGCTATCGACAAGTTCACAAAGTGGCCGGAAGTGGAACCAGTGAGAAAGGTGACCGCACAGTCAGCAGTCAAGTTCTTCAGGTCAATTGTTTGCCGTTTCGGAATCCCTAACAGGATCATCACCGACAACGGCACACAGTTCACAAGCCGCACCTTCATGCAATACGTCCAAGACCTTGGCGCCAAGGTCTGCTTCGCTTCTGTTGCTCACCCAAGGAGCAACGGTCAAGCGGAGAAGGCAAACGCTGAAGTGCTGCGCGGGCTCAAGACAAGAACTTTCGACAGGCTGCACAAGTGCGGAAGAAACTGGATTGAGGAGTTATCGGCGGCTCTTTGGTCAATCAGGACGACGCCAAATCGAGCCACCGGGCAGACACCCTTTGCTCTTGTCTATGGAGCAGAGGAAGTTCTCCCCACAGAACTCGTATACGGGTCTCCTCGAGTGCTCGCTTACGATGAGCTCGAGCAAGAGCAGCTGCGGCAAGATGATGCACTGCTCCTCGAGGAGAACCGTCTTCAGGCTGCTGTACGAGCTGCTCGATACCAGCAAGCTTTGCAACGCTACCACAGCCGCAAAGTTAGAGCCAAAATTCTCGAGGAAGGCGACCTTGTTCTTCGGCGCGTTCAGTCCGCCAAGAATTCCAACAAGTTGACGCCGAAGTGGGAAGGCCCTTATCGGGTGAGACAAGTCACAAGGCCCGGCGCTGTCCGCCTAGAGACCGAAGAAGGCTTACCGGTGAGCAACTCCTGGAACATTGAGCATCTTCACAAGTTTCACCCATGAGGCGCGGTTGCCGTGATCCGTTCCGGCAACCACCTTTTGTACAAGTCTTGCCGCTGTTGCATGTAAACCTTTGTACAAAGCCGGGCGCAGACCCCGTGCATGAGTAAAACTTTTGTGCTTCGCACGACTTGTCATTTCATGCCTTTCCATTTTCTTGCATGTGTTATCTGACACTTTGTGCAGCACACAACCCCCGGTAAGCAATGAGAAGCCGCAGGGCTCCATATCTGGGTTTCCTCCCTTTTTTCCTTTTTTCTCTCGAAGCAAAAAAATTGTTCCTCGCGCACAAGTTTGCCGGGGGGGAAGGAGACAGTGGTATGTACCAAGCGCTGTTCAAGAGAAGAAAGCCTTGCCGGGTGGTATGGACCAAGCGCTGTTCAAGAGAAGAAAGCCTTGCCGGGAAACAAACAACCCATGAAAGCTAAGTTGCCAAAGTTTGAGCATTCAAATTTTTAAAATTCTTAGTTATCTTCCTTGAACGACCACGCTTTGTATGGGAAACCTGTGCGCGGAGGAACCTACCCGTGGCTAGCCACGCCCTTACTTTGTTTCGAGCACGCTCAACGGCTTAAGTGAGCTGCGACAAGTGTCGCGCCCTTACTTCGTTTTCGAGTTCGCTCAACAATCTAAGTGTGCGGCGACTAGCTACGGCAAGGTTTCTTGTCGGCAGGGGCATTGCCAGCAGGCTGCTGAAGTCCCGCACTCAGCGCTCGCGGCAAGGGTCCCTTTGCCGGCAAGTTCCCTAGAAGCATAGGGTGAGAAGCATACAAAGTAAAGGAATCAAGCAAGGGAGATAACACTGCATCAATTACCCAAAATAAAGTTATATTACAAGTTGACTTGTCGCTGTTCTAACAAACTACTGTCCATGACTAAATTGGCAGCGACAAGAGAAGCAGAAAGAAAACAACCTAGTCTACACGGTCGCCGTCAACCCTCCTGATCTTCCCCACCTTGGCCACGATGTGGGCAACTCGAGCCTTCAGCGCTTCCTGGTCAGCGTCGGGCGGCAAGGTCCGGAGGACGTTGTCAAGATTGATCCCGGGGTTGCGGTGGACGATCTTCGTCAACACTCGCTCCACAGTACCCGTGCAGAGCCTGCGTGCCTCGTTCGCCAGCTGTGTGGGGAGCCTTTCCCGTAGTTGCGCGAGGGCCGGCGCCACTAATCTGAAGAACAAGCTCAGCTTGGCGCTGTGGGGGAGGTTCTCATCGGGGGAGTACACGAGGTGCTCCATCCCTAGCGCCACCATCTCCTTGTCGATGTTGGCGGCGGAGGCGACGAGCTCCTCGGTCCACTGCTTCACCGTCTGCCTGAAGTTGTTCTGCGTAAGAGCGGCGCTCTCTAACAGTGCCCTCTCAGCCCGAAGATCTTCATTCAGCTTCGTCTCCCTGTTTCGGGCCCCGTCGAGCGATTCCGTGAGGGTGGACAGCTTCAGCTCCAAGTCCGCGATGGAGTCTTTGGCGACGGTGAGTTCCTGACCCTTGTCGGAGAGGCGGACCTGCAGCTCCGAGTGGGTGTGGGCGTCTTTCTCCCGCGCCAACGTGAGCGCGGCAATCCTCTCCTCGCTCGTCTTCAAGCTCGTCTCCAACTGCGCCACCCTCGCCTCCAAGTCCCTCTTGGCGGTCTCTGCGGCAGCAGTGGCGTCCCTCGCCTTCTGCAGAGCCCCGCCAATGGACTGCTCACGCGCGGTAAGGTCGTCCTCGTGGCTATCGAGGTCGACCTTCCGCTGCCTGAGCTCTCCCTCCCGCCGAGACAGATCCTCGGCGGCTAGTCGTTGCTGCTCCTCAACCTCGGCCTTCTCGAGGATGAACGCCTGGTGCGCACCGGCGAGCTCCTCCCGCTCCTCCTCTAAGTTCCGGAGAGCCGCTTGGTTGGCGGCGCGGAGTTCCTCGGCGCGCTTCTTGATGGGCCTCGAACCCCTCGTTGGTTACCCCAAGTGGAAGGTGTAAGATGCAGTATGTAGAAGTGTTTTCCCTTAGCAAAGATGCCAAGGATCGAATCCCCAGAGACTCCTAGGTTCAACAAGTAGGTGTCAACTGCTAACGGCGCAAATTAGCAATCAACGTGGACCTGCACACAGATACAAATAACTTTGCTCCAAATGAGTACAGAGAGGTTGTCAATCCCTCCGGCCTTGTAGTTCACAAAGGGTTAAAAGCAAATGATAGTAGTGATAGATAATGTTTTGCAATAGTAAATAAATAGCGAAAAGTAAATAGCGGGTGTGATCAATGATGGTAATATGGACCGGAGTCTCATGATGTTCACTAGTGATGTCTCTCTCCCAAAAGACGATAGAACAGCTATGTGAGGTAAACAAATTACAGCTGGGCAATTGACAGGACCACGAACGCAAACCAATGATGACTACATTGCAGAAAGGTTGAGGTTCAAAGCATGGGCGGTACGCCAAAATAAGTAGACCAAAATCCATCAGTATCTACTACTAATCATCCACCTTGAGATATCTATCCAGAACATCTCGCTGGTATTAAGTTGCGAGTCCCACCCATAGTGTAAACTCAATGCAACAGACAACTGCATTAAAAGAACTTTGCGTAAAGTAAACTATCCTTGCACCCGCAGGCACAAGCACCGTTGTTTTCCCCCTTGTGGCAACAGCACATCCCCTAGACTCATGTTTCTGTCACTCAAGCTAGTCATCGAGGGGCATGAACCCACAATCGAGCATAACGTTCCCTCTTGGAGTCACTACGTATTACTTGGCCAAAGCAATAAATAACAACGGAGAACATGCAAGAATTACTTATGAACATAAATATAAAAGAGGTAGATCAAATTTATTACTCAAGATCAATCTGAACATAATCCCATAATCCATCGGATCCAAGCAAACTCAACATAGCAATAGCATAAGGATTACATATGTGCCTCGATCATGTAGGGCAGCTCACGAGGACTAATTAGTGAAGCACAAGAACGGGAGGAGAACATCACATAGCTACTGGTCATGGACTCATGGTCCAAGGGAGACTACTCACGAGTCATCCGGGAGGCGTCCATGGTGGTGGAGAAGCTCCCGGTGGTGATCCTCCCTTCCGGCAGGGTGCCGGGAAGAGTTCTCCTGGTGCTCCCGATCTTGGAAGCGGCAGCGGCGGCGGAACAGAGATGGGATCGCGAAAAGAGTTCCTGTTCTGAGGGTTTCGGAGGACGCTTTAAATATATGCCAAAGGGGAGCATCGGGGAAGCTTCGGGGGGGCCAGGCGCCCCCTGGCGCAGCCCAGGGGGGCGCGCCGCCAGGGCGCCTGGAGCCCTCGTGCC
>LR738710.1:539495217-539546879 GCA_902687465.1 Secale cereale | reverse complement strand
CCCCCCGGCTGCCCTTCGGACGCACGGTTGTTTCCGGAACGCTGATTTTTTATATAATTTTTTGGGATTTTTCCTGGCAGTTCTCGTAACGTGAAAACCTGAAATACAAAAACAGCCGAAAACAGAAACTGGCACTGGGGTGCACTGGATTAGTAAGTTAGTCCAAATATGATCAAAAGTGTATGGAAGTGTATGAATATCATAGCAATATCACCCAAAAGTGGCATGGAGCAAGCAGAAATTATAGATACGTTTTGGACGTATCACTTCTCCAGATCGACGCCAGCCTTGGCAGCCAGAGCCTCTCGGGACTCCAGCTTGGCCTGCCTGGCACGATATAAGGCCAGAAGCCGGCGCAAGAGCTGCTCCTCCTCGGGCTCGTTGCTGCTGCCGGGCGCGTCGACAAGCCTCAGCCCGGCGGAGGCAAGGACTTCTCCATCGAAGCTCTCCCCCTCCACGGGCGCCCTTGACGAAGATGCCCACGGGACATGGATGAAGACCCCGTTGGCAGCCTCCAGATAGACTCCCGACCCAGTCGCGGCAGCGGGAGGGTCGGCGGCCGGCGCAGCGTCCGGCGCTCCTGCGGCCTCAGCGCCGTCAGTGCGGTCGCCGGTCCCTTCCCTAGCTGCCGCGTCAGCGGCCGCGGCGGTCTCATCCCGGCTGGCTCGTCGGCGCCAGCCATCCCTTCAGCGGTGGTGGCGTCGCCGCGCGCGTCCTCCTCGGCGAGGGCCTCTGTCTCCATCGGCTCCGGGACGGGCGGATCTGACAGGAGAAAAAGAAAAGAAGAATCGTCAAGCAAATATCCAAAAAGAAGAATTCAAGAGAAGAAAAGTACAAGGGTTACCTGCGCGGGCCTCTTCCTCTACGGGGATCCTTGTCGGGGAGTTCTCCCTTGGCGGCGTAGTAGTGGTCCCCGCCGGCGGAGGGCCGCTGGCGCCTTCCCTTGGCGGGGTGCCCACCCTTGTCGGGGTGCTCGCCCTTGGCGGGGTACTCGCCCTTGGCAGAGTACCCGCCCTTGGCGGAGCGCTCTCCCTCGCCGGGGAGCTCCTCCTTGGCGGGGAGGGTGGGACGAGCGGCTCGTCGGGAGCAGTCTCTTGACGCTCCTGAGGCTGCGGCTCCACTTCTGCACAAGTCAACAAGCAAACAATACATTAGCAAGGATAAGAAGCTCAAGCGCGTCCAACAAGCGAAAAAGTAAACAAAGGACTTACGCTGGGGGCTGCGCTGGGGGCTGCCCTGCGGGGCAGCTGGCTGGTCTGGCAAGCTCATCGCTGGTGCGACGGGATCGTCCTCGAGGTCGACCACCGGGATCTTGGCCTTCTTCGCCACCCTCTGCGCCAAGGTCCTGGAGGGCAGGCATCGAACAAAATCAGACAAGGAAAATTCAAGACAAGAACCGCAAACTGAAGAAAAATAAGAGTTGCTCCACTTACTCTTCCTCCTCTTCGTCGGAGCTGAGGACGGAGAAGTCGAAATCCGCCTCGCGCGCTCCGGCGCGAGGAGCCGGAGGGGAAGGCTCCCTCGAGCGCTTGGCGGGCGCTGGGTCGGTGGTCTGCGAAGACCCCGCTCCGGTCGTCGCCGAGGCCCGGGGAGCGGAAGGAGCCGTGGAACCAGAGCGCGAAGACCCTCCTCCAACGGTTGCAGAGGCGCGGGGCGCTCCCTTGACGGCTTTGCCCGCCGCGGTGGCATGTGTCGGGCGGCGCTGCGGCCGCGGGGCCGCCGGGCGCTCCGCCACGACTGCAGCTTTGTGGGGACGCCTCCTCGCTGGAGCTGGGGGACTTGGTGGTGGCGGAGAATTCTCCGAGGATGAGGAGGCATCGTCGAGGTTCAGCGACCCACCCGAGTCTTCGTCGGAATCGCCCGATTCGCCGTCCTCCTCGGCGGGCTCACTGGACTCTGTGCCCTGCCCGGCAGCCTCGCTCGTCCCGGCAGGCTCCCCGGCAGCCTTCAACAACTTGAGGATCTCTTCCTCCTCGGCCCTACTCACTGCATCCGCTGCATCTGCCTCGTCCAAGGAATATCCAAACTCGCCCGCGGCATCGGCTACGGCCGCCTCCTCCATCCTGGTGGCGATATACGCCAAGTCCCGGTCGGTGGTGTCGCGGGTGAGACCCTTCTTCTCATCAAGATTGATCGGCAGCTCAACCAAGTTGTCGAAGAAGTCTTGTACAGTTTCATCAGATGGCGCCAGCCAAGTGGGATCAACCCCGTGGGATTCGCACAGCGGCATTACCGCGCGGATGGCACTAAGTGACGAGTTGTTACATAGTGGAACTACTCCCCGCGACGGGGCAAACCACTCCGGGTGTTTGGGGTCATGCTTGAATAGCTCCCGGATCATCCCCTTGAGCTCCAGGACAGTGAAGTTGTAGTTGAGGCCGGGGCGTAGCCTCATGCACTCTGCCGCGTTGCCGAACTCCCAAGCAGACCGCTTCCTCTCCTGCAAGGGAGCGATGCGGCGACGAAGGAAATCGGCCCCAACCTCACCTACAGTAAGATTGGCTTGCCGGAGGCGGAGGATCCTAGTAAGGGCAATCTTCAGCTTCTCGTCCTCCGGGGCTAGATCACTCCAATCCTTGCCGCGCACTATTGCAGCTCGGCGCGGGGAGGTAAATTGCTAAGGTTCATCTTCCATAACCCAGCACCAATCGGCCCTCCACTCCTCCCACTTGCCGCGGAGCTCTCCAATCAAATACGCCTCTTTCTTGTTGAACCTAAAGATCCAAGAGATGCCGCCAGACAGAGGAGATCCAGACTCTACTCTAGGTGTGAAGAAATGGCGGAAGAGAGCTACGTTGGGGGTGACTCCGACAAAGTTTTCGCACAGATGTGCGAAAACGGCCAAGGTTAAGACTGCGTTCGGAGTGAAATCTAGAAGGTGGAATCCATACGTGTTCATAACATCGCAGAAGAACTCGGAGTATGGAGGACAGAGGCCGCAATGGAAGAACAGAGCAAAATAAGGGTAACCTCCCGGGAACATGTCGCAGGCTTCAGCGGGGAGGACCCTGGTGCGCAGGTGAGCCTTCGTCTCCCTCGACCAGAACAAGTAGTACTTGTCCCTCAACTCCCTCGCGCCGAGCCTCGGCGGGAAGACCACCATCTTCTTCCGCATTGCTGCTAGCTTCGCCGCCCGCTCGGACTTCGCGTTTTTCGCCTTGTCGCTCTTCAGGGCCATGGCGGGGACGGCGAGTGGGGTCGGCGGCGCTGGGGAGGCTGGCGGCGGCGGAAGAGGGGTGGAGCTCGGCTCTCTTTCGACCCTTGAGGAGGAGAAGAGCGGCGGGGGTTTCTGGAGGTTGAAGACGCAATGAAGCAATGAGGGAAACTGCCCCTGTTTCCTCTGCTTTTATGGGGGAGCGGGGGACGTTCCGCATTTTCCCATTAAAGAAACAGGCCACGATCTCTCCCACGACGCCGCAATCGATGCGTGCCGTTAGGGAGGGATGCGGCGGATACGAAGTGGGATACGGCGCGCCGTGGGCCGCGTGTGTCCGTGCACTGTTTTGGGCCTGGCCCAACAGTGCTCGGCACCGTATGTGGCCCAGACCCGGGGGCTCCTGTCGGTGTACTAAAGTAGGGGTACCTTAGTATCCCGACTTGTGCACGGGCAGTAGCAGCGTCTCGTGGCAGGGCTTGCCACGCGCTCGCCAAGGCCCACCCTAGTTCCTTTTGAGCCATTCAAGAACAAAGTATTCAAGTTAAGAAACAAGACCCCGGCAAGAGGAGATTGCCGGGAAGGCCGCTCCAGGATCAAGACCACCCCTAGCGCAAGACCCTGGCAAGAGGAGCTTGCCAGGAAGACTGAAGAACAGCATTTCAGAAGACATGCCGTGGCGCATCGCGCGCCCCGGCAAGACCCGGAGAGCGACAGGCTTCCGGGCCCAGCAAGGTAGTGACCGCGGCAAGGCGCTTGCCGCGACAAGCTTCCACTGTGTGTGCCCGCGCTCCAGCTCATCCGGCCACGCGTCGCCCTGGGGCCCTTCCAGGGGCATGCGGCGGAAGGCTGTGCAGCCTGGGGGACACGGTGGCAAGCCACGATGACAAGGCCTCCGTCGTGGCGAACGTAGACGCCCGAACGGACGCTTTTTGCACTATTTGGGGCGACGGCGACGGGCATTCAATGCCTTTGTCCCCCACCGTCTAGGTTAGGTACAGAGCACTGTACATACACTGTTACAACTACCACCGCTTTTACGGTTTTACCCTCGACTACGTTGCCACCTGTCGGTGACCCCTTTGACCTATAAAAGGAGGCCCATGCACAACGTAGAGGGGGTTCTGAAGTTTTATCACTCCCACGCTCGGTGTAGCCGGTACTGTCGATCTTCTTGCTCCCGAGCCAAGAACTCAATAACAAAACCAAGGCAGTAGTAGGGTTTTACGCATCCGTGCGGCCCGAACCTGGGTAAACTGCTCGCGTGCGTGCCTCGATCCGCTCTTTGTGCCTCCTCCGCTCCCTCACCGTACCGAAAAGGGGCTTCGGTCCCATAGGTGTTCGTGGGCGATCAGTTTCCCCGACAGTGACCTAATGCAAACAGTTTTCAAGAGAAGGTCATGTGTGATTGTTCATTGATCCAACACGGTTTATTCCTAGAAACTGTGTGTGTTGCCTGTGCTCATCGCCCACGGTATTTTCTCAATAATCATTTGCAATAGAAAAACCCAATTAGCAGGTGTAATAATTCATTCATTAATCTAATTGACATTCATATTAAGAACATAATATATTTCATTTCCATATTAAGGAAGAGGGATTTCATAATTGAAATACATCAGAGTAAAACGTGATATAGCTTCAGGACTCAGCTACCCCATTACACAACTGCACCAGCACCAAGTTTCACATGCAACATGTAGAACCTTTCGGAATTAGCATCATATACGGTATATAGACAGATGCATCTCATCTGGAAAACTGCTGAAGCGGAAGGCGGATATTGATCCTTCATTCATGTTGAAGGTCTTTGCAACTTTAAGCCAGTGTCTGTGGATGATTGACCATTCGTCCTTCGTCCTCTTCAGAAACACTTCAATATTGAACCGTGGGTGTTGTACGAAAACCTTCATCGCCTCCTGACCATAGAGATGGTTTGAGAGGTAGTCATCCGTGAACTGCTTTGGAAAGGCCTGAAAACAAGGATGTGCATAAATATCATCTCTATATTGGAAATGGGGCAAATGAATAAAAAAGGCAAGGTATAATAGTTCGTACCATCTTGTAGTGAACTAGTGTCTTCCCCATTGTGCAGGCAAAGATCTTGTTCTTTTGTGTCGCTAATTTCTTTATCCTAACAATCTTTCTGAGTTTCTTGACTTGATTGATATTCATGGACAACTCATTCCCCAATATGCAAAAAGGGTCGAACAGTGGGTCAAAACCTCTGACAACAGAACCTACATGTGCAAGACCAAATTGTTAAAAACCTAAATATTAGAATGGTTCCTGCAAATGCACAATAATGTGCTATTAGACAACGGGCCATGCACGTACAGTTAACTACACACCACAACAAATGAACCAAACGTTAATTGAGCACCAAATTGCATAATATAACATACTCCTAATAGAAGATCAGACAGTTAACCAAACCAAGCATGCTTAACAACTTGGAAATATAGCAATTGTATTTGTTTCTCATGTATTTAGTACAACCAAATTTGATTTATTTCTCACATGGTATACAATAACAGAATGCAGCCACAACAATTGAACATCGTATTGCAGAATTGAACCATGCAGTTAAGTCAACACCACAACAAATGAACCAAATGTTAACTGAGCACCACATTGCGCAATATAACATACTCCTAATAAAAGATCAGACAGTTAACCAAACCAAGCATGTTGAACAACTTGGAAATATAGCAATTGTATTTGTTTCTCATGTTTGTAGTACAACCAAATTTAATTTATTTCTCACATGGTATACAATAACAGAATGCAGCCACAACAATTGATCATCGCATTGCAGAATTGAACCAAACAGTTAACTAAACACCACAAGAAATGAACCAGACATTAACTGAGCACCACATTGCACAATATAACATACTCCTAATAGAAGATCAGACAGTAACCAAACCAAGCATGCTTAACAACTTGGAAATATAGCAATTGTATTTGTTTCCCATGTATTTAGTACAGCCAAATTCTATTTATTTCTCACATGGTATACAATAACAGAATGCACCCACAACAATTGAACATCGCATTGCAGAATTGAACCAAACAGTTAACTGAACACCACAACAAATGAACCAAACATTAACTGAGCACCACATTGCACAATTGTTGGGGAAACTGATCCACGAGCACCTATGGGGACCGGCGGACCGAGCCCCTTTCGGTTCGGTGGGGGGCGGAGATCGCACGAAGAGTAGATCGAGGCGAGGCACACGAGCAGTTTACCCAGGTTCGGGCCGCACGGATGCATAAAACCCTACTCCTGCTTTGTGGTTTGTATTGAGTTCTTGCTCAGGAGCGCTGAGTGCTACAGTATACACCAGGGGCTAACGAGACCGAGCGTGAGTGTTCTGATGCTTCGAATCCCCCTCTACGTTGCGCATGGGCCTCCTTTTATATGCTCAAGGGGTCACCGACAGGTGGCAACGTAGACAAGTGTAAAAAATGGAAAGGTGTTGTAGTTGGTACAACTACCTGTACAGTGCATCATACCTAACCCTGACGGCAGGGGACAAGAGCATTAAATGCCCGTCTGCGTCGCCCAAACAGTGCAAAAAGGGACCGTCAGGGACGCCACCGTTCGCCACGACGGCAACCTTGTCAGCGCCGCTTGCCACCGCGCACCGCTGGCTGCACAGCCTCCCGCCACGTACGCCTGGAAGGGTCCTAGAGCAACACGTTGGCGGATGTGCTGGAGCGTGGGTACAGAGTGGTAGCTTGCCGCGGCAAGCGCCTTGCCGCGGTCGTTGTCTTGTCGCGTCCGGGAGCTTGCCACTCTACGGGCCTTGCCGGGACGCGTGGCGCGTCGCGGCAAGTTCCTTGAGATGCCTTGGTTGGCCTTCCCGGCAAGCTCCTCTCGCCGGGGTCTTGTGCCTTGAATGGCCTTCCCGGCAAGCTCCTCTTGCCGGGGCCTTGTCTTCTTGGCTCGAATACTTTGTTCTTAAATGGCTCCAAAGGAACCACGGAGGACCTTGGCGGTCACCCGGCAAGCCTTGCCGCGGGGTGCTGCGACTGCCCGTGCACAAGTTCGGGATACTAGGGTACCCCTACTCTAGTACACCGACAACAATATAACATACACCTAATAGAATATCGGACAGTTAACCAAACCAAGCATGCTTGACAACTTGGAAAATTGCACCCTGAAGAATTGAATATCACATTTGCAGAATTGAACCAAACAGTTAACTCAACACCACATTGCATGACATATAGAACATATACTCTAGAGCGGAAGATTGCATGGTAAAAGTAGATAGCACAATTCACTAGAATTTGTTAAGGAAAGGCAATCGCTAGCAAACTAAACATGGGTCCTTATAGTGAGCTAATAAGACAAGCTACTCCTCATTGTCGGAGATGACGATTGTCTCCTTGGACATGGAAGAGGGCGAAGCCTCCGCTTCGTGGGCGCCCTCGTCGTACTGGTGAGTTGCCTGAGCCGCTCCGGGCACCAACCCGCTGGCTCTCGAGATGAGGTAAGCACGTGCACGCTACGAAAACACCTCGTAGTCTTCGTCGAATGCACCGACGGTGGCCTCGAGAAAACGCCAAGAACTGTCGTTTAAAGCAGCCAACTGCGGCGTGGCGTCGGCGAGCGAGGTGTCGACGGTGGCCTCGACGATGAGGTGCTCCTCCAAGATCTGGGGGTCAGCACGAATGGCAGCCATCGCGACCTCATCCGCGCGTGCGGCCGCGATTTGCTTCTCCGCTGCCAAATGCTCCTTGAGATCCTGGCTATACTGTGTGCACCATGGCTTATGGCGGTGCTTATTTGGTGGAGGGGTCGGTGATTTGGGTGGAAGGTGTCGCGCTCGCACCGGTGGTTGGGGCATGTGGGATGTGGAAGGAGGAGGAGGATGGGGGTCGGGAGTGGATTACCTGCCTGGATAGACGAGGCCGAGCAGCGTGAAGGACGGTCGCCGGCGAGGAGGTGGCGCTGCAAGCAAGGATGGAAGGTTTCAACTTGGAAAGGAAGGCAGAAACAAGGGAAATGTGTCTTTTGGTAAGGGGGAGGGGCGGGGAGGTAGATATTTCCGCGGAAACTGAAAATTTGGTATCGCTTCAGCGAAAAAACTGGCGTGCAAAGTGTCATCAGACACGGTCCCTTATTCAGAATCGTATATGATATGTGAATATCACAAACGATTCAGATAGCTTAACCCATGTGTGATGAGTTTGAACGTCAAAATTTTTGGTCCACGTCCCCATCTTTCACCAGCGACGATTGAACAGTGAAATGATATTTTTAGGAGCGGGCTTATGTGCTTGACACTCCGACGGTGCTCCAAGATATTTTGTGTTGCATCTCACACGGTTGGTGATAATAAACTGTGTGCGATCTACTTGATTTTTCATCTTGATTTGAATTACATAATGGGGTCACAGCGGTAATGGACGGTGTTTGAATTGCTAGACCTTTTATCTGTAGTGAACATGCAACTATATGTGTGTTGTAAAAGAATTGGAATTATTCAGGGTTCGTTTGAACATTTTATACATTAAATTGGTTTTCTAGCCATTTCAGGTGCACAATTCAAAATTAAACTACATGCACA
This sequence comes from Secale cereale, assembly GCA_902687465.1. Lineage (NCBI taxonomy): Eukaryota > Viridiplantae > Streptophyta > Magnoliopsida > Poales > Poaceae > Secale > Secale cereale. The sequence continues at coordinate 539,538,137 of LR738710.1, read as the reverse complement.
TGCTCTGGTGCACCAACATGGGTTGTAAAATCATATATGTGTCTGCTTATGTCCCATGCAAGAAATGGGGATGAAATTCGAACACCACGGCAATGTGGCTCTCTGGCAAACGTCGACGTACTTGCTTTTGTAATTCTAGTAAATCCAAAATTCATACGAAAGTCATGAAACTTGGCATGCTATCATGGAGCGGCATCAACATGCCGTGCTAAAATTTGTGTCCCATTAGGGGCAGGTTTGGGTATAAGCTTCTCATAAACCAGAGCTTCTCACAACAAGTGTGATGGTTTCGGTAGGGAATGTTTCACCTTTCTGGACGAAACGATATTCGTTGCCTCTTCTCGTTTCCAAATTTTTTCCTAGTGTCAACATAGAACAACATGAGTGTTGTGTCAATTTTTGGGGGTTTTTCGGGTTCGTTTGGACATTTTTATGCATTAATTGAGTTTTCAATGCATTTATGTGCATAATTCAAATTTGAACTACATGCACATGCTCTAATGCATATAAATTGGTTGAAAATCAAATATGTGCCCTTTGTTGCATGCTTAGGTCCCATGCAAGAAATGGGAATAAATGTCAAACACCCCGCCACGGTCACTCGGCCGCAAACATTGAGATAACTGGTTTTTAAATTCTAGTAAATCCAAAACTCGTCTGAAATTCATGAAACTTGGCATGCTATCATGGAGCGGCATCAACATGCCATGGTAAAAAAATTGTCCCATTTGGGGCAGGTTTGGGGATATGCTTCTCACAAACCAGAGGTTCTCATAACAAGCCTGATTATTTCGGTAGGGAACATCCCACCTTTGGGGACGAAACGATATCCATTGCCTCTTATTGCTTTCAAAAAAAATCTCGTGTCAACATAGAACAACAGGAGTGTTGTGTCAATTTTTGGGATTTTTCGGGGTTCGTTTGGACATTTTTATGCATTAATTGAGTTTTCAATGCATTTATGTGCATAATTCAAATTTGAACTACATGCACATGCTCTAATGAATATAAATTCGTTGAAAAATCAAATATGTGTCCTTGGGTGCATGCTTAGTGTAATGCCCACGATGGAGTTATACCTCCTACGTGTCGAGGCACGACTTAAAGGCATAAATCCATCCTAGAATGATCCCAAGTTCGGTAATCTTTGCACAACTCATGTAAAAGAGGGGATAGTAAACTGAAAATAGTTGGCTTACACTCGCCACGTCATAGAATTACAGTACAAGTCTCAAACATCATACATTAAGAACATCACAACCCTCTAAGGGCAAAAGCCAAATATCAAAGTATCGTACTCAGATAAATAAACCACAGGCGGATCGAATCCTAGTAAGAGACTCCACTACTGATCGTCCGGGTAGCGCACGTAGTACCGACTACGCTCCTCGTCGTACTCCCAATCCAGCTCGGTGCCATCACCTGGATAGCTCACAGCTGGACCTGCATCTGGTGTGTGAAGTAACTGTGAGCCACAGAGGACTCAGCAATCCCGTTCCCGGGTAACAGAACTATTTAAGCCTTTGGGTGAGGATAAGGCTGAAGAAAAGAATAAGTCTGCAGCAGTAACTAGCATCTAGCTTACGTGAGTGAGAGCGAGAAGAGAAAGGCCTCGGCGAGAAGTGATCACGAAGTGATCCTAGCTACAAGCTCCACAATCATAACCCCTCCGTGTTCAACTCCCGAATCCCTATTCGGAAACTGACAATCACGGAACACACGCTGGTAGTGCATTAGTATCATTGTGTCAAGTTATCTACAACCGGAATTAACAAGCTCCCATCTGCCACATAACCGCGGGCACGGCTTTCGAAAGTTCAAACCCTGCAGGGGTGTTCCAACTTGACCCATTACAAGCCCACGATCCGCGGACTCGCAACTCCAAAGTGGGAAGACCCGAGTATCCTCGGAATCCCGTGCTCAAGATATACCGAGCTAAGGTAAGGCTAATCCAGCAAATCCTCCCGGCGTGCCGACACCCTGACAGTAGCGGCGCGTATCTCGTCTCAGGCCACGACCGGATGGGCGATCCCACAGGTTTTTACCAGACCTTGAGTTTCCTCGAGGTGGCCCCGCGTAACCCCCAGTTTGGACCAACACTCATGTGGAGCACTGGCCCGGGTTGTTGAATTAATAAAAAGGGTTTATAACTCCCTATGGAAGTTTAGTTTGTTATTAGGCAAATAGTACCAATGTTGGGACTTGCTGGAAAAGACTTAGCACTTAGCGGTTTATCGAGGGGGTCCCATACACCCCAACCGTGTTAGGAACGCATAATCAAGGAACATAACACCGGTTTATACGGTTCCTAACGGCATGAGTGGAACAAAACACCAAGCAAAAGGCTTAGCCTTCCACCCTTGCCAATATATAGATGATTTCATTTAAGCATTTATATAGTGTGATATAACCCAACCAAACTTCAACATGAAGCAAGCATCTTCGATCTTCACCTGCAACTAGCAATGCTATAAGAAGGGCTGAGCGAAGCGTACTTAGCCAAGCAACGGTTTGCATAGGTAGGTTGGTTAAACATGGCAATTGGTTACAAGTAGGAGGCTGACAAGAAGATCATGGGCATCGAGGCAAAACTATAGATCGAGACTACTAGCAATAGGCAAAGATAGTAATGTTATCGGGGTTCGGTCATCTTGCCTGAAGAGAAGTCGTTCGGATCGTAAGAAGGGTCCTCGTGCTCAACCTCGTTGGAAACCTCGTGCTCAACTTCGTACTCGGTCTCAGCTTCCGGCTCTAAACAAAACAATCACACCAAGCACCAATCAACAAGATGCAATGCGCACTCGAAAAATATGAATGCATGATGGATGCACTAAGGATGCACATGGAGCACGGAAAATATCACTCAAGCAAAACACCTCAAAACAAGAAAACAAACTGATATTATTAATCTACACAGAAAAACAATCAAGTTTGATATAAGAATCGCTGAAATCGGAGTTACGGGCTAAAAGTTATGCCCGAAACAAGATTTGAGCGAAAGCTGAAAATTACAGCAACGTAGCATCTTGGGAGCTCAAAATAATTAAACTACAGCACCCAAAAAGCATGGCAAAGGACATGAACACAAACTAGGCATATAGTACAGCAACTATGTCCAAGGTGCACCCCCAACGGAGCCACGGATCAATAGCAATGATCTTGGACATATTGAACTTGACAATAAAATTCTGGCAGCAGAATTTTATTGAAACTTTAGAGCAAAAGATAAACATGCTACAGCCACTCAAATGGACATGTGAAGACATGTATGGAAAGACAACAATATATACTACAAGGAACAATCAAAATCCACTCCAAAACTATCATGCTTTGTCCTAGAACATCACACGAACATGGCATCGGAACGTTACAGATTTCAGACTTAGTGAAAAACCACTAAGTCCTAAAACAGCAATATCATCATGGCATATAAAAGAGCATGTTTAAGTCACCTCGAAACTAAACATGGCAAAGGGTAAGCACCTCATCAAAGTACACATGAAGGTGATCCCGAAACACACAAGCATGCATCATAGAGGTGAACACAACGATTGCAACGAGCTCAACAAGATGGCATTTCAAAACAAGTGAAAACACATAACATGAACATGGCACTTTGCAACGACGATAACAAGGCAACAATAAATCTACCATGCAACCTATCACAAGCAACACGTAGTTCGTGGCAAGACGAACACGTGGACATGTCATTTGCATCATTTGGACAAACGAGCTAAAAGATATCACATGGCAAAGGTGGCATGAAAATAACACATAACAGCAGTTTATAACATGATGCACTCTTGCAACAGCAAAACAAGCACCTAGATGATCTCTAACATGCATGACAACAACAGAGGAAACGTGGAGCACATCTCCACGAACGTCTGGACATATTACACGCGCAAAACGGAGCATCAGGCAAAAAGTTAGGGCAGTTCAAACATAGCATTTCAGAACAGTTAACAGGGACTTAGAGAAAAGGGGGAGGTCAACCTTAGTCCAGATCTGGAAAAAAAACGAGGCTCGGGCCGGCTGATCTGCAGCGGCGGCGGCCCAGTGGTGCGGAGGGAGAGCGGCGGCCCGTGACCTGGAGGTGGAGGCGCGGCCTGCGATGCGGGGACTCGGCCCAGGCGGCGGTGGCTCGCGGGAGGCGCGGATCTGGGCCCGCGGCTGCTGCGGCGGCCCACGAACCGCGGAGGCGAGGCGGCCCGCGGTGCGGCGGCTGGGAGGACCCGGCGGTGGCCTGGCCTTGGCGCGGCCCAGGCGGGAACCTGCGGCGCGGCAGCCCGCAGCTGAGGGAGGCGCTGGCCCGGGGAGCGCCTGGCGTCGGGGCGACGATGGGCCGATGCGGAGCGGTACGGGCCTGCGGACGAAGGGCGATGTGGTCCACCGACGGATCGGGCGACGCAGTTTTCCTTCAGGAGCCCGGCGGCGGGCGTTGACTTGGCACTTATCGAGGGATCTGCGACGGGGCTTCAACCCAGCGGATTTTGCGGCGGCGGTCGGCTCCGTCGAGGGAGCTGGTTCCCCTCGGGATCCAGAGGATATTTTCAAGTGGAGAAGAAGGGAAAGATTGGATCTGAGAAAAAAAATAGGGGATGCCAAAATAGACCTAGAGGGGTCTATATATAGCAGTTTTGCTAGGGTTTGGAGACTTGGGGTGTTTAGGAGCCCTCCGATCGCGATCCAACGGATCCGATCGCGGGGATAGATTTTAAAGGCCTAGAAGGAGATAAAAGAATGCAGTAGGGGTGTTTCCGGGACACGAAGTGAAGGCACTTTGGACCCACACGAGCAACGGATGGAAAAGTCAACGGAGTCCAAACGAGACGAGATTTGAGAGGCGGGTTGCACACAACAAAACAACAACACACACAACAACCTCGCGGCACACCGGTAACGTTAAACGCCCGAACAACAAAGTAGGCCTACGGGACGTCACGGACACGTGAGGGAGCTCCGGAACGCGAAACGGACAACGGGAAGAAACACGCGGAACCGGATGCAACCGACAACACAAATGCAATGCGATGCACATGTCTACATGATATGAATGAATGCCACACACTCACACAACAAAACGACGAAAGCCCGAAAGAGAAAGAACCCGGAATGGAAGTAGATGAAGCCGGAGATATATTATATACCCAAAAGGGAAAGTATTACATCCGGGCATTACAAACTCTCCTCTACTACAAAAAGATCTCGTCCCGAGATCTAGGACTGGAAAAAGGAAGGGTACTCGGAACGAAGATGATCTTCTCGTTCCCAGGTAGCTTCTCGGTCGGTGTGATGTGACCACTTGACTTTCAGAAACTTGATGGACTTGTTGCGTGTCTTGCGTTCGGTTTCTTCGAGAATTGCAACTGGATGCTCTCGGTAGGATAGGTCTTGTTGGAGATCAATCTCCTCAAACGGAATCATGCGCTCAGGTGCCTTGAAGCATTTGCAAAGTTGAGACACATGGAAGACATCATGAACATTTGCAAAGTTGGAAGGGAGCTCAAGCTGATAGGCTAGATCGCCTCTTTTGCCAAGAATCTTGAAAGGCCCGACGTATCTAGGAGCAAGTTTTCCTTTGATACCGAATCTTTGGGTTCCTTTCATCGGAGAAACTCGGAGATAGACATGATCACCGATGTCGAAAGCCAAATCACGATGCTTGCCGTCATAGTAGCTCTTCTGACGCGACTGAGCGGCCTTGAGATTCTCACGTATGACTTTGCACATTTCTTCGGCTTCTGAGATCAAGTCATTGCCAAGGAGTTGGCGTTCGCCTGTTTCAGACCAGTTGAGAGGGGTACGGCACTTTCTGCCATAGAGAATTTCAAATGGTGCTTTGCCTGCACTTGCTTGAAAGCTGTTGTTGTAAGAGAACTCGGCAAATGGAAGGCAGTCTTCCCATTTCATGCCAAAGGAGATGACACAGGCTCTGAGCATGTCTTCTAGAATCTGATTCACACGCTCGACTTGCCCACTAGTCTGAGGGTGAAAGGCAGTGCTGAACCTGATCTTAGTGCCCATGGCGGACTGAAAGGAGTCCCAGAACCTTGATGTGAACAAGCTTCCACGGTCTGAGGATATTACTTGAGGAATGCCATGTAGGGACACAATTCTGGAAGTGTACAGCTCTGCAAGTTGAGCTGCATTGATTGATTCTTTGACTGGAAGAAAGTGAGCGACTTTGGTAAGCTTGTCAATCACCACAAAGATAGCATCATTTCCTCGCTTGGATTTAGGAAAACCAGTGACGAAGTCCATTTCAATGTGGTCGAACTTCCACTCGGGGATAGGAAGAGGTTGGAGAAGACCGGCTGGACGTTGATGTTCTGCTTTCACTCTTCTGCATACATCACATTCATTCACGAATTGGGCAATCTCCCTTTTCATGCGTGTCCACCAGTAGAACTGCTTGAGATCTTGATACATCTTGGAACTGCCAGGATGAATGGAAAGGAGAGAATCATGAGCTTCTTCCATTATGAGCTTCCTGAGATCACCTTTGGGAACAACGAGTCTGTCCTCGAAGAACAAGGTATCTCTCTCATCAACACGGAAGCACTTGTATTTTGGAGTGCCCTTTGCAATCCCATGTTTCACCTTCTTCACCATGGTATCACTGAGTTGGGCCTCACGGACTTGATCTTCCAAGGTAGGAGCAATCTGGAGATTTGCAAGAAAACCCTGCGGAACAACTTGGAGGTTGAGTTTCCTGAATGCTTCACAAAGCTCAGGCTGGTACGGCTTGATAAGAAGGTTGTTGCAATATGCCTTTCTGCTCAAAGCATCTGCAATCACATTCGCCTTGCCTGGAGTGTATTCAATGCTGGGGTTGTACTCTTGGATCATTTCAACCCAACGAGTCTGGCGGAGGTTCAGATGCGGCTGTGTGAAGATGTACTTCAAACTCTTGTGATCAGTGAAGATGTCGACCTTTCTGCCCAACAACAGATGTCTCCACGTAATCAGAGCATGTACCACAGCTGCTAGCTCGAGATCGTGTGTGGGATAGTTCCTCTCACTGGGCTTGAGCTGACGAGAAGTGTATGCCACAATTCTCTTATCTTGCATAAGCACACCACCAAGACCTTGAAGAGAAGCATCACAGAATACTTCATAGGGCTTGGTTTCATCCGGAGGAGTCAGAACTGGAGTAGAAACAAGCTTCTCTTTGAGGGTTTTGAATGCCACTTCACATTCGGGAGACCAAAAGTATTTGACATTCTTCTGAAGCAGGTTGGAAAGAGGCTTGGCAATCTTGGAGAAATTTTCAACAAACCTTCTGCAATAGCTGGCAAGACCCAGAAAACTGCGGAGCTGCTTGACGTTCTGAGGAGCTTCCCAGTTGACAATTGCTTCAACTTTCTCGGGATTAACCGCAATACCGTCAGCTGAGATGATGTGGCCCAGGTACAAAACCTTATCGAGCCAAAACTCGCACTTTGAGAACTTGGCATAGAATTTATGCTCTCGGAGTCGATCAAGAACCAGACGTAAGTGCTTTTCGTGATCTTCTTCATTCTTGGAAAACACCAGAATATCATCCAGATACATAAGCACGAACTCGCCCGTATAGGGGTTGAAGATGTAATGCACCATCCTTGAAAAGGTAGGAGGAGCATTGGCGAGACCGAAGGACATGACGGTATACTCGTATGAACCGTAGCTCGTTCTGAAGGCCGTCTTGGGAATGTCTTCCTCGCGAATGCGAATTTGATGATAGCCCATTCGGAGGTCAAGCTTAGAGAACACTTTAGCTCCTTTGAGATGCTCAAAGAGTTCGTTGATGTTGGGGAGCGGATATTTGTTCTTAATCGTCTTCTTGTTCAATGGCCGGTAGTCAACACAAAGACGCTCCGTGCCATCTTTCTTCTTGACAAATAAGACACCACAGCCCCACGGAGATGTACTCGGTCTGATGAGACCCATACTCTCCTGCTTATCAAGCTGCTTCTTCAATTCCTTCAATTCATCAGGAGAGGGCTTGTACGGACGCCGGCAAGCAGGCTCAGTGCCCGGCTCGAGTTCAATGACAAACTCCACCTGACGGTGTGGAGGCATGCCTGGAAGTTCTTCTGGAAAGACGTCTTGATATTCGTTCACCACAGGAATTTGATTTATGGCATTAATTTCGCCCTTATCATTAAGAGAGAAAAGCCGGATAGTATTATCCCTTGAAGCAAAGATAATCACATCTTCATCAGAATGAGTCAACTTGACTTCCTTTTGAGCACAATCAATATGAGCATCGTGCTGAGAAAGCCAATCCATTCCGAGGATGAGGTCGATGTCAGAATTACCAAGAATCACCGGTTTAGCCATAAAACGATAATCACCCATGCGAATAGAAACATCCGGAGCAAATATCTTTGAATGCAATAGTTTGCCTGGAGAAACAACTGACAATTCTCTTGGCAAACTTCTGGTGACAATGTTGTGCTTGGATGCAAAAGGATATGACATGAAAGAGCATGTAGCACCCGAATCAAATAACACTTTAGCCGGAAAAGAGTTAACTGGAAGGTTACCCAGAATGACATCAGACGAATTCTCCGCTTGTGCTGCATTCATCAGATTGACCCTTGCAGACTTTGGATCATGCCTGACAATAGCTGAACTCATAGGTGGAGGAGGTGGAAGACGCTTCGGATTCGGACATCTGTTGGCATAGTGACCTTTCTGAGTGCATTTGTTGCAAGTCACTTCTGAGAGAGGACGGAAAAGAGAGCCACTTGACTTGGAGCCTTGAGACTGAAACTGCTTCTTCGACTGGTTGCTCGGGTTGGGTGGGTGGGAGGAACCACGACCACTAGAGTTCTTGTTGTTGGAGTTGTTGAAGTTGTTGGAGTTGTTGTATGGAGCTCGAATCACTGGAGGAGGAGGAAGCCAGAACTTCTGATGCTTCGAGACCAACTGAGACGATGAGGAAGACTGAACAGCATCTCGAATTCTCTTCTTAGAAGCCTCCATCTTAAGCTGAGCTGCTTCTTGTTTCAAAGCCATGTTATAGAACTTGTCGAATTCATCGGGCTCGAACAAGGTGAGAGCAAGCTGAAGTTCATCTTTGAGACCTCCACGGAACTGATAGATTTTACTCTTGGCATCAGGAATGTCTTGCTTAGCATAGCGAGCGAGGTTTTGGAACTTGACATTATACTGATAGACTGTCATGGAGCCCTGCTTGAGGTTGCGGAATTGCTCACGCATACCCTCGATGACACTTGTAGGAATGTGGTGCGAACGGAAATCCTTGCAGAAATTCTCCCAAGAGATCACTTGACCCGGCCTTGAGTCTTTGTACTGCTGCCACCAGTCAGCTGCTTGATCTTTCAGTTGGAAGGCTGCAAACTTCACATAATCATCTTCTTTCACGTTACTGCACTCAAAATGCTTCTTTATGTCGGTCAACCAATCCTCAGCATCAAGAGGGTCGACACAGTAACTGAAAGCTTTAGGATTGTTAGCCAGGAACTGGTTGAGAGTAGCATGGTGCTGCTGGAAGAAGTTGCCTTGATTCACTGGAACACCCTGATTAGCTTGATTAGCTTGCATCATCTGCATCATCTGCATCATCAACTGAGTGTTCTGAGCTGTAGTCTCCATAATTGCTCTCCAAGCCTCAGGCGGAGGAGGAGGGGAAGGAGGATGTTCTGGGACCTCTTCCACCTCTGGGTTAGCGTTTGGAACCTTTTTCGGAGCCATCCTGTAAGAGATGACCACGAATCAGCAATTGATTGACAAAAGGAATAAGCTGAATCAATGGAATGAATTGCAACAAGTCTTCACAGTAATCATTCGAACAATAAGAACGAATGAAAACATCCGAACAAGAGGAACGAATGAAATTCTCAGTTAAATGATAACATCAGTCTTCACGAGAAGCCACATAGGGATCAAAAGGATAAAATAAGAAAACAACAAGGTACAGACGGGAACAAACACAAGAGAGGAGTTTCGTTCTAACATCTTTGTGCTGAAAGCATATGAACGCGTTACGAAAAGGTTTTGCAATCCCCGGATCAGCATAGCCAAGGACCCTTTAAGATGCAACTCCTGATAGTAACATCGGTCATATAACCCCTTCACTCAGTGTCGAACCCCGAACTCACTAACCTGCATTCGTTGGAAGAATGCCTACGATCTACTGGATAAAACCCACCTATAGATTTCCGAAAGATTCTAGTTATGCAATCACGTGTTGGGGATACACGGGAAGCACCGCGCAATCAACTCTAACCTACATCCAGGTGTATCCATCCTTCAACACATAACCAGTCTTTCTCGGAAACTGTGTACCTCGGACCTTCGAAAAGCATCCACTATAACAAGCTATGGCAATACTCCCGAACTACCTCCCCAGTACTGGGTGATGTCGGGGTTATCTTGCCACTGGCCGTATAGGAGAGATTTTCGATGTCGGCCGTCTTAAGTATTTAGTACTGCCGCGATATGCTTGTGTCAATGATACCCCGAAGCTCAACTCCTCGGTAACAGGAGGCATCGAGAACAATATCCTTGTCACAAGAACATCGAAACAATCCCAGAATACTCGCGGGATTCCTAAAAAAAAATTGTGCAAATTTTGAAGATAGGAGAGACAAGAGTAGACGTCAGGAGTCCTCACCAGAGAGAAAGGGGATGAGAAGCAAATAAATCCTACTCTCCGATATAATATAGGACTCAAAAAGTTTTCAGTGTGTGCCTAGACTCGACCGTCAACGATTCGATCAAACAGTGGGGGCTCCTAGGTCGGAGAAGGCTCTGAATACCAACTTGTAATGCCCAGGATGGAGTTATACCTCCTACGTGTCGAGGCACGACTTAAAGGCATAAATCCATCCTAGAATGATCCCAAGTTCGGTAATCTTTGCACAACTCATGTAAAAGAGGGGATAGTAAACTAAAAATAGTTGGCTTACACTCGCCACGTCACAGAATTACAGTACAAGTCTCAAACATCATACATTAAGAACATCACAACCCTCTAAGGGCAAAAGCCAAATATCAAAGTACCGAACTCAGATAAATAAACCACAGGCGGATCGAATCCTAGTAAGAGACTCCACTACTGATCGTCCGGGTAGCGCACGTAGTACCGACTACGCTCCTCGTCGTACTCCCAATCCAGCTCGGTGCCATCACCTGGATAGCTCACAGCTGGACCTGCATCTGGTGTGTGAAGTAACTGTGAGCCACAGAGGACTCAGCAATCCCGTTCCCGGGTAACAGAACTATTTAAGCCTTTGGGTGAGGATAAGGCTGAAGAAAAGAATAAGTCTGCAGCAGCAACTAGCATCTAGCTTACGTGAGTGAGAGCGAGAAGAGAAAGGCCTCGGCGAGAAGTGATCACGAAGTGATCCTAGCTACAAGCTCCACAATCATAACCCCTCCGTGTTCAACTCCCGAATCCCTATTCGGAAACTGACAATCACGGAACACACGCTGGTAGTGCATTAGTATCATTGTGTCAAGTTATCTACAACCGGAATTAACAAGCTCCCATCTGCCACATAACCGCGGGCACGGCTTTCGAAAGTTCAAACCCTGCAGGGGTGTTCCAACTTGACCCATTACAAGCCCACGATCCGCGGAGTCGCAACTCCAAAGTGGGAAGACCCGAGTATCCTCGGAATCCCGTGCTCAAGATATACCGAGCTAAGGTAAGGCTAATCCAGCAAATCCTCCAGGCGTGCCGACACCCTGATAGTAGCCGCGCGTATCTCGTCTCAAGCCACGACCGGATGGGCGATCCCACAGGTTTTTACCAGACCTTGAGTTTCCTCGAGGTGGCCCCGCGTAACCCCCAGTTTGGACCAACACTCATGTGGAGCACTGGCCCGGGTTGTTGAATTAATAAAAAGGGTTTATAACTCCCTATGCAAGTTTAGTTTGTTATTAGGCAAATAGTACCAATGTTGGGACTTGCTGGAAAAGACTTAGCACTTAGCGGTTTATCGAGGGGGTCCCATACACCCCAACCGTGTTAGGAACGCATAATCAAGGAACATAACACCGGTTTATACGGTTCCTAACGGCATGAGTGGAACAAAACACCAAGCAAAAGGCTTAGCCTTCCACCCTTGCCAATATATAGATGATTTCATTTAAGCATTTATATAGTGTGATATAACCCAACCAAACTTCAACATGAAGCAAGCATCTTCGATCTTCACCTGCAACTAGCAATGCTATAAGAAGGGCTGAGCGAAGCGTACTTAGCCAAGCAACGGTTTGCATAGGTAGGTTGGTTAAACATGGCAATTGGTTACAAGTAGGAGGCTGACAAGAAGATCATGGGCATCGAGGCAAAACTATAGATCGAGACTACTAGCAATAGGCAAAGATAGTAATGTTATCGGGGTTCGGTCATCTTGCCTGAAGAGAAGTCGTTCGGATCGTAAGAAGGGTCCTCGTGCTCAACCTCATTGGAAACCTCGTGCTCAACTTTGTACTCGGTCTCAGCTTCCGGCTCTAAACAAAACAATCACACCAAGCACCAATCAACAAGATGCAATGCGCACTCGAAAAACATGAATGCATGATGGATGCACTAAGGATGCACATGGAGCACGGAAAATATCACTCAAGCAAAACACCTCAAAACAAGATAACAAACTGATATTATTAATCTACACAGAAAAACAATCAAGTTTGATATAAGAATCGCTGAAATCGGAGTTACGGGCTAAAAGTTATGCCCGAAACAAGATTTGAGCGAAAGCTGAAAATTACAGCAACGTAGCATCTTGGGAGCTCAAAATAATTAAACTACAGCACCCAAAAAGCATGGCAAAGGACATGAACACAAACTAGGCATATAGTACAGCAACTATGTCCAAGGTGCACCCCCAACGGAGCCACGGATCAATAGCAATGATCTTGGACATATTGAACTTGACAATAAAATTCTAGCAGCAGAATTTTATTGAAACTTTAGAGCAAAAGATAAACATTCTACAGCCACTCAAATGGACATGTGAAGACATGGATGGAAAGACAAAAATATATACTACAAGGAACAATCAAAATCCACTCCAAAACTATCATGCTTTGTCCTAGAACATCACACGAACATGGCATCGGAACGTTACAGATTTCAGACTTAGTGAAAAACCACTAAGTCCTAAAACAGCAATATCATCATGGCATATAAAAGAGCATGTTTAAGTCACCTCGAAACTAAACATGGCAAAGGGTAAGCACATCATCAAAGTACACATGAAGGTGATCCCGAAACACACAAGCATGCATCATAGAGGTGAACACAACGACTACAACGAGCTCAACAAGATGGCATTTCAAAACAAGTGAAAACACATAACATGAACATGGCACTTTGCAACGACGATAACAAGGCAACAATAAATCTACCATGCAACCTATCACAAGCAACACGTAGTTCGTGGCAAGACGAACACGTGGACATGTCATTTTCATCATTTGGACAAACGAGCTAAAAGATATCACATGGCAAAGGTGGCATGAAAATAACACATAACAGCAGTTTATAACATGATGCACTCTTGCAACAGCAAAACAAGCACCTATATGATCTCTAACATGCATGACAACAACAGAGGAAACGTAGAGCACATCTCCACGAACGTCTGGACATATTACACGCGCAAAACGGAGCATCAGGCAAAAAGTTAGGGCAGTTCAAACATAGCATTTCAGAACAGTTAACAGGGAATTAGAGAAAAGGGGGAGGTCAACCTTAGTCCAGATCTGGAAAAAAAACGAGGCTCGGGCCGGCTGATCTGCAGCGACGGCGGCCCAGTGGTGCGGAGGGAGAGCGGCAGCCCGTGACCTGGAGGTGGAGGCGCGGCCTGCGATGCGGGGCCTCGGCCCAGGCGGCGGTGGCTCGCGGGAGGCGCGGATCTGGGCCCGCGGCTGCTGCGGCGGCCCACGAACCGCGGAGGCGAGGCGGCCCGCGGTGCGGCGGCTGGGAGGACCCGGCGGTGGCCTGGCCTTGGCGCGGCCCAGGCGGGAACCTGCGGCGCGGCGGCCCGCAGCTGAGGGAGGCGCTGGCCCGGGGAGCGCCTGGCGTCGGGGCGACGATGGGCCGATGCGGAGTGGTACGGGCCAGCGGACGAAGGGCGATGTGGTCCACCGACGGATCGGGCGACGCAGTTTTCCTTCGGGAGCCCGGCGGCGGGCGTTGACTTGGCACTTATCGAGGGATCTGCGACGGGGCTTCGACCCAGCGGATTTTGCGGCGGCGATCGGCTCCGTCGAGGGAGCTGGTTCCCCTCGGGATCCAGAGGATATTTTCAAGTGGAGAAGAAGGGAAAGATTGGATCTGAGAAAAAAAATAGGGGATGCCAAAATAGACCTAGAGGGGTCTATATATAGCAGTTTTGCTAGGGTTTGGAGACTTGGGGTGTTTAGGAGCCCTCCGATCGCGATCCAACGGATCCGATCGCGGGGGTAGATTTTAAAGGCCTAGAAGGAGATAAAAGAATGCAGTAGGGGTGTTTCCGGGACACGAAGTGAAGGCACTTTGGACCCACACGAGCAACGGATGGAAAAGTCAACGGAGTCCAAACGAGACGAGATTTGAGAGGCGGATTGCACACAACAAAACAACAACACACACAACAACCTCGCGGCACACCGGTAACGTTAAACGCCCGAACAACAAAGTAGGCCTACGGGACGTCACGGACACGTGAGGGAGCTCCGGAACGCGAAACGGACAACGGGAAGAAACACGCGGAACCGGATGCAACCGACAACACAAATGCAATGCGATGCACATGTCTACATGATATGAATGAATGCCACACACTCACACAACAAAACGACGAAAGCCCAAAAGAGAAAGAACCCGGAATGGAAATAGATGAAGCCGGAGATATATTATATACCCAAAAGGGAAAGTATTACATCCGGGGCATTACACTTAGGTCCCATGCAAGAAATGGGAATGAATTTCAAACACCAGGGCACCGTTGATTGCCGGCAAAATGTTGAGATACTTTGTTTTTAAATTTTAGTAAATCCAAAACTCGTCTGAAATTCATGAAACTTGGCATGCTATCATGGAATGGCACCCAACATGATGTGGTATTTTTTGTGTACATTTTGAGAGAAGGCGCACTAGAATAACAGCCAATAAAGGCATTTTGAAAATATAGCTGCCACTTTAATATCTCAAACGTTTGTATAATTCAAATTGTGTGTGTGTTCTGTTGACCATTCACGTGACGCCACGTGTCTTCGTTTTAATGGCTATAGGAGGTGCCGTGCGGACAGCTGTTGGACCTTGACTGAACGGGAGGCATGCGAGCGGAGTCCGGTGCCCAGGCTGACCGAGAGGCGAGCCCTTTGACTTCCATGGACGCACGCCTTCCTCTCCATTAATGGCGCCCGAGCCGCTGTTTAATACGGCTGCCTTACTGTTCGCCTCACATTCCCCTCCCTCCCGCACACCTCCACTAACGCCATGGCGCAGAATGATCATCTGCCACTAGTCTTCAAGTTTGGTGTAGTCGACTCAGAGCCGGAGGAGATAGAAAATAAGGAGGAATGGGGCCTCATGGACATGGCCCAGAACGAGTTGGCCATAGTGGTTGCTGCCCCCGCTCCCGTCCCAGCTCCCATCCCCGTGCCCGCGCCAGCGACCATCCCCGTAGCATTGATGGACTGGTCGCTGAGCACTATCGCATAGCTAGAAACCGCGGGCGTCAGCGAGGTCTCTGCGAACCCGCACGAGCTCGTGTACATGCCAGCGCCAGCGCCCGTGCCCGTGCCCGTGCGTGCCCCTCCACCCACCGCGGCATCGATCCCCATGCATTTCGCTGCACCCGCTGCGCCTGTGCCCATGCGCACGCCCCCCCCTCAGCGGCATGGGATGTTGCCGTCGACCGCTACCTCTCAGCGGCTCCAGTTGCCGTCCTCCCGCGCCCCGCCCGTCGATCACATGATAACATGATGTTTGATTTGCAAGTGAAGAACATTGTGTGCTGCATTGAAGACTTCAACAACGGCGTCCCGGAGGACGACAACGACAACGACGGCGTGGCACGCCGCCTCCGCCGCCGCCGGAAATAGTTTTTTTGGGGTTTAATACAGTATCTCGAATTCTCGATCATATGAATATAAATTCGTAGTGTGACTGAATGTAAGATATGGTTTGAACAAACTTGCGTTTTTCTCTCTTAATGTACAGACTTATCAAACGATTTTCTTTTGGAAAAATGTCAATGGTTTTTAAATATAAAACACTCATCGCAAACGTTTTAGTTAGAACACCCGTATTTAAACCGACAACTTCCCCAGGAAGCCAAGGGAAAATGTGTCGAGCGGGATTTGTGCAGCTGTTGATCGCAAATGTTTTGGGATAATTAGATTTATGCCCCTAGTTGTGTCGCACTCTGCTGTTTTACCCTTAATTTCCAAAAGTCACCAGTTCTGTCCAAGACACTTCGCTCCTCTTATGCTTTTGACCTTTGACCGTTTGATCGCCAGTTTGAAAACTTCATAACTAATTCATACTAAATCAGAAAAATGCAAATAAGATACCAAAATGTTCGGGAAAACATCACCTATATGTTAGTGTCATCTGCATTCATGACAAAAGTGTTGGAAAATGCACATCCGAATTTTAGCTCTTATGATACCACCATGAATAATAAAATCTATAAAAATCAAAAAAATCAAAAACAAATTTTGTGGCAAAGAATGACAAATGTTTTAAGTGCTTGCCAAGTTTCATCAGGGAATGACATTTGTGGATGACGTGGCAGAAAAACAATCAACACTCCAAAATAGATTATTTTTCGCCACGACTTCCAAGAATGTCGTTCCCTGATGAAACTTGGCAACCACTTAAAACATTTGTCATTCTTTCTCACCAATTTTATTTTTGATTTTTTTAGACTTTACTATTCATGGTGGTATCATAAGAGCTAAAACTCGAATGGGTACTTTCCAACACGTTTTTCATGAATGCAAATGACACTGACATATAGGTGATGTTTTCCCGAACATTTTGGTATCTTATTTGCATTTTTCTGATTTAGTATGAATTAGTTCTTAAGTTTTCAAACTGACGGTCAAACGGTCAAAGGGCAAAAGCATAAGAGGAGCAAAGTGACTTGGACAGAACCGGTGACTTTTGGAAATTAGGGGTAAAACAGCCGAGTGGGGACACAATTAGGGTCATAAATCTAATTATCCCAAATGTTTTAGATAGAACACCCGTATGCAAAGTGAGAGCTATGGAAAATTCGCAGTGCGGGATTTTTGCATCCCTTCAATGCAAACGGTTGTTTTGGATGACCCCTTTGCAACCACGTAGAAACAATTGGGTAAGATTTGCATCTGTCATATTGGGTATGTTGCCATTTGTCAAACTGGAAAGACTGACATTTGTTTATCTAGTAACATTGCCATTTGTCAACCTTGTAACACAGCGATTTGTCAAAATATGCAGCTAAAAATCACTAGCACTATCTAATTTTTGCAACTAAAATCACTAGCATTGTTCATATGGACACCAATACAAAGTGGCATTGTACTTTTTTTCTCATCCAAATAGAAAAATAATATATGTTCCGCCACGCGACCCGTGTGACGTGCGAGCAGGCGTGAGTTGATGGGACGCATATGCAAATGTACCATTCATTACAACAAGTCATCAACACACAACAACAACGAGGATACATGTTGGATTATAGATTGTTTCCAACAAAACATTATAGTAAAGTAAAGTTTTTCTCACACAACTAATAACAAAGCGATGAAATGAACTTCAGCTCAACCAATCCTTGGCATTTAAAATGCTTGCTTTGAACCATAATTGATTCTCTGGGAAGGGCCAGCTATTGTCAATCTCGGGACCAACACAGGACTGGTCATCCAGGCTGAAGCGGCCTATATCAGGACGCATATTGTGATAGCCAGAGTAGGGAACCATAGCAATGTCCAAGGTATAGATACAGTTGCTTCTCATAAATGGTAGTAACGTTATGTCAACAGCAGATGGATCGCCTTTCACCAAGATTGGATAGTTTTGTCCAAGGAAGAGTGAGTTTTCTCCAAGACTGTCAATATTGAACCAGGGAGAAGGAGGTGTTGGTGCTAGTACACTAGTATCCATCCGGAATACCCTACAGCGGATGTTGGAATAGGTCCGGATAGTGCGACCATGGGACACAACACCTGCTTCATTAGTAACATCAGCAGTGTCATGTATACATACAAGAAGAGGTGATCCATCGGAATAAGTTTCCTGGCGCCACTGAGTATATGGGTCCTGCTCATCCTCATGATCATGATCATCACCATCGTCATCTCCCCCTTGGTTATAAACTTTTTTCAAGTATAGGTGGTCGAATGTTCACAGGACCATGGAAACACAAAAAGGTTAATTAGTAAAGGGAAATTAGCTAACCCACAAGCATGTGGATGAAGCAATTATAATTACGGTGGAACACAAACGTACCAAAACCATAAAAATTCCATGCAAAAACAATGACACGAGTGGTGGCAGCAAACACAAGACCCTCGTATTGAATTGCATCACAGTACTCATTCGTGTACAGAAATTAATTTTTGAGCACTATCCATCGATCCGTGGAAGTAGAGACGGCAACAATCTTGTCGAAGATAGCAACAACATCATAGTTCTTGTAATCCCAAGAGCAGTTGGGAACTCGAAAAATTACTATCTTCCGTAGACGACAGTCATCATGATCGTATCTGAATGTACTTAGACTATCTGTGTGCTGAACCTCTTGGTAGTCTAAGATTTTTGGAAGTGGAACCCGGTGACGAGTGTACACATTCATAAGTTCCCACTCGAAATTGTTCCCAATATAAACAACCCAATCTCTATTTGCGCCTGCCCAGGCCTTACCCTTAAGCAATGGCATTTTAACATCACACATATCATTATCAAGCGGCATCAACTTGCACAAGGCAAGGCTTCCGTCGCCCTCGTGACGGCGAGTAGGGTCATGGGGAATAAGACAGGGGAGATCAACCCGCTCCTGAACCCTTGTGTTCTTTGTAATGATCCTATTTGTTAAGTCGAGAATGGTCTTGTACGAACCTGCCATGCTAGCCGAGGTGATGACGTCACACCGATCAATGAATTCTTCCACCACATCATCTTTCAGATCGGGGCAAGAATAACGGGGTCGTTTCCGGCCTGTTCCCTCCATGGAGAAGAAGATCGAACAATGGCAGAAGGAAGGGTCAAGGCAAATCGAGGGAGGAAGAGCGTGCGACAGCAGTTCCAAATCGAGAGGGAAAGGCGAAGAGGCGATGGACGGTTGCCATGGTACAAGAAGAGGCTAGTGGGGAGCGAATGGTTGCCACAGAGGTCACACGCTGACGACAAGGCCGAGTGAACCGCATGCCGTATATCACACACACCTTGATCTGGCTGACCATTTCTTTTGTGTTGCCTAATCACAAATAGTTCATCCGAGTGAACTGTATGTTGTATAACGCACATGCCTTCATCTGGCTGCCCGTTTCTTTTGTGTTGCCTCATCGCAAACAATTAATTGAATTGAACCATATGCCCTGCATCACACACGCAACTAAAATCTGAATCGTGTTTGATGCATCTGTCATCACAAACGTTTTGCACATTTTTGACGGTTTTTTACACCACCATTTGCGATTATTGCATCGCACACAGTTTCGTCAAAGGGTCTCTGATCGTAGTGTCGCGTTAGCAGCATCCTGTAGTAGTGCATGGCAAAGCACGTCACTTACCTCTTGAACCAGAACACAAAGCTTATTGGTCAATTAAAGAGTTGAACTATGATTTTAAGCTTGCCGGTGAAAAGATGCTATTTAATTGAACTCACACTGGTGCACGTCGGTCCTAAACAACGGTGTAAAACCCCTATCCACGACGGCAATTGGAACCGTCGCTAAGTGAGTGTGGGTGATAGGGGGATCCTTCCCACATGACCCAGAAACCGTCGGGGATTGGCCGCCTTGATGCATACATTTGTCCCTATATAACCGTTTCCGATATCTCGAATATCCCAAACGCTTCATCCTTGCTACTCGTCTCTGCTCGCATTGCCATCGCAGTTAGAATTTTGTGGTTCTACCTAAAACCAGGCAGATTCTAGGCACGGGAGCTTTCCAGGCAGATTCGAGGCACGGGAGATTTATGATGCCTAGCACATCACAAACAGTTCATGATTATAAACCATGTATGATAGGTAGACAATCACACACATTTAGTTTTCCGGCATCGTATGTGATAGTGTCTGACATCACACGCGCTTTGCGGCCGTCAACTGTGTGCATGCTTGCACACGTTTCCTCTCTATGAACCGTCTCGGATTATGGTGTATATCACAAACGTTTTTGTTTTACCAACCGTGTGTGCCGTAATGACCTGCACAACATAATTTCACCCTAATTTAATTGATGCTATTTAAAATTGTACCTAATTTAAACTTGAAAGTAGGATATAGCTTTATTCATATCCATCAGGTTCAAGCAACCAATGCATTATTCGATTCACAGGTACATATGTTTAAGAATTATAGAAGCACCAAATAAAGAATGATGTACTAGGGTTCTATACTTGTACTATTATAGATGGTAAAGAAAGAGGCGACAGACATTCCAGTTGCTGAACAAGGTGAAGCGGAATGGCCCTATTGTGCTCTCCTGGATGCAGAAGACATGCAGGACTCTAGTCCAACCCCTTGTGATGGCCGGCCGCCAATCATGTAGTTTGATAGGTAATCTTGAGTAAATTGATTCAGGATCCACTACAAAAGAAAAAATATTCAGATATTGCCATCTAACACAACTCATTACGGGCAGTAAAAAGAAGGTTACAAGGTTCTTACTTACCATCCTGCAGTTCACTGTTGTCTTGCATAAAGTGTAAAAAATAGTTCGATTGACATCTTTTGACCCATTTTGGTGAGAATCTTTATCAGTTTCCTCACTTGATGCTGGTTCATGAATATCTCATTGCCCCATACACAGAAAGGGTCGAAGTGTGGATCTTTGGCAATGATATATGTACCTAAAACCACCAAGTTAATATTGGAAGCTAAACAACAATTGAAAAATGATGTAGTACAACACTCCATCCATCTCATTATATAAGATTTTATTACATGTATATCTAGACATCATTAGAACATTAAGGTAACACTCTTCCTTGTTGCTATGTAACCTGGGATTGCATATTTAGTCATTCAGTACAATGCATGTTGCTAAACAACAATTGAAAAACAAAAAGGCATGTTAACTGCAATATCCTTAATAGCAACCAAATATCGTAATTCATAGTGGTATTGTTGAAATTGTTATTGATGAAATTGAACTGCAGAGCAAATAGTTGCACATATAGAGCATCACATTGTGAAGAACTGAAATAAACAAGTCATAAGGACATCTCTAGGCGGTCCTTAAAAAGTCAAAGGACTAAAACCCTTAGTGGATATATATATATACTCCAGCAATTTTTGGCCTTTTCTAGTTGATCCCCTAAACTTAAGGTTGCAAACTTCAATTTGATCAAGTTCAAAGCAGGTTCAACCGAAAGTAGCATGCATTCAAACATAAACATAGATAGTTTTGCATAACCGAACATAAAACATAAATTTAAACTAAGCTAAACTACTTTCGGTCTAAGTAGAGGTCGAGCCAATCCTTCCTCGTCATGTACGGTGTGCCGCGGGCTGGTTCCGGGCCAGTACCGTCGTCGGGGTCGTTGGGGAAGGCACTCCTCCACCCTTCGACGTCGATCTCCTCGTCCTCGGGGCCCACCTCGACGCCCTCCACGCCGCTGTCGCCGCCGCCTTCGACCTCATCATCAGAGGAGAGCATGATAACCTCGCCGCCCTCCTCGCCGCCTTTGACCTCATCATCGCAAGAGAGCGTGATAACCTCGCTGCCTTCCACACCGGCAAAGATCGCCCGCTCCGCCTCCACGAGCTCTGGGTGCTGGCGGCGGAGCTCTTGCATGTAGGCCACGGCGGCGGCCTCGGCCTCGAGGCGCTCCCACGCCTCGCGGTCCTCCCGCGCCATAGCCGAGCTCACCACCCTTGGCTCCGGCAGAACGAGGTGGATCAGACGTGTACCGAAGGGGAAATTGAGCCTAGCCGCCGCGCCGTGGTAGAGGACCTGCCAGCGGTCGTACTCCATGTTCGCAAGATCGGACGTGTGGAAGCTACCGAGCCACCGGCGGGTGTGGGTCTCTCGATCTGTAATCTCGGCGACCCACGTCCCCCACCGCCACTGCCGGACCCCAAGGTAGGACTTCGTTGGCTGCCGGGTACAAGGGAGGACGGGGAAGTCCTCGAACCGGCGTAGGGGCGAGGAGGCGGGCAGATCGGGCCCGCAGAGGACGACGGGGACACCTCGTCAGCCACCTCGCCGGCGTTGGGCGAAAAGGCCGCGATAAACCTCTTTTTGGCCATTGGCTCCTCGAGCTCCCCGGCACACAGGCACAGGTTCAGGATGGAGGCGTCAGCGATGGCGGCGACCTAGCAATGGTTTCGAGGGTTGTGTGCGTCTGTGTGAGTGGAGGTTTTGGGGTGTGTGTGGAGGGGGGGCAAGGTTGTGTTTGAGGAAATATTGTGACAACTGAAAATTTTACTAGCCGGGAGTAACAAGGCGGGGCTACTGAAAATTTGGATCAAGGGTGAGCAGATATTTTTGAGATTGCGAGGGATGCAGAGGCGGGAGTAGAATGCCGGGGCTACTGAAAATTTGAATTAAGGGACTGAAGCAGAGCGGGAGTAATAGACATCGCACACGGTCCGCACATACTAATCGTGTGCTATCAAACATTAAAACCTTCCAGGCGGTAGATATTTTCGAGATTGCGAGGGATGCAGAGGCGGGAGTTTTGGGGGAGTGAGCTAGTGTGCTTGACACATCGGCTGTGGACTGTAGCCGACGCGCCATCTCGCGTATTATACACCGACGGTGCTCCAAGATATTTTGTACTACATCTCACACGGTTGGTGATAATAAACTGTGTGGGATCTACTTGATTTGAATTACAAAATGGGGTCACATCGGCAATGGACGCTATTTGAATTGCTAGACCATTTATCTGCAGTGAACATGCAACTATATGTGTGTCGTAAAGAATTGGAATTGTTTAGGGTTCGTTTGGACATTTTATACATTAAACTGGTTTTCTATCCATTTCACGTGCACATTTCAAAATTAAACAACATGCACATGCTCTGGTGCATAAAAATTGGTTGAAAAATCAAATATGTGTCCTTCAGTGCATGCTTAGGTCCCATGCAATAAATGGGAATGAATTTTTCGGGTTTTGTTTGGCCATTTTTATACATTAACTGGGTTTTCTAGGAATTTTATGTGCATAATTCAAATTTGAACTACAAGCACATGCTCCAATGCACCAAAGTTGGTTGAAAAATCACATGTGTGTCCTTGGATGAATTTCTAGGTCCCATGCAAGAGATGGGAATGAATTTCAAACACCATGGCATTATTGATTGCCGGCAAAATGTTGAGATGCCTGGGTTTTAAATTCTAGTAAATCCAAAACTCGTCTGAAATTCATGAAACTTGGCATGCTATCATGGAGCGGCATCAACAGAGTTTTTCAATTTCTGGGTCATTTAGCTCTAAGAAAATCAATAAATGCTTGAAAAATACCAAATGAACTCAGAAAGGGTTGATAATTGATGATGTGGATTTGAATGGTGCATTTTGAACACACACAAAGTCTGGACTTCAAATAAGTTCAAAAAATGAAATGCCTTTATAAGAGATGAATTTTCGTCCGAAACCGTGATACTTCGAAAGAGATTGTCCATTTTGTACACGAAGTGCATCCAGTTTTTGCCGTAACCCCTCTGTACGTTTTTGCACATGCTATGTGGGTGAAATGATGATACCATGCCAACTTTCAACCTTTCAGAGTTCATTTGAAGTGTTTTTCAATTTCAGGGGCATTTAGCTGTAAAACAATTCAGTAAATGCATGAAAAATACCAAATGAACTTAGAAAGGGTTTATAATTGATGATGTGGATTTAAATGGTGCATTTTGAACACACAAAAAGTCTAGACTTCAAATAAGTTCAAAAAAATGAAATGCATTTGTAAGAAATGATTTTTCGTCCGAAACCATGATACTACGAAATAGATTGTCCATTTTGTACACGAAGTGCATCCAGTTTTTGTCGTAATCCTCTCTACTTTTTTGCACATGCTATGTGGGTGAAATGATGATACCATGCCAACTTTCAACCTTTTTAGAGTTCATTTGAAGTGTTTTTCAATTTCACAGTCATTTAGCTCTAAAAACAATTTGTAAATGCATGAAAAATACCAAATGAATTCAGAAAGGGTTGATAAATGATGATGTGGATTTGAATGGTGCATTTTGAACACACAAAAATCCTGGACTTCAAATAAGTTCCAAAAAATGAAATGCCTTTGTAACAGATTAGTTTTCGTCCGAAACCCTGATACTTCGAAAGAGATTGTCCATTTTGTACACAAAGTGCATCAAGTTTTTGCTGTAACCCTCTCTACTTTTTTGCACATGCTATGTGGGTGAAATGATGATACCATGCCAACTTTCAACCTTTTCAGAGTTCATTTGAAGTGTTTTTAAATTTCAGGGTCATTTAGCTCTAAAAAAATTCTGTAAATGCATGAAAATTACCAAATGAGTTCAGAAATGGTTGATAATTGATGAAGTGGATTTGAATGGTGCATTTTCAACACACCAAAACTCTGGACTTCAAATAAGTTCAAAAAAATAAAATGCCTTTGTAACATATGAGTTTCCGTCCGAAACCCTGATACTTCGAAAGAGATTGTCCATTTTGCACACGAAGTGCATCCATTTTTTGTCGTAACCCTCTCTACTTTTTTGCACATGCTATGTGCGTGAAATGATGATACCATGCCAACTTTCAACCTTTTCATAGTTCATTCGAAGTGTTTTTCAATTTCAGGGTCATTTCGCTCTAAAAAATTCAGTAAATGCATGAAAAATACCAAATGAATTCAGAAAGGGTTGATAATTGATGATGTGGATTTGAATGGTGCATTTTGAACACACAAAATGTATGGACTTGAAATAAGTTCAAAAAATGAAATGCCTTTGTAACAGATGAGTTTTCGTCCCAAACCCTAATACTTCAAAAGAGATCGTCCATTTTGTACACCAAGGTTATCCAGTTTTTGTCGTAACCCTCTCTACTTTTTTGCACATGCTATATGGGTGAAATGATGATACCATGCCAACTTTCAACCTTTTCAGAGTTCATTTGAAGTGTTTGGACATTTTTATGCATTAACTGAGTTTTTAATGCATTTATGTGCATAATTCAAATTTGAACTACATGCACATGCTCCAGTGCATATAAATTGGTTGAAAAATCAAATTTGTGTCCTTGGTTGCATGCTTAGGCCCCATGCAAGAAATGGGAATGAATTTCAAACACCATGGCACCGTTGATTGCCGGCAAAACATTGAGATGCCTGGTTTTTAAATTCTAGTGAATCCAAAACTCGTCTGAAATTCATGAAACTTGGCATGCTATCATGGAATGGCACCCAACATGTTGTGGCATTTTTCGTGTCCATTTTGAGAGAAGGCACACTCGAATAATGACAGCCAACAGAGGCATTTTGAAAAAAATAGCTGCCACTTTAATATCTCAAACGTTTGTAGAATTCAAACCGTGTGCGTTCTGTTAACCATTCACGTGAAGCCACGTGTATTGGTTTTAATGGTTGTAGGAGGTGTCATGCGGACAGCTCTTGACCTTGACTGAACGGGGGGCGTGCAAGCGCAGTCCTGCGCAGGCTGGCCGAGAGGCGTGAAAGCTATCCTCCAATGTGCAGGCTCACCGGGAAGCATGCGAGTTGTACGCTGTGCAGGCTCACTCGGAAGCGAGCCCTTTGGCTTCCATGGCCGCTCGCCTTCCTTTCCATTAATGGCGCCCGAGCCGCTGTTTAATATGGGCGGACTTATTGTTCGCCTCCCATTCCCCTCCCTCCCGCAGACCTCCACCAACGCCATGGCACAGAACGATCATCTGCCACTAGTCTTCAAGTTTGGTGAAGTCGACTCCAAGCCGGAGAAGATAGAAAATAAGGAGGAATGGGGCCTCATGGACATGGTCCATAATGAGCTGGCTGCGGCGGTTGCTGCCCCCGCTCCCGTCCCAGCTCCCTTCCCCGCGCCCGTGCCAGCGACCATCCCCGTAGCATTGATAGGCTGGTCACCGAGCACTATCGCAGAGCTGGAAGCCGCGGCCGTCAGCGAGGTCTCCGTGGACCCTCGTGAGGTCGTGTACATGCCAGCGCCAGCACCCGTTCCCGTGCCCATGTGCGCCCCTCCACCCATCATGGCACCGGCCCCCGTGCGTTTGGCTGCACCCGCCGCGTCCATGCCCGTGCCCGTGCGCGTGCCCCCCACAGCGGCATGGGACGCTGCCGTCGACCGCTACCTCTCAGCGGCGCCAGTTGTCGTCCTCCCGCGCCCCACCCGTCGATCGCACGACAACATGATGTTTGATTTACAAGTGAAGAACATTTTGTGCTGCCTTGAAGACTTCAACAACGGCGTCCCGGAGGACGACAACGACAACGACGGCGCTGCCCGCCGCATCCGCCGCCGCCGGAAATAGTTTTTTCGGGTTTAATATTGTATCTCGAATGCTCGATTATATGAATATAAATTCGCAGTGTGACTAAATGAAAGATATGGTTTGAACGAACTAGCGTTTTTCACTCTTAATGTACAGACTTATCAAACGATTTTCTTTTGAAAAAACGCCAATGGTTTTCAAATATAAAACACTAATCGCAAACGTTTTAGTTAGAACACCCGGATGCAAACCGACACCTTCCCCAGGAAGCCAAGGGAAAATGTGCCGAGCAGGATTTCTACACCCCTACAACGCAAACGGTTGTTTGCATGACCCGTGTGCAACCACGGACAAAAAATTGGGTAAGATGTGCATATCTGCCATTTTGGGTATGTTACCATTTGTCAAACTGGAAAGATTGACATTTGTTTATCTAGTAACAATGCCATTTGTCAACCTTGTAACACTGTGATTTGTCAAAATATGCAGCTAAAAATCACTAGCACTATCTAATTTTTGCAACTAAAATCACTAGCACTGGTCATATGGACACTAATACAAAGTGGCATTGTACTTTTTTCAGCCAAATAGAAAAATAATATACGTGCCGCCACGCGACCCGTGTGACGTGCGAGCTGGCGTGAGTTGATGGGACGCATATGCAAATGCACCATTCATTACATACAACAAGTCATCAACACACAACAACAACGAGGATACATGTTGGATTATAGATTATTTCCAACAAAACATTATAGTAAAGTAAAGTTTTTCTCACACAACTAATAACAAAGCGATGAAATGAACTTCAACTCAACCAATCGTCGGCATTGAAAACACTTGCTTTGAACCATAAATGATTCTCTGGGAAGGGCCAGCTATTGTCAATCTCGAGACCAACGCAGGACTGATCATCCAGGCTAAAGCGACCTATATCAGGACGCATATTGTGATAGCCAGGGTAGGGAACCATAGCAATGTCCAAGGTATAGATACAATGTGCTTCTCATAAATGGTAGTAACATTGTGTCAACATCAGCTGGATCACCTTTCACCATCATTGGATAGTTTTATCCAAGGAAGAGCGAGTTTTCTCCAAGACTATCAATATTGTACCAGGGAGAAGGAGGTGTTGGCGCTAGTACACTAGTATCCATCTAGAATACCCTGCAACGGATATTGGAATAGGTCCGAATAGTGCGACCATGGGAGACAACACATGCTTCCTTAGTAACATCAGCAGTGCCATGTATACATACAAGAAGAGGTGATCCATCAGAATAAGTTGCCAAGCGCCACTGAGTATATGGGTCCTCCTCATCCTCATGCTCGTGATCATCACCATCGTCATCTCCCCCTTGGTTATAAAAAATTTCAAATATAGGTGGTGGAATGTTCACAGGACCTTGGAAACACAAGAAGGTTAATTAGTACGGTGATACTAACTAGCATGCATGTGGATGAAACAATTCTAATTACGGTGGAAGACAAGCGTACCGAAAGAATAAGGATACCATGCAAAAACAGTGACACGAGTGGTGGGAGCCAACACAAGGCGCTCGTATTGAATTGCAGTACTCATTCGTGTACAGAAATTAATCTTTGAGCAATACCCATCCATCTGTGGAAGCAAAGACGGCAACAAGCTTGTCGAAGATAGCAACAACATCATAGTTCTTGTATTCCCAAGAGCGGTTCAGAACTCAAGAAATTACTATCTTCCGTAGACAAATGTCATGATGATCATATCTGAAAGTACGTAGACTATTTGTGTGCTGAACCTCATGGCAGTCTGAGATTTTTGGAAGTGGAACCCGGTGACGAGTGCACACATTCAGAAGTTCCCACTCGCAGTTGTTCCCAATATAAACAACCCAATCTCCATTTGTGCCTACACAAGCCTTACCCTCAAGCGATGGCATCTTAACATCACACGTATCATTATCAAGCGGCATCAACTTGCACAAGGCAAGGCTTCCGTCGTCCTCGCGACGGCGAGCAGGGTCATGGCGAAGAAGATAGGGGAGATCAAACCGCTCATGAACCCTTGGGTTCTTTGTAATGATCCTATTTGTTGAGTCAAGAATGGTCTTGTACGAACCTGCCATGCTAGTCGAGGTGATGACATCGCACCGACCAATGAATTCCTCCACCACGTCATCTTTCAGATCGGGGCAAGAATAACGGGGTCATTTCCGGCCTGTTCCCTCCATGGAGAAGACAATCGAACAATGGCAGAAGGAAGGGTTAAGGCAAATGGAGGGAGGAAGAGCGTGCGACAGCAGTTCCAAATCGAGAGGGAAAGGCGAAGAGGCGGTGGACGGTTGCCACGGTACAAGAAGAGGCTAGTGGGAAGCGAACGGTTGCCACAGAGGTCACACACGAACGACAAGGCCGAGTGAACCGCATGTCGTATATCACACACACGTTGATCTGGCTGATCGTTTCTTTTGTGTTTCCTAATCACAAACAGTTCATCCGAGTGAACCGTATGTTGTATATCGCACACACCTTCATCTGGCTACCCGTTTCTTTTGTGTTGCCTAATCACAAACAGTTCATCCGAGTAAACCGTATGCTGTGTATCGCACACGCCTTCATCTGGCTGCCCGTTTCTTTTGTTCCTCCTCATCGCAAACAGTTAATTGAACTAAACCGTATGCCCTTCGTCACACACGCAACTAAAATCTGAACCGTGTTTGATGCATCCGTCTTCGCAGATGTTTTACACATTTTTACGGTTTTCATGCACCACCTTTTGCGATGATTGCACCGCACACAGTTTCTCGAAGGGTCTCTGATCATAGTGTCGAGTTAGCAGCATCCTACAGTAGTGTCACTTGATGAATGGAGAACCCAGGCCTATGAAAATGCGAATTTATTTGAAGAAAAAGTTAAAAGGTGGCATGACAAATAAATACAAAAAGGGGGAATTTAATGTAGGTGACCAAGTCTTGCTATACAATTCTCGTTTAAGATTTTTTTGCAGGAAAATTTCTCTCTAAATGGCAAGGACCTTACATTATCGAAGAAGTTTATCGTTCTGGTGCCATCAAGATCAACAACGCCGCAGGCAATAATCCGAGAGTGGTAAATGGGCAAATAATCAAACATTATATCTCAAGTACTCCCATAAATATCGAAATCATTGTTATTGATACCATAACACCGGAGGGTTACATAAGGGAAACCTTCCAGCACGTTCCAGAACCATGAAAAGGAGTAGGTATATGGTACGGTAAGTAAACCGAGTCCAAACACTTTCCAAAGTCAAATTCTATCCGTTTTGGAATATTTAAAAAATTAGGAAAATAAAAATTAGTATGGAAAGTGCACGAGGAGGCGACAAGCCGTGGGCGAGCACCCTACCCCCCTGGGCGCGCCTCCCAGGCTTGTGGTCGCCTCGTGTGCCACCCAAACTACGTTTTCTCCCATAATACCTATTTTGGTTGGTAAAAATTCATTATATAATCTCCCAAAGGTTTTGACCACCGTATCACGACAATATCCTTTGCTCTTGTTTTGATCTGTTTTTCTGACAGATCTAGATCGCCATGATGTCCCCAAGCGCCTCCAAGGACAAGTTCTATGAGAAGGTCATCAACCCCTACCTCTCGGAGGTGATGAAACACCCTCAAACCATGGAGCTACATGAGGGGGTGCTTCACATCCGGGATGTTCAAGGGCCCATGAGGACCGGAAGCGTGGAGGCCAGGCTTGAAGCGTTGGAGCAGGAGGTTTTCAAGTGCAAAGGGATGGTGGAACGCGGACTCAACACCAACCATATGATGATTGCAGAATTTACCGTGACCACAAGCTAGACACCAAAGATGTTGGGAAGGCCATCCTCAAGCTTCATGAGAAGAACGAGCATCTCCAAGCACAGATATATGACCTACAAAACCAAAACTATGAGCATGAGTATAGATTTAAGAGGATGAGTTTGGTTGTGGATTTGAGAATTCTGGAGACCCGTTCATCTTTCTACGGTGGAGAGCCTATGCCCTGGAAGACGGAGGACAAGCCTCGGACATCATCATCAACATCATCATCACTTCCAAAGAAGGAGACTTGAGTACACGGGTATGGGCAATCCCCTTGGCTTATGCCAAGCTTGGGGGAGGTGCCCCAGTATCGTATCACCATCACACCTTTACCTTTATCATTTATTTTAGTTTGATCCTTTTGGTTATATCTTGATCAACCAGAATAAAAGTTTTAGTATGATTTAGTCTTTGAGTTTTGCTTTTGATCTATCTATGTAATCAAGTCCGAGAGTTATATAATAAAGAGTTATTTTGATTTGAGGGCTTTGCTTTCATGCTTTGATCTTAGAAAAGAAAGGGACTAAAATAAAAAGAGATTATATAATAGTCTTATGGAGAGTGATGACTTCACATAAAAAGAGTATGCTACATGAAACTTGCTGAGAGTTGACAAACATAGTTTGGGTCATTGTTGCAATTAATAGGAAGTAATCAAAAAAGAGAGGTCTCACATATAAATATACTATCTTGGACATCTTTTGTGATTGTGAGCACTCATTAAAATATTATATGCTAAGAAGTTGATGTTGGACAAGGAAGACAATGTAATGTGTTATGCTCCTTTATATCCAAAGAGAAATTATATTATCATAGATCCTCCAACATGTTGTTCTTGCCTTTCCTCTCATGCTAGCCAAAAACTTCTTGCACCAAGTAGAGATACTACATGTGCATCCAAAACCCTTCAACCTAGTTTTTCCATGAGATTCCACCATACTACATATGGATTGAATAGGATCCTTCAAGTAAGTTGTCATCAGTGCAAGCAATAAAAAATTCTCCTTAAATATGTACTACTCATTAGTGTGCGGAAAATAATCTTTGTACGATCTTGTGATGGGGAAGAAATAAAAGTGACAGACTGTATAATAAAGGTCTCTATCACAAGTGGCAATACAAAGTGACATTACTTTGCATTAAGACTTAGTACATCCAACTAAAAAGCGCATGGCAACCTCTGCTTCCCTCTCCGAAGGGCCTATCTTTTATTTTAATGTCTGCCTCAATTCAGAGTCAAGGTGATCTTCACTTTTACTTTTTACTTTAATCCTTTGGCAAGCATAATATGTTGGAGATAGATCTACACATATATATCCACGCAAATGTAGAGGACCATGAACCATCATTGTTGACATCACCCTTGAGGTAAATCGTTGGGAGGGGAATTTATAAGCCCTTGTCTTTCTTTGTGTTGGATTGAAGAGTATCGCGTGAGTGTTAGCAATTGTTAAAGACTAAGAGATAGTTGAGTATGTGAAACTTGCTATACAAAGCTCTTACATTGACTCTTTCTGATGTTATGATAAATTGCAATTGCTTCAATGGTTAAGATCTTAGTTTGTTAGTTTTCAATAAGGTTTGTGATTCATACTTTACATTGTGAACAAGTTATCACTTTGATATAAAATTATATGGCAATATATTGTTGCTCTAAAGACGATCATGATGCCCTCATGTTCGTATTTTATTTTATCACCACCGCTATCTCTAAACATGTGGTCATGATTATCGATTAGGCTTTCGCTTGAGGACAAGTGAGGTCTAAGCTTGGGGCAGTTGATACGTCCATTTTGCACCATGCTTTTATATTGATATTTATTGCATTATGGACTGTTATTTCACATTATGGTACAATACTTATGCCTTTTATCTCTTATTTTGCAAGATTTACATGAAGAGGGAGAATGCCGGCAGCTGGAATTCTGGATCGAAAAGGAGCAAATCTGAGTGGCCCATTCTGCACAACTCCAAAAGTCCTGAAAATTAATGGAGAATTATTTTGGAATATATATAAAATAGTGGGCGAAAAAAATACAGAGGGGGCCCACCAGGTGGCCACAAGCCTAGGGGCGCACCCCCAAGGCTTGTGGGCCCCTAGCAGGCCTCCGGTGCCCCCTTATGCTATATGATATCTTTTGACCTGGAAAGAATCGAGAGAGAACTTTCGAGATGAATTGTCGCCATCTCGAGGCAGAACTTGAGCAGAACCAATCTAGGGCTCCAGCGGAGCTGATCTGCCAGGGAAACTTCACTCTGTGAGGGGGAAATCGAAGCCATCGTCATCACCAACGATCTTCTCATCGAGGGAGGGTGAATCTTCACCAACATATTCACCAGTCAAACCCTAGTTCATCTCTTGTATTCAATCTTTGCCTCAAAACCTCAGATTGGTACCTGTGGGTTGCTAGTAGTGTTGATTACTCCTTGTAGTTGATGCTAGTTGGTTTATTTAGTGGAAGATCCTATGTTCAGATCCTTGATGCTATTAAATACTCCTTTGATTATGAACATGAATATGCTTTGTGAGTAGTTACGTTCGTTCCTGAGGACATGGGAGAAGTCTTGTTATAAGTAATCATGTGAATTTGGTATTCGTTCGATATTTTGATGAGATGTATGTTGTCTTTCCTCTAGTGGTGTTATGTGAATGTCAACTATATGACACTTCACCATTATTTGGGCCTAGGGGAAGGCATTGGGAAGTAATAAGTAGATTATGGGTTGCGAGAGTGACAGAAGCTTAAACTCTAGTTTATGTGTTGCTTCATAAGGGGTTGTTTTGGATCCATATGTTTCATGCTATGGTTAGATTTACCTTAATTCTTCTTTCGTAGTTGCGGATGCTTGCGAGAGGGGTTAATCATAAGTGGGAGGCTTGTCCAAGTAAGGACAGCACCCAAGCACCGGTCCACCCACTTATCAAAATATGAAAGTAGCGAACGTGAATCATACGACCATGATGAAAACTAACTTGACAACAATTCCCATGTGTCCTTGGGATCACTTTGCTTTATATAAGAGTTCGTCCAGGCTTGTCCTTTGCTATAAAAAGGATTGGGCCACCTTGCTGCACCTTAGTTACATTTGTTAATTGTTACCTGTTACGAATTATCTTATCACAAAACTATCTGTTACCGATAATTTCAGTGCTTGCACACAATACCTTGCTGAAAACCGCTTGTCATTTCCTTTTGCTCCTCGTTGGGTTCGACACTCTTACTTATCGAAAGGACTACGATAGATCCCCTATACTTGTGGGCCATCACCCTCTATTTATATGTTGAGCCCTGGGGTCGTATCTTGGAGAAAAGGCCTCCTCAAAGTCGGTTTAGCCCACAAGGAAGAGTCCTTCTTGGACTTCCATGACCAGACGTCACAATCCTCGACGTCTGGCCCAGATGACATGGGCCTCGGCATCTGGTACCGACCTCCGCAAAACTTCCTTTTGTACGACCTAAAGCCTCGGGGCCTTACCCCTTGGCCCAAATATATCATCCAATATATAAATTTTTATTTCCGGACCATTCCAGAGCTCCTCGTCATGTCCGTGATCTCATCCGGGACTCCGAGCAATATTCGGTCACCAACATACATAACTCATATAATTCTATATCGTCAACGAACGTTAAGCGTGCTGACCCTACGGGTTCGAGAATGATGTAGACATGACCGAGATGCTTCTCCGGTCAACAACCAATAGCGGGACCTGGATGCCCATATTGGTTCCTACATATTCTACGAAGATCTTTATCGGTCGAACCTTTATGACAACAAATGTAGTTCCCTTTGTCTGTTGGTACGTTACTTGCCCAAGATTCGATCGTCGGTATCTCCATACCTAGTTCAATCTCGTTACCGACAAGTCTTTTTACTCGTTCTGTAATATATCATCCCGTAACTAACTCCTTAGTCACTTTGCTTGCAAGCTTCTTGTGATGTTGTATTACCGAGAGGGCCCGGAGATACCTCTCCGTTACACAGAGTGAAAAATCCCAGTCTCGATCCATGCCAACCCAATAGACACCTTTGGAGATACCTGTAGAGCATCTTTATGATCACCCAATTACATTGTGACGTTTGATAGCACACAAGGCATTCCTCCGGTATCCGAGAGTTGCATGATCTCATGGTCGAAGAAACATGTATTTGACATTAAGAAAGCAGTAGCAATAAAATGAATGATCATGTGCTATGCTAAGGGATGGGTCTTGTCCATCACATCATTCTCCTAATTATGTGATCCTATTGTCAAATGACAACTCATTTCTATGGTCAGGAAACCTTAACCATCTTTGATCAACGAGCTAGTCAAGTAGAGGCTCACTAGGGACACGGTATTTGTTTATGTATCTAGACATGTATTTAAGTTTCCGGTCAATACAATTCTAGCATGAATAATAAACCTTTATCATGATTAAGGAAATATAATAATGACCATTTTATTATTGCCTCTAGGGCATATTTCCATCATGTTATGCCTTTCCGTGGAGGATTTCTGTAATAAAGTCGTGAACCAAATTCATTCTAATGTGAACGAATCTGAAGTTTGGCATTCACGTCTTTGTCACATAAATTTCGGTTGTATGACGCGGCTAGCTAAGATGGATTTAATCCCGAGGTTCACTTTAGCCAAAGGTTCTAAATGCCATGTGTGTGTGCACGCTAAGAAACCTCATAAGCCCCACAAGGTTGCGAAGGAGAGACACCTGGCACCATTAGAGCTCATACATTCAGATCTCTGTGAGATGAATGGTGTGTTGACTAAAGGTGGAAAGAAATATTTCATGACGTTGATTGATGATTCCACTAGATTCCGCTATGTGTATTTGTCAAATACTAAGGACGAGGCTCTACACTACTTTAAAATCTATAAAGCAGAAGTTGAAAACCAACTTGAGAAGGAGATTAAACGAGTCCGGTATGATCGTGGTGGAGAGTACTATTTTAATGAGTTCGATTTATTCTGTGTGGAACATGGTATTATTCATGAGAGGACGCATCCCTATTCACCCCAGTCAAATGGGGTTATTGAACGGAAAAATTGTACTCTAATAGATTTGGTTAACGTCATTTTAGATACATCGGGTTTATCCAAGGCGTGGTGGGGGGAGGCTGTACTGACATCATGTCATGTCCTGGATAAAGTTCCCGCAAAGGATAATGAGACTACTCCCTATGAGCAATGGGAAAAGTAAAGAACTACACTCTCTTCCTTGCGCACTTGGGGCTATTTGACGAAAGTCAATGTGCCGATCCCAAAAAAGCATAAGCTTGGTCCAAAGACTATGGACTGTGTTAGTTTGGGCTACGCTCAGAATAGCGTTGGCTATAGATTTCTAGTAGTGAAATCTGAGGTATCTGACCAGAAGGTCGATGCAATTATAGAATCTAAGGATGCTACATTCCTTGAGGATATTTTCCCCATGAGAGATATGCAAAGGATTTCTGGAATCTGATGAGACTCCTGAACCTGCAATTCCGTTGGAATATTATGAACACAAAACAGAAGTGATGAAAATTCCACGGAGGATGACGAGGAAGCTCCTGTTAGGAGCAAGAGACAGAGGACTGTAAAGTCCTTTGGTGATGATTTCCTCGTGTACCTTATGGACGATGACACTCCATGTTCCATTTCAGAAGCTTATGCATCTTCGGATGCCGACTACAGGAAGGATGCAGTCCATGGCGAGATGGATTCCATCTTGGCTAACGGGACACGAAAGATCACTGATCGTCCTTATGGTTGCCAACCATTGGGATGTAAGTGGGTGTTCAAGAGGAAGCTTAGGCCCGATGGTACTGTTGAAAAGTACAAGGCTAGGCTTGTGGCCAAGGGTTATACCCAGAAAGAAGAAGGGGATTTCTTCGATACTTACTCACATGTGGCTAGACTGACAACCATTCAAGTGTTACTCGCTATGGCTGCCTCGCATGGTCCTCTCGTTCATCAGATGGACGTTAAGACGGCTTTCCTTAACGGGGAGCTAGACGAGGAAATTTACATGCAACCGCCAAATGGCTTTGTAGTAAATGGTCAAGAAAGAAAGGTGTACAAGCTAGTGAAATCTTTGTATGGCCTGAAACAAGCGCCTAAGCAATGTCATGAGAAGTTTAATACAACTTTGACATCTGCTGGCTTTGTTGTTAACGAAGCTGACAAATGTGTATACTATCGCTATGGTGGGGGCGAAGGAGTTATACTGTGTCTGTATGTCGATGACATACTGATATTTGGGACCCACCTCAAAGTCATTGAGGAGGTCAAGGCTTCTCTATCTCATAACTTTGCGATTGAAGACTTGTGCGTGGCTGACGTTATCTTGAACATCAAGCTACTGAGAGATACTGAGGGTGGAATTACACTTTTGCAATCCCACTATGTTGAGAAGATTTTGAGCCGTTTTGGATATTCAGACTGCAAACCTTCTGCAGCGCCATATGATCCCAGTGTGCAGATTCAAAAGTTCAAAGGCACGGCAGTAGATCAGTTGAGATATTCTCAAGTGGTTGGTTCACTCATGTACCTAGCTTGTGCTACTCGTCCTGGCAGGTGTGCATTGGCATGCTGTTGAGCGAGTGATGGGCTATTTGCAATGTACTGTGAACTATGGAATTCATTATTCTAGGTACCCGACGGTACTTGAGGGGTATAGTGATTCAAATTGGATATCTGATGCTGATAAGATGAAAGCCACAAGTGGATATGTCTTCACACTTGGTGATGGTGTTGTTTCCTAGAAGTCTTGCAAGCAGACGATCTTAATGAGATCGACTATGGAAGCAGAACTCACAACATTAGAAACATCGTGCGTCGAAGCAGAATGGCTTCGAGAGCTTTTGATGGATTTGCCAGTGGTTGATAAATCTGTACCGGCTGTCCTTATGAACTGTGACAATCAAACTGTGATTGCCAAGGCTAAGAGTTCAAATGACAACTTGAAATCCACAAAGCACATACGAAGAAGATTGAAATCCGTCCGCCATTCTAGAAACTCCGGAGTGATAGCGTCGGATTACATCCAAAAGGCTAAGAATCTGGCGGATCCCTTCACGAAAGGGCTATCACGGATTGTGATAGAAAATGCATCGACGTAGATGGGCATGAGACACACGTAAGTTGCCATGGGGGTAACCCAACATATGTGATCGGAGATCCCGTGAATTAGGACCTGGGAAAAAAATCCAGCGGTCAACTGAGGAGAGTATCCTTAATTAACCCACTCCGTTGGAGATGCAATAATACTCTCAACTCTATAAGGCAGGCTGACTTTTGTCTTAATGTGTTCCAAAGCTCGTGTAAGCAAGATGCTAACCTACAGAGCATTCTTTGGAGGAAAACACCTATGTGAGCCCGACTGCTGGTCATCGTCTATGAGATTGGGTAATCTCTAGGAATCTCATGAGAAGGTAAGGAGTATGACTTATAAGCTCCACCCGTGGGGTTTAGCCTTCGACAGCCATGTATCAGCTGACAATAGGCAAAACTTCTGCACGCCAAACTGACAATTCAAGGCCTAGTCCATTGTTCAGTTGTGAAGAAATCTAATCCTGTTGCTCTAGGTGGAAGTTCAACTTAACAGTCTCCACTGAAATTTCTGACATATCAACCATTGTTTGGAACAGTTGACAAACTTATGTGCCTCGAGATCTGGTGGGTGATTGTTGAATCATAGGTGGGCTTTAGGCCCATATGAACAATGATTCCTGGTTAATCTCGAGGCCCATGTGGGATATGGCAGGTGGTGGGAAATTTAGTACCACCTTGCTAGTTGAGGAGAGTTGAGACTCCTTTATAAGGGCTGCTCTACCACTTGCCATTGGGAGCTTGGGAAGAGGAGTGGTACACGGCGCTCCTCCTCCGCTGCTCTAAGACGTGACGAGGCGGGCGGCGGGTTGCGGGGATGAGCCGAGCCAAAGCTTATTTTTGCCGGTTAGGAACGAATTAATTAATCCAGGATTAATTTATTAATCGTTAACAGATGCGACACTGTCCGAGACGTTGGACTGTTCTTGTTGCGTTCCCAGGATACGTCGGCTCCCTTCGCAAGTGTGCGTCTCCTTTCCGGGAATGACGACTCCCTTCTAGGGAGTGCGTCAACTCGGTCGTGGGCCTCCACCCAGGCCTACGACTTCTCACCCGACGATCTATATAAGAAGCCTCTGGCCACTGGAGTAACCTAGTTCAGTTCACTCACTCCCTCTCGCGTAACCTATCCGTCATCTACTGTTCCTTGCTCTGTGCTACTTCCGGCGATCCCATCCCGGCCACCGCGTGCACCGTTGGTCGGGAAAGCAGGTGCCTCTAAAACCCTGACGTTCGAGATCCTGCCCAGAAGAATGACATTAAGGTTTTTCGGAAGCGTCTCGATGCGATTGCTCCCGATCCTGTCTTCGTCCTCATCTGCTTCCACTGCATCAACACCATGGTCGAAGACGCCACCACAAAGAAGGCCACAAACGACGCCGAGGTTGTTGCCGCCGCTGCATTTACCTGGCCGCCCGGAGGGTATGATATGGTCATCCCTAGTTTACTCCTACAAGTGCTAGCCGTCTATGTTCTGGTCATAGATGGTTCGATTATATGTACTGTACGTGCCAGTATGCTTAGGTATTGATGTGAGATGCATACCGTATTTTCCATATTTTCCATGCTTACCGTTTACTCATGAATTACATTAGTGATTACATTAGTCAAAAAAGTGCTAATATTTCCAACAAGTATATGGTTAATTTTACTGGATTGTTTAGATCAGCTCTAGTACCCGCAACAAAGTAAGAAAGAACATGCCAATGTTAATAATGCTGTAAAGAGTGCATGTGCAGATCAATCAGACAGTGGTAACATGACATTTTTTCCTTGCAGAAAACACACATGTTTTATACTAAGAGCATCTCCAATAGCTTGTGTATATTTGGTTGTCTATATATCCATATAGACAATGGTCTAAAAAGATTCCTTCATATAGACATTCAGTTTTGCAACAGAACGTCTATATACAGAACATCTATATTCTCTTTCTAATATTTTAGTATTATTTTGTAACTACCAATTCAACTACCATTTTAACAGTGATTAAACAATTTACTTATTACAATGTTAACGGCTACTTTTCAAACGACTATATTTTCAACAGACACTTTTCCAACAGCTCTGTTTCCAACGGCTCTATTCTAACGGCTCTATTTCCAACGGCTCTATTTCCAACGGCTCTATTCCAGGCCTATATATACCACCCCTTCTCACCTCTCTCAAATCATTCCATTTTGTGCTTGTCTCATCTTTCTTCCGAGTCCCTGTCTCCTCTCCTACAACACAATGAGTGAAACAGGGTTTGTTTTGGATATGCTCATGAATTCGTCGTCGTCGTCTTCATCGGACGACGACGAACTAATTCTTGCAGCATTTGCGGAGCGCGATGAGGAAGAGGAGGCAAATGCTCGATGTCATGGTGGTTCCACGCTGGGACGGCAGTATTTGTACCGCGGAAGAGATGCGGGGTTTGTTCGGCTTTGGGACGACTACTTCAAAGAAAATCCTACCTTTCCTGAAAGTTATTTTCGTCGAAGGTTAGTATTACTACAATATTCTGTATCTGCCTATTTTTCATCTCCCTATCTCATATGTGTTTATTCGCGCAGGTATAGAATGTCTCGTAATTTATTTAACCGCATAGCTGAAGCAGTACTTGAGCATGATAGTTATTTTAAGCAAAAAAGAAATTCTGCTGGAGCTCTTGGATTGCATCCTCTGCAAAAGATGACAGCTGCAATGCGACTGCTAACGTATGGATATGCCGCTGATGCCGCGGATGAGTATTGTCGGTCTGGAGAATCTACTAATCTAGCATCTTGCAAAAAGTTTGTGATAGCTATTTGTGAAGTCTTTGGGGACCAGTATCTGAGATCTCCAAATGAAGAAGATACTGCTAGATTACTTGACATAGGGGAGCAAAGAGGTTTTCCTGGTATGTTAGGGTGTATAGATTGCATGCATTGGACTTGGAAAAATTGTCCTAAAAAATGGCATGGCATGTTTAAAGGTCATGTGAATAAGCCCACAATGATTCTAGAGGCAGTTGCATCGAAGGATCTTTGGATTTGGCATGCATTCTTTGGTTTACCAGGGTCTCTCAATGACATAAATGTTCTTCAACGTTCACCTCTGTTTGCAAAGCTATCCGAAGGTGAAGCACCAAAAGTGAATTATACCATCAATGGTCATCCGTACACAATGGGGTATTACCTTGCAGATGGTATATATCCACCATGGGCAACATTTGTGAAGACCATACCATCTCCAGAAGGAAGAAAAAAGAAACATTTCGCCAAAAGACAAGAGGGAGCCAGAAAGGACGTGGAGAGAGCCTTTGGAGTTCTGCAATCCCGCTTTGCTATTGTTCGGGGACCTGCCAAAGGTTGGAAACGCAAAGAAATTGGTGATCTAATGAAAGCTTGCATCATAATGCACAATATGATAGTTGACGACGAGCGAGACAGCGGTCCACGAGACTACAACTACGACTCTATGGGAGTAAAGGTGGTCCCATCTCGTTCTCATGCGGAACAACTGAGTGTGTTTATTCAAATGAATCAACGGATCACAAACAGAGCATTTCACTCTCTGCTTCAAGATGATCTAGTTGAGCACATCTGGCAGAAGTTTGGAGATGAATGATTATGTACGCAGTTGTAATAATGTAGTTGAATCTTATCATGTACTATTTCAGTTATGGCATAATGCAATGTTTCCAATATAATGCAATGCTTTCACAACTAGTTCACAAGACAAACCTGATGTGTTCTATCGGCGAGCGACAATCTCATTCTGCTTGTCGATGTAGAATTGTTGTTGTGCCCCACTCATAGTACTAGTGTCCATGGACATGATCTTCTCTTCTAACTCAAACTGTTTCTGTGCCATCTCCCTCTCCTGTATTGTCATTTGCCTCTCCCGCTCTTGGTTTACCATCTGTCTCTCCCTCTCCTGATTTTCCATCTGCCTCTCCTGCAATGCAATTTGCTTCTCCTGCAATTCAAATGCTCGCTCATAACGAGCATTCTTCGCGGCCTCTTTCACCTCGGCCTTCTCTAGCTTTTGTGCCCACACAGTTTCTAATGATAACTTGGGAGCAAGAGCATCGGAAGCAGAAGCTTTAACTTTCCGTAAACGTTCTTTATCTCGCTTATAACCATCAGGCCTTATCTCTGTGTCAAGAGCATCAGTGCATCCGAAGTCTTCATCATTAGAAGTTGTACCTGGACTTGCATCCGAGGTCTTCTTCTGCTTTTTCAGAGGCCCCTTTGAAACCACACGATTCTCCCACTTCGGATGCTTTTGCAACTCTAACCAGCAATGCATTAATGCAAATGGCCTGTTTTTAGGATCTTTGGACTTGTATAAAACAAGTGCCTCAGCTTGCTACACAAATAAAAAGGCTATTAAACTCCAACAAAACATATGAAAGTTTAGAACCAAACTAAAAAGATGGATGCGTACCTGCTGAGCGATAGTCACCCCACTTTGATTTCTATTAAGAATTTGTTGATAGCATCCACAAAACTTGCTGACTTGTTCATTTATGGTGCTCCAACGACAAGTGATTGCATTTTGAACACGCACCGGCCATGACACTTTCTTGCGCGTGCTGTAGTAATCATAAATCCTACCCCAATAAGAATTTGATGATTGATCCGTCCCTATCACAGCATCCAAACTGGTGTGCAACCATGCTGCCACCAACAATTCATCCTCTTGACTAGACCAATTCTTTCCTTTAGTGGATTTTGCTTTGGCAGATGCAGACGCTTCTTGAGTTGGTGGCATCTCTTGCTCCCCAACTGGACTACCTGGCACTTGTGGTGATACACCGAAGTTCAACATGTCGAGAAAATGCTCGTCTCCTTCCATCTGCAAAAAAATGGCAGCAATTTCATATGACAATACATCAGCAGTAGCAACATACAGGGGCAGCAAAATTCAATCATGATATTCAGTAACAGCATACAATTTCAAATGGCAATACATCACCAGATTAGCAGCAAAATTCAGCATGCACACATATTTAGCAGCAAAATTTAGTAGCAGCAGCAAAATTCATCAAGCACACATATTTAGCAGCAGCAGTAGCAGCATACAGGGGCAGCAAAATTCATCAAGCACACATATTTAGCAGCAGCAGTAGCAGCATACAGGGGCAGCAAAATTCAATCTTCAGTACAGGCCAACAAAATTCAATCTTCAGCATATAGGGGCAGCAGCAGTATTCAAATCTTCAGTGTTTTCTTCAGTACAGAGAAACCAACCGAGCGCTGCCCCCTCCCTCGACTCAGCGCCCCGAGCGCAGCCCCCTCCCTCGACCCAGCGCCCCGAGCGCAGCCCCCTCCCAGCGGCGACGGCGAGCCCGCCCTCGACCCAGACGCGGCGGCAACGACGACCACGCCCTCGACCCAAACCCCGACCGCAGCGCCCCCTCCCTCCACCCCAATCCCAAGCAG
>LR738710.1:539427382-539495207 GCA_902687465.1 Secale cereale | reverse complement strand
CCCCACCCCAACCCCCCGAGTGGCGCCCCCTCCCTCGACCAAGACATGGCGGCGACGGCGACCCATATGCGGCGGCGGCGACGACCAGATCCACGAAGGTTGGATCCTATCCTCTCATCCCTCTCTTGCCTGGAGAAGAAATTGAGCATACCTCGCCTCGGGGTGCTGTGGTGTGGCGCGACGACGACCTCGCGGCGGCGTCCTCTTCGTCTACAGAGCAAGCGACTTGGCGGAAGAGAGGGCGACGGAGTTGGCGGGAGGGAGAAAAAGCAGCAGCGGTTGAGCTATGGACAATGCGTTCACATCGTCCAGCCCTGGACATTGTGGAGGTGAATTTGGAAGATGTGCATATTTAGACATCCTTTTACACAAGCTGTTGGACCTTCATTTTGGGCTCACATTGTGGAAAAGTAGTATAGACAACCATATACACTAGCTATTGGAGATGCTCTAAGGGGCCTCGGATTTTAGGGCCCCCGAAATCCCAGGACCGACCCTGAGTGCTCTTGCCTCTATAAAGAATCAATACAACCACAATCCCGCCTGATCTTTCGACGGTTCAAGCTTTGCGCACACCTTTTTTTGTACTACAATACAAAAAAGGACAAAATCTATGCTGTTATACCTAGCAGCAACAGCACTCGATTCCACATGCATAGAAGGTCAAGTGGCATCAGATCTGTACGAACTACGAAGTACTCCGTACAAGGGTAATCTGCAATGAGCTCCTGTCTGCCATCAACTTGATGAGAAGCCGAGCCCAGAACTCTATTCTAAGCAGACACCCTGCTGGAGTGGAGCTCTGCCTGCATCTCCCGAACAAGAATCTCCTCAACGGCGTCTACAAATCTTACCAGATGCCGACGAGTCGCAAGCTCCAAGCCATTGGCAAGTTCCTGGCAACCAAAGGACCAAGACTGCGAATTAGGTTGCTACTCAACAGCTGGTACCCATGCTTATTATGTTTGTTTTGGTAGCCATGGCCTTGGTCTAGAAGCAGGTACCCATGCTTATTGACTACAAAAAGGAAACTAGGCGTCTATGCAAAACAGATCATTATTTTCATACTTCCTCTGCTAATGTTGGCTTAGCCATTTTTACCTTGGTCTTGCAGAGCAAATCTAAAGTTATATTTGTTGGCTGAGTCCCTGAACTGCGGATTGAGATTAACTTCAGACCATAGGACGACAGTGGCCAATCTGCAGATATCTTGAAGAAGGCATCAATTGCACCAACCAAATGAGCTACGATTGTTTCATCTTTGTCAAAGTACTCAAAAGAATGCCTGCAAGAAAACAG
The DNA here is from genome assembly GCA_902687465.1 of Secale cereale. NCBI lineage: Eukaryota > Viridiplantae > Streptophyta > Magnoliopsida > Poales > Poaceae > Secale > Secale cereale. The sequence continues at coordinate 539,493,908 of LR738710.1, read as the reverse complement.
AAGAGTTTGTCACACTATCGAAATGTTGAACACAAAGGGACAAAATTATGAGCATGTATAATATTCATGCTGAGCACCTACAATTAGTTTTTGTTGCCTATGTGCATCACATGAGCCTGGCTTCAATTGTCAGATAAAATGTACATCACTACCTCTTTTGAGAAATATTTATCATTACTCAATTAAGGGGGTCATCAAATCCAAATAGTAAGGACATTAATGATTAAATTGTCTTTCTAGTTTAATGTGAAATTGTAATCTTTGTTGTTATTTTTTTCCTCTAACAAGCAGCCAGCTGCATATCATTTTCTAGTAGAAAGGAACGTGTCTCTCATAGTAAAATCTGTTTGATACAAAACCAAGTAAATAGCTCCAGTGATATTGGCAGAACATACAGTGCTATAACATACAAAGAGTGCTATGAATCATTGCAGTGTAAGCTGTAAATTCAATGAAGAAGCTTAGAGATTATAGATTCCTTGCAAGTATTCTTACAAAAGGGAATAACAGTAAAAAATTACAGAATTATTAGCGCAATACTAGCAGAGGCCGAATAATGTCACCTGGAATTATTGGCATCATTCACCAACGATCGTCTTAGAGTGTTGATTACAATCTGTTGTTCACATTGCCGAATGAGCCATCCCAAAGATGGAGCGGAGATGACCTCTCTTCAAAAGCAGATAGCATTTTTTGCATAAGCAGTTAAGCACACAAAAATGATTGAAAGTAATACAGAGTACAGTTCGCACAACTGTGAGTCGTGAACTGTATGCTAAAATAACACAAAAGAAATGACAAAGGCAAGTTTCTTGGTGTTCTATGTTGTTCAAATGTGTTTAAAGTGGTGGCACTTCTGAACCTTAATGAAGATTCAAAGTTGTTCAAATGTTTCAACAAGCAACCCCTTTTTTGGAAGAACAATAAGCCAGCTCTGTAAGTCAGATGGCAAAATATCTCCAACATACCTGGAGGACTTGAGCTTCTCAATCAGTATATCTACACAAACATCAGCAGGAAAGATCTGAAAAGACAAATATGATTGGTAAAACATGATACAAAATAGTTCTCCTGAATGGACTTTAAAAGGTTAAAAGTATGGCAATTGGCAGTTCGTTATCAAGCACCATGACATTGCCAGCAAAGAACTGAATGAAGTACAAAAAACAGGAATAAGAAGAAAAGTTTGACACGGCTTGAGGTGTTTAGCAGGAATCCAAATGCTGGAACCACTGAATAAGCATAACCACAAATTTTTATTGTGAATGTTACAGAAATGTTACGGCTTTACAATTATTATTATTTCAGTAAGTTTAGGAATGTCTGATAAAAATACTTTAAGCCTACAAAAATGTTACAGCTTGCCAGAGCCTTTATGTACCGTTGAACACTTGTACACAAGAATATTTTATAATCATCTCAGTTGATTACTTTACATGAAGTTGGAGTGTCAAATAGGATGGATCACTGTATAGGAAAATCAAGGTGGAAAACAGCTAACATCGCCCAGGTTATTGTAGCCACACCCAGCCATGCAGTTTTACGATCCTTGGTTATGTCATTATTCACTACTTGTACCGTGAGATTTTCAATCGTGAAATGCAGCGATATCCTGAAATGCATCAGGCATTACACCAAATATCTACCATATGTAAAAATAAAAAGTGATGATCAATTAGCTCACCAGAGGTAAAGAGTTTCTACAAAATGAGAAAAATATGGTTAATAGAGCACCTGGACTTTATTCAGTTCCATGCTTCCTTCATCAACTTCTATCAGTAACTCATGATCTGAAACGGATGAATCAACAACACAATCCAACTTTTGTCCAAGAATTACACATTCCGAGGTTAGTATAGGTGCCTTCAGGAACACCCTGAGACAATTGTCTTTACACTCTAAGACCTTTGGTCCTGAAAACAGAGATTGAAGCTGCCACATTTCTTCATCCCTGGATAGAGAGAGGGGGATGTCAGGAAGAAGTTGGAGGTTTTTAAGCAGAACAAGCTTAAAAAGTAAACATGAGACAGCCCAGTTAAAAGCTCAGAGTGGCACAATTTTAACAAGCTGGGATGATGAAGGAAGCCAACAGGTAAGGACAACGGAATCAGTAAAAAGTCAACAAAGAAAAATTGATGCAATGCTAAGAAACATATGTAGGTTTCAAAATATAAGGAACATATTCTTGTGATTATAACTTCTAAATATGAAGATGTGAAAACAGAAAGCCAGTTACAAATTGATAACTGGTTGAGAGTTCACAGATAATCTCAAGGACTGGACATTAAAAGACGAGCACAGCAATCAGGAGATTGGTCAAGAGTTCATGGCAGAACCGGTAAACATGTGTATAGCAGTGTGATCCTCAGAACGCAAGAAAGGCATGCATATCTAATCCAAATGCCACATTCAACAAAGATAGAAAATTAATCATGTGTTGGAATGAGAAGGTTTTGCCAAAGATAGATGCTGAAACTGAGAAGGTTGAAAATAATATAAACAGAGACTACAAATGAAGAGAACAATGGGTTCATCTCAGTGCATTAACAGATGATAGCTAACCAAGCATATTTACATTTTGTCCTTAACGAACACAAACAGGGAGTAAAAATTAATAGTGGCAGAATTGTTAGCAAATTCTAAAACAGATAAAATGGTGAAATTCTTGTTGAGCAAACTATTTTAAATGCAAAGTCAAGTTGAGAAACCTCATTCATATGATAAATTAAAGTATTCTTGTTAGAGTACGTAATGGGCCTGGGCTGGCGGTATAGCCCGCGGGTAAAAGGCCCCCGGCCGGGCAAGATGGAAGGGATTTCCTTCTTAATTCTTGCTTGATTAGATTGATACATCTCCTCTCTTTATATAGAGAGGTTTACTTGACTCCCAAGCAAGGCTTACTTGACCCCTGAGTAAGCGACCCTTATCTCTAATTAACCCTAAGACTAACGGGCTATACCGCCAGCCCAGGCCCATTACGTACTCTAACACTACACCCCACCTGGACATGCAGCTTGTCCTCGAGCTGCAGCCTAACCAACTTACAACCATGACTCGACGCAACACAAACCTAACACCTAAAAACAAACATTTTACATCTCGGCTTGTTTTATTACTCTCAACCTGAAATAGACTGGGACGCTTTATTGTGGACCCTTGAACATAAAGTGGACACCATCCGCACGTCGGACGTGCACGTGTACAGCCACCTGGATCCCATGGACACCATCTGGACAAAAGAAGTGCATGTGTATGGCCGAAGTGGTCGCGAGAGCGACCAGCAGAGGCGTCCTCGCGGTGGCCTGTGGCGGAATGCAGTGGTGCTACGCGGTGCGCTCCTGTCGGTGGCACCATGCCTTCTCCCTGCCGGACGGCTGTTGGTTTGCACCGCACAGAGAAGAGTGGAGGGCTTTCGATGGAGAATGGTGAGGAGGGGTGCGCCCCCCCCCAACCGCCGATGTCGCAGACTTTGAGGTCACTGTCCGTGGGGAAAACAGCATGCCCAAGATCCCTGACGCAGCGGACGAGATCAAGGTCCTTTGCGCAGCGAAGCGCAACTAGGAGGAGCGGCAGCTGCAGACCACGCATCTCCCGCACACGCCGACGCGCTAGGAGGCCGCGCGCAGCAGCCTGCAGCCTCACCACCGCCGACACGTGGCGGGTAGTGATCCAAGCCGGATGCGGTGACGGCGACGGCGGGAACTTGATCTGCTGAATGGGGACACCTTGGGGAAGCGGTGATGGCGACGAAGGGAACTTGATCTAGTGGATCGGGACTCCCGCCGGTGCGGTCGATGCGGGGCCGGAGCTGACCGGCGGTGGCTGTTGCGGTGCCGCGCCGGGCAGCGGCTGCTGCGGCGGAGCGTCGGGCGCGCCAGAGGCCGCCAGGAGCGCCGGCTGCCACTGCAGCCAGGGCGGGGCGGTGGTGGCGGTGGATGGCAGCTGCAGCTGCAGCGACCGTGCCGGGCAGCGGCAGCGACTGCTGCGGCGGCTGCCACTGCAGCCAGGGCAGGGCGGTGGTGGTGGTGGAAGGCAGCTGTAGCGGCTGCTGCAGCGGCCCGGTGCGGCAGCTGCCACGACAGCCACGGCGGCGCAGCCGGGTGTGACCCGTAGGAGCCGGCCAAGAACAGGCTGATCTCCTGGACCGCCTGGGTTAGGTCCCGCAGCACCCTGGACGGCGGGGCCGGGCGCGACGGAGGATTCCGGCGCGGGCAGGAGCAGGGCGACGGTCGTGATGGTCGCCGAAGGCGACGAGGTGACCGGCAGCGGAAGAGACGGGTTGGGCGGTGGTGAAGACATGATCGAACCGAAGCTAGCTGATACCAAATTGTTATGGCGCTGCTAGAAAGAGAGCGTGAGAGGGTCGGCCGGGGGCCTTTTACCCACGGCCGGGCAAGATGGAAGGGATTTCCTTCTTAATTCTAGCTTGATTAGATTGATACATCTCCTCTCTTTATATAGAGAGGTTTACTTGACTCCCAAGCAAGGCTTACTTGACCCCTAAGTAAGCGACCCTTATCTCTAATTAACCCTAAAACTAACGGGCTATACCGCCAGCCCAGGCCCATTACGTACTCTAACAATTCTTGTCATCAAGAACAATCAGGGATATTTATTGAGTTCGGAATAGCATGAATAACAATCAGGATTTATGTTGAGTTCAGAATAACCAAATCATTGCCATCATGGTAAACAAGTAGTATTGTCATTGTTGATGTTAAGATGCTTTAAACAGATTCACAATCAGTAGAGATATTAAGGCGCATAAGCTTGATACCTTTGCATTGAAATACTTTGTATTTGTAGCAGCTTCAAGTCCATCTCACTTTTTCCTATTTGATGATCTAGTTTCCATTCCTGGAAAATTGTTAAAGGTGTATGTTCAACAACACAGAGCATTGTAAGCTGAAGAAAAAGGGAAAATATACTCAGATGAAAATCCGTTTGCATGTGTATTAGTTCCATACGTGTCTGTGATTGTCGTTGTTACTACTTTCTGTGTGAGGTTTTGTTTGTGGAAGATGCTCTATAATATAAATAGGCAGAATAGGTTGACTGTATTACAATGTAACAGTCCAAGAGGACACCACCAACGCACCCATTAAGTAACTATCTAGCTTTCACAAAATAATTTCAGCAAGGAATATAAGTTACATTTACGAATTTGTATTACTATTATCCTAGACTTTCCATTGATTTATCTCCACTTAGACCATTGAAATTGTTAAGCGATAAGCAATTCAGCATAGATAGCACAATATTTGGAATATGCCAAACCACACCTTGCAGTCCTTCTCAATATCTATTTGGTTGAAGCCTGAATCAGTTGAGATAGGACTTGCTTCCAAATGTTCCAAACCCTACATCAAAGGAGGGTGAAATATTGTAAATATGTTAAGAAAAGAAAGTTGAAGGGATGTAAAAGATTACTTAATGTACGACATGTCAAATATTACATAAGCATGATGGCAGACGTTTAAGACTGTCACAACTCGCAAGAAAAGAAAAACACTAATAAAATTGAATCGACAAATTTAACTTCCTTGGAATATTTGTTTTGCAAAGTGTCTTCCCTTTTAGGAGGAATTGGATGCGGTAAAGGGTCCAGAATTTGAGAACAACCTCTGAATCAAGTGTATTCAGTGAAGACTCTAGTGATTCAATCTCAGCATCCAGCAGAATCGTGTCTAAACAAGAAAAGTCGTTTTTGTTATTTGAAGGAACACAGTGCTGCGACTTGGCTAGCAAAGTGTTGGCAACTAGCATGGGCTTAAACAAGAAAAACCCAAGATAAATAACCTTTGAACACTGTATCTCCAATGACACTAATCTCGGCAGATAACTTGCAGTTCTCCTCCTCTGTCAAACTCACCTCCTTCCTCAACCACTCAATGTACGAATCTACATACAACAATCGCACCGTCACGTTGAAACCAAAAGAGCAATTATGCACCACACTCTATGAACCATCAAGGTAGCAGTAAAATCAAATGGAATCGGACGCATACCCAAACCGCGGCTCTCTAGCTCAGCAGCGCTGGAGTCCCACGCATCCTCCGCCTGCATATCCGCCTGGAAACAACACAGCAGAAACGAAGATGTTAACCTGTCTCGTGGGCTGAAGTAACAAACCTAGCAGACACGGGACGGGAACCCCTGGCTGTTGACACGAAGCCGCCGACACCCACCTCGCACCCGGAGCGCAACGCGCGCAGCTCGTCCTCCGCCGCGGCAGCATCCACCGGCTCCTCCTGGTCCCATCCCCAAAGCGTGGAGAGCTGCTCGAACCGGCTGAACGAACGAAGGGAGTTGGGAGGTGAATCGATGGAGCGGAGGAGAGGGTGGAAGGGACTGCAAGTAGGTAGTACCTTCGGATGGCGGCCGCGTTGAGGGTCGCCTCGGGGTCCTCCACCGGGGCCAGCGCTAGGGTTTCCGCCATGGCCGCAGGCATCTCCGCCTCTCTCCCTCCCGCCTAGAAATTTGCTTTCGTAATAATGGGGTGTCATGCCTTCTCCTGTTGGAACTTAGAAGCCTGGCACTCAAGAAACGGATCCCGTCAGCCGTGATCCGTTTGACAACGTAGACCCCGTAAAAAAACGACCCGTAAAATAACAGTCAAAATACAAATAGGCATTGAAAATCCCGTTTGAACAGACACCGTAAACGGAAGATGTGACGGCGGCTGTGTTGGATTTCTTAAATGGTGAGGAGCTTCCTTTGGGACTGAATGATACTACCATTACACTTATTCCCAACGTACGCAATCCCCAAAGAATTTCACAGTTTCGGCCTATTGCTCTTTGTCCAGTATTGTACAAAATTGCCGCAAAAGCTATTACTAACCGTCTACGGAGTATGATGGATGAGATCATAGGGCAGGAGCAAAGTGCATTTGTGCCAGGACGTTTGATCACTCACAATGTCCTTGTGGTGTATGAAAGTATACATGCTATGAAGAGGAAAAGGGGAGGAAAAAATGCTTCATGCGCGGTAAAATTAGATATGCTCAAAGCATATGACAGAGTTGAATGGCATTACCTTGAGGCGATGATGATCAGACTGGATTTTGTGATTCCTTCGTCAGACTCATTATGAAGTGTGTTTCATCAGTTAGATTCTCGGTCAAGGTGAATGGTGCTCTTCTTCCTTTCTTTCAGCCAACTAAAGGACTCCGACAGGGGGATCCAATATCTCCTTTCTTATTTCTCATTTGTGCTGAAGGTTTTACATCCCTTCTGAATAGTTATGGTGGCCCGACAGTTGATCATGGAATACGTGTGAGTGTGAACTCACCCTGGGTGAACCACCTGCTGTTTGCAGATGACAGTCTTATTTTTCTTGGTGCTCACTTGCAGAGTGCACGCATATTGAATGACATCCTTCGGATCTACTCGGACTGCTCGGGACAAGATGTGAATAAAGAGAAAAGCTCAATCTATTTTAGTCCGAATACAGCTCCACCGGTCCGTGAGGCATTGAAACAGGAGCTGGGCATTTTTCTTGAAGCTTTCACAGAACGTTATCTGGGCCTACCAACAGCGATGGGGCGTATCACTAGCGGTTCTTTCGAGCATATCGGAGAAAGAAGCCGCAATAGTATGCATGGATGGGCAGAACGCTACCTGGCGTGTGCCGGGAGGGAGGTACTTCTAAAGTTTGTTACACAGGCCATTCCCACCCACGGTATGAGTTGTTTCAAGCTGACAAAGAAGGTCTGCAAACAACTCACATCATCCATGGCAAAATTCTGGTGGAGTAGCTCTATCGACAGGCGTTCTCTGCATTGGATATCTTGGGAGAAGCTGTCCACACCAAAAGTACAGGGCGGGATGGGCTTTCGGGTGTTTGAAAAGTTCAATCTGGCGCTTCTCGGGAAGCATGGATGGCGGCTCCTAACCCATCCGGACACCCTCTGTTCGAGAGTTCTCAAAGGAAAGTATTTTCCTAATGGAGATTTCATGCAGGCTAATGCTCCAGCTTCTGCCTCTGCTACGTGGAAGGCGATCATAGAGGGGCGCACGGCATTGCAAACGGGTCTAATCAAGAGGGTAGGCAATGGTGAGTCAATTTCTGTTTGGAATGACACTTGGATTCCTACCACCACCTATCTCAAGCCTATGGGACGGCAAGGGACCGATCATTTTGAGCGGGTCTCTGAACTAATCGATCACCAGTCAGGTACTTGGGATGTTCAGGTAGTGAGGCGAAATTTTCTTGCACCCGACGCCGAGGCAATTCTAAATATTCCAATTCAGCTCAATGGTGGAGAAGATGTCCTAGCGTGGGCTCTTGAAAAATCCGGCGAATACACTGTGAAATCAGCTTACCGTGCTCTTGTGACTCGAGACGAGTTGCGTGCTCTAGAGGAAGGGACGGTAGTGGAGACTTCAACGTCAGAAAAACAGTTGTGGACCGCTCTTTGGAAACTCAAGGTCTTACCTAGAGTTCGGGATTTTTGGTGGAGGGTGCTCCGCGGCATCCTTCCAGATTATGCTACCTTGCACTATCGTCATATCCGCACCACATCGCTTTGTGATCTATGCAAAGCCATGGACGAGGATTTGATGCATGCCTTGGTCCTTTGTTCTCATGCTAAGGCTTTCTGGACATCAGCAAAAGAAGTCCTTGGGATCAAACTTCCAAGGCTACACCCGCACACATGGGCAAGGGACCTAGTGTTGGATACTATGTTCTCAGATTCAGAGATATGTAAAATCATTACAATTATGTATTCTATTTGGACCTCTCGGAACAAATGGACACATGATGAGGAAGGGTACAACCCAGTGCAGGCGGTTAAATGGGCCCGAGATGATCTAGCTCTACTGGAGCTTCTGAAGGACCATCGCCAATTGCGTACTAGCCAGGGGTGGATTTCACCAGCTCTGGGCTGGATAAAAATTAACACGGATGGGCGATCGACAGCCAAGCTCGAACTGGAGGTGTAGGGGGAGTGGCGCGCTCTCATCTCTCCTTCATGGGTGCTTGGAGTAAACCTCTGCCCGGTGTTGCGGATCCCTTCATTGCTGAAGTTTTGGCTATGCGAGAAGGTGTGATATTTGCACAATTATGGGGCTACTCGCATGTGGTAATGGAGGTTGATTGCCTAGAGGTCGTGAATCTCTGGAACTCGCATCACAATCCCAGGTCGGTTGTGACGCCTATCTTCGATGAAATCAAGGGCAGAGCCATGGAGTTTGCTTCTTTTTCGGTTCGGCACGTCAACAGGGAAGCCAATGTTGGGGCTGACTTATGTGCTAAACATGCTACTGCTTTAACAATTTCCGACTGCTGGTTGGAGTCTTCTCCCTCCTTCATAGCTGCAAGCCTTAGGCTGATTGTAACAGAATTTCTATTATGCAATAAAGATCCCTATTTCTAGTAAAAAAAAACGCAGCCGACCCGTAAAAAATTTTGAGGGGCGCGGCAAAATCTCCGCCCCAACCCGCGAATACGCGGGTTTCCGCCTCGCCCCTACGGTGCCGCGTATCACAGTGAAGCGGTTGGCGGGAGGGACATTTCAGCATGTGCCCTTTCCCCACTTCTTTCCGCCGTCGCCCGCCATTGGTTCCGCCCGTCCCCCGCCGGCGATTCCGGCCAAACTTCGGAAGGAATCGCGCCGCGGGGGCGTCCCCCACCCTCCACCACCGGTACGTTGCACCCCCCCTCGATCCGGCGAGAAGAGTCGCCCCTCGTCATTGTCACCGCCGGGGATCGACCGCCCTCGAGCCGCCCCTCGTCGCCGACCGGGATCACCCGCCCCATGAGCCGCCGGTTAGTGTTTGATTTTGCTTTTGGCCGAGTGCTATGCATAGTTGGTTGACGCGGCTCGTGATTCTTGTTCATGTAGGTGGAATTGAGTCCGTGCGAGAAGTTTTTGCTCTCCGATTCATCTGATTCGGACGACTCGGATGTTGAGACGCTGCTTGCAAACTTTCGACAGCAGACGTTGGTGATGGCTCTCGCCGTGAAGGAGCACGAAGACGAGAACCGAAAGAGGCGGCGAGGATTGACCGTCGGGCGTCTTTGCATTCCTCGGAATCGCCATCTCGGGAACGAGATGTTGATGCAAGACTACTTCACGAAGAATCCAACATATCCAGCGCACCTCTTCCGGAGAAGGTACCGAATGCGTCGATCTCTTTTTTGTGAAACTTGTTCAAGCTTGCGAGGCAAATTGTTGGTATTTTACTCAAAGAAGAAATTATGTGGCTTGAAGGGATTTAGTGTGTACCAAAAGAATTCGGCAGCTATGCGGGTGATTGCATATGGCGTTCCGGCTGACTATGCCGATGAGTACCTTCGCATTGGTGAAGATACCACAATTGAGTCAGTGTGTAGATTTGCCAAAGTGAACATCTGTGTCTTTGGTCCTGAATATCTTCGGGCACCCAACGAGGATGACACAAAGAAATTGATGGCAGCTAATGAGAGGAGAGGTTGGCCTAGCATGCTAGGTAGCATTGATTGTATGCATTGGACTTGGAAAAATTGCCCGAAGGCATGGCAGGGAATGTATTGTGGCAAGTCTCGTGATGCAACAATTGTGCTAGAGGCAATGGCATCTGAAGAAACTCATTTTTCTATTCATTTTTATTTAATTCATGTTCTATTTGTATTCGGAACCATTCACTACAAGAAATATGTCAACTTGTGACCACCACTATTGGTCACTGAATGGTCACAAATTTCCATTTGTGACCTTTTTGTGACCAAAAACATAAGGTCAAAAGCTGGCCGTCATAAACTGACTATAGCGACCTTCTCTGTGAGAAGGTCGTAGACGTTTTTGACCAAAACAAAAGGTCGTTGAACCAATGACCTTTTGTTTTGGTCATTGGATGTCTGCCCAGGCCACGTCGGATTCGACGTGGCAATCTGACGTGGCAAAATTGCGACCAATTGAAAAGGTCACTGATAAGATTCAGCCCGGTCCGATTAGGTGTCTATATGGGCCGAGCCCGTTAATTCAGCCCATTTATGTTTTTTTTCCTGCTAATTTTGGTCAACTGCTTTGGGCATTTTGCGGTCCATTTTATATTTGGGCCTCACGATTTTTACAGTGCATTTAATTTTGGGGCCTTGGCCTTTTTGCAATCCAATTTTTGGGCCTTGGCCTCTTTGCGATCCATTCTTTTTGGGCTGTAGCCATTTCCACCAGTTTTTCATTTGGTCCAATTGACATTTCGGCCAGTTTTTAATTTAGGCTACGCCTCTTTGTTTAAAATACAATTTACAGCACAGACATAGATTCAACCCAAATTCAATACCAATATATTCTCTTTTTGACCACTTTCAATCCAAGAATACATTTCAAATAAACATAGAATAATATTCCAAGGATTTGTACATATATCCTAGCATTTGAATAATAAGTTCAGCAAGCAAATATACACTAAATTCTCAGCAAGATCAACAATACATCCAAATTCCCAGAAAATACGGCATTACAACAAACATATAAAGCAAGTCGTTGACTTGGACTTCCAGCTTCTTCAAAAAAATTAGCACATAACTCTCCTGTAGATGAGAAGAAAAGCCACATGTTCAGTCTCGATATGGGTAATATATGCTAAAAATAAATCCAAGAACCGTGCAAGAGCCTAGGTTTTACTATCATTTGGACACCCAGATTGGCGATCCTTCCTTACCTAATGTGTGCAAGTCCAAATAAATTAATAAACAATCCATTTTATAGAGCAAATGATATGCCCCCCTTTTATCTATAACTGTAGTGTATGCTAGTGACAGAACTAGGGGTAAGACTGTTATGATATGCCAGATTGCCAGAAATAGTGATAGAGCATCTTCATATTTCGAAATGTAACATGCATCACATCAAAAAATTGTAAGCATTGAACCTACATCATATCTACATTAACATCACCAATCAGGTTGCATGTGTATGCTAGAAATCAAGAATCAAAAGGACTTCAGCTTGTTTCGAATATCTTGCCTTTGCTGCTCCCAGTTCAGTAAACAAATAGTCGAGCAGTGAGCGCTTTGCCTCATGGACTTGGCCGTGCACAATAGATTTCGGAATGGAGCATAAATAGAATACCTGGAAAAGAACAATAAAGAGCTATACAATTAAGTCGATGAATTATTCTAGCAATAACTAAATTAGAAAGATCCCTCGTTGTTCCATTTAACCATACTACAAGACAGAGAAGAATCACTCTTGGTGAATCAACTCATAACAAATCGAGCAATAGATACAAGAGGCACATCAGGCCTAGCCATTTTCATTTCAGTAATTTAGAAAGAGGGGCGATGGGGCACAGAACCTAGCACCTAAGATTCCAGTATCTGGACTAGCAACACAATATGAAAGAGCTTGCCATGTGCCTACAAGCCAAATTTAAAGCCTTCTACTATAGTGCAGGACCCAAAAATCCATATGTAAAAATATCTTGAAGTTCAACTCGGAACAGCAACATCCATATGTAAAAATCATAGTCGCATTGCATTAGTTCAGAAGCACCAAAAAAATTAACAAAGTAGAGTGCCGAAGTGCAATTAACAAAGTTGATTTATAAGACAGGGGAAAGTTATATATCATCGCATAAAAATAGAATGTTGTTAAACTGAAGAGCAGTTTACCATACAGGCTATCTACTTGCAACATCAGTATGGTAGTAGGATTCCAACAGGCAACATCAGTAAGTTAGCAGGATTTATTAGTACACAGTAAGGTAGCTAGCACGATTCAGTGTGCAACATAAAAACAGAATCTTGTTAAACTGAAGAGCAGTTTGCCATCTAACACTATTATATAGTTGGCCAGGTTTGCAACTTGCATCTAGCACTAGCAACATCAGTCAGGTAGCAAGCAGGATCCATTGTGCAACTTTATCATGAGATAAAAACTGAAGAGCACCTTCTGACTCGAGGATCTGAGCACGTTTCTTGCGCTCTGCTGCGGCCTGCATCTCCATGGCCTTCTTGACTCCATCTGGAGGAGTGATGTCCCCTAGACAGACAGAAGACAACCTCAATACTCATACTACTGTAGTTGAAGAAAGAAAGAAAGAAAAGAAACATACTGATTTCGTAGCGAAGACACTTCAAACCCCAAGTTCACTCCTCGAAGGTCTTGTCGAGGGTGATCTTGCCAAGTTCACTCCTCATGGTTGTCTGCGCAAGCTGGATGACAGCATAGATGGGGTTCTCCACGCCGTACGAGGCCATGTAGGGGTCGACAATCTGTGAATCCAATCCAATCCAATCGAGATTCAGTCCCAATTCCAGTCGAGATTCAATCCCAATTCGAGAGAGAAATTAGACAAGAGAAGAATTAGAGAGGAGAAGAACCTTGACGTATAGCACTCCTCCGATCTATATTAGACAAGAGAAGAATCGAGCTCGTGCGGAACGCCGTGGTTCACCGCGCGGAAGAACCCGGTGGCCTGGCACGCCGCGCGCACGGCCTCGGTGGCCCGGGCGCGCGCTCCCGCGTCGTCGGCGTCCTCCACGGCGAAGAACGGCGCCAGATCCACCACGGGGAGCACGCGCCCGGGCCACCGAGGCCCATAGCAGCCCTCCTCACTCCGCGTGTGCGCCTCCGGGGTGTGCTCCTGGGTGTGCTCCTTCTTCTCCAACAGCAGCAGCAACAGCAGGTCAATGACAACAGCAGCAGGTCAGTGACAACAGCAGGAGGTCAATAACAACAACAGCAACTCCTGGGAATGCTTCAATTTAGTCCCTTTCTTTGATGAACAACTTATGCTAAGGACGACGTGCTATCACACTTTGGAAAAAACAGTACAAATATGACAGCAGCAACAACAGTTTGACAATAGAAACTAAACTACTGAAAGTACAGCAAATGCAAGTTAACTGAAATATTTTGATCTACTGCAAGTTCATTGATCTCCATTAGCTACCGGAGTACTCCATTTTAAGCTACTGAAGCTACTCTAACTATCCCATTTTACTCTAACAGAAACTAAACTAAGCAAGCACTACTACTTGCAAGTCCTACACTAAACTAAGCAATCATGATTTCTGACAACAAGAATCATCATCAGCAAGTCCTAACTTAACAGCAGCAAAGGGAAGAAGAGAAGAAGAGAAAAGAGGAGAAGAGAAGAAAAGAGATGAGAAGTTTCTATCAATGAAAAAGAATTACTCCTCTCTTCAAATGAATCAAATGAGTAGCTCTACACTGCATGTTTATTTGAAGTAACTGAAAATGTTTCAGTTAATTTAAATTAACATTAATAAGGTTATGTTAATCAGTTAACAGAAAAAGATTTTATTTAAAGTAACTGAAAAAGGTTTCAGTTAAATTGACAGAAAAAGGTTTCAGTTAACTCAAGAGAGGTTCCATTTACTCCATTTACAGAACTCCTAATGCTTGTACTGCAGTAAAACTACTCCTAATGCTACAGCAGTTAACAACAACTAAAATTACTGTAATGTTCAAAAATTACAGTACATACTCCACTGAATATTACTGAAACTTAATAGAGGTCAGAAAATATGCTTCATTTCAGATAAATTTTAACAAATCCAGTGTGACAACTTCATTTCAGTCAAATTTTGACAAATCCAGTGTTACAGGCTAGCAGCAGTATCTTAGTTACAGAATTAGGAGTAGAAGTTGTTACAGGCTAGTAGCAGTAGCTTCATATTTACAACTTCATTTCAGACAAATTTATAACTTCATTTCAGACAAATTTATAACTTCATTTCAGAATTAGGAGTACAACTTCTTTTCACTGAATCCAGTGTTACAGGCTAGCTGCGGTAGCAAGGGGACTGCAAGATTAACAAAGCTACTCCAAAGGACGATTCATGACTAACAAAGGTTGGCCTGGGCGAAGCTGCACATTCATGACTAAGCTACGAAAGTTGGAGTAACAGAAGCTACAGAGCTTCATGAGAAGATTCATAAGGAGATTAACAAAGACGTGCAAGATTAACAAATCAACCACGGTGTTGGATGGATGGATGGATGGATGGACGACGGAGGAGATTACCATGAGGACGACGACCCCGTGGTGCCGTGGCGTGGCGGAGCAGGGCCTGCGCTACCAAGGCGGGGGAACCGTCAGAACGATGACGCCGCTCCGCTGGTCCGGCGCTCCGCTCCTCCAGCGTCGCTCTAGATCCGCCGCTTGGGCAGCGCTCCAGGTCCGCCGCTCCACATCCAACGCCTCCATCGCTCACATACAGCACCGGCGCACGCCTCCGTCGCATAGAAGCTCATCACCGGCGCCGGCTCCTCCTTCCTGGCCGGCCGGAACACGCGGGCGACGACGGCGAGCTGTGCATGATCCGCGAGAGTACAGATCCGTTGCAGTCGGAGCAAAGGGCGAGGCCGGTGAACCCCAGATCCTCGCACTCCCTGCGCCGTCGTGTGGTCTCCGAGGTTTCTCCACCGCCGTGCCCCTCTCCCGCACCGCATCTCGGGTCCGCCCGGATCGCCATCGACCGGATCTCGGCTACCGCCGGGGGCGCGAGCGCGAGCAAGGCGAGGGCGAGGGCGGCCAGGAGCGCCGCGGCGTGCGGCGGTGGCCATCGAGGTGGAGGGGATGGGGAGAGGGCGGAGGGTCGGCCAAGGTGCGAGGGCAGCGGCGGCTAGGGTTTCGGCGAGCGGGTGCGGGTGCGGGTGCAGGATTGGAACGGGGGTGAGGGGTGGGGGTGTGGGCTGCGGGTACGGTGGGGAGTGGGGGTGTGGGTGAGAGGGTGAGGGGTGAGGGGTGAGGGGTGAGGGCTGCCGTTGGATACGGGAGCATCCGACGGTGTCTGAGGCCTGATCCGCGTGATATCCTCCTGGACCAATCAAAACGCAGCAAGCAATTTGAAGACTTTTGACCATCTAAATTGGTCGTAATCGACTAAAGATAAGTTATTTCATGAAAACTTCATTCTTCATTTTTTGCGTGCTCAAAATGAGTTTTTTTGCAAAGGATCAACCAAATATTTGTTCAAATAATCTCATATCGTGTACAAGGGTGCATCTTGGAATTCCAAACAATGTTGCTTAAGAGAGTTTTCACTTTCTTTGGACGAAAAATTTATTTTCCAATTTTCGAGTGCCCAAAAGGAGGTTTTTTGTGAAGGACCTCCCAAATAATTGTTGCAAAATTGGACCAAATCAATTTTATAAAATACTAGGACATATTTAATGCACAATTAACAAAACGGTTGGGTGTAAAAAGTTTTGATCCACCTCTCGTGAAAAAGACAAATTTCCACCGATTCAGCTGGAAGTGGGTCAAATTTGAACTGTAGCTGCCTTGTAGTTTGCTATTTATTTTTAACAAAAATCATTTCTAGGTACATAAGTATCTATTTAATCAGAGAAACAACAAAAAAATACCAAGATTCAACCACTAGCTAGGAACGGTCATTCCCGCCGTTTTGACCGCATTTTGAAACGGGCATAAAAAATTCAAAAAAAAATCAAAAAATAGGAAAACCTTCGCATTGTGTCATTATATATGACCATGTTATCAGAAAAATATATAAACTTGTAATACGGACATTCTTTTAAAAAAGTGTTCTCAGAAATGAGCTATCATGCGTGAAGATTCATGGCTTTCAAGCCAAATGATCAATCCTATGGCCACATTCATGGCATAGTTTGTTCAAATGATCTCATATTGTTTACAAGGGTGCATCTTGGAATGGCAAACAATGTTGCCTAAGGGAGTTTTCACTTTCTTTGGACGAAAAATTCATTTTCCATTTTTCGAGTGCCCAAAAGGAGGTTTTTTTGTGAAGGACCTCCCAAATAATTGTTGCAAAATTGGACCAAATTATTTTTATAAAATAATAGGTCATATTTAATGCACAATTTACTAAATGGTTGGGTGTAAAAAGTTCTGATCCACCACTCGTGAAAAAGACAAATTTCGGCCGATTCAGCTGGAAGCGGGTCAAATTTGAACTACGGCTGCCTCATAGTTTGCTCTTTATTTTTTACAAAAATCATTTCTAGGTACATAAGTATCTATTTAATCAGAGAAACACCCAAAAAATTCCAAGATTCAACCACTAGCTAGGAACGGTCATTCCCGCCGTTTTGACCGCATTTTGAAACAGGCATAAAAAATTCAAAAAAAAATTCAAAAAGTTGGAAAACCTTCGCATTGTGTCATTATATATGACCAAGGTACCAGGAAAAATAACAAACTTGTAATACGGTAATTATTTTAAAAAAGTGTTCTCAGAAACGAGCTATCAAGCGTGAAGATTCATGGCTTCCAAGCCAAATGATCAATCTTATGGCCACATTCATGGCATAGTTTGTTCAAATGATCTCATATTGTGCAAAAAGGTGCATATTGGAATGGCAAACAATATTGCTTAAGGAAGTTTTCATTTTCTTTGGACGAAAAAATCATTTTCCATTTTTCGAGTGCCCAAAAGAAGGTTTTTTTGTGAAGGACCTCCCAAATAATTGTTGCAAATTTGACCAAATCAATTTTCGAAAATAATAGGACATATTTAATGCACAATTGACCAAATGGTTGGGTGTAAAAAGTTTTGATCCACCTCTCGTGAAAAAGACAAATTTCCGCCGATTTAGTTGGAAGCGGGTCAAATTTGAACTGCGGCTGCCTCATAGTTTGCTATTTATTTTTTCCAAAAATCATTTCTAGGTACATAAGTACCTATTTAATCAGAGAAACACCAAAAAAATTCCAAGATTCAACCACTAGCTAGGAACGGTCATTCCCGCCGTTTTTACCGCATTTTGAAACGGGCATAAAAAATTCAAAAACAATCAAAAAATTGGAACACCTTCGCATGGTCCAAGTTACCAGGAAAAATATTAAACTTGTAATACGGCAATTCTATTAAAAAAGTGTTCTCAGAAATGAGCTATCATGCATGAAGATTCATGGCTTTCAAGCCAAATGATCAATCATATGGCCACATTCATGGCATAGTTTGTTCAAATGATCTCATATTGTGCACAAGGGTGCATCTTGGAATGGCAAACAATGTTGCCTAAGGAAGTTTTCATTTTCTTTGGACGAAAAATTCATTTTCCATTTTTCGAGTGCCCAAAAGGAGGGTTTTTTGTGAAGGATCTCCCAAATAATTGTTGCGAAATTTGACCAAATTATTTTTCTAAAATACTAGGACATATTTAATGCACAATTGACAAAATGGTTGGGTGTAAAAAGTTTTGATCCACCTCTCGTGAAAAAGACAAATTTCCACCGATTCAGCTGGAAAAGCGGGTCAAATTTGAACTGCGGCTGCCTCATAGTTTGCTATTTATTTTTTCCAAAAATCATTTCTAGGTACATAAGTACATATTTAATCATAAATACATGGTTTGGTGGCGATACGTCGAGGTTTGGGCGGTGGTCAAGGGCCCCAACTCTAGAGCGCGTAAACTCGCATGCCCGCTGCGTGGTCACCGCGTGACTGTGGCGTTGCCATGTGTTCTGGGCGGCCTAGGCATGTCTAGTGGGTTGGCCACTCCCCAGGTAGGTGCTAGGAAGAAAATTACAACATAAGATTCTCACGAGGAGACCGATCGATGCTCAAACATGAATTAGCAGCCAAGTGTTTGATTAGCGGTACGGAAAATGCACATGGCTAATGGGCGTGAGTTTTGGTTGAGGATGATCAGTTACTAAGAAGACCGTCTTCACAAATTTTCAGCTCAAAAGGAGGAGTCTAGGTGGTACTTGCTTTGCAAAGTACCACACTGGACATAAATACGAATGTTGAAGATGGGCTCAAAATAATGAATGGATTGAGCTGGCATTTGGTGGAGGATAGTTATTTGGGCATAGGAAAGCACTGTATAAAATGGATACCATTTGGACATGCCAAAGTGGTACTTCCTTCACAAAGTGTTTTTTGAACAGAATAGGAAAATGAATATTTTTGAATTATTTTTGAACTAGGCAAGGAAGGTTTTTTACATATTTGACGAAGATATGACCCAAAGAATTTATGAGATTTTTTGGGGAATTTTGGGAATGACAGAAATATAGGTTGCTTCACAACCTAGGGCAAAAACTGCCACATGGACATGACACATAGGCAAAACTGATGAGGTGGCGCCTAGTCGTAGCAACCCACCACAATTTTCAAGGTTATGACCATCTATATTGGTCATGAATAGCTAGAAATAAGGCAGCGAACCAGTGCTATCTGCTTTGTGACCATTTCGTGTAAGGAAATTATGACCTTTCTGACCAAAATGGTCGTTATAGTTTAGGGTTTGGAGCCCCCCGAACAGCTTTTGACCAATTGGTCTGAAATGGTCATATATCTATGACCAATTCTTCCAGGGTCACTAACAAAAGGTCATAAGTTGACATATTTCTTGTAGTGATTTTTGTATTGCATTATTTAGTTTGCTTCGGTGATTTAAATAAATATTTGTACTTCAGTCGATAATTATGTAGTATAGATGATTGTTGTTTTATTATGATGTACAATTGATATTTGCGGACCAACGACAGCGACGTAAGAGCAGACCCCGTAAATCCGACCCATAAAAGAGCATATTCCGCGAATATGTTTTTATATGGGTCCATTTTGCGGGGTCTACCACTTCGGCCGTACGCGACGGCCTGCAAAACCGTTTTTCAGCGAACTGCAAATGCGTTTTGCGGGTCCGCGGGATGCGGGGTCTGATTGAGTTGCTCTAACAGGTTTAGAGACGCACCAAGAGAGGGTACGTGGGGGGGGGGCTGCGTGCCAGCGTGTAAGGGGAGTGTGCGTACCCATATGCCTATAGATAAGGACCAACAACGTTGTAATGGGCAGAAAAGAAAATGAATAGAAACTGAATTCTACATCTCATCTTCTGTCCCCCTCTGTTTCTCATTCCCTTCCATGTGATTCTCGTAGTGGGAAACTATAGTTGGTACTCAGAGCTTTGTTCGGTCTGGCTGCGCTCCGTAATCCCTCGATCCTACCGGTAACATCGACCAGCTGGTTGGGAATCGCTCTCGGGTTTGATTCCCGTAAATCCGAAGTTGGCGTTCGGTTGATTTGGGGGGAGTTGCACTGGCACCAATCTCCAAGCCTTCCGCACAAACTCGATTCGTTTAGAGAAGATGGAGGTGCTCCAAAAATCTCTGGAGGAGGTCATCTCCATGCTGAAGGGATTCAGCACCAAGCTTAACGTCATCGCCACCAATGTGAAGGGCAACAGTGAGGAGGTCGCCCACCTCACCAAAAGTAGGTGGATGATTTCGGGGTGGATCTCGAAGAAATTCGCCGTCAACAGCTCATTGCCGATAAGGCCAAACGTGTGGAGACGGAGGACACCGAGTAGCGCCCTTTAAAGACTGCTTTCAAGGCACAGCCACACGTCGTCCTCGCCAACAATGGCAGACCCCTGCTTCCGGAACCATCGCATGCGCGTGATTTCGAGGACCCGTCCCGCATCGGCACTGAGGGCAGGGACGGTGGTGGATTTCGGGTGTGTTTGGACTTTGGATGGCAGTCATGAGCTAGCATACCAAAAAATTGGCATTAACTCCCAGCACTGGCGTGCGTTTGGTTTGGTGCCAAATTTCCTTGTCGCTGCCAATTTTTTGGTCATCGGTACGTTTTTCATGCCCATGCGATGGCGAGCTGGCGGCGGCGGATTCCTGCGCCAATTTATTGGCACGCCGTCGTTTGATCGGGTTGGCCTGAGCGCCAACCAAACACGCCCTTCATGCCAAACCTGAAACCACCCAAGCACCACTCCTCCAAGTTCGATGGTGAACACCCGCTGTTGTGGATCGACTTGGCCTACACCTATTTCGCCATGTACTCTGGGCGTGTTTGGTTGGCGCCCAGGCCAACCCGACCAAACGAGGGCGTGCCAATAAATTAGCGCAGGAATCCGCCGCCGCCAGCTCGCCATCGCATGGGCGTGAAAAACGTACCGATGACAAAAAATTGGTAGCGACCAGGAAAATTGGAACCAAACCAAACGCACGCCGATGCTGGCAGTCAACGCCAAATTTTTGGTATGGTAGCTCATGGCTGCTATCCAAACACACCCTCTATTACTTCGGCTCACAGGGTGGCTACGGTGACTTTGTACCTCTAGGGCCATGCCGGGTTATGGTTTCGTCCATACAAGTGTTGCCATGCCCAACCAAGTTGGACAACATTTATCGCAGTGGTGGTGGACGAATTTGGTCCGGAGAAGTATGAGGGACAAATGTCCAAGTTGCTTCAACTGAAGCAAACAGGCTGTGTTCCTGAATACAAAGCTGCCTTTAAATCATGTATGTATCACCTCCTCTCCCTTGATGAATCCTTGAGTAGTCGCTGGTTCGTCTCTCAATTTGTATTTGGCCTCCGCGACGAGCTGCGAGTTGCCGTCCGCCTGCAGGTGCCATCAGGCATGACCCGTGCAGCCTCTTTGGTACGCATGCATGAGGAGGAGGCGGAACACCAGCGACCTCGCATGCGGCCTCCCTCGCCCACCAAGCATCCCACGGTGGGCACTGCACTTCCTCTAGGACCGGTTGTGGTCCCTGTTGGCACCGGCGGGCGGGCTGAACCGCCGCGCTGGGCGGCCACCGATGAATACACTCGAGAGCGCCAACTCTGGGATTTTCGTCATTCCAATGGCCTTTCCTTCAAGTGTGGTGACAAGTATTCTAAGGACCATCAATGCAAGAAGCCATCACGTGTCCTGTTGATTGAAGTTGGGGAGTTTGGTGAAGTTCTATCGGGTGATACAGTTCATGCTTTGAACTTGCTTGATGGTAGGCCTGATGCTGCTCCAACTGCAGAGTGTTGCGCAATCTCGGTTCATGTTGTATCAGGTACCGAAGACAATTCCACTATCCGCATAAGAGCAATGGTTGGCAACCAGATGATGTTGTTGTTAGTCGATTCTAGTAGTTCTCATTCCTTTGTGAATGCTGCTTTTCCTGATCGAGTTGGGTGTACAGTCACCAACATATCTCCTATCAACATCAAGGTGGTGATGCGGAGCATCCCAAGGTCATCCCATGGACCTATCATCGTCTCACCAAGTGCCAAGTGGACCCATGACACGTGCTCGTGCAAGAGCTCTCGAAGCCGAGGTGACTTCACTCCTCTCTCAACTCCCTCTCGATTCACATGAGACATGGCTATTGTCCTCATCGGAAACTCTATGCATACTCATGTACATCGAGGACAGCCTTGGAGAAGCTAAGGGGCAAGAAGAATCGAAGAAGGAAGACAAGTGCGAAGACGAAGAAGAAGAAGGACAAGTGCACACTTGCCCGGATGATCCGGACGGACGTCCGGACGATCCGGACACCACCTCGAATGATTCAGGTAATGTGCTCGTAGCTTAAGCCGGACAATCCAGACCCCGGACCGGATCATTCAGACGCACCAGGACATCCGGCCCAGGTCCCGGACATCCGGAACCCCCGCTGCAGAAGAGACCCGTCCGGATCATCCGGACGCCGCCCGGGATCATCCGGAGGACGCCTCGGATTATCCGGACTACCGAAGCCCGGATCATCCGGACAGTGCATGTGTGCATGACTTTGGGCCGAGGCCCATGTACCCCTTCATCCCTCCTAGCCTATATATACTACTCCACCTATACTTTATAGGGTTTAGCATTGGTTTAGCTCATTTGTGAGATAGAGCTTTGCTCATCCTCTTGGTTCTTCTCGTTTGAGAGACTGCGGCCTCTATGAAGAAGATCCCCCAAGTGGATTTAAGACCCCTCATGGGATGACACCTCGTGGGATCAAGACCTCCTCTCGGAGATGAACTCGTTACCTTGTATCGTCCCTAGTTGATCGTGGATAATGTATCACTCTTTGTGTTTCCGAATCTAGCATACGTGTGACCTAAACTTGTTAATTTGAGTGTTTTCCTCTTCTTCCTCTCGTGTTTTCCCCTCGTGTTCTTCGTGTTCATCATGGGATTCACCTCCAATCATGAAAGATCGGCCTAGAATCGCGTTAGCCCCGCATCAGGTGGCCAATGGTCAGGTGATGAATTGTATATCATCGGTTGAAGGGCTACAATGGCGGTCTCATGGCGCCACATTTTGCGATGACATGCGTGTTCTTGAGCTGGGGGCATATGACGCAATGTTGGGCATGGATTGGCTATCCAAATATGGTTTGATGACTTGTGATTGGGCTGGCAAGGTCTTCCAACTCAAGGTTGTGACATCCAAGTCAACTTCTGCCCTACAAGAGATGAGTGTGGAGCAACTGGATAAGTGGATATCGGGGAATGATGTTTGGGCCATGGCTGTTATTGACTCTATTCTAGCAACATGATCTTCCGCAAGCGCATCTACTAATGTAGCACCTGATTTACAGTTGTTGTTAGATGCCTATTCATATGTCTTTCAGGCACCCAAGTCCTTACCACCCCATTGTGCCTTGGATCATGCAATTACCCTCGAGATAGATGCAAGGCCAATCAATACTCGTCCTTATAGGTATTCACCTCTCCACAAGGACGATATTGAGCGCCAAGTAACTGAGGTGCTAGAAGCTGGGATAATTGTACCGTCCATGAGTCCTTATGCCTCACCAGTGCTTCTGGTTAAGAAGAAATATAATACATGGCGTTTTTCGTGTGGATTACCAGCGGTTAAATGATGCCATAGTCAAGAACAAATTTCCCTTATCAATAGCGGACGAACTCTTGGATGAATTGGCAGGCACTAAGTTCTTCTCCAAGCTGGATCTTAGGGCAGGCTATCATCAAATCTGGATGTGTGAGGAAGATGAACCCAAGACCGCATTCAAAACTCACCATGACCATTTCCAGTTTCGAGTTATGCCATTTGGTTTGACCAACGCACCGGCTACTTTCCAATGCGTGATGAATTCCATATTTGCCAAGCATCTGCGCAAGTTCCTAATTGTCTTCCTAAATGATATTCTGATATATAGTGCTTCTTGGGCAGAGCATCTTGATCATCTTCGACAAGTTCAAGAACTATTGCGCCAACATCAACTATTTTCCAAGCTGTCCAAATGCTCATTTGGTCAATCTAGCATCAACTATTTGGGACACATCATCTCTGATGCAGGGGTTGCTACATATCCTGAGAAAACTTCTGCAGTGGCTCGGTGGCCTATTCCAAACGCCGTCACTGAATTGAGGTTTTTTTTGGGCCTCACCAGCTATTACAGGAAATTTGTGAAGAACTATAGTTGGATATCAAAGCCTCTTACTCAGCTGCTTACAAAGAAAGGTTTTCAGTGGAATGAGCAAGCTCAACAAGCATTTGAGGCTATGAAGGTAGCTATGATAAATACTCCAGTTCTAGCTCTACCTAGCTTCTCCACTTCCTTTACCGTTGAAACCGATGCTTGTGCAACGGGTGTGGGTGTTGTCCTGATGCAGAATGGCCATCCAGTAGCCTATTTGAGTAAGGCGCTTGGTATCCAGAACAATAAGTTATCCATATATGAAAAAGAGTTTTTTAGCCGTGATTATGGCCATTGATCGTTGGCGCACATATCTGCAGCGAGAACATTTTGTGATTCTTACTGACTACAAGTCCTTATGCACCTTAATTGAACAACAATTGGGTACTGATTTGCAGTGAAAAGCAATGGCTAAATTGATGGGTTTGCAATTTCAATTTCGCTATGTACGCGGAGTGGAAAATGGTGTAGTTGATTCTCTCTCTCGGGTTGGGCATAAAATGGAATGTCAAGCATTGTTAGTTTGTCAACCTGATTGGATCCTGGATGTTACCCGTACTTATGAATTAGATGTTGTTGTGCAAGATTTACTCGCCCAGCTTGCCATTCATTCTCCTAATTAATGAGAAGGGCTTTGCTCTAGATAATGGCCTTATTAAATACAAAGGTCGTATCTACATAGGTGAGAATTTAGCACTGCAAACTCAGTTAATTGTTGCCCTCCATAACGGCCCATTGGTGGTCATTCGGGGATTCAGGCTACATACCAATGCCTACGCAAGCTATATTACTGGGTCAGTATGAAAACTGCGGTTGAAAATTTTCTTCACTAGTGTCAAGTTTGTCAACAGACTAAACCTTTGCACACGAAGCCGGCTGGTCTTCTTCAGCCCTTGCCTATCCCACAACAACCATGGGATGATATTACTATGGACTTTATCGAGGGTTTACCATTGTCGGAAGGTAGTGACACCATGGTGGTGGTTGACCGGTTCACTAAATATGCCCATTTTCTACCCCTTCCACATCCCTTCACTGCAAGCTATGTAGCAAAAGTGTTCTTGGATTCTATTGTCAAACTTCATGGAGTCCCTAATTCAATCATCTCTGACCGTGATAAGATTTTCACCAATGCCAGGTGGCGTGACATCTTCAAGGCTGTGGGTTCCAAGCTCAGTTATAGCACCACTTATCACCCTCAAACCGATGGTCAGAGCGAGCAAGTGAATCAATGTGTCGAACAATATCTTTGTTGTGATGTTCATGACCGAGGTGGCAAATGGAGGTCGTGGTTTCCCATGGCCGAATTCTGGTACAATTTCAGTTTTCATAATTCTACTGGATGATCTCCTTTCAAAGCTCTCTATGGTAGAGATCCTAACTTTGGGGGAATGCCTAATGTTTTGTTGGCTGTTGAGCATCTTCCTTCTGGTGTGGCCCTCCCATCTCAGGATCATATTGAGCAGTTGTGTGCCCATATACTCCATACACAAGCACGTATGAAGAAACAAGCTAATAAACATCGTTCTGAGAAGGTGTTTCAGGTGGGCGATTCTGTGCTTTTGAAGCTGCAACCATATGCCTAGTCTTCCATTGTCAATCGTCCCTACCCTAAATTGGCTTTCAAATATTTTGGGCCCTTCCCGATTGCTACTCGTATTGGTGTTGTGGCTTATCGCGTGGTTCTTCCCGAGGGTTGTCAAGTTCACCCGGTGTTTCATGTTTCCCAGTTGAAAGAATTCAATCCTTGTTTTGCTCCTAATTTTTAGTCTCTGCCACCTCTACATGTGTTCCAGGATTGTTCAGCTCAGCCATACACCATTCTGCAACGAGGGATCGTCCAAAAAGGTAATGAACTTGTTGTTCAAATCCTTTTGCAGTGGTCATCATTTCCAGAGGATTCTGCCACCTGGGAGGACTATTGTGTTCTCCGCCGTCGTTTTCCAACTACTTCTATTTGGGTCGAGGATCATACTGAAGGAGGGGCAAATGTCATGCCTTCTCCTATTGGAACTTAGAAGCCTGACACTCAAGAAACGGATCACGTCAGCCGTGATCCGTTTGACGACTAACAGGTTCAGAGACGCACCAAGGCATGGTATGTGTGTGTGGGGGGCCTACGTGCCAGTGTGTAAGGGGGGGTGTACCCATATGCCTATAGATAAGGACCAACAACGCTATAATGGGCAGAAAAGAAAATGAATAGAAACTGAATTATGCATCTCATCTTCCGTCCCCCTCTGTTTCTCATCTCCTTCCCTGTGATTCTCGTAGTGGGATACTACATAGGGGAAGGAATCAAAAAGGAGACGAGAGCCGCGACGGGTGGCATCCCGCCCCTCCCGACTCCAGCAAACTGTAGTTCAGCACCAACAAATGCTGCCAGCGTTTGGGGCTGGCGCACGATCACATACGTTTGTGCTGCCATTATGCATGCGGTTGCACTGGGGCGCGGCGCCATGATGCAATTACCCGATGCAAAAACTACCATGCAGATGTGTCGATAATCCAGGCCGTCCAGCCCTCATTTATTCTCACAGCCATTTACCTTAATCTCTCGCGCCCCACAACATAATAAGCACACCCACAACGACACATACAGAGAGGATATCTAGCGGCTCCAATGGCGCTCCCAGCGGCTGACGATGACAACGGGAGGCGGTTCACCACACCTCACGTAGTGGACACCCCACGTGTGGGGGAAGGATCCCTCGGTGGTGTACACGAATGAGCCAGTCATAGTGGAGAGATCCATCCACACTATGGAGCGGTTGCTTGCTTAGGACAAGTACCAAGTGGTCGGCTTCGATCTCGAGTTCACCGGCGGTCGTGCTGAGTATGATCAGAAGGTTGCCGTCGCTAGTTGTGCATGCGCCATGATGTCCTCATTGGAAGGATCGATATGGTTGACTAGAGGGGGGGGGTGTGTGAATAGGCAACCAACAATTTGTAGCTTTTCTTGACCAAATTAAACTAAGTAACAAAATAGGTTGTCTAGATGTGCAACTAAGTGAGCAACCTATATGATGCAACAACAGGCACACAAGCAAGCAAGGGATACAACGCAATAAAGCTTGCACAAGTAAAGGTAAGTGATAACCAAGAGTGGAGCCGGTGGAGACGAGGATGTGTTACCGAAGTTCCTTCCCTTTGAGAGGAAGTACGTCTCCGTTAGAGTGGTGTGGAGGCACAATGCTCCCCAAGAAGCCACTAGGGCCACCGTATTATCCTCACGCCCTCACACAATGCGAGATGTCGTGATTCCACTATTGGCGCCCTTGAAGGTGGCAACCGAACCTTTACAAACAAGGTTGGGGCTATCTCCACAACTTAATTAGAGGCTCCCAACGACACCACGAAGCTTCACCACAATGGAATATGGCTCCGAGGTGAACTCAACCGTCTAGGGTGCTCAAACACCCAAGAGTAATAAGATCCGCAAGGGATTAGTGGGGGGGAATCAAATTTCTCTTGGTGGAAGTGTAGATCGAGGCCTTCTCAACCAATCCCTAGAGAATCAATAAGTTTAATTGGCTAGGGAGAGAGATCGGGCGGAAATGGAGCTTTGAGCATCAATGGAGTTTTGGGGGAGGAAGAGGTGAGTCTTCTTAGAGAAGAAGACCCCCTTTTATAGTGGAGAACAAATCCAACCGTTATGCAGCCCGCAGCCCGCATTGGAGCAGTACTACCGCTTCAGGAGAAGTACTACCGCACTCCCAGTGGTACCACCACTGGGACAAGTGAGCATGAGACCCTAAGAGATAGGAGAGCAGAAGTACACACCCTGCAGCGGTACTGCCGCTGTCCTACAACAGTTGAGAAGACAGAGGAAGCAGAGCGCCGCTCGGTAGTCCGAGCGGTAGTAGAGCGGTACTACCATTCATTACTACCGTTCCCACTACCGCTCCCCCGCGCGGTCTTAAGAAAACCTGACACGAAAAATCGAGACCACAGCTGGGAGCGGTACTACCAGCGGAACAAGGATCGGTACTACCGCCTACGGGTGGTACTACCGCTTGGCACTCAACTTCAGCCCCCTATGCATAACCAAGGACAACTTCCAGAGATGCGGGAAAGGAAGAAGGGTGCAAAGGGAGTGTGTACGTGATTATTCCACCCAGACCTTTCTGAAGCGGACCCCTCTTAATAGTATGGTTAATCCTACGACTCAATTCCACCGAAAAAGATATGCAGGAAAATAAACCGTCTTAAGTGGAGTCCTAGAGAGGCAGCAATCGTCTAATGCCTTTATGTTAGATATCCTGACAGGCTCAAAGCATACGATTAGTCCGCAAAGGTATTGTCATCAATCACCAAAACTAACAAGGGATAATTATGCCTTCACAATCTCCCCCTTTTCGGTGGATTGATGACAACATGGGATTTTCTCAACAGATAGTAACTAGAAAATAAGCAAACCCACTACCTACAAAATATAGACGTGCTCCCCCCTAGATGTGTGCACTAAATATAATAGAGCATGAGAGGCTACATGCACACACTAGGATCAACACTCCCTCTATATTTTATAGACATATAATATCCTTTCATATTAGAAGAGGAAATGACATAACAACACAAGGAATATGAGAGCATAAGAATAAGGGCATAAGCATAATATCTCTCACAAGTTAATAGAGTACTGAGATATAAAAGATAAGGATAGGGTAGCTCATATGTCTTACACCATATGGTCTCGCACACGCACAAACAGAGTTCAAACTAGAAACACCAAAAGCCAACAACAAAGATGACACAAACACGAGACTAAAACACAAAGCAAATCCCTAACTCTCTCCCCCCTTTGGCATCAACACACCAAAGGGCTAGAGAGGACACCTAAGCACGAAGATGGTAGTAGAACTCCAAGGCATCACCAGTCGTGTTCCTCCTCCTCAGACTCCTCTGCATCACAGGGAGAAGAGTGAACTCCAGTATCCTCCTCAGACTTAGTAGACTAGCAGTGCTGTCTGGTCCATGTTTCCTCATCCGTGAGCCTGGAGCCACTCGCAAACTCAAGACCAACCTGCCTCATAATAGCCTTGTTGCGATGACAAACCATCTTGGCGTCCACATGAGCCTTTTATTGGCCCTTGGCGTGAAAATAGAATAGCTTCTTTATCTTCTCTTTGAGCTTGTTTGCCCAAGCGGGCTCCTCAGACGGTGGCACATAGTCCTGCTCATCCTCGACCTCGTCATCAGACCTAACCGTGTCACGCTCTGTAGGGGTAGGAGTAGTTGTACCCCACTTATCCTTCTGACGCAACTCAATGACATCATGAGAAACCATGTTCACAGTGACAAGCTCCTCCTCTGGGAACGCATCTGCCCAGGTGTACTCAATGAGCTGCATCAGGTAAGGTCCATAGATGATGCACTTGCGCTCCATAACAGCCGAGTGGAGCTCAGACCACATCACATGAGATACATCCAGCACTTCCTGAGACCCTTTTTCTTGCTGACAGAAGGGAAGTAAGTCCACAAGAAAGGAGTGCACCTGATCTAGGTTGCCAACTCGAGGAAACAAAGTGTTCCGGAAGATCCGATGCATGATGTCCAAGAAAGGCCTGAGTTCATACGAGACATGCCCAACTTCAGACACCTTCAAGGTAGAAAACAACCAATGATCTTCCTTGTGAGTAGCTGCAATCCCCTTATGAGGGCGAAACCCAATTAAGTTTTGGGCACCCTCATCATCATATGATAGGCTGACCGTGAAACTCTTCCAAGGAGCAGACAAACGACGACCATTGGTCATCCAAGTGAGAGTGCGGGCCTCATCATGCCCAAAGTGTATCGTGGCAAAGAACTGGGCCACAAGCTCCGCATCAAAGTCCTTGTTGAAAGAGATTATCCTCTTAGTGTCCAACTCCTCACATCTCTGCAATGCAGCCCCAAAGTATGGCAAGTTCCTCTCCATGTGAGAGAGATCAATAGACTTGGCCCTCACAAACAGATTCTTCTTATTCAGGACATCATGGTAGATGGATTGCTGAAACCTGTTCCAAAAAGGATGCCTCTAAAGAGAAGGCTCCTGAGGCACTAGGTAGGGATGCGCTTCCTGGCCACACAGAAATCAAGCCCAGTCATCTCATGAGCACCCTTGCGCCCACCTGAGCTCTTTGACGTAGGAACCTTGGCCTTGCGCCGTGGCGGCTCACTAGAACCACCCGCAGTCACAGCAGCAGACGCAGGCACATCCGCAGAGCGATAGCACTTGGAACCACCTGCACGTTCCGGATTCTTGCGGCGAGCCTGATGCCCGGAGCTACTACCACCTGAAACACACACACACCCAAACACAAATACGAACAGAGTGCATAAGCCAAGGAATGAGATACTCAACAGAGTGAGAATTAGGCAAGTCAACTTGGGCATGGGCTGCTCAGAGCGGTAGTACCGCCCACAAGCGGTAGTATCACTCAAGTCGAGCGGTAGTACCGCTGATGGCGGATGTTAGCGGCGCTGACTTCTACCATGGTGAGATCCATTACTATCGGAGATGCCAAAGTCCAAATTTCCCGGGCTAATCATCAATCTACCTAATCTAGCAGTCTCCCAAGTCCATCACATGCCTCGATTCAACTAAGAAATAGGCGAATGCAACACGTATACTTCAAAACCTAGATTCAAAGGATAGAACCAAGGGAGAGAAGAACGGGGGCAATACCGACATCCATGGCAAGATGAGATGGTGGGGATTGATACGTCCATTTTGCATCATGCTTATATGTTGATATTTATTGCATTATGGGTTATTCTTACATGTTTTGTCACAATACTTATGCCTTTTCTCTCTTATTTTACAAGGTTTACATGAAATGTGAGAATGCCGGCAGCTGGAATTCTCGGCTGGAAAAGGAGCAAACTCTGGAAACCTATTCCGCACAACTCCAAAAGCCCTGAAACTCAACAGAACGTCGATTCGGAAAATATAAAAAATATCTGGCGAAAGAAGTCCAAGAGGGGGGCCATCGGCTGCCCACGAGGGTGGGGGGCGCGCCCCCTGCCTCGTGGGCCAGCTGGAAGGCCCCCGATGCCCATCTTCTCCTATATGAGGTGTTTTGACCTGGAAAAAAAAATCATAAGGAGGCTTTCGGGACCAGACGCCACCGTCTCGAGGCAGAAACCAATCTAGG
This sequence comes from Secale cereale, assembly GCA_902687465.1. Classification (NCBI taxonomy): domain Eukaryota; kingdom Viridiplantae; phylum Streptophyta; class Magnoliopsida; order Poales; family Poaceae; genus Secale; species Secale cereale. Next base: position 539,462,650 of record LR738710.1, on the reverse strand, counting down.
GCTCCGACAGAGCTGTTCTGCCGGGGAAATCGTCACCGCCGTCATCACCAACAACTCTCCCATCTTGGGGAGGGCTATCTTCATCAACATCTTCACCAACACCATCTCCTCTCAAACCCTAGTTCATCTCTTGTATCCAATCTTTGTACCCAAACCTCAGATTGGTACATGTGGGTGGCTAGTAGTGTTGATTACTCCTTGTAGTTGATGCTAGTTGGTTTATTTGGTGGAAGATCATATGTTTAGATCCATTATGCATATTTATACCCCTCTGATCATGAACAATATTATGTCTTGTAAGTAGTTACTTTTGTTCCTGAGGACATGGGAGAAGTCTTGCTATTAGTAGTCATGTGATTTTGGTCTTCGTTCGATATTTTGATGAGATGTATGTTGTCTCTCCTCTAGTGGTGTCATGTGAACGTCGACTACATGACACTTCACCATTATTTGGGCCTAGAGGAAGGCATTGTGAAGTAATAAGTAGATGATGTATTGCTAGAGTGATAGAAGCTTAAACCCTAGTTTATGCGTTGCTTCGTAAGGGGTTGATTTGGATCCATATGTTTCGGGCTATGGTTAGGTTTACCTTAATACTTCTTTTGTAGTTGCGGATGCTTGCATTAGAGGTTAATCATAAGTGGGAGGATTTTCCAAGTAAGGGGCAGCACCCAAGCACCTGTCCACCCACATACCAAATTATCAAAGTACCGAACGCGAATCAGACGATCGTGATGAAAACTAGCTTGACGGTAATTCCCATGTGTCCTCGGGAGCGCTTTCCTTTATATAAGAGTTTGTCCAGGCTTGTCCTTTGCTACAAAAAGGATTGGGCCACCTTGCTGCACCTTATTTAATTTTACCGTTTATCACTTGCTACCAATTACCTTATCACAAAACTATCTGTTACCTATAATTTCAGTGCTTGCAGAAAATACCTTACTAAAAACTGCCTATCATTTCCTTTTGCTCCTCGTTGGGTTCGACACTCTTAATTATTGAAAGGACTACGATAGACCCCCTACACTTGTGGGTCATCAAGACTCTTTTCTGGCGCCGTTGCCGGGGAGTGAAGCGCCTTTGGTAAGGAAAAATTTATATAGTGTGCTGAAATTTATTGTCACTTGTTACTATGGCTCAAAATCCTTTGAGGGGCTTGTTCGGGGTATCTTCACCCCGATCAGAAGAGCAAAGAGTTGCTCCTTAACTTACTGCACCTATTGAAAATGTTTGCTTTGAGATTCCTTCGGGTATGATAGAGAAACTGCTTGAAAATCCCTTTATAGGAGACGGAACACTGCATCCCGACTTACACCTAATGTATGTGGATGAAGTTTGTGGATTGTTTAAGCTTGCAGGTATGCCCGAGGATGTTATCAAGAAGAAGGTCTTCTTTTTATCTTTGAAGGGATATGCATTGACATGGCTTAGGCTATGCGATGATATGAGATCATGGAACTATAATCGTCTGAAGTTGGAATTTCATCAGAAGTTCTACCCTATGCACCAGGTTCATCGTGATCGTAATTATATTTATAATTTCTGGCCTCGCGAAGGAGAAAGCATCGCTCAAGATTGGGGGAGGCTTAAGTCAATGTTATATTCATGCGCCAACCATGAGCTCTCAAGAAAAATGATCATTCAAAATTTTTATGCTCGGCTTTCTCTTAATAATCGCTCCATGCTCGATACTTCTTGTTCTGGCTCTTATATGATGAAGACTATTGACTTCAAATGGGATTTATTGGAAAGAATTAAATGAAATTCTGAAGATTGGGATCTCGACGAAGGTAAGGAGTCAGGTATGACCCCTAAGTTTGATTGTGTTAAAGCTTTGATGGATACTGATGTTTTCCATGAGTTTAGCACTAAATATGGACTTGACTCTGAGATAGTAGCTTCTTTATGTGAATCCTTTGCTACTCATGTTGATCTCCCTAAGGAGAAGTGGTTTAAATACCATCCCCCTATTGAAGTAAAAGTAGTTGAACCTATTAAAGTTGAAGAAAAGACTATCATTTATAATGTTAATCCTGTTATACCTACCGCTTATATTGAGAAATCACCTTTCCCTGTTAGGATAAAGGATCATGCTCAAGCTTCAACTGTAGTTCGTAAGAGTAATACTAGAACACCTACACCCTCCGAGCAAATTAAAGTTGAACCTAGTGTTGCTATGGTTAAAGATCTCTTGGTAGAAGATTTAGATGGACATGTTATTTACCTCCAAGAAGAGTCTGCTAGAATAGTCGAACCCAATGCTAGGAATAAACATAAACCGGTTGTAGGCTTGCTAGTCATCTCTGTTAAGATAGGAGATCATTGCTATCATGGTTTATGTGACGTAGGTGCTAGTGCGAGTATTATCCCTCTTGATTTATATAACGAAATTATGCATGATATTGCACCTGTTGAGCTAGAAGGGATTGATGTTACTATTAAGCTTGCTAATAGAGATACTATTTCACCAATTGGGATTGTTAGAGATGTTGAAGTCTTGTGTGGGAAGGTTAAATACCCTGCTGATTTCCTTATTCTTAGTTCCCCACAAGATGCATTCTGTCCCATTATATTTGGTAGACCCTTCTTGAATACTGTTAATGCCAAAATAGAATGTGTGAAAGATATTGTCATGGTTGAATTAGGGGATATGTCTCATGATTTTAACTTTGCTAAATTCCGTAGACAACCCCTTGAAAAGGCACCACCCAGTAAGGATGAAATTATTGGCCTGGCCTCTATTGCTGTGCCACCTAATGATCCTTTAGAACAATATTTGCTAGACCATGAAAATGATATGCATATGAACGAGAGAAAGGAGATAGATGAAATATTCCTTACACGGGGATCCATATTGAAAAACAACTTGCCTGTTGAAATCCTAGGGGATCCTTCTCCACCCAAGGGTGATCCCGTGTTTGAACTTAAACCTCTGCGTGATAATCTTAAGTATGTTTATCTTGATGAAAAGAAGATATATCATGTTATTATTAGTGCCAACCTTTTAGAGCAGGAAGAAGAAAAACTATTGAAAACTCTAAAGAAGCACCGTGCTGCTATTGGATATACTCTAGATGATCTTAAGGGCATTAGTCCCACTATATGCCAACACAAGATAAAATTGGAAGAAAATGCTAAACCAGTTATTGATCATCAGTGACGGTTAAATCCTAAGATGAAAGAGGTGGTAAGGAAGGAAATACTAAAGCTTCTAGAGGCAGGTATTATCTATCCCGTTGCTGATAGCCAGTGGGTAAGTCCTGTCTATTGTGTTCCTAAGAAAGGAGGTATGACGGTTGTTCCTAATGATAAAGATGAATTGATCCTACAAAGAATAGTTACATGTTATAGGATGGTAATTGATTTCCGTAAGTTAAATAAAGCTACTAAGAAAGATCATTACCCCTTGCCATTCATTGATCAAATGCTAGAAAGGTTATCTAAACATACTCATTTTTGCTTTCTAGATGGTTATTCTGGTTTCTCTCAAATACCTATGTCAAAAGGGGATTAAGAAAAGACCACTTTTACTTGTCCTTTTGGTACCTTTGCTTATAGACGTATGCCTTTTGGTTTATGCAATGCACCTACTACCTTTCAAAGATGCATGATGGCTATATTCTCTGATTTTTGTGAAAAGATTGTTGAGGTGTTCATGGATGATTTCTCCGTTTACGGAACTTCTTTTGATGATTGCTTATGCAACCTTGATCGAGTTTTGCAGAAATGTGAAGACACTAACCTTGTCTTGAATTGGGAGAAGTGTCACTTTATGGTTAATGAAGGCATTGTCTTGGGACATAAAATTTCAGAAAGAGGTATTGAAGTTGACAAAGCTAAAGTTGATGCTATTGAAAAGATGCCATGCACTAAGGACATCAAAGGTATACGGAGTTTCCTTGGTCATGCTGAGTTTTATAGGAGGTTCATTAAGGACTTCTCCAAAATCTGTAGGCCTCTTACTAATCTCTTACAAAAAGATATTCCTTTTGTCTTTGATGATGATTGTCTAGAAGCATTTGAAATACTTAAGAAAGCATTGATCTCTGCACCTATTGTCCAGCCTCCTGACTCGAATTTACCCTTTGAGATTATGTGCGGTGCTAGTGATTATGCTGTAGGAGCTATTTTAGGGCAAAGAGTTGATAAGAAATTGAATGCATCCAGTATGCTAGTAAAACTCTAGATAGTGCCCAAAGAAATTATGCTACCACTGAGAAAGAATTTTTAGCAGTTGTATTTGCTTGTGATAAGTTTGGACCCTATATCGTTGATTCTAAAGTAACTATTCACACTGATCATGCTGTTATCAAATACCTTATGGAAAAGAAAGATGTTAAACCTAGACTTATTAGATGGGTTATCTTGCTACATGAATTTGACTTGCATATTATTGATAGAAAGGGAGCTGAGAACCCCGTAGCAGATAACTTGTCTAGGTTAGAAAATGTGCTTGATGACCCACAACCTATTGATGATAGCTTTCCTGATGAACAATTAGCTGTCATAAATACTTCTCGTACTGCTCCTTGGTATGTTGATTATACTAATTACATTGTTGCTAAGTTCATACCTCCTAGCTTCACATACCAGCGAAAGAAAAAGTTCTTCTATGATTTGAGACATTACTTCTGGGATGACCCACATCTTTATAAAGAAGGAGTAGATGGTATCATTAGACGTTGTGTACCTGAGCATGAACATGAACAGATCCTACGCAAGTGCCACTCCGAAGCTTATGGAGGACACCATGCGGGAGATAGAACTGCACATAAGGTATTGCAATCCGGTTTTTATTGGCCTACTCTCTTCAAGGATGACCGTAAGTTTGTCTTATCTTGTGATGAATGTCAAAGAATCGGTAATATTAGTAGACGTCAAGAAATTCCCATGAATTATTCACTTGTTATTGAACCATTTGATGTTTGGGGCTTTGATTATATGGGACCTTTTCCTGCCTCTAATGGGTACATGCATATTTTAGTTGCTGTTGATTACGTTACTAAGTGGGTAGAAGCTATTCCAACTAGTAGTGCTGATCATAACACCTCTATTAAGATGCTTAAAGAAGTTATTTTTCCGAGGTTTGGAGTCCCTAGATATCTAATGACTGATGGTGGTTCACACTTTATTCATGGTGCTTTCCGTAAAATGCTTGCTAAGTATGATGTCAACCATAGAATTGCATCCCCTTATCACACACAGACTAATGGTCAAGTAGAACTAAGTAATAAGGAGTTGAAATTAATCTTGCAAAAAATAGTTAATAGGTCTAGGAAGAATTGGTCCAAGAAACTTGATGATGCATTACGGGCCTATAGAACTGCATACAAAAATTCTATGGGTATGTCTCCATATAAAATGGTATATGGAAAAGCTTGTCACTTACCTCTTGAGCTAGAACATAAGGCATATTGGGCAATTAAAGAGCTCAATTATGATTTCAAACTTGCCGGTGAGACAAGGTTATTTGACATTAGCTGTCTCGATGAATGGAGAACCCAGGCCTATGAGAATGCCAAACTGTTTAAAGAAAAAGTTAAAAGATGGCATGACAAAAGAATACAAAAGCGTGAGTTTAACGTAGGTGATTATCTCTTGCTATACAACTCTCGCTTAAGATTTTTTGCAGGAAAACTTCTCTCCAAGTGGGAAGGACCTTATGTTATCGAGGAGGTCTATCGTTCCGGTGCCATAAAAATCAACAATTTCGAAGGCACAAATCCAAAGGTGGTGAATGGTCAAAGAATCAAGCATTATATCTCAGGTAATCCTATAAATGTTGAAACCAATATTATTGAAACCGTAACCCCGGAGGAATACATAAGGGACACTTTCCAGAATGATCCAGCCTCCGAAAAGGATGAGGTACATGATACCGTAAGTAAACCGACTCCAAAACAACTCTAAAGGCAATTTTCTCTGTTTTGGAATATTTAGAAAAATAGAAAAATAAACCGCAGTCCGGAGGAGACACGAGGTGTCCACGAGGGTGGAGGGCGTGCCCCCCTTCCCAGGGCGTGCCCCCTGCCTCGTGGGCACTCCGTGTGTCCCCCGGACTCCGTTTTCTTGTGGGTTACTCCTTTTGGTCGGTAAAAATTCATTATATATACTCCCGAAGGTTTTGACCTTTGTATCACGCAAAAATCCTCCGTTTTCGTTTCGAGCTGCTGTTTTTGACCGATCTAGATCATCATGGCGTCCTGCAACACCCTCATGGAGAAGTTCTTCGAGAAGGTCATCAACCCCTACCTTGCGGAGGTGCTGCACCACCCTAAAACCATGGAGTTGCATGAGGGGGTGCTGCACATCCGTGATGTTGAGGGGCCAAGGAGGACCGGGAGCGTGGAGACAAGACTCGAAGCAAAGGAGCAGCAAGTTTTCAAGTGCCAAGGTATGGTGGAACGAGGACTCAACGCCAACCACATGATGATCTCAGAGCTCAGCAACAACCTCAAGCTAGACTCAAGGATCTTTGGGGAAGCTATCTCCAATCTTCAAGAGAAGATCGAACACCTCCAAGCCCAGATCTATGACCTGCAAAACCAAAACTGTGAGTATGAATATAGATTCAAGAAGATGAGTTTGGCTGCAGATTTGACTATCCCGGAGACTCGATCATCCTTCTACGATGGTGAACCCATGCCTTGGAAGGTGGATAACAAGCCTACATCATCAACAACTCCATCATCACCACTCCTGAAGAAGGAGACATAATCATATAGGTATGGGCACTCCCCTTGGCAACTGCCAAGCTTGGGGGAGTGACCCCGGTATTGTATCACCACCACTCCTATCTTTACCGTTTTACTTAGTTCGATCCTTTTGGTAGTATCTTGATCTATGAGAATAAAGTTAGCATGATCTGGTTGTGAACTTTTGCTTTGTGAGCTTTATCCTATGTAACCGAGTCGGTGAGCTATATAATAAAGATTAGTGTTGAGTCAAGGGCTTGATTTCCTCACTTGGGTCATGATAAAAAGAAAGAAAACATAAAGAGTATCAAAGAGATCATATCGATCTTATGGAAGTAATGACTTCACATACAAGAGTATGATAAATAAAAGTTGTTGGGAGTTGACAAACATAGTTTTGGTCATCGTTGCAATTAATAGGAAGTAATAAAAGAAGAGAGGCTTCACATACAAATATACTATCTTGGACATCTTTTATGATTGTGAGCACTCATTAAAGTATGACATGCTAAAGAGTTGATGTTGGACAAGGAAGACAACATAATGGGTTATGTCTTCTTATATCTGAAATAAAGTATATTGTCATGGATCATCCAACATGTTGAGCTTGCCTTTCCCCCTCATGCTAGCCAAAACTCCTCACACTAAGTAGGGATACTACTTGTGCTTCCATACATCCTTAAACCCAGTTTTGCCATGAGAGTCCACCATACCTACCTATGGATTGAGAAAGATCCTTCCAAGTAAGTTGTCATGTTGCAAACTCGCTAAAATATGTATGATTTATTAGTGTGGGAGAAATTAACTTTATACGATCTTGTGATATGGAAGTAATAAAAGCGACGGACTGCATAATAAAGGTCCTTATATCAAGTGGCAATATAAAGCGAAGTTCTTCTATGCTAAGACTTTGTGCATCCAACCATGAAAACACATGACAACCTCTGCTTCCCTCCACAATGGGCCTATCTATTATTCCTGTCTTATAAGTGTCAAGGTGAATTCCGCCTTTCCTTTTTACATTTTATCCTGTGGCAAGCACATTGTGTTGGAAAGATCCTGACATATATACCCACTTGGATGTAAGTTTTCATGATCTATTACTGTTGACATTACCCTTGAGGTAAAAGGTTGGGAGGCAACACCATAAGCCCCTATCTTTCTCTATGTCCGATTAAAACTCCATAAACATAAGTATTGCGTGAGTGTGAGCAATTGTGAAAGATTATATGATAGTTGAGTATGTAGGCTTGCTGAAAAGCTCTTACATTGACTCTTTCCGATATTACAACAAATTGCAATTGCTTCAATGATCGAGATCAAAGTTTGTTAGTTTCCAATGAAGTTTATGGTTCATACTTGATATTGTGGATGATTTGTTACTTTAGCATAAGAATCATATGACTATATTTATATAAGTTGCTGTTATGATAATGATCATGATGCCCTCATGTTCATATTTTGTTTTATCGACACCTCTATCTCTAAACATGTGGACATATTTTTCGATATTGGCTTTCGCTTGAGGACAAGAGAGGCTAAGCTTGGGGGAGTTGATACGTCCATTTTGCATCATGCTTATATGTTGATATTTATTGCATTATGGGCTGTTCTTACATGTTTTGTCACAATACTTATGCCTTTTCTCTCTTATTTTACAAGGTTTACATGAAGAGGGAGAATGTCGGCAGCTGGAATTCTGGGCTGGAAAAGGAGCAAACTCTGGAAACCTATTCTGCACAACTCCAAAAGCCCTGAAACTCAACAGAACATCGTTTCAGAAAATATAAAAAATATCTGGTGAAAGAAGTCCACGAGGGGGGCCACCGGCTGCCCACGAGGGTGGGGGCGCGCCCCCCTTCCCAGGGCGTGCCTCCTGCCTCGTGGGCCAGCCGGAAGGCCCCCGATGCCCATCTTATCCTATATGAGGTGTTTTGACCTGGAAAAAAAAATCATAAGGAGGCTTTCGGGACCAGACGCCGCCGTCTCGAGGCGGAAACCAATCTAGGGCTCCGGCAGAGCTGTTCTTCCGGGGATTCCTCCCTCCGGGAGGGGGAAATCGTCACCGCCGTCATCACCAACAACTCTCCCATCTTGGGGAGGGCTATCTTCATCAACATCTTCACCAGCACCATCTCCTCTCAAACCCTAATTCATCTCTTGTATCCAATCTTTGTACCCAAGCCTCAGATTGGTACCTGTGGGTGGCTAGTAGTGTTGATTACTCCTTGTAGTTGATGCTAGTTGGTTTATTTGGTGGAAGATCATATGTTCAGATCCATTATGCATATTAATACCTCTCTGATCATGAACAATATTATGTCTTGTGAGTAGTTACTTTTGTTCCTGAGAACATGGGAGAAGTCTTGCTATTAGTAGTCATGTGAGTTTGGTCTTCGTTCGATATTTTGATGAGATGTATGTTGTCTCTCCTCTAGTGGTGTCATGTGAACGTCGACTACATGACACTTCACCATTATTTGGGCCTAGAGGAAGGCATTGGGAAGTAATAAGTAGATGATGGGTTGCTAGAGTGACAGAAGCTTAAACCCTAGTTTATGCGTTGCTTCGTAAGGGGCTGATTTGGATCCATATGTTTCAGGCTATGGTTAGGTTTACCTTAATACTTCTTTTGTAGTTGCGGATGCTTGCATTAGAGGTTAATCATAAGTGGGAGGCTTGTCCAAGTAAGGGCAGCACCCAAGCACCGGTCCACCCACATACTAAATTATCAAAGTATCGAACGCGAATCCGACGATCGTGATGAAAACTAGCTTGACAATAATTCCCATGTGTCCTCGGGAGCGCTTTCCTTTATGTAAGAGTTTGTCCAGGTTTGTCCTTTGCTACAAAAAGGATTGGGCCACCTTGCTGCACCTTATTTACTTTTACCGTTTGTCACTTGCTACCAATTACCTTATCACAAAACTATCTGTTACCTATAATTTTAGTGCTTGCAAAAAATACCTTACTGAAAAAAGACTATCATTTCCTTCTGCTCCTCGTTGGGTTCGACACTCTTACTTATCGAAAGGACTACTATAGATCCCCTACACTTGTGGGTCATCAGGGATCAATTCCAGTGGTTGGAATCGAGCGAGACGGCCCGGATCCGGTGGCCCAGCGGCCCTCCGGTGCTCGTTCGTCGCTTGAGAGAGGAGAGGGTTGGGGTGGGGAAACTGAATGGGTATGGGGGAGTGGCAACTCCCCCTGCCCTATACATAACCCTTCCAACCCCACCACGAAGCGGTAGTACCTCTGGGCGCTGATGTCTGGTAGAACTACGTCGGTATTTCCCCAAAGAGGAAGGGATGATGTAGTATATCAGTGGTAGGTATTTCCCTCAGTGATGAGACCAAGGTTAACGAACCAATAGGAGAACCGAGCAACACAACATAAACAACACCTACACACAAATAACAAATACTCGCAACCCGACGTGTTAAAGGGGTTGTCAATCCCTTTCGGGTAACAGACGTTATAGAGTTGTAAATATTGATAGATCGAACGCCAAATAAGATAAATTGCTGCAAGGTATTTTTTGGTTTTTAGTTTAATAGATCTAAAAATAAAAGCAAAGGAAAATAGACCGCAAAGGTAAATAATATGAGAAAGAGACCCAGGGGCCGTAGATATCACTAGTGGCTTCTCTCGAGAAAATAGCAAACGGTGGGAAAACAATTACTGTTGGGCAATTGGCAGAACTTCAAATAATCATGACGATATCCATGCAATCATCATTATATAGGCATCACGTCCAAGATTAGTAGAACGACTCCTGCCTACATATACTACTATTACTCCACACATCGACCGCTATCCAGCATGCATCTAGTGTATTAAGTTCATGGAGAAACGGAGTAATGCAATAAGAATGATGACATGATGTAGACAAGATCTATTCATGTAGAAATAGACCCCCATCGTTTTATCCTTAGTAGCAACAATACATACTTGTGGGTTCCCTTTCCGTCATTGGGATCAAGCACCGTAAGATCGAACCCACTACAAAGCACCTCTTCCCATTGCAAGATAAATAGATCAAGTTGGCCAAACAAAACCCAAATATCAGAGAAGAAATACAAGGCTATAAGAAATCATTCATATAAGGGATCAAATAAGACTCAAATAACTTTCATGGATATAAAAAGATAGATCTGATAATAAACTCAAAGTTCATCGGATCCCAACAAACACACCGCAAAAGAGTTACATCGTATGGATCTTCAAGAGACCATTGTATTGATAATCAAAGGAGAGAGAGAGAGGAAGCCATCTAGCTACTGATTACGGACCCGTAGGTCTACAAGGAACTACTCACACATCAACGGAGAGGCACCAATGGAGATGGTGAACCCCTCCGTGATGGTATCTAGATTGGATCTGGTGGTTCTGGACTTTGCGGCAGCTAGAATAGAATTTTGTGGAATCCTCTAGGGTTTCTGGAATATCTGAGTATTTATAGAGCAAAGAGGCGGTGTGGGAGGCCACCGAGGTGGGCACAACCCACCTGGGCGCGCCAAGGGGGTCTGGCGCGCCCTGGTGGGTTGTGCCCCCCTCGGGGCACCCCGAGGTGCAGCTCTGGCCCATTGGGTGTCTTCTGGACCATAAAAAATCTCCAAAAAGTTTCGCGGTGTTTGGACTCCGTTTAATATTGATTTCATGTGATGTAAAAAACATACAGAAAACAACAACTGGCACTTGGCTCCATGTTAATAGGTTAGTACCAAAAAATGATATAAAATGACTATAAAATGATTGTAAAACATCCAAGAATGATAATATAATAGCATGGAACAATCAAAAATTAAAGATACATTGGAGACGTATCAACATCCCCAAGCTTAACTCATGCTCGTCCTCGAGTAGGTAAATGATAAAAACAGAATTTTTTATGTGGAATGCTGCCTATCATGTCATATCATATTATTTTCTTTATAGCATGGACATTTGGACTTTTATATGGTTCAAAGCAATAGTCTAGTTTCAACATGAGATTTAAATATTCAAACATGTCAACAAGCAACCATGTCTTTCAAAATACCAGTGGTAAAAATATGTTATCCCTAGCCCATCATGCTCAACCATTGATCCATTCATGAAACACATTCGCATATTAGTTATACCCAATGCTCAAGTATGATTATAGTGTTTCCTAGTTGGTGCTTTATAAGAGAAGATGGAGACTCAAATTCAAAAATAAAAATTGCATAAATAAAAGAAAGGCCCTTCGCAGAGGGAAGTAGGGATTTGTATAGGTGCCAGAGCTCAAATCTTAAATTGAGAGATAAAATTATTTTCGGAGGCATACTATTCCCACAACCAAAAATGACTTAAGGTTCCCAACACTTTCCATGCTAGATATATCATAGGCGATTCCCAAACATAAAATAAAGTTTATTCCTTTTCCACCAGACTTTCACAAGCCATGGTGTAAGGGCATATTTCTCCCTGAGTAGTTTTGGTGATTGATGACAATGCATTTGCGAACTAATTGTGTGCTCTAAGCTCTTTCAGATATATCTCACCTAGGCACAAGACGATTGTGAGCCCCTCGGAATCTATGGAAGACAGTGTTTCCTTTTTGCTCTCTTTCGGTGGCTTTGAGTAATAGGAAAGCCGTACTATTAAGAGGGGGTCCGCTTCGGAAATGTTTGGGTGGAATCAACACGTACACATCTATACTCTCGCACCACCTTTCCTTTGCTTCTCTGGAGCTTCGGCCGTTTCTTCTCGTATATACAAACCATGGCTTCCTACTAGTACATCTGCCTGGCAAGCGGTAGTACCGCTCATGTAAGTGGTAGTACCGCACAGCCACACGGTAGTACCGCCTCTGGACACGGTAGTACCGCACCAGCAGTAGTACCGTGTCTCGAGGATGGTAGTACCGTGTATCTGGCCCGACACTGCACCAAGTACGGGAGTAGGTGCGGAAGTAATTTTTTACTTCCGCATCCTACGCGGCAGTACCGCTTGCATCAAGCGGTAGTACCGTGCCGTGTTTTGCTACTATCGTATTTCTGCGGATGTAGCTACGGATGTATTTTATTTCATCCGTGCTTGTCCTCGGCCTGCTTGTCTCTGCCTTGCGGTAGTACCGCAAGGACGAGCGGTAGTACCGCTCAGGCAGTACTACCGCCCGTTTGCCTTCGCAACAGAGTACATTCTGGCTAGTACTGCTCCAGCGGTAGTACCACTGGCCAAGCGGTAGTACCGCAACTTACGTGCGGTAGTACCGCGCTCTGCGGGCAGAAATGTGGGATAACGGTTAGATTTGTTCTCCCACTATATATAGGGAGTCTTCTTCCCAAGAAGACTCACCTCTTCCACCCCAAAGCTCCATTGTTGCTCGAAGCTCCATTTCCGCCCGATCTCTCTCCCTAGCCAATCAAACTTGTTGATTTCCTCGGGAGAGCTTGAGGAGGCATCGATCTACACTTCCACCAAGAGATATTTGATCCCCCCACTAATCCTTGCGGATCTTGTTACTCTTGGGTGTTTGAGCACCCTAGACGGTTGAGGTCACCTCGAAGCCATATTCCATTGTGGTGAAGCTTCGTGGTGTCATTGGGAGCCTCCAATTCGGTTGTGGAGATAGCCCCAACCTTGTTTGTAAAGGTTCGGTTACCGCCTTCAAGGGCACCACTAGTGGAATCATGACACCTTGCATTGTGTGAGGGCGTGAGGAGAATACGGTGGCCCTAGTGGCTTCTTGGGGAGCATTGTGCCTCCACACCGCTCCAACGGAGACGTACTTCCCCTCAAAGGGAAGGAACTTCGGCAACACATCCTCGTCTTCACCGGTTCCACTTGTGGTTATTTCTTCCCTTTACTTGTGCAAGATTTACTTGTTTATCTTATATAGCTTGCTTGTGAGGTTGTTATCTTTACTTCCTATTAGTTGTCATCGTAGTAGCTTATCTAGACAACTTACTTTGACGCTTAATTAAAAGTGGTTAAGAAAAGCTAAAAATTGTTAGTTGCCTATTCACCCCCCCTCTAGTCAACCATATCGATCCTTTCAATTGGTATCAGAGCCTCGTCTCTTTTTAAGGACTTTACCGTCCAAAGAGTATGGGTGACAACATAGTCGAGATGGAGGGACATTCCGGTGGAACTTCGTCCTTGCCTACGTCTGATGGGGGAGCCTCGGTCTCTGGTGAGGAGTTCAATGTGGCTATGACCACATTGAAAGAATCACTAGCGACCGAGGTCAAAGGCATGTTAAAATTTGCTTGAGGGGCTTAAATTATCCACCACACCTTTGGAAGTGGTTCGTCCCGCTACCAACGTGTCGGAGGCTAATCCCGACAAGGGAGAAGCTAGTAGTGAACAAGCCCCGGTTACTAAGAATGGGAGTGGGATCTTTGCCCACTCCGCTCCTCCTACTCACTATGGAGGACCCGTTCCCACACCGCATTTAAATTCTGTTGGGCCTCCTCCCAAGTTTATAAAAAATTCTGATTTTGCTACTTGGGTGTTTTGCTTCAAACATCATATAAATCATTGCTCTACTAATCTTTGGAGAATCATTGAGCGAGGTTTTTATCCGCGTGATCCCGACAACATGACTCCGAGAGAAACTGCGGATCATCAATTCAACGAGTCCGTTCTTTGCATACTTCAAGATGCTATTCCTCCAGAAGACATTGCTCATCTTCGACCCTTCACTGTGGCCAAGGAAGCTTGGGAGCATGTTGGCACTATGTACAAGGGGAGCGCTAGCATTCAACGCTCTAACTATGAAGTTGTGCAAGATGAAGCCGATGAGTTTGCTATGATCGAAGAAGAAGATCCTCGTGAACTTTATCGGAGATTAACCATCCTTGCGGTCTCTCTTCGAGATCATGGGAGTAAGGACACGAATGACAATTGGATCAAGCGCAAGTTCCTCAAGGCCATGATGCCCTATCATAAGGCCATGTCCTCTGTCATCCGTCAAAGACCGGACGTCCACCACTTGTCATCAAATGAAGTGTTGGATGAGTTTGTTGCCATGAGGATCTTGAACATGACCGCCGACAATGCGGTCTTAAGAGCTCAACGATCTAAGAAGCCTAACCTGGCCTTGAAGGCCAAGGCTTGTGTGGAAGAAGAGGAGGTGGAGGATGCTGATGAGAGTAGCCCCGAGGACACCAAATATGCCTATCATGAGCACGTGGCTCTTGCTTCACGACAATTTTGGGGCAACAAGAAGAACACAAGACCCAACTTCAACAAGAACAACTCAAGTGGCAACAAGGGCAAGCAACGAGTGAGGACTTGCTACAATTGTGGAAATGTTAGCCACTTTGTTGTTGATTGCCCATATGAGAAAAGAGAGGACTTTGGAGGCAAGCTTATCCGGAAGGACAAGGCCAAGTCTTATCCCAACAAGAACAACTTCAACAAGAAGACCCCTCCTAAAGGGTTGGTGGCCCAAGAAGAATATGTTGAGGATGATGATAATGATGAAGATGATGAGGTGGTCACCATGGCCACAATTGCTATTGCTACTACTCCGCGCTCATCTCTCTTCAACTCGCCTAATGAGAACATCACCACCAAGTGTCTCATGGCCAAGGCCTCCAACAAGGTAACCCCAAACATCAATACTACCATCACTTCTAATCCTTCATTGACGGATTGTATTGATGAGAGTGAGGGAACTAAGGAGGGAGAAAATGAATTTGGGGTGTTCATGAGCAAACTTAAGGGCAATCCCAAGAAGCACTTTGTTGCTCTCTTGGAACAACTCGGTGAGGCCAATGACATGATCGAGGCTCACGAGGAGACCATTACTAAAATGGAAGGACATAGTCGAGACTATGCCGATGAGATATCGGATCTCTCTAACGCCCTAGAGGAAGAGCGTGGTCTTCGTTTGGCTCTTGAGGAGTCACACGACGATGATCATGCTAAATTAAAGAAAGATCTCGATCATGCTTTAGTTGTATCTCGTATGCTTAATTTCGAGAAGGCAAAACTTGAGGTTGACCATGCTAAACTCAAGGAGGAGTTTGTTATACTCGACAAGGATCACAAGGCCTTGAAAGGTATGCATGCTTCTCTCAAGGAGTCTCATGATCAACTCCAAGTTTCGCTAACCAAGGAAAAGGCTATCTTTCCTCGCATGGTGTTAATTGATAATGCAAATGCTACTAACCCATGTTGCGAGCATGTGCATCTTGTTGAAGAAAATGCCAAGTTGAAGAAGCAACTTGAGAAAGGCCTTGTGACATGCATACAAGGTGAGAAGAACCTCAACAACCTTTTGAGCAATCAAAAGGAGGTTGTGGCAAAGGAAGGAATTGGGTTTGTTCCTAAGCCCAAGAAGAAGAAGAAGAATGACAAGACCAAGCTACCACCCCCTCTCCGACAAACTTTTGTGAAAGAAGGAGAGGGCGCATCTAAGAAGAAGAAAACGGTGAAAGGTGGTGGTGTCAAGAAAAACTCCACCATACCATCAAACATGTATGGCGACTTTAATCCTTCATATGTTTTATGTCGTGCTAGTGATGGCCATGTGTTTGCTAAATTTGTTTGTTCTTCTTATGAGTACATTGAATGGTTCATTTGGGTTCCTAAGACCCTTGTTACTAACCTCAAAGGACCCATTACCAAATGGGTACCTAAATCCAAGCATTGATCTCTTGTAGGAGTTTGCTTCCGATGGGGGATCATGGTTGCTCGATAGTGGAGCCACAAATCATATGACCGGAAGCAAAGACTTGGTGGTGGACGTGCATCTAGGTTCATCTATGGCCACCAACGTCGAATGGGGTGATGCTTCATCTTCTAAGGTATTGGGGCTTGGCAAGGTTGTTGTCTCTCATGATCTCACGATCGAGAAAGTCATGCTTGTTGAGTCCCTTGCATACAATTTACTTTCTGTTCGCCAACTTGCACTCATGGGCTTTGCTACATTCTTTGATGTTGATACCGTGGGCCTCCTGTGGAGCAAGACTCTTAAAGTAGCCTATGTCGGGCATGTCAAGAACGGTCTTTATGTGGTTAACTTCTCGAAGCAACCCACTAAGACGCGACATGCCTAATGGCTAAAATTGATGTGGGATGGCTTTGGCATCGCCGTTTGGCCCATGTCAATATGAGATCTTTGCAAAGTCTTCTCAAGGGGGACCATGTCCGTGGACTAACAAATGTTAGCTTTGCCAAAGATCGTGCTTGCAGGGCTTGCATTGAAGGAAAGTTACATGAGATGGCTCACCCTCCCACGACTATCATCTATTCGAAAAGACCCCTAGAGCTCCTTCACATGGATCTCTTTGGGCCTCCATCTTTTGATAGTCTTGGGGGTATAAAGTACTGCTTGGTGATTGTGGATGATTATTCAAGATACACCTGGGTATACTTCTTCAAGAAGAAGAGTGAGACCCAACAAACCGTCATCAACTTTGCAAATGAAGGTCAGCGACAACATGAAGCAAAGATTTTGATGATCCGAAGTGAAAACGACACCGAGTTCAAGAACTACACCTTGGATGAGTTTCTTAGTGATGAGGGGATCAAACATCAATATGCAGCACCCTATACCCCTCAACAAAACGGTGTCGTAGAGAGAAAGAACCGGACTCTAATGGATGCGGCAAGGACCATGATGGTGGAATTCAAATCTCCATACAACTTTTGGGCCGAAGCCACAACACCGCGTGTCATGCATCCAATCGGATCTATCTCCGCAAAGGCTTGAATAAAACTCCATATGAGATTCTTACCGGTAACAAGCCCAATCTCAAGTACTTCCGGGTGTTCGGGTGTAAGTGTTTCATCCTCAAGAAAGGTGTTCGCTTGTCTAAATTTGAATCTAGAGCTCATGAGGGCATATTTGTTGGTTATGCTACAAACTCTCATGCTTACCGTGTCCTCAACAAGTCCAGTGGACTAATTGAGGAGATGAGTAACATAGAGTTTGATGAAAATAACGGCTCCCAAGTGGAGCAAAGTGGTACTTGTGATGTAGGTGATGAAATTCCTCCTCAAGCCATAAGAAGAATGGGTGTTGGATATATCCTACTCATTGAGGAACCCCTTGTGGCCGAAGGAGAAGGACAATGTTCCACTCAAGTGGAACCATCACCAACCCAAGACCCACAAGCTTCCGAAGAACAAAGTGAAGGCCCTCAACCGGACGAACAAGGCCAAGTGCAAGATCAATCACAAGATGGTGGAGAGCCACCAAATGATGCACAAGGCCAAGTTCTTTCCTTCGAGCAAGGTCAAGGTCAAGAGGAAGCTCAAGATCAAGATCTAGCTCCTGAGTTATCTCTTGAAGAGCAATTGGAGCGTCGTGATGCAAAAGTTGCCTCCAGGCTTGCTTCCAGAGAACATCACATGGAGAATATCCTAGGAAGCATCAAAAGGGGGGTAAGTACTCGTAGAAAATTAGCAAACTATTGTGCTCATCAAGATTTTGTCTCCTGTGTTGAACCTCAGAAGGTATATGAGGTGCTCAAAGACCCTAATTGGCTTAATGCCATGCATGAAGAACTCCATAACTTCGAGCGCAACAAAGTGTGGCGTCTGGTGCCAAGGCCAAAGGAGAACCATAATGTCATTGGAACCAAGTGGATCTTTACAAAAAGCAAGATGCTCATGGCATTGTCATCCGCAACAAGGTGCGTCTGGTGGCTCAAGGCTACTCCCAAGTCGAGGGTATCGACTACGGTGAAACCTTTGCCCCCGTTGCTCGCCTTGAATCTATTCGTTTGTTGCTTGCCTATGCTTCTCATCATAACTTTAAGCTACAACAAATGGATGTGAAAAGTGCATTTCTTAATGGTCCTATTAATGAGTTGGTATATGTCAAACAACCCCCGGGGTTTGAGGATCCCAAGTTCCCCAATCACGTGTATTAACTCGATAAGGCTCTCTATGGCCTTAAACAAGCCTCACATGCGTGGTATGAGCATCTTACCGAGTTGTTACAAGATCGTGGGTTTGAAATTGGGAAAATCGACCCCACTCTTTTTACTAAGAAGGTCAAAGGGGAGTTGTTTGTCTGCCAACTATATGTTGATGATATTATCTTTGGTTCTCCTAACAAAGCTTTCAATGATGAGTTCGCCGCACTCATGACCACACATTTTGAGATGTCCATGATGGGAGCGTTGAAGTACTTCCTTGGGTTTGAGATCAAGCAAAGAAGAGAAGGGATCTTCATCAAACAATCCAAGTATACTCAAGACATGCTCAAGAGGTTCAATCTAAGTGATGTCAAGCCGGCTACTACTCCAATGCCAACCAAGTGCCAACTTGACATTGATCCCAATGGTAAAGCGGTGGATCAAAAGGTATATCGTTCTATGATTGGATCATTGCTTTACCTTTGTGCATCTAGGCCGGATATTATGTTGAGTGTGGGAATTTATGCACGGTTTCAAGCCTCACCTAAGGAAAGTCACTTTGTGGCAGTCAAGTGAATCTTTTGATATTTGGCTCATACCCCAAACTTTGGCTTATGGTACCCAAGAGGAGGAAACTTCAACCTTGTAGGTTTCTCTGATTCGGATTGGGCGGGAGACAAAGTGGATAGGAAGTCCACTTCCGGAGGGTGCCAATTCCTTGGTTGCTCTCTCGGTAGTTGGTCTTCCAAAAAGCAAAGTTGTGTGTCTCTCTCGTCCACCGAAGCTGAGTATGCGGCAGCTGGCAGTTGTTGTGCTCAACTCTTATGGATGAGGCAAACTTTAAAGGATTACGGTGTCACTTGTGACAAAGTGCCTCTTTGGTGTGACAATGAAAGTGCCATCAAGATTTCTCTCAACCCAGTGCAACACTTCAAGACGAAGCATATAGAGATTTGGTATCACTTCATCCGGGATCATAGAAGGCAAGGCGAGATCAAGCTTCACTATGTCAACACTCATGATAACCTTGCAGATATCTTCATGAAGCCGTTGGATCAAGCAAGATTTCGCGAGTTAAGGCATGAGCTAAATATCATCGATTTGAGCAATGTGGCTTGAGACTTTGCACACACTCCTCACACTCAATGTAGTTATCTTGTCTAGATGTAGGCATGGACATAGGGGGAGTATTGTTCTCTCAATGAACTATTCCTCCCCCCATTATGCATAAATTGATCAAGTCTTTGTCATTTGCCATAAGTAGATGGTATAAGTGCTTCAAGACGAGTATTGGTCATGGGCCCAAGGATAGTTCTTTGCGGTGCCATACCAAATAACTCAAACATAGGTGGCCTCGGCCACCGACCTCCTTGTTGGAGTAGTGTTTTGCCTTGCGTGTGCGTCTCTTTGTTTTTTGTCTCTCCTTTGCTAAAAGCCTCTTGTCGAAACGTGCAAGTTCTCGGAGGGGCGGTACTACCGTGTGTAGTCACGGTACTACCGCAAAAGAGCCTACGTACTACCGCAAGTCCAGCACGGCAGTTTTTTTACTGTCGCTGGCAGAGCGGTACTACCGCTTCGCGTGCGGTACTTCCGCCCAAGCGGTACTACCGCGATGACCGCGGTACTACCGCACTTATCCGAACGGGTGGGGGTTATAAGCGGGCAGGGGGAGTTCCAACTCCCCCATACCCATTCATCTCCTAACCCCCACTCCGTCTCTCTCTCCCTCTCAAGAACGCTGCCAGAGGACCTCGCCGGATCTCCTCCCTCGGCCACTCTCCTCGCATTCCGACCGGTGGGATTGTTCCCCACCTCGACCTCTTCCATGGATGAAGGTTTATCCCCAAATCCCCTCTTCCTTTTTGCCTAGTTGTTGTTTTTAGGGTTTGGGGAGATGCTCAGTGTTCTAGCGTTCTTCGTGTTCTTATCCATGGAAGATTAGGATGTAGGAGAGTGTTTTTGCACTAGAAATGCTAGTATGTATGTCGCTACCAAGTTACTATGATCAACCGTAGTACTGTTCTTCGTTCTACGCGTTCTAGTCTAGATCTGTTATTTTCAGATCTGACCCGAGCGGTACTACCGCTGGCTAACCGCGGTACTACCGCTCTGCCGCGTAAACGGTACTACCGCTGGCTAACCGCGGTACTACCGCCCTGCAGCGTAACTACGCGGAAGTAAATTTTTACTACCGCATACTGTGCGGTACTACCGCAACCCAAACGTGGTACTGCCGCTCCCTAAGCGGTACTAATTTTTTACTTCCGTATTCGTACGCAGAAGTAAACTTTTACTACCGCTTATTGTGCGGTACTACCACAACCCTCAAGCAGTACTACCGCTCACTAAGCGGTACTAATTTTTTACTTCCGTGTTCGTTAGGCAGTACTACCGCTTGTATCATAGTTCCTTCGTAGCACTTACGCATTAACCTTTCTACTCGTTTCACATGCTTTTTGTGGCTTTTGCATTGATTCTCTTCGTGTTTCCGTCGTGTTCTTGTGTTTGTGTCTTAGGTGGTGGCTCCGGTTCCGATATTCGTCGTACCAATCCCGTTCATGACACCGGGTCCTAGCGTCTGCGCACCCCCAGTGATGTGCCAGAGGGCTCCAATCCCCAACGCAAATTCAAGACCGCCGCCAACAAGCAAAATGAATCATCTATGACTATGGAAGAAATGCCAGCTAATGAGTTCATGGCAAGGAGGAAGCTCAACCCTTATGGAGAACCCCGGGCTCAGTTTCATGGTGATGAACTGTTCTGGACCAAGCAGCAGTATCGCATCTACACAGAGGTGCTCAAGAGCAAGCACAACCTATATGTGGATGCTCATTGGGTGGACATGGCCCACATGCGGAGGGCTGATAACCTGGCCTACTTTGCCGAGGCTCTGGATCTGGTAGAGCAGTTTGGGATTGAGCACTTCATGACCTTTCAGAATGATTTTGACCCAGAAATCATTGCTCAGTTTTATGCTTCGGTACACTTTCACACCAAGGAAGATCGCCCAATGACTTGGAGCACAAATAGTCACAAGATGACTGCGACTTGGAAGGAATTCATGGATCTTATTCAGATTGCTGACGAGGGACTCCACAACCCAATTGGAGCACGACCTCATGCCAACCCAGAAGCTTCCAACAAAGACCGTCTGTTACCGTTCTATGTGGAGAAGACTCTTGCGAGTGGCAAGAAGACATGGGTGTTGAACCCCTTTTTGGACATCATGCATAGGATCTTCCGCAACACTCTATTTCCTCGAGTTGGGGACAAGGACAAGGTTCACTCCTACCTCGTTGATATGCTGCTGATGTGTGAGGTGGCTCGCACAGCTCAATCTCCACCACTTGACATATCCCATATCATGTGGTGTGAGCTCCGCTTTGCGATCTACACTCGCAAGGTGCCCATCTATGGTCCGTTTCTATTTCTGCTCATCTCCAAGACTTGGGAGAAACTTTACCCTGATGAGGAGTTCGAGGCAGAGTGTATTCATCATGACCCCATCCGTCTCCTTATCAAGACTCGTTGGGCCAACACGGCCACTCGTGAACAAGCTGCTGCAGCATAGATGGGTACTGACGAGGAGCCTGTGGAGGAGGAGCCAGCTGAGGATAGCTCTGGAGGATATTCTCCTCCCTCGTATGAGCCCTCTTGGGCTAAGAAGCTGAAGAAGAAGATGAAGGCCCTTTTCTGCATGCAAGCTCAAGGTCAATACAGGGCACATGTCACTCACAAGCAGTCTCTCCAGCGTGACAAGAAGATCATGAGGATCTTCGGTGAGAATGCGTCCAATGGATCCGAGGAGAACATCACCCCTGAGGCAGCATAGATGGCCCAACAGGGGTACAAGTGGTCTGAGTCTGACGAGGAGCAGCAGGAGGAGCAGCAGGAGTCCGATGGAGAGCATGATGACTGAGATCTTCTGCCAGGGCTACCACCTCTCTTAGTTGTCCTCTTTCCCTTTGTGGTGTCTCGATGCCAAAGGGGGAGAGAGTGGGATTTGCGTCTTGTGCCATTCTTTGTGCTTTTCGTTGGTCGAACTCTATTTTCCTGTTTGCTTTTGTGTCGTGTGCGTGAGACTATCGTATGGTGTAAGACATATGCTCCTCTACCATTAAACTCGTTGTTATGTCTTTACTATATTATGTCGTGAGCAGTTAGTTTACTTTCCCTTGTTTATGTGCTCACCCCATCCTACTTACTACTGTGCGTAGACCCCTATTCTTTATATGCAAGGAGTATATTATCTGTAGAATATAGGGGGAGCTTTGATCCTAGTATGTGTGTTGTGCAGTCCAAAGCACTATCTTTGTTTGCACACATCTAGGGGAGCTTGCCTATATTCTAGCGTCTATTAGAATTGCATACTTTATTATATTTTCTTGTGCAAATCCCGTAATGTCATCAATCCACCAAAAAGGGGGAGATTGTAACGGCATATTTCTCCCTGAGTATTTTTGGTGATTGATGACAATGCATTTGCGGACTAATCGTGTGCTCTAAGCTCTTTCGGATATATCTCACCTAGGCACAAGACGATTGTGAGCCCCTCGGATTCTATGGAAGACGGTGTTTCCTTTTTGCTCTCTTTCGGTGGCTTTGAGTAATAGGAAAGCCGTACTATTAAGAGGGGGTCCGCTTCGGAAAGGTTTGGGTGGAATCAACACGTACACATCTATCTCTCGCACCACCTTTCCTTTGCTTCTCTGGAGCTCCGGCCGTTTCTTCTCGTATATGCAAACCATGGCTTCCTACTAGTACATCTGCCTGGCAAGCGGTAGTACCGCTCATGTAAGCGGTAGTACCACACAGCCACATGGTAGTACCACCTCTGGACACGGTAGTACCGCACCAGCGGTAGTACCGCGTCTCGAGGATGGTAGTACCGTGTATCTGGCCCGGCACTACACCAAGTACGGAAGTAGGTGCGGAAGTAAAAAAATTACTTCCGCATCCTATGCGGTAGTACTGCTTGCGTCAAGTGGTAGTACCGTGCCGTGTTTTGCTACTACCGTATTTCTACGGATGTAGCTATGGATGTATTTTATTTCATCCATGCTTGTCCTCGGCCTGCTTGTCTCTGCCTTGCGGTAGTACCGCAAGGACGAGCGGTAGTACCGCTCACGCAGTACTACTGCCCGTATGCCTTCGCAACAGAGTACATTCTGGCTAGTACTGCTCCAGCGGTAGTACCGCACCCAGAGCGGTAGTACCGCTGGCCAAGCGGTAGTACCGCAACTTACGTGCGGTAGTACCGCGCTCTGCGGGCAGAAATGTGGGATAACGGTTGGATTTGTTCTCCCACTATATATAGGGAGTCTTCTTCCCCAAGAAGACTCACCTCTTCCACCCCAAAGCTCCATTGTTGCTCAAATCTCCATTTCCGCCCGATCTCTCTCCCTAGCCAATCAAACTTGTTGATTTCCTCGGGAGAGCTTGAGGAGGCATCGATCTACACTTCCACCAAGAGATATTTGATTCCCCCCACTAATCCTTGCGGATCTTGTTACTCTTGGGTGTTTGAGCACCCTAGACGGTTGAGGTTACCTCGAAGCCATATTCCATTGTGGTGAAGCTTCGTGGTGTCGTTGGGAGCCTCCAATTCGGTTGTGGAGATAGCCCCAACCTTGTTTGTAAAGGTTCGGTTGCCGCCTTCAAGGGCACCACTAGTGGAATCACGGCACCTTGCATTGTGTGAGGGCGTGAGGAGAATACGGTGGCCCTAGTGGCTTCTTGGGGAGCATTGTGCCTCCACACCGCTCCAACGGAGACGTACTTCCCCTCAAAGGGAAGGAACTTCGGCAACACATCCTCGTCTTCATCGGTTCCACTTGTGGTTATTTCTTCCCTTTACTTGTGCAAGCTTTACTTGTTTATCTTATATAGCTTGCTTGTGAGGTTGTTATCTTTACTTCCTATTAGTTGTCATCGTAGTAGCTTATCTAGACAACTTACTTTGACGCTTAATTAAAAGTGGTTAAGAAAAGCTAAAAATTGTTAGTTGCCTATTCACCCCCCTCTAGTCAACCATATCGATCCTTTCACATGGCTAGTCCAATCCACGGTTGGCTTCCATACCAAAACTTTCCAAGGAATTTATTATTTGACAACATAAAGTAAATTTGTTTTTCATTTCGGGACTGGGCATCCCTAATACCTTTGCCTTACTCTCGTGCAATGACAAGTGAATAAACACTCATCGTGAGAATAACACATCTAGCATGGAAAATATTGGCCACCCCTCACCGCCTCGTGAGCGGTACTAGCACACAAAAGGGATTTTTTTTGAAAATTAGAGATGGCACATACAAATTTGCTTAGAACGGCAAGGGAATACCACATATAGGTAGGTATGGTGGACTCGTGTGGAAAAACCGGGATAAAGGATTTTGGATGCACAGGTAGTGATCATACTTAGTGCGAAATGAAGGCTAGCAAAAGACTGGGAAGCGACCCACCATGAAACGAATAATCTCATAAGCGAGCATTGAGCATAAATAACACCGAATAATGCAACACAAGTAGGATGTAATTTCATTGCATGATTATTGACTTTCGTGCTTGCATAAGGAATCACAAACTTTAACACTAATATTCTTACTAAAGCATAATTACTCATTAACATGACTCACATATCATATCATCATGTCTCAAAACTATTACAAGGAATCAAGTTTATTTTGTCCAATGATCTTCATGAAAGTTTTTATTATATCCTTCTTGGATATCTATCACTTTGGAACTAATCTTTATGTATTGCTTTTGATAAACTCAAACAAATATAAGTGAAGATCATGAGCATAATTTTTCTTTCTCTCAAAATAATTTAAGTGAAGCAAGAGAGAATTTCTTAATAATATACTAACTCTCAAATAAATCTAAGTGAAGCAAGAGAGTATTTCTTAAAAAATACTAAAGCATACCATGCTCAAAAATATATAAGTGAAGCATTAGAGCAAATCCATAGCTCAAAAAATTTAATTGAAGCATAGAGAGCTATTCTAACAAGTCATGTCATAAATTTGGCTCTCTCTAATAGGTGTGTACAGCAAGGATTGATAACTTAAAAGGCAAAACAAAATAAGCAAAGACTCATATAATACAAAACGCTCCAAGCAAAACACATATCATGTGACGAATAAAAATATAGTTTCGAGTAAAATACCGATGGTCGTTAGAAGAAAGAGGGGATGCCACTCGGGGGCATCCCCAAGCTTAGTTGCTTGCTTCTCTTTTAGATAATAGCTTGGGATGCCGGGGCATCCCCAAGCTTAGGTTCTTCTTACTCCTTATTCCTTCATCCATCGTAAGATAACCCAAAACTTGAAAACTTCAATCACACAAAACTCAACAAAACTTTCGTGAGATCCGTTAGTATAAGAAGACAAATCACTACTATAAGTGCTATAGCAAACCAATTAATATTCTGTATTTGTATTATATCTACTGGTTCCAACCTTTCTATGGCAAAAACTCATCAAATAAAACCATAGAATCATCAAAACAAGCACATTACACAATAAAAACATAATCTATCAAAAACAGAACATTTTGTAGTAATCTGGAAGTTTCAAATACTTCTGTAACTCTAAAAATCTTGAAAAAACAGGGCCACGTGGGAAATTTGTATATTAATCTTTTGCAAAAAGAATCAACCAAAAAGCACTCTTCTGTTAAAAATGAGAATTTTCTCGTGAGCGCAAAAGTTTCTGTTTTTAGCAAGATCAAATCTACTAACACCCAACATGATCCTAAGGCTTTTCTTGGCACAAACCTTTATTCAAACCACAAAAACACATATAAACAGAGGTATTAAAGGGTATTTTATTGAAAATAGCAAGGAAATAAAAAAATAAAAAGTTTCAAGTTGGGTTGCCTCCCAACAAGCGCTATCGTTTGACGCCCTTAGCTAGGCATAACGCAAAGATCTAAGTGTTGTCATCCTTGTTTTCCAATTCCTTAATCACACATTTCTTTAAAGACTTAGCATATACTTCTTCGACAAAGATATTTCTAGGAACAAGATCAAATAATTTGTTTTTGTAAAGAGGTCTTTCTATTATTTCAATAAAATTGGGGTGAATACTAATCATTTTAAGACCCCCTTTGTTATTACTAGAAAAAGTGATGTCTACTACGCAACCTTCTTCTTGTAGACGTTGTTGGGCCTCCAAGTGCAGAGGTTTGTAGGACAGTAGCAAATTTACCTCAAGTGGATGACCTAAGGTTTATCAATCCGTGGGAGGCGTAGGATGAAGATGGTCTCTCTCAAGCAACCTTGCAACCAAATAACAAAGAGTCTCTTGTGTCCCCAACACGCCCAATACAATGGTAAATTGTATAGGTGCACTAGTTCGGCGAAGAGATGGTGATACAAGTGCAATATAGATGGTAGATATAGGTTTTTGTAATATGAAAAATATAAAAACAATAAGGTAGCAAGTGGTAAAAGTGAGCATAAACAGTATTGCAATGATAGGAAACAAGGCCTAGGGTTCATACTTTCACTAGTGGAAGTTCTCTCAACAATAATAACATAGCTAGATCATATAACCATCCCTCAACATGCAACAAAGAGTCACTCCAAAGTAACTAATAGCGGAGAACAAACGAAGAGATTATTGCAGGGTATGAAACCACCTCAAAGTTATTCTTTCTCATCAATCTATTCAAGAGTCTGTAGTAAAATAACACGAAGCTATTCTTTCCGTTCAATCTATCATAGAGTCCGTACTAGAATAACACCTTAAGATACAAATCAACCAAAACCCTAATGTCACCTAGATACTCCATTGTCACCTCAAGTATCCGTGGGCATGATTATATGATATGCATCACACAATCTCAGATTCATCTATTCAACCAACACAAAGTACTTCAAAGAGTGCCCCAAAGTTTCTACCGGAGAGTCAAGATGAAAACGTGTGCCAACCCCTATGCATAGATTCCCAAGGTCACGGAACCCGCAAGTTGATCACCAAAACATACATCAAGTAGATCACGTGATATCCCATTGTCACCACAGATAAGCACATGCAAGACATACATCAAGTGTTCTCAAATCCGTAAAGACTCAATCAGATAAGAGAACTTCAAAGGGAAAACTCAATCCATTACAAGAGAGTAGAGGGGGAGAAGCATCATAAGATCCAACTATAATAGCAAAGCTCGCGATACATCAAGATCGTGCCATCTCAAGAACACGAGAGAGAGAGAGATCAAACACATAGCTACTGATACATACCCTCAGCCCCGAGGGTGAACTACTCCTCCCTCGTCATGGAGAGCGCCGGGATGATGAAGATGGCCATTGGAGAGGGATTCCCCCCCTCCGACAGGGTGCCAGAACGGGTCTAGATTGGTTTTCGGTGGCAACAGAGGCTTTCGGCAGCGGAACTCCCGATCTAGGTTATTTTCCGGAGGTTTCTGTATATATAGGATTTTTTGGCGGGGCACAAGTCAGGGGGGCCTCCGGGTCGTCCACGAGACAGGGGGGCACAACCACTTGGGGTGGGCGCGCCCCCCACCCTCATAGGCAGCCCATGGCTCTCCTGGCCCAACTCTTTTACTTCGGGGGCTTCTTTTGGTCCAGAAAAAATTATCAAAAATTGGCTCGTCAATTGGAATCCGTTTGGTATTCCTTTTTTGTAAAACTCAAAAACAAGGAAAAAACAGAAACTGGCACTGGGCTCTAGGTTAATAGGTTAGTCCCAAAAATCATATAAAAGTGTATAATAAAGCCCATAAAACGTCCTAGAAGGATAATATAATAGCATGGAACAATAAAAAATTATAGATACATTGGAGACGTATCAAGAAGCCCCTTTATTCTTACGACCTTTTATGGGGTTTTTCTCAATAGTGTTGATGGAAGAAAAAGCGGTACCCATGTTACTAAGAATTTCTTCCAATTTATCAATCCAAGAAAGACTTTCTTCTATTCTTTCATTTACTACGAGTTCCTTCTCTTTTAGCAATTTAGTAACCTCACCCACCTTAGATCCAAATTTATTAGCAGGATTGTGCATCTTTTTATCTAAATTATCAATATGGTCTTTAGTAAGCATCCCCTTTTCAATAGCATCTAATCTTTGCATAACATGCTCAAGAGTCAAAGTTGTTTCATTAATGATAATAAGAGGAGATCCCATTAAACTTCCCATAGCATTCAAGGCATCAAGAGGCAGACAACTTAAGAAATTTCCTCCGGCAGTGGTATCAAGAACAAATCTAAACCAAGTAGTGATTCCCACATAAAAATTTCGAAGAAGAACAATAGTGGATTGCTTGTGAATAGATCTATTATTATCATTGCAAATCCGGTACCATGCATATTTTAGGCTTTCTCCTCCTCTTTTCTTAAAGTTGAGAACTTCGTTCTCGGGGGTGAAAATGATGAGGGGTGGACTAGCCATGATGACAAGAAATCAAATAGATCCGGCAAAAAAATGGTGAACGAAAAAGAGGGCAAAATAAAAACGGCAAATATTTGTGAAGTGGGGGAGATGAAAACGAGAGGAAAATGGAAAATAATGTAAATTGCGAGGAGATGAGATTTGTGATTAGGAACCTGGTATATGTTGAAGGTGCTCCCCGGCTACGGCGCCAGAAATTCCTTTTGATGTCTGCTAGAACTACGTCGGTATATCCCCAAAGAGGAAGGGATGATGCAGTATAGCAGCGGTAGGTATTTCCCTCAATGATGAGACCAAGGTTATCGAACCAGTAGGAGAACCAAGCAACACAATATAAACATCACCTGCACACAAATAACAAATACTCGCAACCCGACGTGTAAAAGGGGTTGTCAATCCCTTTCGAGTAACGGATGTGATAGAGTTGTAAATATTGATAGATCGAACGCCAAATAAGATAAATTGCAGCAATGTATTTTTAGGTTTTTAGTTTAATAGATCTGAAAATAAAAGCAAAGGTAAATAGACCGCAAAGGCAAATAATATGAGAAAGAGACCCGGGGGCCATAGATTTCACTAGTGGCTTCTGTCGAGAAAATAACAAACGGTGGGAAAACAATTAATGTTGGGAAATTGATAGAACTTCAATTAATCATGATGATATCCAGGCAATGATCATTATATAGGCATCACATCCAAGATTAGTAGGCCGACTCCTGCCTGCATCTACTACTATTACTCCAAACATCGACCGCTATCCAACATGCATCTAGTGTATTAAGTTCTTAAGAATGATGACATGATGTAGACAAGATCTATTTATGTAGAAATAGACCCCATCGTTTTATCCTTAGTAGCAACGATACATATGTGTCGGTTCCCTTTCTGTCACTGGGATTAAGCATCGTAAGATCAAACCCACTACAAAGCACCTCTTCCCATTGCAAGATAAATAGATCAAGTTGGCCAAACAAAACCCAAATATCGAAGAAGAAATACAAGGCTATAAGAAATCATGCATATAAGAGATCAAAGAAGACTCAAATAACTTTCATGGATATAAAAAGATAGATCTGATCATAAAGTCAAAGTTAATCGGATCCCAACAAACACACCGCAAAAGAGTTACATCATATGGATCTCCAAGAGACCATTGTATTGATAATCAAGAGAGAGAGAGAGGAAGCCATCTAACTACTAACTATGGAACTGTAGGTCTACAAGGAACTACTCACACATCATCAGAGAGGCACCAATGGAGATGGTGAACCCCTCCTTGATGGTGTCTAGATTGGATCTAGTGGTTCTGGACTTTGCCGTGGCTGGAATAGAATTTCATCGACTCCTCTAGGGTTTCTGGAATATTTGACTATTTATAGATCAAAGAGGCGGTGCGGGAGGCCACCGAGATGGGCATAATCCACCTGTGCGCGCCAGGGGGCCTTGTGCGCCCTGGTGGGTTGTGCCCCCCTTGGGGCACCCCCAGGTGCAGCTATGGCCCACTGAGTGTCTTCTGGCCCATAAAAAATCTCCAAAAATTTTCGCGGTGTTTGGACTCCGTCTGATATTGATTTCCCGCGATGTAAAAAACATGCAAAAAACAGCAACTGGCACTTGGTACTATGTCAATAGGTTAGTACCAAAAAATGATATAAAATGACTATAAAATAATTGTAAAACATCCAAGAATGATAATTTAACAGCATGGAACAATAAAAAATTATAGATACGTTGGAGACGTATCAGGCGGCGCGATAGTACCGCCCCTGGTACAGTACCACGGTAGAAGCCCTGGTAGTACCGCTCCAGTGGTAGTCCGTGGAAGCGGGCGGTAGTACCGCTGATGAGCGGTAGTATTGTCTAGTCTCCGCGGTAGTACCGCTCAGGCAACAACAAGCAAGAAAATAGGTAAAAGGGGTGGCTATGCACGAGAACAACCAAGAAACTAGACGCAATAGGAAACGAGAGAAGCCAAAAATGCAAAGAACAGAGAAACAACACAAACCAAACACAAAGTACGAAGGACAAGAGCAAATGGGACCAACACAAAAGTCTCTAAAAGAGAGGGCGGACGTAGCCACCTATGTTTGAGTGATATGGTATGGCACCACGAAGATTTGAACCTTGGGCCTATGACCAAAACTCATCTTTGAAGCATAAGTACCATGAACAATGGCTAATATGAAAGATTTGATTGATTTATGGATAATAGGGGGAGGGGGAGTTCATTGAGAGAACAACACTCCCCCTATGTCCATGCCTACATCTAAACAAGAAGGCATGATGAGTACGATGGAGTGTGCACATGTTCAAGCCACATAGCTCAAATCAATGATATTTAGCTCATGCCGTAACTCGTGAAATCTTGCTTCATCCAAAGGCTTCGTGAAAATATCTACAAGGTTGTCATGAGTGTTGACATAGTGAAGATCAATCTCCCCTCGCCTAATGTGATCCCGGATGAAGTGATACTGAATCTCAATATGCTTCGTCTTGAAGTGTTGCACTGGTTTGAGAGAAAGCTTGATGGCACTTTCATTGTCACACCAAAGAGGCACTTTGTCACAATGACACTGTAATCCTTTAAAGTTTGCCTCATCCATAGAAGATGAGCACAACAACTATCAGCGGCCACATACTCGGTGTCGGTGGAGGAGAGAGATACACAACTTTGCTTCTTGGAAGACCAACTCACTAAAGAACAACCAAGAAATTGGCACCCTCCAGAAGTTGACTTCCTATCCACTTTGTCTCCCGCCCAATCCGAATCCAAAAACCCACAAGATCGAAGTTTTCTCCTCTAGGGTACCATAAGCCAAAGTTTGGGGTATGATCCAAATATCAAAAGATTCGCTTGACCGCCACAAAGTGACTTTCCTTAGGTGAGGCTTGAAACCATGCACAAATTCCCACACTCAACATGATATCCGGTCTAGATGAACAAAGGTAAAGCAAGGATCCAATCATAGAATGATATACCTTTTGATCCACCACTTTGCCATTGGGATCAATGTCAAGTTGGCATTTGGTAGGCATTGGAGTAGTAGTCGGCTTGACACCACTTAGCATCTCTTGAGCATGTCTTGAGTGTATTTAGCTTGGTTGATGGAGATTCCTTCTCTTCTTTGTTTGACTTCGAACCCGAGAAAGAACTTCAACTCTCCCATCATGGACATCTCAAACTCCACAATCATGAGTGAGGCAAACTCATCATTGAAAGCTTTGTTAGGAGAAACAAATATAATATCATCAACATATAGTTGGCATACAAACAACTCCCCTTTGACGTTCTTAGTAAAAAGAGTGGGGTCGATTTTCCCAATTTCAAACCCACGATCTTGCAACAACTCAGTAAGGTGCTCATACCACGCATGTGGGGCTTGTTTAAGGCCATAGAGCGCCTTATTGAGTTGGTACACATGATTGGGGAACTTGGGATCCTCAAACCCCGGGGGTTGTTTGACATACACCAACTCATTAAGAGGACCATTAAGAAAAGCACTCTTCACATCCATTTGTTGCAACTTAAAGTTATGATGAGAAGCATAAGCAAGCAACAAACAGATAGATTCAAGGCGAGCAACGGGAGCAAAGGTTTCATCGTAGTCGATACCCTTGACTTGGGAGTAACCTTATGCTACCAACCGAGCCTTGTTGCGAGTGACAATCCCGTGAGCATCTTGCTTGTTGTTGAAGATCCATTTGGTTCCAATGACATTATGGTTCTCCTCTGGCCTTGGCACCAACCTCCACACTTTTTTGCGCTCGAAGTTATGGAGTTCTTCATGCATGGCATTAACCCAATCCGGATCCTCAAGCGCCTCATAGACCTTTTGGGGTTCAACACAAGAAACAAAAGCATGATATTCACAATAGTTTGCTAATTGTCTACGAATGCTTACCCCCTTTCTTAAGCTTCCAAGTACATTCTCCATGTGATGCTCTTTATAAGCAAGCTTGGAAGCAATCTTGGCGGCACGACGCTCCAATTTATCCTCAAGAGAGAGTTGAGGGGTGGTAACATGATCATCATGAGCGTCGTCATGAGATTGTTCTTGATCTTGAGCTTGCTCTTGATCTTGAACTTTCTCGGGAGAGATAACTTGGACTTGTGCATCACTTGGTGGATCACCACCTTCTTGAGGTTGATCTTGCACTTGGTCTTGTTCAATAGGTTGAGGGCCTTCACTTTGTTCTTCGGAAGAGTGTGGGTCTTGAGTTGGTGATTGTTCCACTTGAGTGGAACATTGTCCTCCTCCTTCGGCCATAAGGGGTTCCTCAATGGGTAGGATATGACAAACACCCATTCTTCTTATGGCTTGGGGAGGAATTTCATCACCTACATCACAAGTACCACTTTTCTCCACTTGGGAGCTGTTATTCTCATCAAACTCCACGTTACACGTCTTCTCAATAAGTCTGATGGACTTATTGAAGACACGGTAAGCATGAGCGTTTGTAGCATAACCAACAAATATGCCCTCATGAGCTCTAGCCTGAAATTTAGACAAACAAACACCTTTATTGAGAATGAAACACTTACAAACGAGCACCCGAAAGTACTTGAGGTTGGGCTTGTTGCCGGTAAATATCTCATATGGAGTCTTGTTCAAGCCTTTGCGGAGATAGAGCCGATTGGATGCATGACAAGCGGTGTTGATGGCTTCGGCCCAAAAGTTGTACGAAGACTTGAACTCCGCCATCATGGTCATTGCCGCGTCCATCAATGTCCAGTTTTTCCTCTCCACTACACCATTTTGTTGAGGAGTATAAGGTGCGACATATTGATGCTTTATCCCCTCATCACTAAGAAACTCATCCAAGGTGTAGTTCTTGAACTCGGTGCCGTTGTCACTTCTTATCATCAAAATCTGTGCATTGTGTTGACGTTGAGCTTCATTTGCAAAGTTGATGACGGTTTGTTTGGTCTCACTCTTCTTCTTCAAGAAATACACCCAAGTGTATCTTGAATAATCATCCACAATCACCGAGCAATACTTTCTACCCCCAAGACTATCAAAGGATGGAGGCCCGAAGAGATCCATGTGAAGGAGCTCCAAAGGCCTCGCCGAGTAGATGATAGTTGTGGGAGGGTGAGCCTTGTCATGTAGCTTTCCTTCGATACAAGCACTGCAAGCACGACCTTTGGAAAAACTAACATTTGTTATTCCATGGACATGGTCCCCCTTGAGAAGACTTTGCAAAGATCTCATATTTACGTGGGCTAAACGGCGATGCCAAAGCCACCCCACGTCAACTTTAGCCATTAGGCATGTCGCGGTCTTAGTGGGTCGCTCTGAAAAGTTAATCACATATAGACCGTTCTTGACATGCCCAACAAAGGCTACTTTAAGAGTCTTGCTCCACAAGAGGGCCACCGAATCAATATCAAAGAAAGTAGCAAAGCCTATGAGTGCAAGTTGACGAACGGAAAGTAAGTTGTATGCAAGGGAATCAACAAGCATGACTTTCTCGATCGTGAGATCATGAGAAATGACAACCTTGACAAGACCCAATACCTTAGAAGATGAGGTATCACCCCATTCGACATTGGTGGGCATAGATGAACCCTTGTGCACGTCCACCACCAAGTCCTTGCTTCCTGTCATATGATTTGTGGCTCCACTATCGAGCAACCATGACCCCCCACCGGAAGCAAACACCTACAAGAGATCAATGCTTGATTTTAGGTACCCATTTTGTAATGGGTCCTTTGATGTTAGCAACAAGGGTATTAGGAACCCAAATAGACCATTCAATGCACTCATAAGAAGAACCAACAAATTTGGCATAAACATGCCCATCACTAGCATGGCATAACACATAAGAAGGGTTAAAGTCGCCGACTTTGTTGGGAGGTGTGGTATTGCCCTTCTTGACAACACCACCCTTCGCATTGTTCTTCTTCTCCTTAGGAGTACCCTCTCCCTCCTTCATAAACATTTGCTTTAGAGGAGGAGGTTGTTTGGTCTTGTCATTCAACTTCTTCTTCTTGGACTTGGGTGCAAACCCAATCCCCTCCTTGGCCACAACTTCCTTTTGATTGCTCAAAAGGTCATTGAGGTTCTTCTCACCTTGTATGCATGACACAAAGCCTTTCTCAAGTTGCCCCTTCAACTTAGCGTTCTCCTCCACAAGATTCACATGCTCACAACACGAATTAGTAGCATTTGCATTATCAATTAATACCATATGAGGAAATGTGGCTTTCTCGTTGGTTATCTTTACTTGGAGTTGATCATGAGTCTCCTTGAGGCTAGCATGAGCACTCTTGAAAGACCGTGGATGTTGCCTAGAGGGGGGGGGGGG
>LR738710.1:539409965-539427332 GCA_902687465.1 Secale cereale | reverse complement strand
GGGGGGGCGTGAACAGGCGCTTTAAAATAATTACGGTTTAGGCTTGAACAAATGCGGAATCAACCTAGCGGTTAATTTGTCAAGCACAAAACCTACAACAACTAGGCTCACCTATGTGCACCAACAACTTATGCTAAGAAAGATAAACAACTAGGTGATAGCAAGATATATGACAAGAAACAATATGGCTATCGCAAAGTAAAGTGCATAAGTAAAGGGCTCGGGTAAGAGATAACCGAGGCACGCGGAGACGATGATGTATCCTGAAGTTCACACCCTTGCGGATGCTAATCTCTGTTTGGAGCGGTGTGGAGGCACAATGCTCCCCAAGAAACCACTAGGGCCACCGTAATCTCCTCACGCCCTCGCACAATGCAAGATGCCGTTATTCCACTAAGGGAACCTTGAGGGCGGTCACCGAACCCGTACAAATGGCAACCCTTGGGGGCGGTCACCGAACCCGTACAAATGGCAACCCTTGGGGTGGTCACCGAACCCGTACAAATTGCTTGAGGTGATCTCCACAACCTAATTGGAGACCCCGACGCTTGCCCGGAGCTTTTCACCACAATGATTGAGCTTCGAACACAACCAAGGTTGGGGCTACCTCCACAACTTAATTGGAGGCTCCCAACGACACCACGAAGTCTCACCACAATGGAATATGGCTCCGCGGTGACCTCAACCCTCTAGGGCGCCCAAGCACCAAAGAGGAACAAGCTCAAGGGTACCAAGAACCCAAGAGTAATAAGCTTCTCAACTTCACTTCCACTTATCACCGTGGAGAACTCAAACCAATGCACCAAATGCAATGGCAAGGGCACACGGAGTGCCCAAGTCCTTCTCTCTCAAATCCCACCAAAGCAACTAATGCTAGGCAGGGAAAAGAGAGGAAGAACAAGAAGGAGAACACCAAGAACTCCTAGATCTAGATCCAAGGGGTTCCCCTCACATAGAGGAGAAAGTGATTGGTGGAAAGGTGGATTTAGATCTCCTCTCTCTTTTCCTCCAAAAACTAGCAAGAATCCATGGAGGGATTGAGAGATAGCAAGCTCGAAGAAGGTCAACAATGGGGGGAGAACATGAGCTCAAAGGATGAGGTTCAATGGGGAAGAAGACCCCCTTTTATAGGGGGGAGAAAATCCAACCGTTATCCCCACCAACTAGCCCGCAGCGAGCGGTACTACCGCTCTAGGGAGCGGTACTACCGCTCGCTACAACGGTACTACCGCTCGGCCCAGCGGTACTACCGCTGGGACCATGCACAGTGCCAACGAGGGAAGAAACACGAGATAGAGCCCCTGAGCGGCACTAGTAGCGGTGGTAGGGCGGTACTACCGCTTATTAGCGGTACTACCGCACCTACTGCCGCCCAACCCGACACGAGAAGCGAGAGTCTCGAACCGAGGCGACACTAGCGCGGAAAACGGAGCGGTACCACCGCATATAGCCATCGGCGGTACTACCGCTGTGAACCAGCGGTACTACAGCTTGTGGCTATAAGCGGTACTACCGCTCTGGCCCAGCGGTACTACCGCAGGAGCAACAAGAAACCCAGAACCGCCATAACTTCTGCTTATGAGCTCTGAATTGAGCAAACTCAAGCTTGTTGGATAGAGGAAGACGAGTAGCATCAAAACAACGAATGGTTATAGTAAGAAGAGGCATGGAGGTATACCTAAGATGTAGAGGAGTGAACACTCCATCAGAGAAGAACCGGCATAACCTCCAACATCGAAAACATCATAGAAGATGCATGTAAACTCCGTTTTGGATGAACTAGAGCTTGTCATCAAGACGACCGTAAGCTCTAAGACTCACAAAGAGAACCGACAAAACCCCAACATCGAAAACATCATAGAAGATGCATGAGTGAACTCCATTTTCGATGAACTCGAGCTTGTCATCAAGACGACCATAAGCTCAAAAACTCACAAGGAGAACAACCAAACAAGAATCAATAAAGATGATGCAAGGATGCAATGGTTTGAGCTCTCTACGAACGATACAATCAAGCTACTCATCGATAGCCCCCCTTGATAGTACGTCAATCGATCCTATAACTCAGTCTCCCAACTACCACCATGAGACCGGTAAAATAGAAAACCTATCAAGGGAAAACCTTTGCCTTGCACATAGTCCACTTGAGCTGGATGATGACGATCTTGACTCCCTCAAGCTAGACCACCTTTCTTGATTGCGTTGGCTCGGTGAAGACTAGTATATCGCTCCCCCATACTCCACTATGGGTGAGCCACTCTTCGACACATCTTCACAAGTCCATTACCACCACAATGGACGGCACGCTTTAAGCATATGATACCTTCGTGATGATCCACTTGAACTTGCACACCGCAACCTAACCCCACGATGAACTCTCACGAAGACCATGGGTTAGTACACAAAGCGTGATTGACAATGCTTACCATACCATGGGATTGCTTGATCCCTCTCAGTACATCTTCTACACTTTGTGTGTTGATCAACTTGATTCATTCTTTGACTTAGTCTTGATCAACCTTGAATCTTTCCAACTCCCTTCATTTGGATGATGCCTTGAAGGTAAACATGAATGATCACACACTCTTCTTCTTCAAGACATGCTTGCAATAAGCTCAACACCCATAAGACCAATCTTTGGATAATTCCTTAGTAGCACCTTGGTCATCACAAACTCTCCTTGAAACCAACAAATGGACTCCAAGAAAAGCCTATGGACAAACCCTTCAAATATAACTCAACGCAACCATTAGTCCATAGAGATTGTCGTCAATTACCAAAACCAAACATGGGGGCACCGCATGTTCTTTCAACTCTTTAAGACCTTGTGAGCCTTGTCGAGTAGATCAAACTCGTCCTTGAGTTTAGCATGGCCAACCCCAAGTTTAGCCTTCTCGGATTTGAGCACACGAGAGATAACAAGAGCATGATCGATATCTTTTATTAATTTAGCATAATCATCATTGTGTGACTCCTCAAGAGCCAAACAATGACCACACTCTTGTTGGAAATATGCCCTAGAGGCAATAATAAAATGGTTATTATTATATTTCCTTGTTCAAGATAATCGTCTATTGTTCATGCTATAATTGTGTTAATCGGAAACCGTAATACATGTGTGAACACATAGACCACAACATGTCCCTAGTGAGCCTCTAGTTGACTAGCTCGTTGATCAATAGATGGTTACAGTTTCCTGACCATGGACATTGGATGTCATTGATAACGGGATCACATCATTAGGAGAATGATGTGATGGACAAGACCCAATCCTAAGCATAGCACAAGATTGTGTAGTTCCTATGCTAAAGCTTTTCCAATGTCAAGTATCTTTTCCTTAGACCATGAGATTTTGCAACTCCCGGATACCGTAGGAATGCTTTGGGTGTGCCAAATGTCACAACATAACTGGGTGGCTATAAAGGTACACTACGGGTATCCCCGAAAGTATCTATTGGGTTGGCACGAATCGAGACTGGGATTTGTCACTCTGTATGACGGAGAGGTATCTCTGGGCCCACTCGGTAAGACATCATCGTAATGAGCTCAATGTGACTAAGGAGTTGGTCACGGGATGATGTGTTAAGGAATGAGTAAAGATACTTGCCGGTAACGAGATTGAACAAGGTATAGGGATACCGACGATCGAATCTCGGGCAAGTACTATACCGGTAGACAAAGGGAATTGTATACAAGATTGATTGAATCCTTGACATCGTGGTACATCCAATAAGATCATTGTGGAACATGTGGGAGCCAACATGGGTATCCATATCCCGCTGTTTGTTATTGGCCGGAGAGATGTCTCAGTCATGTCTGCATGGTTCGCGAGCCCGTAGGGTCTACCACTTAAGGTTCGATGATGCTAGAGTTATAGGGAATGTATGCACGTGGTTACCGAATGTTGTTCGGAGTCCCGGATGAGATCCCGGACGTCACCAGGAGTTCCGAAATGGTTCGGCGGTGAAGATTTATATACGAGAAGTCATTATACGGTCACCGGAAAGGTTCGGGGGGGGGGGGTGCCGGTATTGTACCGGGACCACCGAAGGGGTTCTGGGGGTCCACCGGGAGGGTCCACCTGCTCCGAAGGGCCCTATGGGCTGTATATGGAGAGGGACCAGCCCCTAAGTGGGCTGGGCGCCTTCTCCCCTGGGGCCCATGCGCCTAGGGTTGGAGGAAACCCTAAGGGGGCGCCCCCCTTGGCTTGGGGGGCAAGCCCCCTCCCCTTGGCCTCCGCCCCCATAGATTGGATCTAAGCAGGCCGGCCCCCTCTCCCTTGCCCCTATATATAGTGGGGAGGTGGGAGGGCAGCCGCACCTCAATGCCTGGCGCAGCCCTCCCCCTCCCAACTCCTCTCCTTCCGCGGTGCTTGGCGAAGCCCTGCCGGAGTACCACGCTCCTCCACCACCACCACGACATCATGCTGCTGTTGGACGGAGTCTTCCCCAACCTCTCCCTCTCTCCTTGCTGGATCAAGGCATGGGAGACATCACCAGGCTGCACGTGTGTTGAATGCAGAGGCGTCGTTGTTCAGCGCTTGGATCGGATTTGGCCGCGATCTTAATCGTTTCGTGTACGACCCCACCAACCGCGTTCTTGCAATGCTTCCGTATCGCGATCTTCAAGGGTATGAAGATGCACTCCCTCTCTCATTGCTAGTCACTCCATATATTGATCTTGGTGATGCATATTTTTTTTTGAATTTCTGCAACGATCCCCAACAGTGGCATCATGAGCTAGGTCTATGCGTAGTTTCTATGCACGAGTAGAAGACAAGTTGTTGTGGGCGTCGATTTTGTCAATTTACTTGCCGTTACTAGTCTTATCTTTATTCGGCGGCATCATGGGATGAAGCGACCCGGAACGACCTTACACGTACGCTTACGTGAGACAGGTTCCACCGAGTGACATGCACTAGTTGCATAAGGTGGCTAGCGGGTGTCTGTCACTCCCACTTTAGTCGGATCAGATTCGATGAAAAGGGTCCTTATGACGGGTAAATAGTAATTGGCATATCACATTGTGGTTTTGGTGTAGGTAAGAAACGTTCTTGCTAGAAACCTATAGCAGCCACGTAAAAACTTGCAACAACAATTAGAGGACGTCTAACTTGTTCTTGCAGCATATGCCGTGTGATGTGATATGGCCAAAAGGATGTGATGAACGATATATATGTGATGTATGAGATTGATCATGTTCTTGTAATAGGAATCACGACTTGCATGTCGATGAGTATGACAACCGGCCGGAGCCATAGGAGTTGTCTTATTTTATTGTATGACCTACGTGTCAATGAAAACACCATGTAAGTACTTTACTTTATTGCTAATCGTTAGCCATAGTAGTAGAAGTAACAGTTGGCGAGACAACTTCATGAAGACACGATGATGGAGATCATGGTGTCATGCCGGTGACAATGATGATCATGGAGCCCCGAAGATGGAGATCAAAAGGGGCAAAATGATATTGGCCATATCATGTCACTATTTGATTGCATGTGATGTTTATCATGTTTTACATCTTATTTGCTTAGAATGACAATAGCTTAAATAAGATGATCTCTCACTAAAATTTCAAGAATTGTGTTCCCCCTAACTGTGTACCATTGCTAAGGTTCGTTGTTCCGAAGCACCACGTGATGATCGGGTGTGATAGGCTCTAACGTTCGCATACAACGGGTGCAAGCTAGATTTACACACGCAATACACTTAGGTTGACTTGACGAGCCTAACATGTACAGACATGGCCTCGGAACATGGAAGACCGAAAGGTCGAACATGAGTCGTATAGAAGATACGATCAATATGGAGATGTTCACCGTTGATGACTAGTCCGTCTCACGTGATGATCGGACACGGCCTAGTCGATTCGAATCATGTATCACTTAGATGACTAGAGAGATGTCTATCTAAGTGGGAGTTCATTAAATTTGATTAGATGAAGTTAATTATCATGAACATAGTATAAAATCTTTACAATATGTCTTGTAGATCAAATGGCCCACGCTAATGTTGCCCTCAACTTCAACGCGTTCCTAGAGAAAACCAAGCTGAAAGATGATGGTAGCAATAACTTGAGGATCATCCTCATAGCTGCCAAGTCATATGTCCCTGAAGCACCACTAGGTGACGCACCCGTTTTTCCAGCAACTCAAGACGTTATGAACGCCTAGCAGACGCGTAGTGATGATTACTCCCTAGTTCAACGCGGCATGCTCTACAGCTTAGAATCGGGGCTCCAAAAGCGTTTTGAGCAACACGGAGCATATGAGATGTTCCAAGAGCTGAAAATGGTTTTCCAAGTTCATGCCCGGGTCGAGAGATATGAAGTCTCTAACAAGTTCTACAGTTGTAAGATGGAGGAAAACAGTTCTGTAAGCGAGCATATACTCAGAATGTCTGGGTTGCACAACCGCTTGTCTCAGCTGGGAGTTAATCTCCCAGATGACGCGGTCGTGGACAGAATCCTCTAGTCGCTTCCACCTAGCTACAAGAGCTTTGTGATGAACTAGAATATGCAAGGGATGGAGAAGGCCATTCCCGAGTTATATTGAATGCTGAAATCAGCGGAGGTGGAAATCAAAACGGAACATCAAGTGTTGATGGTGAATAAAACCACTAAGTTCAAGAAAGGCAAGGGTAAGAAGAACTTCAAGAAGGACAACAAGGGAGTTGCCGTGCCCGGTAAGCCAGTTGCCGGGAAGAAGCCTAAGAATGGACCCAAGCCTGAGACTGAGTGCTTTTATTGCAAGGGAACGGGTCACTGGAAGCGGAATTGCCCCAAATACTTAGCGGATAAGAAGGCCGGCAACGTCAAAGGTATATGTGATATACATGTTATTGATGTGTACCTTACCAGCGCTCGTAGTAGCTCCTGGGTATTTGATACCGGTGCAGTTGCTCACATTTGTAACTCAAAGCAGGAGCTGCGGAATAAGCGGAGACTAGCGAAGGACGAGGTGACGATGCACGTCGGGAATGGTTACAAGTTCGATGTGATCGCCGTCGGCATGCTACCTCTACATCTACCTTCGGGATTAGTTTTAAACCTCAATAATTTTTATTTAGTACCAGCTTTGAGCATGAACATTGTATCTGGATCTCGTTTAATGAGAGATGGATACTCATTTAAATCTGAGAATAATGGTTGTTCTATTTATATGAGAGAAATTTTTTATGGTCATGCCCCGCTGGTCAATGTATTATTATTATTATTAAATCTCGAACATGATGTTACACATATTCATAGTGTGAATGCCAAAAGATGTAAGGTTGATAATGATAGTGCCACATACTTGTGGCACTGCCACCTTGGTCATATTGGTGTCAAACGCATGAAGAAGCTCCCTGCAGATGGACTTTTGGAGTCCCTTGATTATGAATCATTTGACACATGCGAACCATGCCTCTTGGGCAAGATGACCAAGACTCCATTCTCCGGAACAATGGAGCAAGCAACCAACTTGTTGGAAATCATACATACTGATGTGTGGTCCAATGAGTGTTCACGCTTGCGGTGGCTATCATTATGCTCTCACCCTCACTGATGACTTCAGTAGATATGGGTATGTCTACTTGATGAAACACAAGTCTGAGACCTTTGAAAAGTTCAAGGAATTTCAGAATGAGGTGGAGAATCGACGTGACAGACAAATAAAGTTCTTACAATCAGATCATGGAGGAGAATATTTAAGTCACGAATTTGGCACACACCTAAGGAAATGTGGAATTGTTTCACAACTGACGCCGCCTGGAACACCTCAGCGTAATGGTGTGTCCGAACGTCGTAATTGTACTCTGTTGGACATGGTGCGATCTATGATGTCTCTTACCGATTTACCGCTATCTTTTTGGGGTTATGCTTTAGAGACTGCCGCATT
Organism: Secale cereale; assembly: GCA_902687465.1. Classification (NCBI taxonomy): domain Eukaryota; kingdom Viridiplantae; phylum Streptophyta; class Magnoliopsida; order Poales; family Poaceae; genus Secale; species Secale cereale. The sequence goes on along the minus strand of LR738710.1, from coordinate 539,419,450 downwards.
CACTTTAAATAGGGCACCGTCTAAATACGTTGAGACGACATCGTATGAACTAAGGTTTGGGAAGAAACCTAAGTTTTCGTTTCTAAAAGTTTGGGGATGCGATGCTTATGTTAAGAAACTTCAACCTGAAAAGCTCGAACCCAAATCGAAAAAGGGACTTTTACATTTGTGTCCCTAACTTGAACCCACTACTCACATTTACCCCTAATTTCAAAGGGTGCTCAAATTTGCCCCTCCGCCGTTAGGTCACCTTACAGAAATGCCCTTCCATGCCGTTTCCGTCTGGTCAAAGAGCTTTTACCGTTTAGGAGACGTTATTTGGACATTTTTACCCCTCTATGCATGTGTCACTTACATCTAGGGCCCACCCAAAGAAAAAGAAAAGGAAAAGAAAAAAGAAAATTATTCTCTCTCTTCCCTCCATGTCTCTCGCTCCCTCAATCTCAACTCCGGCGTGTACAGGGAACTGGCGGTGGCCAGCAACAAGCGGCGGTGCCTGGGTCGGTGGCAGGGCCTCTGTGAACTCACCATCATCCCGTAATGCGTTGACTGGCGCCGGTTAGGTGCGCAGGAGGCTACCAGATCCAGCGCCCGACAGAGTCCAGCAGTGCATGGACATGGACGTCGCGAGGAGCTCGCAGGGGACCTTCGAGCGCAAAATTGATGATCTTGACGGAATAGAGAGCTCGAGGAGGGGCCGTGCCCGCTAAGAATTGGAGCAGGCCACGCCGGAATCGATGGCAATGACCTCTGACGACCGGCGGCACTCGTCGCCCGATCTCCTCTGATGTGCTACCCCTGCTAATTCTGAGAGCATCCTCGAGTTCGTGGCAAGCCGTAGGACATTTCTCCCTTTTTGCCTGGACCTCCTCATGCCCGTAGCTCCTCCTTGCCTAGCGCCGCCGCTTGCCGTCGTGAGAGCTCGCCGCCGTCGTGGTCTCTGAAAGCCCCGCCGAACCCGACCACCCTCTACCAGTGCAGATTTGCGCCAACATCATTGCAAGCCTTGTCTCGCAGCCCCTGGACCGCTTGGTCATCCTCCCCAACGCCGCCATCATGCCTTCGCGCGCAGGTGCCGTCGTTCGGCCATGGTGGGCCATGTGCAGTTAGTTAGATAAAATGTTTTTTTGACAGTAATTAGTTACGTAAATAAATGCGTGGTTAGGCCAACCAATTGTTAATTATGCCATTGCTAATAAAAACTACTCTGTATTTGGTTGGGGTCCGCGTGTAAGTGTGTGTGAGATGTTTTTCCTTCTATTTTTAAGGGTGGGGCCCCACATGTAAGTGTGAGAGAGGGGTGAGAGAAGGCTTTTTTCCATTTTATTTTTGAGAGTGGGTCCCACCAGAGAGAGGAGAGAGAGCCTTTTTATTTTATTTTTGTTTGAGTGGGTCCCACACGTAAGTGACACATGGAGGGAGGGGTAGAAATGTCCAGAAAACGTCCCGTTCACGGTCAAAGGCCTTTGACCGGACGGTAACGGCACAGAAGGGTATTTCTATAAGTGCACATAACGACGGAGGGGCATTTTTGAGCAGGCTTTCGAATTAGGGGCAAATGTGAGTAGTGAGTTCGAGTTAGGGAGACAGATGTAAAAGACCCATCGAAAAAATGCGTCCTCATAGGATACCCTAAGGAAACTATTGGGTATACGGTATACCTTCTACCTTAGATCTGAAGGCAAGGTCTTTGTTGCAAAGAATGGATCCTTTCTAGAGAAAGTGTTCCTCTCAAAAGAAATAAGTGGGAGGAAGGTAGAACTTGATGAGGTTGTTGTAACCCCTCTTGAACCGGAAAGTAGCGCAACACACTAAGATGCTTCTATGGTGCCTGCACCGACTAGAGAGGAAGTTAATGATAATGATCATGAAACTTTGGATCAAGTTACTACTGAACTTCGTAGGTCCACGTGGACACGTTCTGCACGAGAGTGGTACGGCAACCCTGTCCGAGAAATCATGTTGTTAGACAATGGTGAACCTTCGAACTATGAAGAAGCAATGGCACGCCCGGATTCCAACAAATGGCTTGAAGCCATGAAATCCGAGATAGTATCTATGTATGATAACAAAGTATGGACTTTGGTTGACTTGCCCGATGATCGGCAAGCCATAGAAAATAGATGGATATTTAAGAAGAATACTGACGCGGATGGAAATGTGACCATCTATAAGGCTCGGCTTGTCGCTAAGGGTTATCGACAGGTTCAAGGAATTGACTACGATGAGACTTTCTCTCCCGTAGCGACGCTGAAGTCCGTCCGAATCATGTTAGCAATTGCCGCATTCTATGATTATGAGATATGGCAAATGGACGTCAAAAAGGCATTCCTTAACGGTTTCCTTAAGGAAGAATTGGATATGATGCAGCCGGAAGGTTTTGTCGATCCTAAGAATGCTAACAAAGTATGCAAGCTCTAGCGCTCCATCTATGGGCTGGTGCAAGCATCTCAGAGTTGGAACATTCATTTTAATGAAGTGATCAAATTGTTTGGGTTCATATAGACTTATGGAGAAGCCTGTATTTACAAGAAAGTGAGTGGGAGCTCTGTAGCGTTTCTCATATTATATGTGGATGGGAAATGATACATAATTTTTGGAAAGCATAAAGGCCTACTTAAATAAGTGTTTTTTAATGAAGGACCTTGGAGAAGCTGATACGTCCAAAACGTATCTATAATTTCTGCTTGCTCCATGCCTCTTTTGGGTGATATTGCTATGATATTTATACACTTCCATACACTTTTGATCATATTTGGACTAACCTATTAACTCAGTGCACCCCAGTGCCAGTTTCTGTTTTCGGCTGTTTTTGTATTTCAGGTTTTCACATTACGAGAACTGCCAGGAAAAATCCAGAAAAATTATATAAAAAATCAGCGTTCCAGAAACTACCGTGCGTCCGAAGGACAGCCGGGGGGGGGGGGGCACCAGGGCTCCAGGCGCCCTGGCGGCGCCCCGCCTGGGCCGCGCCGGGGGGGCGCCTGGGCCCCCCGAGGCTCCTCCGATGCCCCCCTTTGGCATATATTTAAAGCGTCTCCCAAAACCCTTGAGGGGGGGAACTCTTTTCGCGATCTCATCTCTGTTCCGCCGCCGCCGCCGCTTCCAAGATCGGGAGCACCAGGAGAACCCTTCCCGGCACCCTGCCGGAGGGGAGGATCACCACCGGGAGCCTCTCCACCACCATGGACGCCTCCCGGATGAGTTATGAGTAGTCTCCCTTGGACCATGAGTCCATGACCAGTAGCTATGTGATGTTCTCCTCCCGTTCTTGTGCTTCACTAATTAGTCCTCGTGAGCTGCCCTACATGATCGAGGCACCTATGTAATCCTTATGCTGTTGCTATGATGAGTTTGCTGGGATCCGATGGATTATGAGATTATGTTCAGATTGTGCTTGAGTAATATATTTGATCTACCTCTTTTATATTTATGTTCGTAAGTAATTCTTGCATGTTCTCCGTTGTTATTTATTGCTTTGGCCAAGTAATAGGTAGTGACTCCAAGAGGGAACGTTATGCTTGATTGTGGGTTCATGCCCCTCGATGACTAGTTTGAGTGACAGAAACATGAGTCTAGGGGATGTGCTGTTGCCACAAGGGGGAAAGCAAAGGTGCTTGTGCCCGCGGGTGCAAGGATTGTTTACTTTACGCAAAGTTCTTTTAATGCAGTTGTCTGTTGCATTGAGTTTACACTATGGGTGGGACTCGCAACTTAATACCATCGAGATGTTCTGGATAGATATCTCAAGGTGGATGATTAGTAGTAGATATTGATGGATTTCGGTCTACTTACTTTGGCGTACCGCCCATGCTTTGAACCTCAACCTTTCTTGCAATGTAGTCAGCATTGGTTTGCGCACATGGTCCTGTCAATTGTCCAGCTGTAATTCGTTTACCTCACATAGCTGTTTTATCGTCTTTTAGGAGAGAGACATCACTAGTGAACATCATGAGACTCCGGTCCATATTACCATCATTGATCACATCTGCTATTTACTTTTCGCTTTTATTTACTATTGCAATTATATCTATCACTACTATCACTTGCGTTTAATCCTTTGTGAACTACAAGGCCGGAGGGATTGACAACCTCTCTGTACTCGTTGGGAGCAAAGTTATTTGTATCTGTGTGCAGGTCCACGTTGATTGCTAATATCTGGCGCCGTAGCAGTTGACACCTTCTTGTTGAACCTAGGAGTCTCTGGGGATTCGATCCTTGGTATCTTTGCCAAGGGAAAAACTTCCGCAACACTACATCTCACACCTTCCACTTGGGGTAACCAACGAGGGGAGAGAAGCCTAGCAAGAGTTTTTCTGGCGCCGTTGCCGGGGACTCCACTCTTCAAGATAGGGGAGTTGCACGCTATCTTTTACCTTTGCTTTTAGTCTTGTTAGTTTACCTTTTAGTTTTTGCTTTAGTATCTTTTATCGAAAATCACAAAAATAGTTATCTTGCTTGCTTGCTACTATGGGTTCCACCGAGAACACCAAGTTGTGTGACTTCACTAGTCACAACAACGATGACTTTATCAGCACACCTATCACTACACCTGCCACTTCAGCACCTTCATATGAAATTAAACCTGCTTTACTGAATCTAGTTATGAAAGATCAATTCTCCGGTGCTGGAGATGCTGCTGCTTTACACTTGAACAACTTTGCTGAACTTTGTGATATGCAAAAGTACCAAGAAATAGATGGTAATATTGTTAAGCTTAAGCTTTTTCCTTTCTCCTTGAGAGGAGGAGCTAAAATTTGGTTTCAGTCTTTGCCTAGAAATAGCATAGATTCACGGGACAAGTGCAAAGATGCTTTTATTGGAAAATACTATCCACCTGCTAAAATTATCCAACTGAGAAGTAACATAATGAATTTTAAACAATTGGATAATGAACACGTTGCCCAAGCTTGGGAACGTATGAAATCTCTTATCAAGAACTGCCCTACTCATGGTTTGACTACTTGGATGGTTAACCAAACTTTTTATCCAGGCTTGAACTTTACCTCGCGGAATTTGTTAGATTCGGCCGCGGGAGGAACCTTTATGTCAACTACACTTGGTGCTGCCACGAAGCTTCTCGATGAGATGATGACCAACTATTCCCAATGGCACACCGAACGCGCTCCAACAGGTAGGAAGGTAAACTCTGTCGAGGAAATTTCCTCCCTTAATGAAAAAGTTGACTTGATCATGTCTCTACTTTCGAAGCAATCCTCTGTTGATCCTCGTGATGTTCCTTTAAATTCTTTGATTGCTCAAGAATAAGTAGATGTGAACTTTATCTCTAGAAACAATTTTAATAACAATGCTTATAGGAGTAATTTTGGTAGCAATCCTAGACCGTTCCCCTCTAATTCTTATGGGAACAACAATGCTTATCCTAGCACCAAGAACTCTAGTACTGAACTAGAGATTATGCTTAAAGATTTCATCACTACCCAAAAAGCCTTTAATAAGAGTGTAGAAGAAAAACTACATAAACTAGATGATCTCTCTTTAAAGGTAGACCATTTAGCCAATGAGATATAATTGCTTAAAATTGAAACTTCTCCTCTTGAGGAGAGGAAGGTCACTCCTATTAATGCTACTCAAGTGCAAATTAATGAAAATATTAGGATGATGGCTAAACTTAAAGAAAGATGGGCTAGAGAAAGGGAGGAAGAGGATAGAATTAAGAGCCTTCCTACCCACCACACTGTTGCTACTATCCAAGTTGTTGAGGATATCCAAACTCTTAGCACCCAATGTACTCCTGGTCCCATTGGACCTATTAATGGTGATGCTATGACTATAGAAACTACCAAACAAGTGAACTAAAAGGACACCACTACCACTTTACTTAATGCTAGTGACCTTGATTTTGATAATTGCACTCTTACCGAAGTTATTGATTTCCTTCACAAGATGTCTAGAGATCCCCGCACTAGCACGCTTAACCTTGCCTTCACAGAGCATATCACTAATGCTCTCATCCAAGCTAGGGAGGAGAAACTTAGAGTAGAAGCCTCCATACCTAGAAAGCTAGAAGATGGTTGGGATCCTATGATTAAAATTAAGATAAACAACTTCTCATGCTATGCTTTATGTGATATTGTAGCTAGTACTTCCATTATGCCCAAAAGACTATATGATATGCTTAAATTGAAACCTTTTGATTCTTGTTCTTTCGGTGTTCGTCTCGTTGATTCTTCCATAAAGAAACCTTTAGGGAGGATCGACGATGTTCTTATCGTTGTCAATGATAATTATGTTCCCGTTGATTTTACTATTATGGATATTGAATGTGATCCTTCTTGTCCAATTATTTTGGGACGTGCTTTTTTGCGCACCGTTGGTGCTATCATTGACATGAAAGAGGGTAATATAAAATTTCAGTTTCCTCTCAAGAAAGGGATGGAACACTTCCCTCGAAAGAAGATCAAGTTACCTTTTGAGTCCGTTGTACGGGCTAGCTATTCTTTTACTCTTGATAAAACTTGATCTATATGCATTATGCCTAGCTTAAAGGCATAAAAGAAAGCGCTTTTGGGAGGCATCCCACATGAATAAATTTATTTTGCTTTTGTTGTGTCTTGATGTTGTTACTACTGTAGCATCATCATTGTATCTTTGCTTTTCAATTTTGTGCCAAGTGTAGCCTCCGATTGCTAGAAAGTTCAAAAGTTGTGAGGTGCTGTCCAGGAAACAGATTCTGTCCTTGGATAGAAAAATTCGTATAAAATCACCAGATCATCTTTTTGGTCTGAATTTTTTCGACAGCGTGCTATATATAATTTTCTTTCGTGCATCTGTTCTGAGTTTTTTTATTAGAGTTGCAGAAGTGCCCCGAACAAATCAATTACTACCTGCTGTTCTGTTTTTCACAGATTCTGTCCTGTTTTGCCTTTACTTCATTTTGCAAACCTAGAGCTTGCTTTTTTTTTTTGCAAAAACCTTTTGGCAATCTTGAGAAACAGTAGAACTTCAAGAATATCTTTATTTCCAGCAAGGTACAATTATTTTATTATGGGTACTAACCTCGCTAATCAGATTATGATGAGTTATGTATGAAGGGAGTTTTCAAGTGTGCGAGGGAAGATGATAAAAAGATCCAGGAGTGTCAAACGCTCAAGCTTGGGGATGCCCCCATGCACCCCTAAGAAATATTCAAGGAGACTCAAGCATCTAAGCTTGGGGATGCCCCCGTGCATCCCCTTCTCCATCAACATTATCAGTTCGTCTTTCGTTCCACTATATTTTAATCACTTCATGTGTTATGTGCTATGCTTGGAGCGTCTTGCTTTTAGTTTTCTTTAGTTTTTCATAACGAGTCGGAACTCAGCTTCCTTTATGTGGGAGAGAAACACGCTCCACTTCTACCTAGAACATAACATTGAATTTTCATGTCTATCCTTGTTGTGTGTGTTCTTTGTCTTTTAATAGCTACTATCATGTTCAGCTCTTAGCTTTCATGCTTATCTTTTTAAAGAGCTTTTGTTTAGTTGGTTGCTTGAACTCTCTTTAATTACCATGCTCACCTTATTAAGAGAGTTTGCTTCCGTTGCATTGGTTAATATGTCTATGATAAAGATGCTACGTGCATAATGGCGCTTAGTAGTTCAGGTTTTCTTATGGTTAGTCTCAAATAGCTGGGGGATTCCCAATGTGTTATTGGAGTACCAACATGATTTGTTTGCCAATGATGTGGTATGGTTTAGTAATATCTTCCTTCGAGAATTTATTTTGATTGACTTGGCGTATGCTCACACATATTTAAGACTGTAAAGAAAGTCTGTCAAGCCTTGATGATCTTTTGTTTCTGAGTAGCGATATAACTACCATGCCTGATTCAATGTTGCTTTGTCGCTCTGCATGATTATGACCATCATTGCTCTCTTAGTTGGTCGCTCCCAGTATTTTGCTAACCTCCACCTGTACTAAGCGGACTGACTGCTTGTGCATCCACATCCTTTTAAACCAGTTATGCCATATGAGTCCACCATACCTACCTATATGTGGTATTTCACCGCCACTCCAAGTAAATTTACATGTGCTACCTTTAAAACCTTCAGTTTTTGCAATACGTAGCTCATGGGAAAGTAGCTTAAAAACTATTGTGGTAAAGAATATGTTGCTTATGTATCTTATTTTCTTATAAGTTGCTTGCTGAGCGGTAACCATGTTTCTGGGGACGCCATCAACTGTCACACTTTTGTTGAATATCATGTGAGTTGCTATGCATGTTCGTCTTGTCTAAAGTAAGGGTGATTTGCCATGGGTTGAATGGTTTGAGTATGCATATTGTTAGAGAAGAACATTGGGCTGCCAACCAAAGCCATGTATCATGGTGGAAGTTTTAGCTTGGACATTAATCCTCAATCTCTTATGAGAATATGCTTAAGCATTAAAGAGGAGTCCATTATCTATTTTCTATGTTGTCCCGGTATGGATGTCCTCAAGTTGAGATCTATCAAAAACGAGAAATCAAATGCGATCTATCTCCTTGGACCTTTGTACAGGTGACATAGAGGTACCCCTTTGTGACACTTGGTTGAAACATATGTAATGCAATGACAATCCATGGAAATCCGAGCTAATTAGGACAAGGTGCGAGCACTATTGGTATTCGATGCATGAGGCTTGCAACTTATAGGATGTCTTATGCATAACACATATGAAGTACTACTACCGTTGACAAAATTGTTTCTATGTTTTCAAAATAAAAAGCTCTAGCACATGAGTAATCCCTGCTTCCCTCTGCGAAGGGCCATTCTTTTACTTTTATGTTGAGTCTCCACCTTATTTCTTAAAAGCACCAACTACTGAGAGCATGATTGTCATTCTGAGTGTAATGTGCATTGTCCCAAAGTAGCATTGTCTTTTGCATGATTGTGATATCGTTTATTCTGAAATCATTGTATCTAGTCATCACTTAAACCTTGGAGGTGCCCCTGCATTTATGTTTTGCTTCACTAAAGGGGGCAAGCTAGATATCACTTTATCATATTTGCACATCATGTTCATTGCAAATCTATTTGATGTTTCAGTATCATATTGTAAAACATTCAGTTCTTTGTGATTTTCTCATGAGGCAACTTAATTACTACAGATTCATTGTCTCAGTAAGCTTTTGTCATATGACCATGAAAAAGTCCTATATGGTTATTAGCATGTCACCACAGAAATTATTCTTGTTATCATTTACCTACTCGAGGACGAGCAGGAATTAAGCTTGGGGATGTTGATACGTCCAAAACATATCTATAATTTCTGCTTGCTCCATGCCTCTTTTGGGTGATATTGCTATGATATTTATACACTTCCATACACTTTTGACCATATTTGGACTAACCTATTAACTCAGTGCACCCCAGTGCCAGTTTCTGTTTTCGGCTGTTTTTGTATTTCAGGTTTTCACATTACGAGAACTGCCAGGAAAAATCCAGAAAAATTATATGAAAAATCAGCGTTCCGGAAACTACCGTGCGCCCGAAGGACAGCCG
>LR738710.1:539330409-539403758 GCA_902687465.1 Secale cereale | reverse complement strand
TATTGTACCGGGACCACCGAAGGGGTTATGGGGGTCCACCGGGAGGGTCCACCTGTCCCGGAGGGCCCTATGGGATGTATATGGAGAGGGACCAACCCCTAAGTGGGCTGGGCGCCTTCCCCCCTAGGGCCCATTCGCCTAGGGTTGGGGGAAACCCTAAGGGGGGGGGGCGCCCCCCTTGGCTTGGGGGGCAAGCCCCCTCCCCTTGGCCGCCGCCCCTAGAGTGGATCTAAGGGGCCGCCCCCCTCTCCCTTGCCCCTATATATAGTGGGGAGGTTGGAGGGCAGCCGCACCTCATTGCCTGGCGCAGCCCTCCCCCTCCTAACTCCTCCTCTCCTTCCGCGGTGCTTGGCGAAGCCCTGCCGGAGTACCACGCTCCTCCACCACCACCACGCCGTCGTGTTGCTGCTGGATGGAGTCTTCCCCAACCTATCCCTCTCTCATTGCTGGATCAAGGCATGGGAGAAGTCACCGGGCTGCACGTGTGTTGAACGCGGAGGCGCCGTTGTTCGACGCTTGGATCAGATTCGGCAGCGATCTGAATCGCTTCGTGTACGACTCCACCAACCGCGTTCTTGCAACGCTTCCGTATCGTGATCTTCAAGGGTATGAAGATGCACTCCCCTCTCTCGTTGCTAGTCACTCCATAAATTTATCTTGTTGATGCGTAGAATTTTTTTGAATTTCTGCAATGATCCCCAACAGCTCTTCCTCAAGCGCATTAGAGAGATCCGATATCTCATCGACATAGTCATGACTATGCCCTTTCATCTTAGATATGGTCTATTCATGAGCCTCAATCATGTCATTGGCTTCACCAAGTTGTTCCAAAAGAGCAACGAAGTGCTTCTTGTATTTACCTTTGAGCTTACTCATGAAGGACTCAAATTCATTTTCCTCCTCCATCACCCCCTCACTTTCATCAATGCAATCCGTCAATGAAGGATTAGTAGTGATGGTAGTCTTGACGTTGGGGGTTACCTGGTTGGTGGCTTTAGCCATGAGGCACTTGGCGGTGACGTTCTCGTTGGGTGAATCGAAGAGGGACACTTGTGGAGTTGTTGCAATGGCAATGGAGGCCATGGGAGCCGTCTCACCATCTTCATCATCATCATCATCCTCATCGTACTCTTCTTGTGCCACCAACCCTTTGGGAGGAGTCTTCTTGGTGAAGTTGTTCTTGTTGGGGAAAGACTTGGCCTTGTCTTTTCAGATAAGCTTGCCATCATTGTCTTCCCTCTTCTCGTAAGGGCAATCCACAACAAAATGATGCACATTGCCACAATTGTAGCACGTCCTCACACGGTGCTTGCCCTTGGCGCCACTTGAGTTGTTCTTGTTGAAGTTTGGCCTTGAGTTCTTCTTGTTGCACCAAAATTTTCGTGAAGAAAGAGCCATGTGCTCATGATATGCATATTTGGTGTCTTCGGGGCAACTCTTCTCTTCTTCCTCTTCATCCTCTTCTTCCACACAAGCCTTGGCCTTCAAAGCAAGGTTGGGCTTCTTTGATCGTTGAGCACACAACACCACATTGTCGGTGGTCTTGTCCAAGATCCTCATAGCAACAAACTCATCCAACACTTCACTTGAGGACAAGTTGTGGAAGTCCAGCCTTTAACGAATGACGGAGGACATGGTCTTACGTTAAGGCATCATAGCCTTGAGAAACTTGCGCTTGATCCAATTGTCATCCGTATGCTTGCTCCCATGATCTCAGAGTGAGACCATGGGAGTAGTTAATATTCTATAAAGCTCTCGAGGTTCTTCATCTTCAATCATGGAAAACTCACCGGCTTCATCTTGAACAACTTCAAAGTTTGAGTGTTATATGCTTGCACTTCCCTTGTACAAGGAAACAACATGCTCCCATGCTTCCTTGGCCACGGAGAAAGGTCGAAGATGCGCAATATCTTCGGGAGGAATAGTTTCTTGGAGAATAAAGAGAGCGGACACGTTGAATTGATGATCCGCAGCTTCTCTAGGGGTGAAGTTGCTTGGATCATGCGGGTAGAAACCTTGCTCAATAATTCTCGAAAGATTAGTAGAACTATGATTTAAATGACGTTTAAAGCGATAAACCCAAGATGTGAAATCCCCATTTTTCACATATTTAGGAGGAGCACCAACATGGTTCACATGAGTGGAGGGAACCGGTCCTCCATAGGTAAGGGGAGGTTCAACATGTGCAAAGGTGCCACTCCCATTCTTACAACTAGGCAAAGGTGCTCGGACACTCGTAACTTCCTCCTTATCGGAGGTAGCATCCGTCACCTTGTTAGCGGTATCAACCGCTTCCAACGGTGCGGTGGATAATTTAGGGCCTTCAAGAAAATCCTTAAACATGCCTTTGACCTCAGTCGTCATGGAGGTTTGCAATGTGTCCAAAGCCGCACTGAACTCTTCACGAGAGATCGAGGATCCCCCATCGCCCGTAGACGAGGACAGATTCACACCGGAGTGCTCCTTCCCCTCGACTATGGTGTCAACCATACTCTTTGGATGGTGAAGTCCTTAATAAAGACACGAGGCTCTGATACCAATTGAAAGGATTGATATGGTTGACTAGAGGGGGGGGGGTGAATAGGCAACCAACAATTTTTAGCTTTTCTTGACCAAATTAAACTAAGCAACAAAATAGGTTGTCTAGATGTGCAACTAAGTGAGCAACATATATGATGCATCAACAACAAACACACAAGCAAGCAAGGTATAAAACACAATAAAGCTTGGACAAATAAAGGTAAGAGATAACCAAGAGTGGAGCCGGTGGAGATGAGGATGTGTTACTGAAGTTCCTTCCCTTTTAGAGGAAGTACGTCTCCGTTAGAGCGGTGTAGAGGCACATGATGACCCACAAGTATAGGGGATCAATTGTAGCTCTTTTCGATAAGTAAGAGTGTCGAACCCAACGAGGAGTAGAAGGAAATGGCAAGTAGTTTTCAGTAAAGTAGTGTCTGCAAGTGCTGAAATTGTAAGTAGCAAGTAGTTTGATAGCAAGGTAATTTGTAACGAGCAAGTAACGATAATTTTAACAAGTATGTTGCAAGATAGCCCAATCCTTTTGAGGCAAAGGACAGTCCAAAGCGGTCTCTTATAATAAGCAAAGCGTTCTTGAAGGTACACGGGAATTTCATCTTGTAGCGACCTCGATCCGAATGGACCGGAGTCTCTGTGCTCAGTGTCATCGCTGGATCGGTATGCTGACACACACAGTACTTTGAGGATTTATAGCAGAGTTAAATCACACTTTATTACATCGAAAATCCTTATAATGAGTCTTATTACAATAATATGGCTGAAGGCCATGAACTAATACGAAATCTTGCGGAAGCATCGAAGATAAGTTGAGTCCATCCAACTCCACGGCAAAAATTGAGTGCATGACAACGACCTGATCACACCTTATTCTTCGTCGATAAACTCTACAACAAGAGACGTTGCAGCCGTGTAGGTCAGCACATTGAATATGCTGGCAAGAACACACTATAGCAAGTAATGAAGAACAAAAGGCTACCACCATATGCATATTTGGCTGGTGGTGGCTGTAAGGTTAATTTTGCATAAAGCTAGTTTTTCCCTACAACAAAGGAATAATTTTTATTTACTTCTCAGTTGTATTAAGCAATATTGAGAATAGTTCCTCCATCTCAATCCCAAATTCCCAAAGTCATTAATAACCCAACAAATTAATTATATAGAGTGTTGAGATAAGTCCATAATTCAAATACCAGGATACTGAAGATGTCCATAACCGGGGACACGGCTAATCATGATCAGTTTGTGCACTCTGCAGAGGTTTGTGCACTTCTCCCCACAAGGCTCGATCGCCTCCGTTTAAATTTCTCGCACTGCATGGTGTTTGAGAACCGGATGACCGAGACACAGTCTTTCAAAAGCATTTACTCTTTACCCTGGATGAAGAGTTACACCTACTATCCCCTACATCTGCTAGTTCAGCACTGAAAAAGCTCACACAACATACTCAACTATGCCAGAGCCCAAAATGGCATGTGGCTGCACACCGAAGTTTCTAGGCATGAATGATATATGATCCCTTTGAGCCTGGGTGGCATTCCATAGGATAATCACACTGGTCCTCCGGGATTTCCTAGGACAACACTGGATTCTCCAGGTGCCCTGCAACCAATCCACCCAGTGGTGTATTAAAGTTACCACCTTAAACGTTCCCTTAGTTGTTATTACACTCACAACTTTCATGAAATCTCACGTACCAATCCACTTCTACAAGCATGGCTAAGCAATAAATAACAAAGCGTATATTCCCTTGGGTTGATCTCAAGTCATTGGGTTCCTACCTCATGAACTACTAAGCAATACTGATGACCCACAAGTGTAGGGGATCTATCGTAGTCCTTTATATAAGTAAGAGTGTCGAACCCAACGAGGAGCAGAAGGAAATGATAGGTAGTTTTCAGTAAGGTATTTTCTGCAAGCACTGAAATTATAGGTAACAAATAGTTTTGTGATAAGGTAATTGGTAGCAAGTGACAAAAGGTAAAAGTAAATAAGGTGCAGCAAGGTGGCCCAATCCTTTGTGTAGCAAAGGACAAGCCTGGACAAACTTTTATATGAAGGAAAGCGCTCCCGAGGACACATGGGAATTATCGTCAAGCTATTTTTCATCACGATCATCTGATTCGCGTTCGGTACTTTGATAATTTGGTATGTGGGTGGACCGGTGCTTGGGTGCTACCCTTAATTGGACAATCCTCCCACTTCTGATTAACCTCTAATGCAAGCATCCGCAACTACAAATGAAGTATTAAGGTAAACCTAACCATAGCATGAAACAAGTGGGTCCAAATCAGCCCCTTACGAAGCAACGCATAAACTAGGGTTTAAGGTTCTGTCACTCTAGCAACCCATCATCTACTTATTACTTCCCAATGCCTTCCTCTAGGCCCAAATAACGGTGAAGTGCCATGTAGTCGACGTTCACATGACACCACTAGAGGTGAGACAACATACATCTCATCAAAATATCGAACGAATACCAAATTCACATGACTACTAATAGCAAGACTTCTCCCATGTCCTCAGGAACAAAAGTAACTACTCACAAGACATAATATTGTTCATGATTAGAGGGGTATTTCATGATTAGAGGGGTATTAATATGCATAATGGATTTGAACATATGATCATCCACCAAATAAACCAACTAGCATCAACTACAAGGAGTAATCAACACAACTAGCAACCCACAGGTACCAATCTGAGGTTTCTGTACAAAGATTGGATACAAGAGATGAACTAGGGTTTGAGAGGAGATGGTGCTGGTGAAGATGTTGATGAAGATAGCCCTCCCCAAGATGGGAGAGTTGTTGGTGATGATTTCCCCTCCCGGAGGGAAGTATCCCCGGCAGAACAGCTCTGCCGGAGCCCTAGATTGGTTTCCGTCAAGGTTCCGCCTCGAGACGGCGACGTCTGGTTCCGAAAGCCTCCTTCTGATTTTTTCCAGGTCAAAACACTTCATACAGGAGAAGATGGGCATCGGGAGGCCTTCGGGGGGCCCACGAGACAGGGGGGCGCGCCCAAAGAGGGGGGGCACCCTTGTGGACAGCAGGTGGCCCCCCTCGTGATCTTCTTTCGCCAAATATTTTTTATATTTTCTGAAACAAAGTTCTGTGAAGTTTCGGGGCTTTTGGAGTTGTGCAGAATAGGTTTCCAGAGTTTGCTCCTTTTCCAGCCCAGAATTCCAGCTGCCGGCATTCTCCCTCTTCATGTAAACCTTGTAAAATAAGAGAGAAAAGGCATAAGTATTGTGACAAAACATGTAATAACAGCCCATAATGCAATAAATATCAGCATATAAGCATGATGCAAAATGGACGTATCAACTCCCCCAAGCTTAGACCTCGCTTGTTGTAATGGCCAGTATAAGATTATACCTCCCACGTGTCGAGGCACGACTTAAAGGCATAATCTCATACTAGAATGATCTCAAGAATGGTATCTTTGCACAACTCATGTAAAAGAGGGATGAAATTGTAATAGAGTAGTTGGCTTACACTCGCCATGTCACACAAAGCATTACATGAGCATTCATCATCCAAATAACACCAGAGTCCGACTACGGACGAAGATCCAAATGAAAGATACCATAAATAAAGCAACACAAGGTCCCGATCATCCTAGTAAGAGCCCTACTGATCCTCTGGGTGAGACACGTAGTATCGCCCACGTTCTTCGTCGAACTCCTAGTACAACTCTGAACCACCAGCCATGTAGTTCTCAACGGTACCTGCATCTGGTGTTGTGTAGAATCTGTGAGCCACGGAGGACTCAACAATCCCATTCCCGGGTAGCAATACTATCAAAGCCTTGGGTGCGGAACAAGGCTGAAAACAAGGTTGCCGCTGCACTAGCACTACCTTACGTGTTTAGAGCGAGAAGAGAAGTGCCAACGATCGACAAAGTGATCACGAAGTGATCCTATCTAAGCACGTCAAACATAACCCCACCGTGTTCACTTCCCGAACCCCTTCGTAAAACGACCGTCATGGTTACTCATGCTGGTAGTGGATTATAAACACAGTGTCAAGTTTTCTATAACCGGATATTAACAAATTCCCATCTGCCACATAACCGCAGGCACGGCTTTCGAAAGATCAAAACCCTGCAGGGGTGTCCCAACTTAGCCCATCACAAGCTCACGATCTGCGGAGTCGCAACTCCAAGGTGGGAAGACCCGAGTATTCTCGGAATCCCGTGCTCAAGATATTCCGACAAAGGTAAAACTAATCCAGCAAGACCTCCTGGCGTGCCGACACCCTGATAGTAGCCGCGCATATCTCGTCTCAGGCCACGACCCTCGGGTTTTACCAACCCTCGGGTTTCCCCAAGGTGGCCCTGCAGGCTCCCCAGTTTGGACCAACACTCATGTGGAGCACTGGCCCGAGTTGTTGATTAAGAAAAGGGGTTATAACTCCCTATGCAAGTTTTAGTTGTTAGGCAAATGTAAAACCAAAGTTGGGCCTTGCTGGAAAAGCTTTAGCGCTAAGTGGGTTATCGAGGGGGGCCCATAAACCCCAACCGTGTTAGGGACGCAAAATCAAGGAACATAACACCGGTTTAAACGATTCCTAAGAAGGCATGGGTGGAACAAAACACCAAGCAAAGGCTTAACCTTCCACCCATTGCCAAATATATAGATGATTTAGTTTAACAGATTATATATTGTGATATCCCAACAATAACTTCATCATGAAGCAAGAATCTTCAAACCTTCTCCTGCAACTAACAATGCTATAAGAGGGGCTGAGCGAAGCTTACGTAGCCGAACAAAGGTTTGCTTGGTTGGGTGGTTAGAGAGTTTCATGGCAACAATGGGAGGCTGAAAAACAGACATAGGCATCAAGGCAATAAGCTAAAGAGCGAGACATCTAGCATAGGAAAAGATAGTAGTGATATCTGGGTAAGGTCATCTTGCCTGTTGAGTCCTCGAAGGGAACGTAACCTTGCTCCTTACACTCAACCTCGGTAGAAACCTCGTACTCCGTATCGTCACCGGGCTCTAACCAAACACAACAATGCAACAATAGAGCTAAATCAATCAACATGCAGTGCTCAACCACATGATGCATGCACATGAAGCATATGAACATGGAAGAAAATGATGCATGGCCTAGGGGTCACAAGAGTGCAACAACATCATAAGGAAGCAAGATCAAACACAAGCATGAAACAAGCAAAGGAACAATTTAACAAGTTTATGTAGTCGTCCAAACAAGCATGCAACATGTTTTAAAGAAGTTGGTTAACATGGCAAGGGTGCAACTAACATAACAGCAATATGCTAGCACATTTAAATGGGCTGGAATTAATAACAACAATATCCAGAAACTCCCATATTAAATTAAATGCATTTGGGACATATTTGAAAAACTTCCGTGAAAGAGTTGTCAAACATGCTAAACAACAACACCAAAATATTCTTCACATTTTTCTACCCAAATGCATATAAAGTTTGTTAAATTTGGAGTTGTAGATATTTAGTTATGATTTTTACAAGTTTAAGCATATTTAAAACAAGTTTAAATTCAAACAACATTTAAAATGTTTTTAAACATGGCTGCAAATAGCATATTCATAATCTACATAAAATTCTAAGCATTTTTCATATATGACTCAAAATCATCAGAAACATATATATGCAGATATTAAATAAACAAGAAAAATAGAAAAGAAAAGAAAAACAGAAAAAGAAAATAAAACAAATGGTGCCAGGGTCTAGATCGACCCAGGCTCATCTAGCCCATGTCACTGACAGAGGGGCCCGGCGGGGCTGAGCTGACAGCGTGGGTGCGCACGGGGGTGGAGATGGAGCTGTGAGGCTGGCAGGTCGGGCCTACCTGTCAGCCTCAGGCGAAAATGCAAAAAGGGGCGATAACCACTACGCTCGCGAGGGATCGAACCCACGACCATTCGCTGAAACTGACGGAGACAAACCACTGCGCTATTGAACTGAACTCGACAGATAGCAGATGCAAACTTTGAAGACTAAACAACAACAGGCAGAAACAGGGGAGGCACTGGCCTCGTCGGAGCTGCTCGTCGGAGCCGCTCCGACGACCAAATAGCACGGCGGAGGGGTGCAAAAGGCTCCTGGAAGAGTTCCGCATCCATCCAGTCTGCTAACAACACTTACGGAGTACTACAACAGCAACGGCGAGCAACGACAGCATGGCGGCGACGGAGCGACGGCGAGGCGAAGCAAAGCCCTAGGCGGCACGGCTACTGCACAGGGAGATCCTACGCGACTAGAAGAAGCGAACGGACGGCACAACACGACCTAGAGGGGTTGGAACACTCGCCGGCGACGAGGTCCGACGACGACGCAATCGGGCACTCGATGAACTAGGGGCTAGAGGGCACGCAAAAAGGGGAAAATGGCATGGGGAGAGAGAGGAGCTCACCACGAGCACTGCGGAGTGCTCGGCTGGCCCAGTCGTGGACGGAGTCGACGACGACGCGCCTCGAACACCTACAGCCACCGGAGAGGAAGAAGAGGAGGAAGAGCTCGTCGTGAAGGCTATCGGGTCCGCGTAGTCGATGTAGAGGAAGGAGTCGACATCGTGGAAGCTACTAGACAACCTTGGCGAGGGTGCGGTCGAGGAGGAGCTCGCCGGCGACGAGGGGCTGCTCTCAGATGCGCTCGGGTGTCGATGGGAACAGCGGATCTGGAGGATCTCGGCTCTCCAGACGGCGAGAGGGGGGGAGAGGAAACCTAGAGAGGAGGGGAGGACACGCTTTGGGTTTAAAATGGGGGCTCGGGGCACGAGGCCTCGACGTCCGTGAATTCACGGCGCGACGGTGAGCGCGGGCGCTGCTCTGTTTTGCTAACTGAGGAAGACGGCGACGCGCTCTGTGCCATAGAAAGGTGGGACCGCGGGGGAAAAAGGCCACGGCGCGATGGCTGCGCATGTTGGCTGGACCTGCGGGTGGAGTTGGGCCTAGCATTGTGAGGGAAAAGTAGTGGGCCTGGGTAAGAGAGAGAGAGATGGAGGGGAAGCCCAGTTGCTTGCTGGAGCTGCTGCTTTTCTCCTTTTCTTTATTTCTTCAGGCAGAAAAAAAAGAAAAGCACAAAAATAAAGAAGAAGGGTTAGGGGAAAAGAAAAATATCCCCAAGCTCAGTGGTTTATGCCCTATTTAAATAAATTGACTTGGACATTTTTAGAGGCAGAAAAATAAAAGGAGTTTGAATCTGGCTCAAACTCTTGATATTTTAAAACCCAACCAAATCATTTTCAAATAGGTTGATATTTGGTGGAGAGGTTGTTCTCATGGTGCAAGATTCAAAGGAGAAGAAGAATCATTAAGGCACTTGGCTAGGTGGCTTGCACAATAGAGCAAAGAAATGGCTAGAAAGAAAAGAAAGAAGAAGAATAAGAAGAAGAATAAGAAGAAGAGGGAGAGGGGGTAGGGTTTAGCTAGGCTTAGCTGGAACCCACACACAACAACATCACAAGTCCTCACTCTCACTCAACAATAAAGTAATCTATGATGCCATGATGATATGATGACGAGCAATGCAAAGATGCAAAAATAATAAATGATATGACAATGCAAAGAAAATAAATGACAAGAACCCTCAAGGATAATGACAAGGATCAAAAGAGGAAGCTTTATAGCCATTATAGGAAAGTGTTACATATGGGGCATTACAAACTCTCCTACACTAAAAAAAGATCTCGTCCCGAGATCTAAGACTGGAAGAAGGAAGGATACTCAGAATGAAGGTGATCTTCTTGTTCCCACGTAGCTTCTCGGTCAGTATGGTGTGACGACTGAACTTTCAAAAACTTGATTGACTTGTTGCGGGTTTTGCGCTCAGTTTCCTCAAGAATAAAACAGGGTGCTCACAATAAGACAAGTCTTGTTGAAGATCAATCTCCTCGAACGGAATGGTGCGTTCAGGTGTCTTGAAGCACTTGCGGAGTTGAGACACGTGAAACACATCATGAACATTTGCAAAGTTGGAGGGAAGCTCAAGTTGATAGGCTAGATCGCCTCATTTGCCAAGAATCTTGAAAGGGCCCACGTATCTAGGAGCAAGCTTTCCGTTGATAACGAATCTTTGTGTTCCTTTCATAGGAGAAACACGGAGATAGACATGATCTCCAATGTCGAAAGCCAAATCATGATGCTTGCCGTCATAGTAACTCTTTTGACGCGACTGAGCGGCTTTGAGATTCTCACGTATGACTTTGCACATTTCTTCGGCTTCTGAGATCAAATCATTGCCAAGAAGATGACGTTCACTAGTCTCGGACCAGTTGAGAGGGGTACAACACTTTCTGCCATAGAGGATTTCAAAAGGAGCTTTGCCAGCACTTGCTTGGAAGCTGTTTTTTAAGAGAACTCGGCAAACGGGAGACAGTCTTCCCACTTCATGCCAAAAGAGATGACACAAGCTCTCAGCATGTCTTCGAGGATCTGGTTCACTCTTTCGACTTGACCACTAGTCGGAGGGTGAAACGCAGTGCTGAAACGAATCTTAGTGCCCATGGCTGACTGAAAGGAGTCCCAGAACTTGGATGTGAATAAACTTCCACGGCCTGAGGAGATGACTTGAGGAATGCCATGCAACGAAACAATTCTGGAAGTGTACAACTCTGCCAACTGAGCTGCGTTGATGGATTCTTTGACGGGAAGGATGTGAGCTACTTTAGTTAGCTTGTCAATCACTACAAAGATAGCATCATTCCCCTTCTTGGAGTTAGGAAACCCAGTGACGAAATCCATTTCAATGTGGTCGAATTTCCACTCGGGAATAGGTAGAGGTTGGAGGAGACCGGCTGGACGTTGATGCTCTGCCTTCACTCTTCTGCAGACATCACATTCATTCACGAATTGGGCAATCTCCCTTTTCATGCGATTCCACTTGTAAGATTGCTTGAGGTCTTGGTACATCTTGGAACTTCCAGGATGAATCGAGAGGAGGGAGTCATGTGCTTCGTTCATTATGAGCTTCCTGAGATCACCCTTGGGAACCACAATTCTGTCCTCAAAGAACAACGTGTCTTTCTCATCAACACGATAGCACTTGTATTTGGGAGTACCCTTAGTAATACCATGTTTCACTTTATGCACCATAGCATCACTGAGTTGGGCCTCACGGATCTGATCTTCCAAGGTAGGAGCAACTTGAAGGTTTGCAAGAAAGCCTTGCGGAACAACTTGGAGGTTGAGCTTCCTGAATGATTCACAAAGCTCAGGCTGAAACGGCTTGAGAAGGAGACTGTTGCAATATGCCTTTCTGCTCAAGGCATGTGCAATGACATTGGCCTTGCCAGGTGTGTATTCAATGCTTGGATCATACTATTGGATCATCTCAACCCAACGAGTCTGGCGAAGGTTCAGGTTAGGCTGTGTGAAGATGTACTTCAAGCTCTTGTGATCGGTGAAGATGTCCACTTTTCTGCCCAACAGAAGGTGTCTCCACGTGATCAAGGCATGTACAACTGCTGCTAGCTCGAGATCATGTGTGGGGTAATTCCTATCATTTGGCTTCAACTGACGAGAAGTGTATGCCACAATCTTCTTGTCTTGCATGAGAACACCACCAAGTCCTTGTAAGGAAGCATCACAAAAGACTTCATAGGGCTTGGACTCATCCGGAGGAGTAAGAACTGGAGCATAAATGAGTTTCTCTTTGAGTGTTTTGAATGCCACATCACAATCAGGAGTCCAGGAGTACTTGACATTCTTCTGCAACAGGTTGGAAAGAGGCTTGGCAATCTTGGAGAAGTTCTCAACGTACCTTCTGCAATATCTAGTGAGACCAAGGAAACTTCGGAGTTGCTTGACGTTCTGCGGGGGTTCCCAGTTGACAATAGCTTCAACTTTCTCGGGGTTGACAGAAATACCCTTAGCAGAGATGATATGGCCAAGATATAAGACTTTATCCAGCCAAAATTCACATTTGGAGTAATCGCATAGAACTTGTGTTCACGGAGCCTGTCCAGGACCAAACGGAGGTGCTTGGCATGGTCTTCTTCATTCTTGGAGAATACCAAGATGTCATCCAGATAGACGAGAACAAATTCATTGGTTTAGGGGTTGGATATGAAGTGCATCATCCTCGAGAAGGTGGGTGGAGCATTTACGAGGCCAAAAGACATGACCGTGTATTCATAAGAGCCAAAACTCGTTCTGAATGCGGTCTTGGGAATATCTTCTTCACGGATACGTATCTGGTGATAACCTATCCAGAGATCGAGCTTTGAGAACACCTTTGCTCCTTTGAGCTGCTCGAACAATTCATTGATGTTGGGGAGCGGATACTTGTCTTTATTGTCTTCTTGTTCAATGGCCGGTAACCAACGCAAAGGCGCTCCGTGCCATCCTTCTTCTTGACAAATAGAACACCACAGCCCCAAGGAGAAGTACTAGGCCTGATTAGACCATACTCTCTTGGACATCGAGTCGTCTCTTCAGCTCCTTCAACTCATCAGGAGAAAGCTTGTACGGACGCTGGCATGCTGGCTCGGTACCGGGCTCGAGTTCAATGACGAATTCAACTTGACGATGCGGAGGCATGCCTGGAAGCTCTTCAGGGAAAACATCTTCATACTCATTGACCACCGGAATATGAGAGATGGCATTAATCTCGCCCTTGTCATTGAGAGAGAATAGCCTGATTGTGTTATCTCAAGAGGCGAAATAATCACGTCTTCGTCAGGATGAGTAAGCTTGACTTCCTTATTTTCACAATCAATGTTTGCATCATGCTTGGAAAACCAATCCATCACAAGAATAAGATCAATGTTGGAGTTACCGATAATAACCGGAGAAACCAGAAAACTATAATCACCCATGTGAATAGATATATCCGGAGCATACACACTAGAAGACATTCGTTTCCCCGGAGAAGTAACTTGCAACTTTTGAGGTAAGCTTTTGATGTCAACATTGTGCTTGGATGCAAAAGGTTGAGACATGAAAGAACATGATGCACCCGAATCAAACAAAACTTTAGCAGGTTTAAGGTTGACTGGAAGGTTACCAAGTATCACATCTGAAGAATTCTCTGCTTGAGCTGCATTCATCAGATTCACTCTTGCTGCCTTGGGATTGTGCTTGACAATAACAGTGCTGACAGGTGGAGGAGGCGGAAGGTGCCTTGGGTTGGGACACTTGTTAGCATAGTGACCCTTCTGAGTGCACTTGTTGCAAACCACTTCTGAGAGAGGACGGTGATAAGGACCACTTGACTTCGAAGCTTGAAACTGAGTCTTGGGCTGATTGCTTGGGTTGGGTGGGTGGGAGAAACCACGGCCACCAGAGTGCTTGTTGTTGTTTGGAGGGCGGAGCACTGGAGGAGGTGGAAGCCAAAACTTCTGCTGCTTTGCGACCACTTGGGAAGAAGAGGAGGAGTTAACAGCATCTCTGATCCTCTTTTTGGAAGCTTCAACCTTGAGCTGGGCTGCCTCTTGCTTAAGAGCCATGTTATAGAATCGATCAAATTCATCCGGCTCGAACAAGGTGAGAGCTAGTTGGAGTTCATCCTTTAGACCACCACGGAACTGATAAATCTTGCTCTTGGCATCTGGGATGTCTTGCTTGGCATAGCGAGCGAGGTTCTGGAACTTGACATTGTATTGATAAACGGACATGGTGCCTTGCTTCAGGTTGCGGAATTGCTCACGCATGCCTTCAATGACACTTGTTGGAATGTGGTGAGAGCGGAAATCGTTGCAGAAGTCAGTCCACGAGATTTCACGTCCCTCTCTGGAATCTTTGTACTATTGCCACCAATCAGCAGCTTGGTCCTTGAGTTGGAAGGCAGCAAACTTGACATAATCCTCAGGTCTCACGTTACTGCACTCAAAATGCTTTTTGATGTCTGTTATCCAGTCTTCAGCATCTAGCGGATTCACACATTAACTGAACGCCTTCGGTTGGTTTGCCAGGAATTGGTTGAGGGTAGCAAAGTGAGGTTGATTGAACAAATTGCCTTGGCCTTGGTTCCCATGACCACCTTGATTTTCTTAGTTGGCTTGAATGTTCTGCATCATTTGCATAAGCATCTGGGTGTTCTGGTTTGTCGCTTGCATAATTGCTCTCCAGGCCTCAGACGGAGGAGGAGGAGGGGAAGGAGGACGACCAGGAACTTCTTCACCCTCTGGGTTAGCATTGGGAACCTTCTTAGGAGCCATCCTGAATGGGATGACAACTATTAGCCATTGATTGAAAGATATAAGCCGAATCAACGACTAGAACTTGCAACATAAGTCTTCACAAGAACATTCGAACAAAATGAACGAATGTAATCCACAGTTCAATGGTACAACAATCTTCACGAGAAGCCACTTGGTAGAACAAAAGGTAAATAAAAACAACAAGGAGCAGATAAAACAAATACAAGATAGAAGCTTCGTTCCACATGTTCGTGCTGAAAGCTCATGGAACGTGTTACAAAAGGGTTTTGCAATCCCCGGATCAGCATAGCCAAGGACCCTTTAAGACGCAACTCCCGATCGGAACAACGCCCATAAAACGACTTCACTCAATGTAGAACCCCGAACTCCATATCATGCATTCGTTGGAAGAATGCCTACGAGCTACTAGATGAACCCACCTATTAATTTCCAAAAGTTCCCAGTTATGCAATCGGGTGTTGGGGATACACGTGAAGCACCGCGCACTCAACTCTAATTATACATCCAGTTGTATCCATCCTTCAACACATAACCGGTTATTTCCAAAAACCGTTTACCTCCGACCTTCGAAACGCATCTGCAATACGAGCTATGGCAATACTGCCGAACTACCTCCCCAGTACTGGGTGATGTCGGGGTTATCTTGCCACGAACCGCATAGAAGAGTTTTCGATGTCAGCCGTCTTAAGTATTCCAGAACTGCTGCGATAGATTTGTGACGACAACACCTCGGAGCTCAACTCCCCGGGACACTGCCACAAACCCTAAATGCCAGGAGGCATCGAGAACAATGTTCTCGTCACAAAGACATCGGAACAATCCAAACAATACTCGCGTGATCCTAAAAAGAATTTAGTGAATTTTTGAGAGTAGAAGAGATAGAGTAATCGTCAGGAGTCCTCACCAGGGTGATAAAGGGATGAGAAGTAAAAGAAATCCTACTCTCCGATATATATATATATATATATATATAGGACTCAAAAAATTGGTGAAATTTTGATAGTAGAAGAGATAAAAGTAATCGTCAGGAGTCCTCACCAGAGTGAAAAGAGATAAGGAGTAAAAGAAATCCTACTCTCTGATATATATATATATATATAGGACTCAAAACATTTTCATGTGTGTGCCTAGACTCAACCGTCAACGATTCGATCAATAAGTGGGGGCTCCTAGGTCGGAGAAGGCTCTGATTACCAACTTGTAATGCACAATATGAGATTATACCTCCCACGTGTCGAGGCACAACTTAAAGGCATAATCTCATCCTAGAATGATCTCAAGAATGGTATCTTTGCACAACTCATGTAAAAGAGGGATGAAATTGTAATAGAGTAGTTGGCTTACACTTGCCACATCACACAAAGCATTACATAAGCATTCATCATCCAAATAACATCAGAGTCCGACTACGAACGAAGATCCAAATGAAAGATACCATAAATAAAGCAACACAAGGTCCCGATCATCCTAGTAAGAGCCCTACTGATCCTCTGGGTAAGACATGTAGTATCGCCCACGTTCTTCGTCGAACTCCCAGTACAACTCTGAACCACCAGCTGTGTAGTTCTCAACGGTACCTGCATCTGGTGTTGTGTAGAATCTGTGAGCCACGGAGGACTCAACAATCCCATTCCCGGGTAGCAATACTATCAAAGCCTTGGGTGCGGAACAAGGCTGAAAACAAGGTTGCCGCTGCACTAGCACTACCTTACGTGTTTAGAGCGAGAAGAGAAGTGCCAACGATCGACAAAGTGATCACGAAGTGATCCTATCTAAGCACGTCAAACATAACCCCACCGTGTTCACTTCCCGAACCCCTTCGGAAAACGACCGTCATGGTTACTCATGCTGGTAGTGAATTATAAACATAGTGTCAAGTTTTCTACAACCGGATATTAACAAATTCCCATCTGCCACATAACCGCAGGCACGGCTTTCGAAAGATCAAAACCCTGCAGGGGTGTCCCAACTTAGCCCATCACAAGCTCACGATCTGCGGAGTCGCAACTCCAAGGTGGGAAGACCCGAGTATTCTCGGAATCCCGTGCTCAAGATATTCCGACAAAGGTAGAACTAATCCAGCAAGACCTCCTGGCGTGCCGACACCCTGATAGTAGCCGTGCATATCTCGTCTCAGGCCACGACCGGATGGGTGATGCTACAGGTTTTTACCAACCCTCAGGTTTCCCCAAGGTGGCCCTGCAGGCTCCCCAGTTTGGACCAACACTCATGTGGAGCACTGGCCCGGGTTGTTGATTAAGAAAAGGGGTTATAACTCCCTATGCAAGTTTTAGTTGTTAAGCAAATGTAAAACCAAAGTTGGGCCTTGCTGGAAAAGCTTTAGCGCTAAGCGGGTTATCGAGGGGGCCCATAAACCCCATCCGTGTTAGGGATGCAAAATCTAGGAACATAACACCGGTTTAAACGGTTCCTAAGAAGGCATGGGTGGAACAAAACACCAAGCAAAGGCTTAGCCTTCCACCCATTGCCAAATATATAGATGATTTAGTTTAATAGATTATATATTGTGACATCCCAACAATAACTTCATCATGAAGCAAGAATCTTCAAATCTTCTCCTGCAACTAACAATGCTATAAGAGGGGTTGAGCGAAGCTTACGTAGCCGAACAAAGGTTTGCTTGGTTGGGTGGTTAGAGAGTTTCATGACAACAATGGGAGGCTGAAAAACAGACATAGGCATCAAGGCAATAAGCTAAAGAGCGAGACATCTAGCATAGGCAAATATAGTAGTGATATCTGGGTAAGGTCATCTTGCCTGTTGAATCCTCGGAGGGAACGTAACCTTGCTCCTCACACTCAACCCCGGTAGAAACCTCGTACTCCGTATCGTCACCGGGCTCTAACCAAACACAACAATGCAACAATAGAGCTAAATCAATCAACAAGCAGTGCTCAACCACATGATGCATGCACATGAAGCATATGTACATGGAAGAAAATGATGCATGGCCTAGGGGTCACAAGAGTGCAACAACATCATATGGAAGCAAGATCAAACACAAGCATGAAACAAGCAAAGGAACAATTTAACAAGTTTATGTAGTCGTCCAAACAAGCATGCAACATGTTTTAAAGAAGTTGGTTAACATGGCAAGGGTGCAACTAACATAACAGCAATATGCTAGCACATTTAAATGGGCTGGAATTAATAACAACAATATCCAGAAACTCCCATATTAAATTAAATGCATTTGGGACATATTTGAAAAACTTCTGTGAAAGAGTTGTCAAACATGCTAAACAACAGCACCAAAATATTCTACACATTTTTCTACCCAAATGCATATAAAGTTTGTTAAATTTGGAGTTGTAGATATTTAGTTATGATTTTTACAAGTTTAAGCATATTTAAAACAAGTTTAAATTCAAACAACATTTTAAATGTTTTTAAACATGGCAGCAAATAGCATATTCATAATCTACATAAAATTCTAAGCATTTTTCATATATGACTCAAAATCATCAGAAACATATATATGCAGATATTAAATAAACAAGAAAAACAGAAAAGCAAAGAAAAACAGAAAAAGAAAATAAAACAAACGGCGCCAGGGTCTAGATCGACCCAGGCTCATCTAGCCCATGTCACTGACAGAGGGGCCCGGCGGGGCTGAGCTGGCAGCGTGGGTGCGCGCGGGGGTGGAGATGGAGCTGTGAGGCTGGCAGGTCAGGCCTACCTGTCAGCCTCAGGCGAAAATGCAAAAAGGGGCGATAACCACTACGCCCGCGAGGGATCGAACCCACGACCACTCGCTGAAACTGACGGAGACATACCACTGCGCTACTGAACTGAACTCGACAGATAGCAGATGCAAACTTTGAAGACTAAACAACAACAGGCAGAAACAGGGGAGGCACTGGCCTCGTCGGAGCTGCTCGTCGGAGCCGCTCCGGCGACCAAATAGCACGGCGGAGGGGTGCAAAAGGCTCCTGGAAGAGTTCCGCATCCATCCAGTCTGCTAACAGCACTTACGGAGTACTACAACACCGACGGCGAGCAACGACAGCATGGCGGTGATGGAGCGACGGCGAGGCGAAGCAAAGCCCTAGGTGGCACGACTACTGCACAGGGAGATCCTACGCGACTAGACGAAGCGAACGAACGACACAACACGACCTAGAGGGGTTGGAACACTCGCCGGCGATGAGGTCCGACGACGACGCAATCGGGCACTCGATGAACTAGGGGCTAGAGGGCACGCAAAAAGGGGAAAATGGCATGGGGAGAGAGAGGAGCTCACCACGACCACGACGGAGTGCTCGGCTGGCCCAGTCATGGACGGAGTCGACGACGACGCGCCTCGTACACCTACATCCACCGGAGAGGAAGAAGAGGAGGAAGAGCTCGTCGTGAAGGCTATCGGGTCCGCGTAGTCGACGTAGAGGAAGGAGTCGACGTCGTGGAAGCTGCTAGACAATGTTGGCGAGGCTGCGGTCGACGAGGAGCTCGCCGGTGATGAGGGGCTGCTCTCAGATGCGCTCGGGTGTCGATGGGAATGGCGGATCTGGAGGATCTCGGCTCTCCAGATGGCGAGAGGAGGGGAGAGGAAACCTAGAGAGGAGGGGAGGACACACTTTGGGTTTAGAAGGGGGGCTCGGGGCATGAGGCCTCGACGTCCGTGAATTCACGGCGCGACGGTGAGCGCGTGCGCTGCTCTGTTTTGCTGACGGAGGAAGACGACGACGCGCTCTGTGCCAGAGACAGGTGGGACCGTGGGGGAAAAAGGCCACGACGCGACGGCTGCGCATGTTGGCTGGGCCTACGGGTGGAGTTGGGGCTAGCGCTGAGAGGGAAAAGGAGTGGGCCTGGGTAAGAGAGAGAGATGGAGGGGAAGCCCAGTTGCCTGCTGGAGCTGGTGCTTTTCTCCTTTTCTTTATTTCTTCAGGCAGAAAAAGAAAAGAAAAGCACAGAAATAAAGAAGAAGAGTTAGGGGTAAAGAAAAATATCCCCAAGCTCAGTGGTTTATGCCCTATTTAAATAAATTGACTTGGACATTTTTAGAGGCAGAAAAATAAAAGGAGTTTGAATCTGGCTCAAACTCTTGATATTTTAAAACCCAACCAAATCATTTTAAAATAGGTTGATATTTGGTGGAGAGGTTGTGCTCATGTTGCAAGATTAAAAGGAGAAGAAGAATCATTAAGGCACTTGGCTAGGTGGCTTGCACAATAGAGCAAAGAAAAGGCCAGAAAGAAAAGAAAGAAGAAGAATAAGAAGAAGAAGAAGAAGAGGGAGAGGGGGTAGGGTTTAGCTAGGCTTATCTAGAACCCACACACAACAACATCACAAGTCCTCACTCTCACTCAACAATAAAGTAATCTATGATGCCATGATGATATGATGATGAGCAATGCAATGATGCAAAAATAATAAATGATATGGCAATGCAAAGAAAATAAATGACAAGAACCCCCAAGGATAATGACAAGGATCAAAAGAGGAAGCTTTATAGCCATTATATGAAAGTGTTACATATGGGGCATTACACTTGTCCTCAAGCGTAAGCCAAAACCGAAAAATATGTCCAAATGTTTAGAGATAGAGGTGTCAATAAAAATAAAAAACAGACATGAGGGCATCATGATCCTTCTCATAGCAGCAACATATATATATATATATATATATATATATATATATATATATATATATATATATATATATATATTGTCATTTGATTCTTATGCTAAAGTAACAATTCATTGACAATATCAAGCATGAATCATAAACTTCATTGAAAACTAACAAACTTTGATCTCAGTCATTGAAGCAATTGCAATTTATTGTAGCATCAGAAAGAGTCAATATAAGAGCTTTTCAGCAAGCCTACATACTCAACTATCATATAATATTTCACAATTGCTCACACTCATGAAATACTTATGTTTATGGAGTTTTAATCGGACACAGAGTAAGATAGGGGCTTATGGTGTTGCCTCCCAACCTTTTACCTCAAGGGTAATGTCAACAATAATAGATCATGAAAACTGACATCCAAGTGGGTATATATGTCAGGATCTTTCCAACACAATTTGCTTGCCAAAGGATAAAATGTAAAAAGGAAAGATGAATTTCACCTTGACTCTTATTAGGCAAGAATAATAGATAGGCCCTTCGTAGAGGGAAGCAGAGGTTGTCATGTGTTTTTATGGTTGGATGCACAAAGTCTTAGCACAGAAGAACGTCACTTTATATTGCCACTTGTGATAAGGACCTTTATTATGCAGTCCATCGCTTTTATTACTTCCATATCACAAGATTGTATAAAGCTTATTTCCTCCACACTAATAAATCATACATATTTTAGCGAGTTTGCAACATGACAATTTACTTGGAAGGATCTTACTCAATCCATAGGTAGGTATGGTGGACTCTCATGGAAAAACTGGGTTTAAGGATGTATGGAAGCACAAGTAGTATCTCTACTTGGTGCAAGGAGTTTTGGCTAGCATGAGGGAGAAAGGCAAGCTCAACATGTTGGATGATCCATGACAATATACTTTATTTCAGATATAAGAAAACATAACCCATTATGTTGTCTTCCTTGTCCAACATCAACTCTTTAGCATGTCATATTTTAATGAGTGCTCACAATCATAAAATATGTCCAAGATAGTATATTTGTATGTGAAGCCTCTCTTCTTTTATTACTTCCTATTAATTGCAACAATGACCAAAACTATGTTTGTCAACTCTCAACAACTTTTATTCATCATACTCTTTATATGTGAAGTCATTACTTCCCATAAGATCAATATGATCTCTTGGATACTCTTTATGTTTTATTTCTTTTTATCATGACCCAAGTGAGGAAATCAAGCCCTTGACTCAACACTAATCTTTATTATATAGCTCACGGACTCGATTATAAAGGGTAAAGATCATAAAACAAAAGCTCACAACCAGATCATGCTAACTTTATTCAACTAGATCAAGATACTACCAAAAGGATCGAACTAAGAAAAGTGGTAAAGATAGGAGTGATGGTGATACGATACCGGGTTCACTCCCCCAAGCTTGGCAGTTGCCAAGGGGAGTGACCATACCCATATGATTATGTCTCCTTCTTCGGGGGTGGTGATGTAGGAGTTGTTGATGATGTAGGCTTGTTGTCCACCTTCCAAGGCATGGGCTCACCATCGTAGAAGGATGACCGAGCCTCCGGGATACTCAAATCTGCAGCCAAACTCATCTTCTTGAATCTATATTTATACTCATAGATTTGGTTTTGCAGGTCATAGATCTGGGCTTGGAGGTGTTCGATTTTCTCTTGAAGATTGGAGATAGCTTCCTCGAAGATCCTTGAGTCCAGCTTGAGGTTGTTGGCGAGCTCCGAGATCGTCATGTGGTTGGCGTTGAGTCCTCGTTCCACCATACCTTGGCACTCGAAAACTTGCTGCTCCATTGCTTCGAGTTTTGTCTCCACGCTTCCGGTCCTCCTTGGCCCTTCAACATCACGGATGTGCAGCACCCCCTCATGCAACTCCATGGTTTTAGGGTGATGCAACACCTCCGCAAGGTAGGGGTTGATGACCTTCTCGAAGAACTTGTCCTTGGGGATGTTGGAGGACGCCATGATGATCTAGATCTGTCAAAAAATAGTAGCTCGAAATGAAAACAGAGGATTTTTGCATGATACAGAGGTCAAAACCTTCGGGAGTATATACAATGAATTTTTACCGATCAAATGGAGTAACACACAAGAAATCAGAGTCCGGGAGGCACATGAGCTGCCCACGAGGCTGGGGGGCGCGTCCAGGGAAGGGGGGGGGGGGCGCACCCTCCACCCTCGTGGACGGCTCGTGTCTCTCCTGGACTGCTACTTATTTTTCTATTTTTCTAAATATTCCAAAATGGAGAAAAATTGCCTTTAGAACTGTTTTGGAGTCGGTTTACTTACCGTACCACGTACCTTTTCCTTTTCGGAGGCTGAATCGTTCTGGAAAGTGTCCCTTATGTATTCCTTCGGGGTTACGGTTTCAATGACATTGGTTTCAACATTTATAGGATTACCTGAGATATAATGTTTAATTCTTTGACCATTCACCACCTTCGGATTTGTGCCTTAGAAGTTGTTGATTTTTATGGCGCCGAAACGATAGACCTCCTCGATAACGTAAGGTCCTTCCCACTTAGAGAGAAGTTTTCCTGCAAAAAAAATCTTAAATGAGAGTTGTATAGCAAGACATAATCACCTACGTTAAACTCACGCTTTTGTATTCTTTTGTCATGCCACCTTTTAACTTTTTCTTTAAACAGTTTGGCATTCTCATAGGCCTGGGTTCTCCATTCATCAAGGGAGCTAATGTCAAATCACCTCTTCTCACCGGCACGTTTGAAATCATAATTGAGCTCTTTAATAGCCCAATATGCCTTATGTTCTAGCTCAAGAGGTAAGTGACAAGCTTTTCCATAAACCATCTTATATGGAGACATACCCATAGGATTTTTGTATGCAGTTCTATAGGCCCATAGTGCATCATCAAGTTTCTTGGACCAATTATTCCTAGACCTATTAACTGTCTTTTACAGAATTGATTTCAACTCTCTATTACTTAGTTCTACTTGACCACTAGTCCGTGGGTGATAAGGGGATGCAATTCTATGATTCACATCATATTTAGCAAGCATTTTACGAAGAGCACCATGAATAAAGTGTGAACCACCATTAGTCATTAGGTATCTAGGGACTCCAAACCTTGGAAAAATAACTTCTTTAAGCATCTTAATAGAGGTGTTATGATCAGCACTACTAGTTGGAATAGCTTCTACCCACTTAGTAACGTAATCAACAACAACTAAAATATGTGTGTACTCATTAGAGGCAGGAAACGGTCCCATATAATCAATGCCCCAAACATCAAATGGCTTAGTAACAAGTGAATAATTCATAGGCATTTCTTGACGTCTATTGATATTACCAATTCTTTGACATTCATCACAAGATAAGACAAACTTACGGGCATCCTTGAAGAGAGTAGGCCAATAAAAACCGGATTGCAATACCTTGTGTGCAGTTCTATCTCCCGCATGGTGTCCTCCATAAGCTTCGGAGTGGCACTTGCGTAGGATCTGTTCCTGTTCATGCTCAGGTACACAACGTCTAATAATACCATCTACTCCTTCTTTATAAAGATGTGGATCATCCCAGAAGTAATGTCTCAAATCATAGAAGAATTTTTTTCTTTTGGTGGTATGTGAAGCTAGGAGCTATAACTTAGCAAGAATGTAATTAGCATAATCATCATACCATGGAGCAGTACGAGAAGTATTTATGACAGCTAATTGTTCATCAGGAAAGCTATCATCAATGGGTTGTGGGTCATCAAGTATATTCTCTAGCCTAGACAAGTTGTCTGCAACGGGGTTCTGAGCTCCCTTTCTATCAATGATATGCAAGTCAAACTCTTGCAGCAAGAGAACCCATCTAATAAGTCTAGGTTTAGCATCTTTATTTTCCATAAGGTATTTGATAGCAGCATGATCAGTGTTAATAGTTACTTTAGAATCAACAATATAGGGTCTAAACTTATCACAAGCAAATACAACTGCTAAAAATTCTTTCTCAGTAGTAGCATAATTTTTCTGGGCACTATGTAGAGTTTTACTAGCATATTGGATAACATTTAATTTCTTATCAACTCTTTGTCCTAGAACAGCACCTACAACATAATCACTAGCATCGCACATAATCTCAAAGGGTAAATTCCAGTCAGGAGGCTGGACAATAGGTGCAGAGATCAATGCTTTCTTAAGTATTTCAAATGCTTCTAGAAAATCATCATCAAAGACAAAAGGAATATCTTTTTTTAAGAGATTAGTCAGAGGCCTGGAGATTTTAGAGAAGTCCTTAATGAACCTCCTATAAAACCCGACATGACCAAGGAAACTTCGTATACCTTTGATGCTCTTGGGGCACGACATCTTTTTCAATAGCATCAACTTTAGCCTTGTCAACTTCAATACCTCTTTCAGAAATTTTATGTCCCAAGACAATGCCTTCATTAACCATAAAGTGGCACTTCTCCCAATTCAAGACAAGATTAGTGTCTTCACATCTTTGCAAAACTCCATCAAGGTTGCTTAAGAAATCATCAAAAGAATTTTCATAAACGGAGAAATCATCCATGAAAACCTCAACAATCTTTTCACAAAAATCAAAGAATATGGCCATCATGCATCTTTGAAAGGTAGCAGGTGCATTATATAAACCAAAAGGCATACGTCTATAAGCAAAGGTACCGAAAGGACAAGTAAAAGTGGTCTTTTCTTGATCCCCTTTTGACACAGGTATTTGAGAGAAACCAGAATATCCATCTAGAAAGCAAAAGTGAGTATGTTTGGATAACCTTTCTAGCATTTGATCAATAAATGGCAAGGGGTAATGATCTTTCTTAGTAGCTTTATTTAATTTGCGGAAATCAATTACCATCCT
Source organism: Secale cereale (assembly GCA_902687465.1). Taxonomy (NCBI): domain Eukaryota; kingdom Viridiplantae; phylum Streptophyta; class Magnoliopsida; order Poales; family Poaceae; genus Secale; species Secale cereale. Next base: position 539,378,615 of record LR738710.1, on the reverse strand, counting down.
ATAACCTGTAACTATTCTTTGTGGGATCAATTCATCTTTATCATTAGGAACAACAGTCATACCTCCCTTCTTAGGGACACAATGGACATGACTTACCCACTGGCTGTCAGCAACTGGATAGATAATACCGGCCTCTAGAAGCTTTAGAATTTCCTTCCTCACCACTTCTTTCATCTTAGGATTTAACCGTCGCTGATGATCAATAACCGGTTTAGCATTTTCTTCCATTTTTATCTTGTGTTGGCATAAAGAATAGTTTTTCTTTTTCCTACTCTGAAAGGTTAGCACTAATAATAATATGATATATCTTCTTTTCATCAAGATAAACATACCTAAGATTATCAGGTAAAGGTTTGAGTTCAAACACGGGATCACCCTTGGGTGGAGGAGGATCCCCTAGGATTTCAACAGGCAAGTTATTTTTCAATACGGGTCCCTGATTAAAGAATATTTCATCTATTTCCCTTCTCTCATTCATATGCATATCCTTTTCATGGTCTAGCAAGTATTGTTCTAAAGGGTCATTAGGAGGTACATCAATAGAGGCAAGACCGATAATTTCATCCTTACTAGGTAATTCTTTATCAAGGGATTGTATACAAAATTTAGCAAAGTTAAATCATGAGATATATCACCTAATCCAACAGTAACAATATCTTTCACGCAGTCTATCTTAGCATTAACAGTATTCAAGAAGGGTCTACCAAATATAATGGGACAAAATTCATCTTGTGGGGAACTAAGAATAAGAAAATCAGCAGGGTATTGAACCTTCCCACACAAGACTTCAACATCTCTAACAATCCCAACTGGTGAAATAGTGTCCCTATTAGCTAGCTTAATAGTAACATCAATCCCTTCTAACTCAACAGGTGCAATGTCATGCATAATTTATTGATATAAGATATGAGGGATAATGCTCGCACTAGCACCTACATCACATAAACCATGATAGCAATGATCTCCTATCTTAACAGAGATAATAGGCAAGCCTACAATTGGTCTATGTTTATTCCTAGCATTGGGGGTAAATAACATGTCCATCCAAATCTTCTACCAAGAGGTCTTTAACCATATCAACACTAGGTTCAACTTTAATTTGCTCAGGGGGTGTAGGTGTTCTAGTATTACTCTTACGAACTACAATTGAAGCTTTAGCATGATCCTTAATCCTAACAGGGAAAGGTGGTTTCTCAATATAAGCGGTAGGAACAATAGGATCAACATTATAAGTGATAGTCTTTTCTTCAACTTTAACAGGTTCAACTACTTTTACTTCAATAGGGGGATGGTTTTTAAACCACTTCTCCTTGGGAAGATCAACATGAGTAGCAAACGATTCACAGAAAGAAGCTACTATCTCAGAGTCAAGTCCATATTTAGTGCTAAACTCACGGAAAACATCGGTATCCATGAAAGCTTTAACACAATCAAACTTAGGGATCATACCTGAATCCTTACCTTCGTCGAGATCCCAATCTTCAGAGTTGCGTTTAATTCTTTCCAATAAATCACATATTAATTCAATAGTCTTCATCATAAAAGAACCAGAACAAGAAGTATCGAGCATGGAGAGATTATCAAGAGAAAGCCGAGCATAAATTTTTTGAATAATCATTTCTCTTGAGAGCTCATGATTGCGGCATGAATATAACATTGACTTAAGCCTCCCCCAAGCTTGAGCGATGCTTTCTCCTTCACGAGGCCATAAATTATAAATATACTTACGATCACGATGAACTTGGTGCAAAGGGTAGAATTTCTGATGAAATTCCAACTTCAGACGATTATAGTTCCATGATCCAATATCATCACATAGCCTAAACCATGTCAATGCATCCCCCTTCAAAGAGAAAGGGAAGACCTTCTTCATGATAACATCCTCGGGCATACCTGCAAGCTTAAATAATACACAAACTTCATCCACATAGATTAGGTGTAAATCGGGATGCAGCGTTCCGACTCCTGTAAAAGGATTTTCAAGCAGTTTCTCTATCATACCCGAAGGAATTTCAAAGCAAACATTTTCAGTAGGTGCAGTAGGTTGAGGAGCAACTCTTTGTTCTTCTGGTCGGGGTGAAGATACCCCGAACAAGCCCCTCAAAGGATTATGAGCCATAGTAACAAGTGACAATAAATTTTAGCACACTATATAAATTTTTCCTTACCAAATTCCACTTACCAAAGGCGCTTCACTCCCCGGCAACGGCGCCAGAAAAGAGTCTTGATGACCCACAAGTGTAGGGGATCTATCGTAGTCCTTTCGATAACTAAGAGTGTCGAACCCAACGAGGAGCAGAAGGAAATGATATGCAGTTTTCAATATGGTATATTCTGCAAGAACTTAAATTATAGGTAACAAATAGTTTTGTGATAAGGTAATTGGTAGCAAGTGACAAAAGGTAAAAGTAAATAAGGTGCAGCAAGGTGGCCCAATCCTTTGTGTAGCAAAGGACAAGCCTGGACAAACTTCTATATGAAGGAAAGCGCTCCCGAGGACACATGGGAATTATCATCAAGCTAGTTTTCATCACGATCATCTGATTCACGTTTGGTACTTTGATAATTTGGTATGTGGGTGGACCGGTGCTTGGGTGCTGCCCTTGGACAAGCCTCCCACTTATGATTAACCTCTAATGCAAGCATCCACAACTACAAAAGAAGTATTAAGGTAAACCTAACCATAACATGAAACAAGTGGGTCCAAATCAGCCCCTTACGAAGCAACGCATAAACTAGGGTTTAAGCTTCTGTCACTCTAGCAACCCATCATCTACTTATTACTTCCCAATGCCTTCCTCTAGGCCCAAATAATGGTGAAGTGTCATGTAGTCGACGTTCACATGACACCACTAGAGGAGAGACAACATACATCTCATCAAAATATCGAACGAATACCAAATTCACATGACTACTAATAGCAAGACTTCTCCCATGTCCTCAGGAAAAAAAGGTAACTACTCACAAGACATAATATTGTTTATGATCCGAGGGGTATTAATATGCATAATGGATTTGAACATATGATCTTCCACCAAATAAATCAACTAGCATCAACTATAAGGAGTAATCAACACTACTAGCAACCCACAGGTACCAATCTGAGGTTTGAGTACAAAGATTGGATACAAGAGATGAACTAGGCTTTGAGAGGAGATGGTGCTGGTGAAGATGTTGATGAAGATAGCCCTCCCCAAGATGAGAGAGTTGTTGGTGATGACGGCGGTGATGATTTTCCCCTCCCGAAGGGAAGTATCCCCGGCAGAGCAGCTCTGCCGGAGCCCTAGATTGGTTTCCGCCAAGGTTCCGCCTCGAGACGACGGCGTCTGGTCTCGAAAGCCTCTTTCTGATTTTTTCCAGGTCAAAACACCTCATATAGGAGAAGATGGGCATCGGGGGGACCTTCGGGGGGCCCAGGAGAAAAGGGGCGCGCCCAGAGAGGGGGGCGCGACCCCCACCCTCGTGGATAGCAGGTGCCCCCCTTCGTGATCTTCTTTCGCCAGATATTTTTTATATTTTCTGAAACGGAATTCTGTGAAGTTTCGGGGCTTTTGGAGTTGTGCAGAATATGTTTCCAGAGTTTGCTCCTTTTCCAGCCCAGAATTCCAGCTGCCGGCATTCTCCCTCTTCATGTAAACCTTTTAAAATAAGAGAGAAAAGGCATAAGTATTGTGATAAAACATGTAATAACAGCCCATAATGCAATAAATATCAACATATAAGCATGATGCAAAATGGACGTATCAAATACCACATGTGATCAAGTCTTACTCATGCAATCTTTGATGATAGAACTAATGCAATAAAAACTGGGTATTGGAAAGTATGATCAAAGTATGAACTTGCCTTGCTAACGATCCTTGAAACCTAGTGACTCGTAGTAGCGCGCTTCGCACTCCGGGAATTCTATCACATTCAAACAATAGCATACATAAGCAATCATGCAACAGAATCGAAGAACGAAACTCGAAAGAACTTCGATAGCTATCAAACGGCTCTTGTAACAGAAAACAATTTCTAACAGTACCAAAATTAAGTGAATTTGGACTTATCCAAAATTTTAGGTCAAGATCTTCGATTTGCGAAAAGAATCAACTCAAACAGAGTTACGAAACTCAAGTTACAATCAAAAGAAGTTCAAATACAAATATGTTTGAATTCAAATTTAAAAACCTTCAAAATCAAATTTGGTTGACGCTACTAAAAATATAAGATCGAAATGAATAAATTGGCGTTGGTTTCATCTAATTCCTACTAACGAGGAAAAAGTAACGATCGTTTGAAAACCACTGACGGATCTGTAAAAACTTAAATCATGGATAGGTCACTGAAGAAAAAATAACAGAAAAAGAAAAATCTAAATTGCGAACGTTCGTTTTTCTGGAACTAAACAATGGACGTTCGTTGTTTAATAAAAAAAATCGAATTCTAGGTTTAAAAAAAACCGATCCAGGGTTTAAAAAAACCAAAAAACCCTAAAAAACAGCGGTTTTACCTCACGGATCGGGTTCGCGAAGCGGGTCGGGTTCAGCGGATCGGGCGGCGGCGTCCGGCGGCAAGGGCGGGGGCGTCGTCCGAGGCGAGGGGCGGTGGCGGCGTCGGCTTGCGGGGAGGCGGGGCGACGACGACGCGTGGGGAGTCGGACTCGGCGCGGCGGCGACGATGTGCGGGCAGGCGGCGGCGGCGGGCTGAGGGGGGGGGGGCTCGGCCTTATAAAGGGCTCGGGGGACGAGGCGGCTTGGGGATGGGGGCGACGCAACAACGTGGGCGTGCCGGACTCCGGCGGAGTCCGAGTGCGGCACGACGGGGAAGGCGACGACCACCCGGCTGGGCTGAAGGCGGCGACCCGACTGGGCTGGCTCGAAAACAATTTTATTATTATAAATTCCCCGAACAAGAAAATTCAAATAAAATAAAACAATCCTAAAAATTCTAGAAACAATTTTCCTCGTTCCCACCTAATATTTGGGACAAACTGAACATTTTTCTGAAATAAAAATGCCTAAAAATAAAATAACTTTTAAATCAGTTTTAAAATTATAAATTGCAAATGAAAATCCAATAAAAATACTTTTACTCAGAATTCAACTTCCAATATTTTTATTCTGTTTTTGAAGAAGTTATATTATCTTCTCTCATTTATTTTGAAATACTAAAAATGAAAATTGACAAAAATATTATTTGATCCAACCTCATTAATAAAATAATAAAAATAGTGGGTCCTCTTTGGAAAACTTCCAACTCTCTCACTTGGGTCCTTGAGTTGCTTAAAGTTTTTGGATCAATTTTCAAATAAATTCTAATTCAAATATGCTCAATCGATGAATGCATGTGAATGATCTATGTTAACATCCAAATTGAAAATTGGGATGTTACAAACCTACCCCCCCTTAAGATGAATCTCGCCCTCGAGATTCGGGTTGGCTAGAAAATAGGTGTGGGTGGTCCTGGCGTAGATCGTCCTCTCGTTCCCAGGTGGCTTCATCCTCTGTATGGTGACTCCACTGAACTTTACAAAACTTGATGACCTTGCTGCGGGTAACTCTGTCGGGAATCTCGAGAATCTTGACAGGTTTCTCCTCGTAAGTCAGATCACTCTCTAGCTGAATTGCTTCCAAGGGCACTGTACCTCATAGCGGAATCTCGGCCATCTTCGCGTGACATTTCTTCAACTGAGATACGTGAAACACATCATGAATAACGGATAAGGTTTCGGGCAACTCTAGCTGATAAGCTACTTCTCCTCTGCGCTCCAAAACTTTGTACGGTCCCACGAATCATGGTGCCAGTTTACCCTTCACTCCGAAACGCTTAACTCCTCGAAGCGGGGACAAACGAAGATATGCTCTATCACCAACTTCGTAGGTTACCTCCTTGCATTTCGTATCTACATAATTCTTCTGTCGGGATTGGGCTATCTTCAGTCTGTCGCGGATAACCTTGACCGTCTCTTCTGAATCTCTCATTAAGTCAGGTCCAAATAACTGACGGTCTCCAACTTCATCCCACATCAACGGTGTTCTGCACCTCCTTCCGTACAAAGCCTTGAAAGGGGCCATTTGCAAACTGGTCTGATAATTGTTGTTATAAGAAAATTCTGCGTAAGGAAAGTTATCATCCCAACTAGATCCATAATCTAGCGCACAAGCTCTCAACATGTACTCCAGAATCTGATTGACTCTATCCGTCTGTCCATCTGTCTGAGAATGAAAGGCTGTACTAAACTCTAGCCTCGTACCCAAAGTCTCGTGCAGCTGCGTCCAAAACTTTGAAGTAAACTGTGTTCCTCTATCTGATACAATGGTCCTCGGAACTCCATGAAGACATATGATCCTGGTCATGTATATCTTGGCCAACTTAGCACTCGTGTAAGTGGCCTTCACGGGGATGAAATGAGCTACCTTCGTCAAGCGACCAACTATAACCCATATGGAATCATACCCTGAACATGTCCTGGGTAATCCCGTGATAAAGTCCATTCCAAGTTTATCCCACTTCCATTCCGGTATGGGTAACGGCTGCAATAACCGTGCAGGCTTCTGATGTTCTGCGTTTACTCTATGTCACATACCGCTACATACTCGGCAATGTCCTTCTTCATTCCAGTCCACCAGAAATACTGCTTCAAATCCAGGTACATCTTAGTGTTGCCCGTATGTATGGAGTAAGGCAAATCATGGGCCTCCTGAAGAATCAACTTTCTGATCTTCGGGTCATTGGGCACATAAATACGCTCTTCAAACCATAGTGTTCCATGTTCATCCTCACGAAATCCTTCTACTTTTTCTTTGGCCATTCTGCCCTTCATCTCTGCTATTCCTTCATCCTTCTTCTGGGCCTCTCGAATCTTACCAAACAAAGTGGACTACATTTCCAGTGTAGCAACATAGCCTCTAGGGACTATCTCCAGCTGTAACTCTCGGAGGTCATCTGCCAACTCCTTGGGTAATCCTCCGATTAGGATAGCATTAATATAACTCTTGCGACTTAGCGCATTGTCGTGGTGGGCGCATGGTAGATGCCAAGGGATGGCTACATATAGGAGGAGGCTCGAGGGCACTGGTGGGATTCAGAGGCGAGGTTGGCATGAGCGAGCGTGAGACGCAAGACATACCCAGGTTCGGGGCTCTCCGGAGAGATAACACCCCTAGTCCTGCCGAGTGTAGTTGATGTATATCAGTACAGAGTTTCTCCTTGAGCTGTATGGAGGAAGGAGGAAGGCGGGCCAAGGCTTAGGCTGCCTCTCCTTGTGATGTGTGTCTATCTCCCTTCGTTCTCTCTCTATCGTATTGCATTCGCCCGTATGCATGAGGGCTCCTGGGGGGTTTTATAGGGTCAACCCCTAGGGGTACAATGGTAATGTTACAAGGCCGTGGGGCCGAGTTGTCATTGTCCGGGAAGCCGGTGCTGGGACCCTCCGGGTACAGGGCTCGCCGGGTTCTCCAGGCACGGGGCCCGCTGGGTACGGGGGCACTATGTGCCGTCTTGTCGATCGTCAGGGAGTGGCCGGGTTGAGTCGGGTACAGTGGCGTTCCATCAGGTCACCGTCTGCTGGCATCATGGATGACGATGATTGCACTGTTTCCATGCCTTGGCTGACCAGAGGTATGGGCGGGGCACTGTTGCCTCGGTCATCGGTAGGTGGAGACTCGTCCCATCGTACGGCAGGGATGGGACGGGAGTTGACCCGTGGCCGGATTGGGGAACACGCCACGGGCCGGGCTGGCTTGTTGGGGAAGTCTTGACGCGCCGGGTCCGGATCCCTTGAGCGGACTGTTGGGGCCGAATCATGGGATCCAGCCGGGTTGGAGAGTTTGGCCGGGTCGTGGGGCTTGGCTGAGTCGAGCGACCCGGCCCTGCAAGAGCCGGATTGCAGGGCGATGTTGGCCCCGTTGTTTTTGAAAAGGGTCCGGCTTCCGTTGCCTGCCTGGGGTTCCTCCCCAAGACAGTAGTCCCCGAAGCTGTGAAGGTCTGCCGTCTTCGGATGGAAAGGGACTTCGCTGTTTCCTTTTCTTGGAGGAAATTCGTGGCCACCGGATTCGACAACACCCACTGCATGCCGACTTTTGGAAGCCGGATTGCAGCGTCCCGGCAGTGGTGGGAAATTGAGGAGTGCGCCAAATCTTGAGCGATCTTTTGGTTTTCGCGCGGGCGCCACGTGGCGCCCGAAAGCCGGAGAGGCCTAACAGGCCACACGCGCGACAGGATGGGCGATGCACTGGGGCCCGCAGCCGCGCAGCCTCGGCCCACGCACGCGGATTTATTGCAGCGTCCGCAGGCCGGTTGCCCTTCTGGGGGCAGTTATTGCGCACGTACATGCGCAGTTATTGCAGGGAAGTGGGAAAGGCAAGCGCAAACGAATCCACTCCCCCACGTTCAAACCATGGCTTATAAATCGGGCCGAGGAGGGGGCAACAGAGATCATTCTCGCTCACGCCCCCTGCCTTTTCCTTCCCTCATCTGCTTCTCGTGACCGCCGTGCGCTGCAACGCCCGTCGTTTTGAGCAGAGTCCATCTTCTTCCTTTTCTCTTCCGCGCTCTTGCTGATGGCGCTGCCGTCGGGCTCGTGGATGGGTCGACCGTTACTGCCGATGACATTGCCTACCTTCGCACCACCAAGCGCCTACCGGGGGAGACGGAGGTTGCCGTGCGCGTGCTGCAGGGCGAGCGGGAGCCGCGCCCTGAGGGCGTAGAGCGCATGGTCTTCTTCCCGCACTTCAAGCGTGGGTTCAGGCTGCCCGCGAGTGATTTCTTCCGCGAGTTCTTGGATTTCTTCGCGCTCCAGTCCCACCATCTTGGGGCCAGCACCATCATGCAGCTTTCGGGCTTCGTCACGCTTTGTGAGGAGTACCTTGGGGTCGAGCCCACGATCGACCTCTAGGTGCGCTTCTTCTCCTTGAAGCAGCAGGGGCCAAAGACCGGGGAGATGTCCAAGTGCGGGGCCGCAGTCATCTACAGGTGGCTGGGGTTTGACCGCCCCAAGGTGCCACTCGAGGATTCTGCAAAGAAGTGGCAGAATGATTTCTTCTATGTCCGCAATCTTGGCGCGGACCGCATCAACCTGCCACCGTTCGTCAACTCGCCACCATGGGCAAAGAAGAATTAGGCATACTACCCCAAGAGCCCATCGCAGGTGGTGCTCATCTATGCGAGCGGGTGTCGGTGATGAAGGAGCGGGAAGGGCTCACTAGCGCCGACCTCATCACCGCCTTCATCGCCCGGCGAGTGCTGCCGCTGCAGCAGCGCAGCCACCTCATCGGTGAGATGACCGGCCTCGAGGACCCCGACTGCATGTCGAACCAATGGCTGAGGGCGGACCAGATCGCACGCTGGGTCAACAACATCTCCAAGGCCAAGCTGCCGGATGACTGGCATTACGGGAAGGCCCATTATAGTCGCGCGAACCCGGCACCGATGGTGAGTCCCTGGTCTCTGTATTTTGCTGCCGCTCATCTTCTCATCCATCTAGACATGACGCGGGAGGTGCTTCTGAATGCCATCCGGCATCCTTACGACCAAGCGTGGACGCAGGTGGTGCGCGCTGCCTCGGACGAGACCGAGGCCCGCAGTGGAGGGGAGGGAGCAGCCGCCGACGCGGGTGCGGGGCATTGAGCAGGTGAGCCTGTCTTTGGTTCTCGAGTCGCCGGCCCCGGGATGGCGTTGGAGGTACTGACGCGAGTTGTTGACGCAGCGGTGCCGGGTGGAGGAGGCGGCGGCGCGACTGGAGCCGGGTCGTATCGAGGGGCGCCGATGGCGAGCGGGCCGCATGGGAAGGACAGCGTCGCGCCTTTGGCCCCGGCCACGAAGCAAGCGGCGGACGCGGCCGGGGGCGCAAAGCCGCCTGCCAAGAGGAGGCGCAGCACTCCGCAGGTGAGGCGCACTGTCCCGGTGTTGCGGGGTGAGTTCCGTTCTAGCTTGAGCCGAGTGGCCGAATAGCTCCGTTGGGCTCTTATGTACTTATTTGTCTTGGATTTTAGGTCGCCGATCTCGTTGGCGCTGACGGTAGTAGATGCCACGTCCCCCGAGGGCGCCATGTTCTGGAGGAGCCGGTCCGGCACCGTCGACCGGGATGAGGAGGAGGGGCAGGTGGATTCGGACCTTGGTTTGGACCCAGCTGACACTGAAGGCCGGGCCTGGCGGGACCGGGACTGGGCCGAGGCCGAGCTGGAAGCAGTGTCGACCCTGGCTTGGACTAGCGCCACGGCGGCGTGGGCGCGAGTTGGCAAGGGGCCGACGTGGCCGGAGATGCCGGTGGGGGCGAGGGTGGCGGCGACGGTCTTCGTGTCATCGCTGGAGGAGGAGCAAGGCCAAGGCGGCTGTGCAAATGCGATGGACCTCGACCAGGAGGTTATGGTCGTCGGGGACGACACCCCGCCGTGGGTCGACACGGTCGAGCGGGCGGGGGCCAACAGAGGCGGCATCGACACCGTCTTGGAGGAGGGGCTCCGGACAGCACCGCAGGGGGCGGCTCGGACGCCGTCGAGGAAGGCGCCGCCGGCGGTGGATCCACGGACCACTCCGCCCATCGCGCCGTTGGTGGCGCCGGAGAGGACGTCGGCCGCAGGAGAGGCGGCCAGTGGTGAGCACGCTCTGGTGCTGAGGCCCGGGGGTCGCCGGTCCGTTGGGTCGCAGCCACCATGGAGCGGGGCCGGTGAGGTCTTCTTCGGGCCTCCAACCCAGGAGGAGCCGGTGATGGCCGCCGTGACCCAGCGCCTGCAAGGGCGGGCGGACCGGGTCCAAGCCTTTGCCCAGGACGAGTTGGAGCAGACGCAGGAGCTGGAGCGCACTGTGCTTTTGAGTCTTTCTCATTTTTTGCTTTTCTTCTTTCTTTTTGCTTCTTCCATGTGGGGGCGCGCCAGCGCACCCACTGGGTGTAGTCCCTGAGATGTGGGCCAACTGCCTAGTAGTTGGGTCGAATCTTAAATTGATGTCTTTCGTGTTGATTGTTGCTTTTTGCAGCAACTGGACTCCTATCGGGTCAGCGTCTTCGACCAGCTCCTTAAGACTCACGGTCGGGTGAAGGAGCAGCTCGCCGCCAAGGAGGAGGAGCTTCGTGTCGTGGCAGGTACTTTTCTTGCGCGCTTTCCTCTTCCTTTCTTGCGAGTCTTCAAAGTAGTACTTTGTTCCTGAATCGTTCTTCCGCAGCCAAGGTGGAGCGGGCGAGGGCGGGGGCGACGGGAGCCCGGCATGCGCCTGATGAAGCCAGCCAGCTGCGGGAGCAGCTGGCGGGTGACAAGGGTCGTCTTGAGGCCGAGGTGGAACGCCTCAGGGCAGAGGCCGCCAAGGTCGTGGAGATGCAACAGGCCCCTGTCAAGGTGGACCAGCAGCGCGGCAAGCTAGCCGACGACAAGGGTCAGCTCCAGGCCAAGATGGGGCGCCTGAAGGCGCTGGTGGCTGCGACGGAGGAGACCCAGCAGGGGGAAACCCGGCTCCGCGAGGAGGCCAAGAAGGCGGCCGAGGATAACGATAGATGCCAAGGGATGGATAACGATAGGAGGAGGCTCGAGGGCACTGGTGGGCTTCAGAGGCGAGGTTGGCGTGAGCGAGCGCGAGACGCAAGACATACCCGGGTTCGAGGCTCTACGAAGAGATAACACCCCTAGTCCTGCCGAGTGTACTTGATGTATATCAGTACAGAGTTGCTCTTTGAGTTGTATGGAGGAAGGAGGAAGACGTGCCAAGGCTTAGGCTGCCTCTCCTTGTGATGTGTGTCTATCTCCCTTCGTTCTCTCTCTATCGTATTGCATTCGCCCGTATGCATGAGGGCTCCTGGGGGGTTTTATAGGTCAACCCCCAGGGGTACAATGGTAATGTTACAAGGCCGTGGGGCCGGGTTGTCATTGTCCGGGAAGCTAGCGCTGGGACCCGCCAGGTATAGGGCTCGCCGGGTTCTCCGGACGCGGGGCCCGCTGGGTACGAGGGCACTGTGTGCCGTCTTCTCGATCGCCAGGGAGTGGCCGGGTTGAGTCGGGTACAGTGGCGTTCCATCAGGTCGCCGTCTGCTGGCATCATGGGTGATGATGATTGCACTGTTCCCATGCCTCGGCTGACCAGAGGCATGGGCAGGGCACTGTTGCCTCCATCATCGGTAGGTGGAGACTCGTCCCATTGTACGGCCGAGATGGGATGGGAGCTGACCCGTGGCCGGAATGGGTAACACGCCACAGGCCGGGCTGGCTTGTTGGGGAAGTCTTGATGCGCCGGGTCCGGATCCCTTGAGCATGCTGTTGGGCCTGAATCGTGGGATTCGACCGGGTTGGAGAGTTTGGCCAGGTCATGGGGCTTGGCCGGTGTCGGGACCCCGATCCTAAGTCACACCGATCTAGCATGTAGCACACCATATCACTTTGCGGCCTCACGCACGGTATCCCCACGGGTGCCACCTTACCTGGCCTGGGACCGTTTGCGCATTTTGACTCACGTATATGATAGTGTCGCTAGCATCCATATGAGAGAGAACCCGGGCCGACATGACCAGTTATAAACCAAAAGTGGCACTAAATTACAGAGACATGCATACGTGACCCAGCAACGAACGTGTCGGTCATCAATGTAAGAACCCAAGTCGTAGCAAGCTACAGGGACTTAAAGGAACAACGCGTGACATTTCCCCTAAGGGACAGACACAGGAACGAAGAAGGACACATGCCGGTCAGCCTAAGTGTTCCGGAGCAGTAGCAAGCTACCAGGGCTCAGTGGAAGCACTAGGAGACATTTCTCCGTAAGATAGGCTACCAAGGGTAAACAACTAGGTGTCGGATCCCACACATTTCAAGCATTTCAATAACATACACACAATATGCTCAATATGTGCAAATACAACATGGCATCACAACAAGACTCTAATAAACAAAGTATTTATTCATTAGGCTCCGAGGAGCCAAATATTACAAACATGGGTCTCACGACCCAGCATTCAGAGCATACAAGCAACAAGCGGAAGCACAACATGTCTGAGTACATACATCTACAAATGAAAAAGGCTGAAGAGCCTGACTAACTACAACACTCGTCCAAGAACGTAGCTGAGGTACAAGCTACTTGTCGAAGTCCAAGCGGAACTACTAGTGAGACATCAATCTCATCTGCAAAACATAAATTAAGCAAACATGAGTACAAAGGTACTCAGCAAGACTTACATCAGATCCTATCATACATGCACTTGTATCAAGATGGCAAGGTGGGGTTTAGCTGCAGCAAGCCAACTTTGACTCAGTGGCTATCCTGTACTACGATTGCTGGTAACTTTGAGGTGGCGCACACGAGTCCACTAAGCACCACACAATACACCACTATGGATTCATCCCCGTCTCCCTACGAGAAGGCCATCCATAGCACTCACACTTGTCTTGAGTATTTTAGAGTATCCACTTCAAGTTGTCTATGTACCACGTAAGCATCCAAGAAGTCCATAACCGTGGACCCGGCTATTCGAATAGATCATGTTAACCCTGCAGGGGTGTACTTCTTCACACACGCTCTCGCCACTTACCGCCATGTACATCTCGTGTATCTCGGCAACCTTCAAGCGGAAGCCTGGCGAGGGTGTCGGCCACGACCTGACTAACCACACAAGACTCTAGTCCAAGTTTATCGCCTATTCGGGTTCCATCCGTGGGGAGATCCGGCCGGGGTGTCGCTCACGGCCCCAAATGATGTGCGCAGGGTTCCCAAGCCCACCTCGCCGAGTGGATCTACGCTTGGTACACCGTGCCACGGTGCCTAGTCTGTCCCAAGCCCACTGGCCGAGTGCCACTTGGTAGACTACTAACACTACCTACAAACACCAGAAACTAGTTGCAACTCCTGGACAGAGACCAAGTCGGTTAATAAGTCGAGAGGGGCACTTAAGCATTCCAATGCGTGGTAGTAGCTGGTCATTGGACAACATACACAGAACTCAGTTCTTAGGAACGGTTCCAGTGAGACAACCCACCATGTACTCCTACATGGCCTCTCACCGATACCTTTACCAAATCGTGTTCACACACTTAACCCTCAGCATCAGAACATATCATTGCACTCCAATTCATTCCCGATGAATCAGACCTGACATACTCTAGGCAATAGCAAGCAAGGCATGGTAAGATCACAACGTGGCTTCAATCAACTCCTACACATACTAGTGGGTTTCAACTATTTACTGTGGAATGACAGGTCATGCAGAGGAATGGGTTCAACTACCGCATCATAAAGTAGCAGTTGAAGTCGTTGTTGTCCTAATGCAATAACAGGGAGCAGGAGCGAGAGAGGGGTTGTATCGGAATGAACAAGGGGGTTTGCTTGCCTGGTAAAACAACGTGCAGAGCACTGCTTCTCTGACAGGTACTCTGGATCGGTCTCTGGAGCTGGACCTATCGAGAAGAACGGTGCCGACAATCAAACACAAGCATATGCAACAATATGATGCATGAATATGGCATGAAGATATGATGTTGTTGAGCTAATGCAACTAGCATTTTAATTGGTTGAACTCCATTTGAACCAAGAGTTCAAATGCAACTCTGAAATAAGTATTCTTAAATGCCAATTATGTGTTTTCATATAAACAGTAGGTTTAACTACATTTGTCATGCATGAAGATGCCATAAACAGATTCCTTATATTTTTCTGATCATTTTTCATATATAAATTATTTCATTCTGAGCTACGGTTGAATTTCTGTGATTTTTTGAAGTTTTGAACAAATTCTGAAATAAATAAATCATTTAAGATTTATTTAAATATCAGAATTGGAATACTGCGTCAGCATGACCCAAGCATGACGTCAGCAGGTCAAAGGCTGGTCCAGAGTCAAACCTGACAGTGGGGTCCACTGGTCAGTGACTCAGTTATTTAACTGAGTTAATTAACACTAAACTAATCCTAACAGAAATGTCAGCAGGGCAGGGCCCACATGTCAGTGGCTAATCTACTTAACCAAAATTAATTAATTAAACTAAACAGTCAACTAACTAAAAGGGGTGGGGCCCGCCTGTCATTGACCCAGGGGGTCAAATCCTGGTCAAACCCCAGCTAACACGCCGGCGTTTAGCCGCCGGCGGCAGCAAACGCGGCGGAGGGCGTCGGGATTTCCATTCCGGGGGTCTTCTGCGCTGCGGAGACCACGGGCGAGGAGCTGGAGCTCGTCCGCGTCCATTCCAACAAACAACAGCAGCTAGGGCGGCCGGAGCTCGCCGGAAACGAGCTCGCGGCGGCGCCGGAGTTCAGTCGAGCTCGGGCTCGAGGCTGTGGTGGCCTAGGCGGGGCAGCGCTAGCACCTACGGCTTCTATGCGACGTGGGGAACGAGTTAGACGCACGCCCGGAACCAAAAGGTCACCGGAGCACCACCGGCGACGAGCGCGGGCGGCGGCGCGTGCGGGTGAACGTGGTGCGGCAGCTACGGCCTGCGAAAGGGAGAACGGAGAGGGGGAACAGGGGCAGAAGCTTACGGCGATCGCAGCGGTGCAGGCGGAGGGCTCGGAGAAGGGCCGGAGCTTGCAGGGCGGCGGAGGGGATCTTTGGCGGCCGGCGATGAAGATGAGGTCGAGGTCGAGGCCTCAGGGCGTCCGGCGACGTGTGACTCGTCGGGGAGGTCGGGGATGAGGTGGCGGAGCTCTCGGGCACCTTGGCTGGGCGTGGGGTGGCCTGTGGCCACGACAGCGGCGAGCGACGGCGACGGCGGCGTTCGGAACCGAGCGGGAGAGAGAGCAGAGGAGAGGGGAGGAATCCAGAGAGAGTGCGAGAGGGTCGGAGAGGTGCGTGGCGCCTCCAGAAGTGACCAGGCGGCGAGGGGGATGAAGCAGGCAGGAGGCGTGGCGCGCTCGCCGTGTGCGCGCGCCGGCCACACGCCTCGGCCTACTGGCGCGAGGTTGGTGGTGACTGGCTTGGCCAGTGGGCCGGGCCAGCTCTGCCTGGGTGGGCTGTAGGTAAGCCAGGTAAGCTCTTTCCTTTTATTTTCTTTTCTATTTTTCTGACATTTGTTTTGATTTAGTTTCTAAGCTAAATCAATTATTTTCTTCTGACATTTTTATTTTGCAGGGACCTAGGAATTAATCCAAGCCCCTCAAAACAAAGAATCAGAATTTTGGACATATATAAAATATATAATAAATATAGATCCAAGCAAATAACTATTGCATTAATTCCAAATGCCCAAAATAAATACTTATGAGTTCCTAATAATATTGGTTTGATTTTTATCTCTAACCAATATTTTTAGAGGGCCACATGAACATTTTCTTGGACCTTTTTGGAGCAATTTTTATTTGGGTCATTTTCAAAAAGGGTTTCTGAGGGTTTCACAAGTCCTCAACTCAATTTCATTTGAAATTTAAACATGATGCAAACCACAAGACTAACCAAGTGCATACCAGAACTAGGGTTGTGAGAACTCGCCTCCACCCGAAAGAATCTTGTCCCGAGATTCAGGAGTAGGCGGAAAGAAGGTGGGGTACTCCAGTCGGAGACGATCTTCTCGCTCCCAAGTAGCTTCTCTCTCGGAATAATGAGACCACTGAACCTTGAGAAACTTGATGTTATGACGTCGAGTGACACGCTCTGCTTAATCCAGAATGCGAACGGGATACTCTCGATATGTGAGGTTATCTTGGAGATCAAGCGTTTCGTGGTCCACTCCGCGGATGGGATCCGAGAAGCAACGCCTGAGTTGAGAGACGTGGAAGACATCATGAACTCGAGAAAGATGTGGGGGTAGTTCCAATTGGTAGGCAACCTCTCCTCGTTTAGCGAGAATGCGAAAAGGACCAATGTAACGAGGAGCCAACTTGCCCTTGATACCAAAACGATGGGTACCCTTCAAAGGAGTAACCCGAAGATAAGCTTTGTCACCAACCTCATAAGCCACTTCCTTATGATGATGATCATACTGGCTCTTTTGACGAGACTGGGCTGTTTTCAAATTCTCACGAATGATGCGAACTTGTTCTTCTGCTTCCTGGATCATATCCGGTCCAAAGAATTGTCTTTCACCGGTTTCTGACCAGTTCAAAGGTGTTCGACATCTTCGTCCATAAAGAATCTCAAATGGAGCTTGCTTGAGACTGGATTGATAGCTATTGTTATAAGCAAACTCGGCGAAAGGAAGACATTTCTCCCAATCCATATCGAATGAGATAACGCAAGCTCTAAGCATGTCTTCGAGAATTTGGTTAACCCGTTCCACTTGACCACTTGACTGAGGGTGGAAAGCGGTACTGAAGGAAAGATGGGTGCCCATGGCAGTCTGGAAACTCTCCCAGAAATGAGATGTGAAAAGACTACCACGGTCTGAATTGATCTCTAGTGGGACACCATGAAGTGACACTATTCGAGAAATATACAAGTCAGCAAGCTGACTAGCAGTGATACTCTCTCGAACAGGTAGGAAGTGAGCCACTTTGGAGAGACGATCAATGACTACGAAGATAGCATTATTCCCTCTCTTGGTCCTGGGAAAGCCGGTGATGAAGTCCATACCAACTTTATCCCATTTCCACTCAGGAATAGCTAGAGGCTGAAGGGTGCCAGCAGGTCTTTGATGTTCTGCCTTAACGCGACGACAAACGTCACATTTAGCAATGAACTCAGCAATTTCTCTCTTCATCCTAGTCCACCAGAACCTCTGGCGTAGATCCTGATACATCTTAGTACTCCCGGGATGAATCGTGAGAGGGGATTCATGAGCCTCTTTAAGAATCAATTGTCGCAGATGTTGATTCTTGGGAACTACCAAACGATTCTCAAAGAAGAAAACACCTCGATCATCCATAGAGAAACATCCACCAACTCCCTTTTTAATGTTTCTCTTGATGCGGATAACACCCCTATCAAACTTTTGGTCAGAAATGATCTGATCCTCAAGGGTAGGTTTCGCCACCAAGGTAGAAAGGAATCCATGAGGAGCAATGTGAAGGTTAAGCTTACATAATTCCTCATGGAGAAGTGGTTGGCCCTGCTGCAACATGAGGTTGTTGCAATAGGACTTACGACTTAGCGCATCAGCCATGACATTTCCCTTGCCTGGGGTGTAGGTAATTCCTAAGTCGTAATCTGAGATCAACTCCAACCAACGTCTTTGCCTAAGGTTCAAATCTGGTTGGGTGAAGATATACTTGAGACTTTGGTGATCGGTGTAGATCTCGCAATGATTACCAAGGAGGTAATGTCGCCAGGTCTTAAGTGCATAGACTACGACTGCAAGTTCTAGATCATGTGTAGGATAGTTCTCCTCATGTGGATGCAATTGTCGAGATGCATAGGCAATCACACGACGATCCTGCATAAGAATGCAACCTAGTCCTTGTCGCGAGGCATCACAGTAGATAACAAAGTCCTTAGTGAAATCCGGTGGCACAAGTATGGGGGCAGAAGTCAGGCGTCTTTTCAGTTCCTGAAAACTGTCCTCACACTGTGGGGACCACTCAAACTTTTTATCTTTCTTAAGAAGTTCCGTGAGAGGTTTGGCCACTTTAGAGAAGTTCTCAACAAAGCGGCGACAATAACTGGCTAGACCAATGAAACTCCTAACTTGTTTAACTGTTTCAGGTGGAGTCCAATCAAGGACGGCCTGAACTCTCTCGGGGTTGACAGCAATGCCCTTACCAGAGATTACGTGGCCGAGATAGGTCACTTCTGGCAACCAAAATTCGCACTTGGAGAACTTGGCATAAAGGCGGTGCTCTCTGAGTTTTTCTAGAACAAGTCTAAGATGTTCGGCATGCTCTTCCTCGTTCTTCGAGTAAATAAGAATATCATCGAGATAAACCACGACGAACTTATCTAAATACTCCATGAAGATCGAGTTCATCAAGCGGGAGAAGGTGGCTGGAGCATTTGTTAGACCGAAGGACATGACGGTGTACTCGTACTGACCATAACGAGTGACGAAAGCTGTCTTGGGAATGTCCCCATTTCTAATCTTGATTTGATGGTATCCTAACCTCAAATCCATCTTAGAAAAGACTGAGGATCCAGCGAGCTGATCATACAGGTCGTTGATCCTGGGAAGCGGATACTTGTTCTTTACCGTGACCAAATTAACGGGACGATAATCTATGACCATCCGATCCGTACCATCCTTCTTCTTAACGAAGAGGATGGGGCAAGCCCAGGGAGAAGAACTAGGACGGATGAAACCCTTTTGAAAGGACTCATCAAGTTGTTTCTTAAGCTCAGCTAGTTCTAAGGGTGCCATTTTGTAGGGTCTCCTAGAGATTGGAGCGGTTCCTGGGATAAGCTCTATAACAAACTCTACATCTCGGTCGGGTGGAACACCTGGTAGTTCCTCTGGAAAGACATTCGGAAAGTCACGGACTACCGGAACATCTTCAAGATCTGGGAGAGGGCTGGCATTAAAAGAATAGAGTTGACGCTTTGCAACTCTAGTGGTGACAGTGACTGTCTTACCAGATGGATGTGTAAGCTGAACAGACCTAGTGAAGCAATCAATCTTGGCATGATGAGCTGTCATCCAGTCCATACCCAAGATGATATTAATATCTGAAGACTTGAGGGCTACAAGTGATGCAAGGAACACAAGTCTGTCGACAAGGATTTCATTACCATGGCTTACACTAGAAGTTTGCCATTTGGATCCAGGAGTTTGAATGAGTAGTGGGGAGGGCATATCACAAAATGACATGTCGTGCAAGCGGGCATAACTTTCGGAAATGAAAGAATGAGACGCTCCAGTATCGAATAGAACCGATGCCGGATGACAATTAACAAGGAGTGTACCAAGAACGACATCTGGATCATCATGAGCGTTTTTGGCTGAGACGTGATGCACACGTCCATGTTCGGTGGGAGCTGACTTAACACTGATCATCTTGCGTGATGATTTATCACGTCTAACAGATTTCTCGGACTGGGATGGCGCAACACGGTTCTGAGTGCAAATATGGGCAATGTGCCCCGGTTCTCCGCACTTGTAACAAATCCTGGAGGTAGGACGTGGACCCGCATTGGCAAACGGTCCATCAATAGACCTGGGTGGAGCATACTGCTGAGCTGAAAGAGGTACCACACAAGATGGCCTCGGAGGATAAATGGGTGGAAGAACAGAGTTCGGAACCCAAATCCGGCGCTTCTGGGAACTAGTACCGGAGGAAGATCCCAAATCAAGGATGTGCTTACGAGACTCATCGTAAGTGAGCTGAGCTGTCTCTGCATTGATGGCCTTGTTCACAAGAGCATGGAATGTGTTGCAATGATGCAAGTGGAGATCACGACGCAGTTTGGGGTTGAGACCCTTCCAGAACCTAGCCTGCTTCTTGGCGTCCGTCGACACTTCTTCTGTAGCATAGCGGGCGAGGTTCTCAAACTCTCGACTATAAGCATCAACAGCCATCTTAGCCCGTGTAAGACTACAGAACTCTTCTCTCTTACGATCGATAAGGGCTTGAGGGATATGATGCTCACGAAAAGCCTCGGTGAAATCTCTCCAGGTAGGAATCTGGCCAGCTGGAATCATGGCCTCATAGTTCTGCCACCAAAGACTAGCAGGACCTTCTAGGTGATAAGTGGCATAGATGACCTTGTCATCTTCAGCTACGTTCGCAGAACGCAGCTTGTGAGTGATACTACGGAGCCAGTCATCTGCATCGAGTGGCTCAATGGAATGATGGAAGGTGGGTGACTTCAAACGAATGAAGTCATGGATGGTTGTTGATTCCTTGCACTATTGTGCGGTGTTCTCCTCAATACATGCCAACAAGCGGTTAGACTCATGCTTGTTTCTCTCTATCTCTAACATTAACTATGCCAACGAAGGCTGGTCGGGAGGATCCTCCTCATCCCTACCATCTCCGTGGTTCTGTCTACGAGCAGCTGAGCTTCGCTTAACTGAAGACATCCTGAGAAGCGAAACCGAAGACGGAAACATCAACAACTATAGAATGCATAAGGTAGAACAGGAAATTAGTATCTCTCGAACTACTAGGATAATTCCGGCAGCATAACGACAGTAAAATGCTCAGAATGAGACATCCTGCTAACAAAGGGTAGTTCAACATCTCAACATCATCACTCAAGGTTCTGTGATAGTACTAAAACAACTTCACTGGAAGAACTTGAAACAAGAATAGGACTCTGATCAACCAATCCTAAGGGACTACGGAGTAGTAACTCGTGATCCTGATAGACGGAAGAGAAAGCCTAGTTCCTTAACCCCGTAGGAAAAGGTAGGATGACTCAGATTAGAATACATGAGGTATAAGGAGTAAAAGAGCCTTACGTTCCCTTCCACAATCAATTCCCTTATATAACTAAGGAATTTCTAGACTCAACTTCGACCAGTTTGGCTTGGTAATCCTACAGGCAGTCAGGCTCTGATACCAACGCTGTCGGGACCCCGATCCTAAGTCACACCGATCTAGCATGTAGCACACCATATCACTTTGCGGCCTCACGCACGGTATCCCCACGGGTGCCACCTTACCTGGCCCGGGACCGTTTGCGCATTTTGGCTCACGTATATGATAGTGTCGCTAGCATCCATATGACAGAGAACCCGGGCCGACATGACCAGTTATAAACCAAAAGTGACACTAAATTACAGAGACATGCATACGTGACCCAGCAACGAACGTGTCGGTCATCAACGTAAGAACCCAAGTCGTAGCAAGCTACAGGGACTTAAAGGAACAACGCGTGACATTTCCCCTAAGGGACAGACATAGGAACGAAGAAGGACACATGCCGGTCAGCCTAAGTGTTCCGGAGCAGTAGCAAGCTACCAGGGCTCAGTGGAAGCACTAGGAGACATTTCTCCGTAAGATAGGCTACCAAGGGTAAACAACTAGGTGTCGGATCCCACACATACCAAGCATTTCAATAATACACACAATATGCTCAATATGTGCAAATACAACATGGCATCACAACAAGACTCTGATAAACAAAGTATTTATTCATTAGGCTCCGAGGAGCCAAATATTACAAACATGGGTCTCACGACCCAGCATTCAGAGCATACAAGCAACAAGCGGAAGCACAACATGTCTGAGTACAGGCATCTACAAATGAAAAAGGCTGAAGAGCCTGACTAACTACAACACTCGTCCAAGAACGTAGCTGAGGTACAAGCTACTTGTCGAAGTCCAAGCGGAACTACTAGTGAGACATCAATCTCATCTGCAAAACATAAATTAAGCAAACATGAGTACAAAGGTACTCAGCAAGACTTACATCAGATCCTATCATACATGCACTTGTATCAAGATGGCAAGGTGGGGTTTAGCTACAGCAAGCCAGCTTTGACTCAGTGGCTATCCTGTACTATGATTGCTGGTAACTTTGAGGTGGCGCACACGAGTCCACTAAGCACCACACAATACACCACTATGGATTCATCCCCGTCTCCCTACGAGAAGGCCATCCATAACACTCACACTTGTCTTGAGTATTTTAGAGTATCCACTTCAAGTTGTCTATGTACCACGTAAGCATCCAAGAAGTCCATAACCGTGGACCCGGCTATTCGAATAGATCATGTTAACCCTGCAGGGGTGTACTTCTTCACACACGCTCTCGCCACTTACCGCCATGTACATCTCGTGTATCTCAGCAACCTTCTAGCGGAAGCCTGGCGAGGGTGTCGGCCACGACCTGACTAACCACACAAGACTCTAGTCCAGGTTTATCGCCTATTCGGGTTCCATCCGTGGGGAGATCCGGCCGGGGTGTCGCTCACGGCCCCAAATGATGTGCGCAGGGTTCCCAAGCCCACCTCGCCGAGTGGATCTACGCTTGGTACACCGTGCCATGGTGCCTAGTCTGTCCCAAGCCCACTGGCCGAGTGCCACTTGGTAGACTACTAACACTACCTACAAACACCAGAAACTAGTTGCAACTCCTGGACAAAGACCAAGTCGGTTAAGAAGTCGAGAGGGGCACTTAAGCATTCCAATGCGTGGTAGTAGCTGGTCATTGGACAACATACACAGAACTCAGTTCTTAGGAACGGTTCTAGTGAGACAACCCACCATGTACTCCTACATGGCCTCTCACCGCTACCTTTACCAAATCGTGTTCACACACTTCACCCTCAGCATCAGAACATATCATTGCACTCCAATTCATTCCCGATGAATCAGACCTGACATACTCTAGGCAATAGCAAGCAAGGCATGGTAAGATCACAACATGGCTTCAATCAACTCCTACACATACTGGTGGGTTTCAACTATTTACTGTGGAATGACAAGTCATGCAGAGGAATGGGTTCAGCTACCGCAGCATAAAGTAGCAGTTGAAGTCGTTGTTGTCCTAATGCAATAACAGGGAGCAGGAGCGAGAGAGGGGTTGTATC
Organism: Secale cereale; assembly: GCA_902687465.1. Classification (NCBI taxonomy): domain Eukaryota; kingdom Viridiplantae; phylum Streptophyta; class Magnoliopsida; order Poales; family Poaceae; genus Secale; species Secale cereale. The sequence goes on along the minus strand of LR738710.1, from coordinate 539,355,324 downwards.
GGAATGAACAAGGGGGTTTGCTTGCCTGGTAAAACAACATGCAGAGCACTGCTCCTCTGACAGGTACTCTGAATCGGTCTCCGAAGCTGGACCTATCGAGAAGAACGGTGTCGACAATCAAACACAAGCATATGCAACAATATGATGCATGAATATGGCATGAAGATATGATGTTGTTGAGCTAATGCAACTAGCATTTTAATTGGTTGAACTCCATTTGAACCTTCAAATGCAACTCGGAAATAAGTATTCTTAAATGCCAATTATGTGTTTTCATATAAACAGTAGGTTTAACTACATTTGTCATGCATGAAGATGCCATAAACAGATTCCTTATATTTTTCTGATCATTTTTCATATATAAATTATTTCATTCTGAGCTACGGTTGAATTTCTGTGATTTTTTGAACAAATTCCGAAATAAATAAATCATTTAAGATTTATTTAAATATCAGAATTGGAATACCGCGTCAGCATGACCCAAGCATGACGTCAGCAGGTCAAAGGCTGGTCCAGAGTCAAACCTGACAGTGGGGTCCACTGGTCAGTGACTCAGTTATTTAACTGAGTTAATTAACACTAAACTAATCCTAACAGAAATGTCAGCAGGGCAGGGCCCACATGTCAGTGGCTAATCTACTTAACCAAAATTAATTAATTAAACTAAACAGTCAACTAACTAAAAGGGGTGGGGCCCGCCTGTCATTGACACAGGGGGTCAAATCTTGGTCAAACCCCAGCTAACACGCCGGCGTTTAGCCGCCGGCGGCAGCAAACGCGGCGGAGGGCGTCGGGATTTCCATTCCGGGGGTCTTCTGCGCCGCAGAGACCACGGGCGAGGAGCTGGAGCTCGTCCGCGTCCATTCCAACAAACAGCAGCAGCTAGGGCGGCCGGAGCTTGCCGGAAACGAGCTCGCGGCGGCGCTGGAGTTCGGTCGAGCTCGGGCTCGATGCTGTGGTGGCCTAGGCGGGGCAGCGCTAGCACCTACGGCTTCTACGCGACGTGGGGAACGTGTTAGACGCACGCCCGGAACCAAAAGGTCACCAGAGCACCACCGACGACGAGCGCGGGCGGCGGCGCGTGCGGGTGAACGTGGTGCGGCAGCTACGGCCTGCGAAAGGGAGAACGGAGAGGGGGAGCAGGGGCAGAAGCTTACGGCGATCGCAGCGGTGCAGGCGGAGGGCTCGGAGAAGGGCCGGAGCGAGCAGGGCGGCGGAGGGGATCTCCGGCGGCCGGCGATGAAGATGAGGTCGAGGTCGAGGCCTCAGGGCGTCCGGCGACGTGTGACTCGTCGGGGAGGTCGGGGATGAGGTGGCAGAGCTCTCGGGCACCTTGGCTGGGCGTGGGGTGGCCTGTGGCCACGACAGCGGCGAGCGACGGCGACGGCGGCGTTCGGAACCGAGCGGGAGAGAGAGCAGAGGAGAGGGGACGAATCCAGAGAGAGTGCGAGAGGGTCGGAGAGGTGCGTGGCGCCTCCAGAAGCGACCAGGTGGCGAGGGGGATGATGCAGGCAGGAGGCGTGGCACGCTCGCCGTGTGCGCGCGCCAGCCACACGCCTCGGCCTACTGGCGCGAGGTTGGTGGTGACTGGCTTGGCCAGTGGGCCGGGCCAGCTCTGCCTGGGTGGGCTGCAGGTAAGCCACGTAAGCTCTTTCCTTTTATTTTATTTTCTATTTTTCTGACATTTGTTTTGATTTAGTTTCTAAGCTATATCAATTATTTTCTTTTGACATTTTTATTTTGCAGGGACCTAGGAATTAATCCAAGCCCCTCAAAACAAAGAATCAGAATTTTGGACATATATAAAATATATAATAAATATAGATCCAAGCAAATAACTATTGCATTAATTCCAAATGCCCAAAATAAATACTTATGAGCTCCTAATAATATTGCTTTGATTTTTATCTCTAACCAATATTTTTAGAGGGCCACATGAACATTTTCTTGGACCTTTTTGGAGCAATTTTTATTTGGGTCATTTTCAAAAAGGGTTTCTGAGGGTTTCACAAGTCCTCAACTCAATTTCATTTGAAATTTAAACATGATGCAAACCACAAGACTAACCAAGTGCATACCAGAACTAGGGTTGTGACAGCCGGGTCGAGCGACCCAGCCATGCGAGAGCCGGATTACGGGGCGATGCTGGCCCCCTTGTTTTTGAAAAGGGTCCGGGTTCCGTTGCCTACCTAGGGATCATCCCCCTGACACGCATCTACCATGACATTGGCTTTTCCTGGATGATAATGTAATCTCATGTCGTAGTCGTTTATGAGCTCGAGCCATGTCCTTTGCCTGAGGTTTAACTCCTTCCGCTTTTCAAACTCTTATGATCCGTGTATACATCACAATGGTTTCCAATAAGAAAGTGCCTCCAGGTCTTGAGTGCGTGCACTATGGCTTCTAACTCCAAATCATGCGTGGCATAATTCAACTCATTGGGTCGAAGCTGACGTGAGGCATATGAAACAACTCTTCTTTCTTGCATGAGTACGCCTCTAAGTCCTTGGAGTGAAGCGTCACAATATACTTGAAAATCCTTACGAATATTCAAGAGTATCAGCATTGGGGCTGTAACCAAATGCTTCATCAACTCCTGAAAGCTGGCCTCACATTCTTCGGTCCAATTGTACTTACTTTCCTTCTTCAACAATTCCGTCATGGGCTTCGCAATCTTGGAGAAATTCTCAATGAACCTCCAATAATATCCTGTGAGTCCAAGAAAACTGCGAATCTCTCCAACTGAGGTGGGTGCCTCCCATTCCGTAAGGGCCTCTACTTTGGAAGGGTCCACTGCTATTCCATCTCCTGAAATAACATGTCCGACAAATCCTACTTCCTTCAACCAAAACTCACATTTGCTGAACTTAGCATATAATTGATGTTCCCTAAGCTTCTCGAGAACTAAATGCAAATGTTTCTTGTGCGCCTCTTCTTTCTTGGAGTAAACCGATATGTCATCAATGAACACTACCACAAACTTATCCAAGAACTCCATGAATACCTTGTTCATCATACTCATGAATTAGGCAGGGGCATTAGTCAAACCAAATGCCATAACTGTGTACTCGTAAAGGCCGTACCTTGTGGTAAAAGCGGTCTTAGGTATGTCCTGCTCTCGGATCTTCGACTGGTGATAACCAGATCGCAGATCGATCTTAGAGAATACCTTGGCTCCTTGCAACTGATCAAACATGTCATTTATCATGGGTAGAGGGTACTTGTTCTTGGTCGTCACTTCATTTAGTGCACGGTAATCCACAACCATTCTTAGGGAACCATCCTTCTTCTTGACTAAAAGTACTGGGCTCCCCTAGGCGAAGAACTTGGTCGGATATAACCTTTCTCCATTAATTCCTTTATCTGCTTCTTGATCTCTTCTAGATCATTCGCGGGCATCCGGTATGGTCTCTTGGATATTGGTCCGGTGACTGGCAATAGTTCAATCAAAAACTCAATATCTCTATCTGGTGGCATGCCTGGTAACTCCTCCGGAAACACATCGGGGTAATCTTTCACAACTGGTACTTCTTCCTGAACAACTCCCGAGAGTGCATTCACATGCGTCTTCCGGGGTGTGTGCCTCGACACATACTTGATCCTCTTTCCTTCCGGGGTGGTGAGAAGAATTGATCTACTGGCGCAGTCGATGTTTCCTCCAAACTTGGATAGCCAATCCATTCCTATGATTACATCCAAACCCTAGGATTCTAAAATGACGAGGTCTGTGGGAAATACATGTCTTCCAATGGTCAGTGACACTTGATAACATCCTCGGCTAGCCATGTACTCTACTCCAAGGGAACTTACTAACATAGGCGTTCTAAGGGCTACGGTGGGGAATTGATACTTTTCCACAAAACCCCTTGATATGTATGAATGAGATGCATCAGTGTCAAAAAGAACTAGGGCGGTAAATGCGTCAACCAAAAACTTACCAACCACTGCGTCGGGCTGCTTGTCAATCTCCTCCATATTGACGTGATTCACCCGTCCTCCGGTGAAAGGGTTGGGCTTTTTCCCTGAACTTTCGTTGCCGTTTCCATTCTTCCCTTTAGGACACTCTGTGGCATAATGTCCAATCTTCCCGCACTTGAAACAAGCAATGTGACTCAGATCTCTCTTTGTGGGCGTGGATGGAGTGGAACGGTTTTGATTGTTGTTTCCTCCATTCCCATTGCCATTCTTGGGGCCACTATGGTTGTGTGAACTTCCTCCACTGTGAGAATGGCCTCCAGTGGTGGGATGGTTATGTCCTCCTGAGTACGGGGAATAACGATGCTTCTGCTGGGCTCCAGAGTTAAACTTCCCCGATCCATACTTCCTCTTGCGGGTCTCAATCTGGTGCTGCTTTCCTTCAATCATGATGGCCTTGTCTACTAACTCCTGGTAGTTGTTGTAGGTGGCTACCATCAGCAGCATGCTCAACTCATCGTTGAGTCCCTCCAGAAACTTCTCCTGCTTCGCGGTGTCAGTGGCTATATCATCTGGCGCGTAGCGAGCTAACCGCCTGAAGTCATCCACATACTACCCCACAGTATGGTTTCCTTGGCGCAAGTTGCGAAACTCACGCTTCTTCAGGTTCATGGATCTAGCTGAGACATGTGTGGTGCGAAAGGCTTACTGAAACTAATCCCAAGTAACTGTAGCAAGTGGATAAGTGGCAGTGTAGTTCTCCCACCAAGCAGCTGCTGGTCCCTCAAGCTGATGTGCGGCAAAGCGCACTCTCTCATCATCGATGCATCCTGCAGTTGCTAGATCTCTTCCCCTCTTGCGGAGCCAGTCATCTGCAAAAATTGGCTCGGTGCTACTAGAGAACACCGGTGGATTCAACCTTAAGAACCGGGTCAGGTTGTCATGGGGAGGCGGAGGTGGGTTGTTGTTGTTGTTGTTGCCTTGGTTCTGAACAAGTAGTTGCATCAAAGTGTTCTGCTGCTAGATCAACTGAGTGAGCTCAGGTGGGAACTCAAATCCGGGCTCACGTCTCGGAGGCATATGAGGGGTTTAGAGGGGTGAGATTAGAATAGAATGAGGTCTAGGGAAATCACTACCCATATGCACATGAGACAAATAATTTCAAATCATATCACTCAATTCAATCTAGGTCACACAAAATATCCTAATACAAAGCTAGCGAACGTTTTCTAACTACTTGAAAGAATACTAATGATTACAAGGTGGTCATCTAATCACTATCATCGGAAGACTCCATGATATCTACTCCAGCTTCGTCTTCATAATCACTTTCATCGCTGTCGGTGTCATATATCAGAATGTAGTTCTTCATGTGAATACCTATCTCTGGTTCTGGCTTCACTGTGTTTGTTCCAACCTTCTTCTTCAGTGCTTCATTCTGCTCCAATAGTATGGCGATTTCCTCCTCATATCCATCACGTATTGTCTTGATTTCCTCTTCTAGCTCCACGTTCCGTGTTATCACCATATTGGTCTTCTGCATGAGCGTGCACATCTAGTTCTCGTAGTGTCGAATGTGCTGGTCCATCTCCTGGATGAATGCTGCAATGGATCCATCCTTCCTGGTGCGAATCATCTCCCATTGCTTGTCTCGGCGTCCACAAATCTGGTAGATGGTGTCTTCAGGGTCCTTGTTGTAGACTTCACATATGCGTCCAAATGTGATGTGAGCTGCCATACTCTTTCCCAAGTTCCATGTTGGTGCGTCAAAGGCAAGCTCCAGCGGTTCCGTGACTGGTGCAATAGTCCTCCCAGGAACACTAACTTTGATCTTCCAGCACTCCTCTTCCGGTAATGTTGCATAGAGATCTCCAGTGATACTTGGTATTCCAATGTGTAGGTATTTAGTGACTTCCTTCAAGTGTCTTCCAAAAGGGGTGTCATCGTCTGGCTGAGTGAACTTGCTCCCGGGATCTGACATCTATAAAATAGAAATAGAGAAGAGTTAGAAGGAGTGGAGAAGAACATTCTGGGGCTTATCCTAGTGGTCGTGTCCTACAGTCAACGTGTGCTCTCATACCATCTCTGTAGCGACCTCGATCCGAATGGACCGGAGTCTCTGTGCTCAGTGTCATCCCTATTGCACCAGTACTTCGGGGATTTATAGTAGAGTTCAATCACACTTTATTACATCAAAAATCCTCATAATGAGTCTTATTACAATAATATGGCCGAAGGCCATGAACTAATACGAAATCTTGCGGAAGCATCGAAGATAAGTTGAGTCCATCCAACTCCACGACAAACATTAAGTGCATGAGAACGACCTAATCGCACCTTATTCTTCGTCGGTAAACTCTGCAACATGAGACATTGCAGCCATGTAGGTCAGCACGTTGAATATGCTGGCAAGAACACATTGTAGCAACTAATGAAGAACAAAAGGCTACCATTATATGCATATTTGGCTGGTGGTGACTGTAAGGTTAATTCTGCATAAAGCTAGTTTTTCCCTACAACAAAGGAATAAATTTTATTTACTACTCTGTTGTATTAAGCAATATTGAGAATGGGTCCTCCATCTCAATCCCAAATTCCCAAAGTCATTAATAACCCAACAAATTAATTATATAGAGTGTTGAGATCAGTCCATAATTCAAATACGAGGATACTCAAGATGTTCATAACCGGGGACACGACTAATCATGATCAGTTTGTACACTCTGCATAGGTTTGTGCACTTTTCCCCATAAGACTCGATCGCCTCCGTTTAAATTACTCGCACTGCATGGTGTTTGAGAACCGGATGACCGAGACACACTCTTTTAGAAGCATTTACTCTTTACCCCGGATGAACAGTTACACCTACTTTCCCCTACATTTGCTAGTTCACCACTGAAAAAGCTCACACAACATACTCAACTATGCCAGATCCCATAATGGCATGTGGCTGCACACGGAAGTTTCTAGGCATGGATGATATATGATCCCTTTGAGCCTGGGTGGCATTCCATAGGATAATCACACGGGTCCTCCGGGATTTCCTAGGACAACACTGGATTCTCCAGGTGCCCTGCAACCAATCCACCCAGTGGTGTATTAAAGTTACCACCTTAAACATTCCCTTAGTTGTTATTACACTCACAACTTTCATGAAATCTCACATACCAATCCACGTCTACAAGCATGGCTAAGCAATAAGTAACAAAGCACATATTCCCTTGGGTTGATCTCGAGTCATTGGGTTCCTACCTCATGAACTACTAAGCAATACCACATGTGATCAAGTCCTACTCATGCAATCTTTGAGGATAGAACTAATGCAATAAAAATTGAGTATTGGAAAGTATGATCAAAGTATGAACTTGCCTTGCTGACGATCGTTGAAACCTAGTGACTCGTAGTAGCACGCTTCGCACTCCGGGAATTCTATCGCATTCAAACAATAGCATACATAAGCAATCAAGCAACCGAATCGAAGAACGAAACTCGAAAGAACTTCGAAAGCAAGCAAACGGCTCTTGTAACAGAAAACAATTTCTAACATTACCAAAATTAAGTCAATTTGGCCTTATCAGGAAGTTTAGGTCAAGAGCTTCGATTTGCAAAAAGAATCAACTCAAATAGAGTTACGAAACTCAAGTTACGATCAAAATAATTTCAAATACAAATCTGTTTGAATTCAAATTTAAAAACTTTCAAAATCAAATTTGGTTCACGCTACTGAAAAGACAAGATCTAAACGAAGAAATTGGTGTTGGTTTCATCTAGTTCCGACTAATGAGTAAAAAGTAACGATCGTTCGAAAACCAGGGACTGATCTGTAAATACTTAAATCATGGATAGGTCCCTCACAAAAAATAACAGAAAAAGAAAAATCTAAATTGCGAATGTTTGTTTTCTTTAGAACTAAACAGCGGACATTCGTTGTTTAATAAAACAAGAAAAACGAATTCTAGGTTTTTTTTAAATTGGTCTAGGGTTTAACAAAAACCAACAATAGAACCTAAAAAAATCGGCGGTTTTACCTCGCGGATTGGGTTCGCGAAGCGGGTCGGGTTCGACGGATCGGCCAGTGACGTCTGGAGGCGGCGAACGGCAGCGAGGGCGGCGGCGTCCGTGGCGAGGGGCGGCGGCAACGTCGACTTGCGGGGAGGCGGGGGGCGAGGGCGTGTGGGAAGGCGGACTCGGTGCGGCGGCGGCAATGTGCGGGCAGACGGCGGCGGTGGGCCGAGGGGAGAGGGGGCCCGGCTCGGCCTTATAAAGGGCCGGGGGGGACGAGGCGGCTTGGGGAAGGGGGCGACGCGGCCGCGTTGGCGTGCCGGACTCCGGCATAGTCCGAGGGTGGCACGGCGGGGAAGGCGGCGGCGACCCGGCTGGGCTGAAGGCGGCGGCGACCCGGTTGGGCCGGCTGGGCTGGCTCGAAAACAATTTTTCTATAAATTCACCGAACAAGAAAATTCAAATAAAATAAAATAAACCCTAAAAATTCCAGAAACAATTTTTCTCGTTCCGACCAAATATTTGGGACAAAGTGAACATTTTTCTGAAATAGAAATGCCTAAATATAAAATAACTTTTAATGCAATTTTAAAATAATAAATTACAAATAAAAATCTAATAAAATTACTTTTACTCATAATTCAACTTCCAATATTTTTAATCTGTTTTTGAAGAAGTCGTATTGTCACACCCTGATTTTCATGCCACAACACTTAAGCTAATAATCATGCTAAAAATATGGTTCGACAAAAACTTTTGAGTGTTTTTGACCTTGCTTGATTGATTTTCAGTGTGCTGTTTGCAAGTGCTCTAAAAATCAAATAAATCATCCAACTCTTATACTTCATCTCCTTGATCCAAAACCTTGTCCCAATGATCATGCCATGTGTACAGACCAGTATAGTATTTTCTTATAAAAATATTTTGGCCAAATAGTATTTTCTAAAATTAGTTTTCCAAAAACCCCTGAATTGAGGTTTGTACTGCAAGTACCTTATTTAGGGTGTGAAAAATCTTTCAAAAAGTATACTTGAATCCTATTAGGTATAGGACTCCCTTAAACCACAAAATTAAAATTTTAAAAGCTTTTTTATATTTTATTTAAATGCTTTTTCATTAGGCGAGGAATGGTCTTTAATAGGTTAAAATTATTAAATTGTTTCAAAAATATTTGCCAAAATTCAGAGAGACTCCTAGGACATATATTGTCCATATATAAGAGTTTCAACACATGGTCATGTTCAAAATATTGGGCAAATCCTTCCAAAACCCATTCTGGATATTTCAAGCTTTTGAAATATTTACAAAGGAAATACTCTCTAAAAATTTCAGGGAAATTCTATCATGTCAGATATGACATATTTGATGATCTTACAAAGCCTCATGCCTTGAAGATCAAGAAAACATCATCTAATCCCCTCAAAACCATTTCTGGCCATTTTGAAGTTTGAGCAACTTTACATTGCCAAACTTTTCCAAATGCTCTCAAACTTGGTGCACATGCTCAATGATGTAAATATGCATCTATGCAAAATGGAACAAGTTTTGGGGAAGGATAACTTGATCTAAGTGCCCCAAAACCCTTTCCGACCAGATCCAAATTTGAACAACTCTACCTTGCCAAATTTTTACTTGGGCCCTCAAATTTTGTGGACATGCTCACAACCACAAATGATGACACTACACCAAGTGGTGCATCAAGGAGAGATGATTTGCTTAACTTAATCTTGGAAAATCCAATTCGGTTGATTTCTAGGGTTCACCAAAGTTACATTGGCAAGTTTCTTCAAATGAGCTCAAACTTGGTAGAATACCCTATTTCTATACACCATTTGATCCTGTTAAGTCTCATGTCAAGTGGAGTTAATTTGCTTGCCCAAATTTGCATCAAACACCTTCTGTCACTTTTCAAAAATCACCATTTTGACTACTTCCACTATTCTCCTTGAGCTCATCTTTTTACCACAGCATCTCCTAGTCACCTTCTACCTCTAGTAACTCACCCATGTCTCAGATCAATTATTGGAGGGGGTAAAACCCCCAATTACCTCTCTACTTTCACCATGGCAGCACCTTTCTACCCTCCTACTTCTCACCCCTCCCTCCTACCTTACCTCCTAAGCTTCATAGAGCATCCTAGTACTACCCCAAAGCTATTGGACAAGCTTGGCCACGCTCAACTTCCAATGGCATGCCCTGGCATGCCAAAATGGCGCTCTGGAGCGCGCTACAGTGCTCTGGCGCATTGTAGCCGCCACCCCCCATCCCGATGCCCCGACCACCTCGGCAGTTCCCCGCAAGCCAACAGGACCACCTCGACGTCCGGGACACGCCTAGCTGGTCGGCCCCTTCTCTTTCTTCCTCCTCCTGCCTCCTCTCGCATGCGCACTGGCCTCCTGAGCGCTCCAATGGGCAGCCTCACACGCGCGATGCTCTAGCCCTTCCCCACAATATCTCTTCTCTCCCCTCGCCCTAGACCAACCCCACGAGCGCCCCAGACACGCCCACGCGCGCCCCCGTGGCTTGCAGCGACGACAACAGCTTCGCCGGCACACCACCTACGGTGAACCTCGGGCTGGCCTATATAAGGCCTCCCCCGAGCCTCCTCTCCACCCCATTTACTTCCCCTAGCCCCCGTGCACCCCCTGGACCAACCCACACCTCTCCCCGTGCCCTCAATGCGCCACCATGTCCGGAGCCGAGCTGCCGGTCTCCGCTCAAATCTGTGCCGACCCGAGCCCCTCCTCTCCACCTCTCTACTCCAGAGCCCCCTCACCACCACCGACGACTCGCCCCCACTCCATTTCCTCCTCCCTGTGCCAGCCTCGCCGTGCCAAACCTTGCCGACGGTCCCCTCCGCAGCCATCCGAGGCATCGCCGCTAAGGCCCTCCCCGGCGTTCGTGAAGCACATGGATGGATGCGACAGATCCTCCCGAGCACGCCGGTGGCCAGATGACCAGAAACGGCGACCTGTGGCGCCGGCCAGCCGCCGTCGAAGCCGCCCCTGCCTCTGCTCTGTTCGAGCGGGAGGTGGGGGATGAACCCGACAGCCGGGCCCCACCTGTCGGCCGAAATAAACAGAGTACTTGGAGATGGACCAGAAGGTTTGAAGACTCGGAAGGACAAGGCAAGCATGCCTTTGACCATGTTCGAGAAACCTTTTTATGCATGTCTCATAGCACCTTATTATCAATGCATCAGAATCATGTAGAGGAGGTGACCACTTTGGTTGGTACCTTCGCTACTTTACTATTGAAACTTGCATCAAGCATGACCCTACCTTCCTATGAGGGTTATGTGGGTGGGAGTACATAGATATATGCTATAGTAGTTGGCTATGCAAAATGGGTCAGGGATTATGCATGGAAAGAAACAACTATGGTTTGACATACTTGCAAATAACCCAGTGGGTGCCACTAATGCCCCTGGGAGGTGATGAGGAACTGGGGCACTACTTGGTGGAGAAGTAGTGTACCGAGGCTTGATGAAAGTGTTGTTTACAAAGATGGATTAGATTTATGTGTGATTACCGTCCCAACCAAACATGCGCAACCACTCTACCCTTATATGGGAAAGGGCATTATTGATTACCTAGGTCGATACTAGCATGGTGCCCGCATTACTAGTGATGGGGGTGACATGAGGTCACTCTCGGGACGGGGTCGTGCTTGGATAGGTGGCCATGACTGTTTGTACAGGGCACCGAACACACCGTTGGTACCCCGTGTCAGTGGTATGTGATGAATATGGGAGCGAGTCTCCACAATTTTTAAGATGTGAAATGTTGGGCACGGGGGTTACTACCAATCGAGAGGACTCTGTGTTAGTGTCGTCTTGGGAAAGATAGTGATCGGGTGCTTACCCCGGGTACTTGAGGTACCGTGGGTCGTGGATGACACGGAAGTTCCCCGGATCTAGTGGGTAAAGTGTGCAACCTCTGGAGAGTGTCAAACTATTCGAATAACCGTGTCCACGGTCAAGGACAGTTGTGTGGTGCTGCTTAGACTATGTCCATAAGTTTCTGGAAAACAACACGGTTTGGGTAAATCTATTGATGTTATTGTGAGAAAGTCACGATGAGCATGAGCAAGAGTTGTTCATGACTCTTTCACGATGTTGATATCTGTAACCTCCTGATCCTTGTTGCAGACGCATGCATGCCCTTGTTATATGTTGATCATACTTGCATATGAAAAACTAGCTTTCCGCAAAACTGCCAATTTAGCAGTAGAGCCATGCATAATTATTCTGTCATCACACTTGGGTTGCTTGCGAGTACATTCAAAGTACTTATTGGCTTGCCACTGGTTATTTTATTGGCCAGGCATGAAAGAAGAGGATATGTTGAAGAACTCTTGGTGACGAACATGCGAGCTAGGATGCTTCCCAGTCAGAATGCGTGTAGGGTTAAGGTAGATGGCATGGGTCCAAGTTGTTATTGAAGATTTCTGCTGCAATGATATACTCAAGACTTGACCACAATGGTCCTATTTGTCTAATACGGTATGTATGGATGTAAGACTCTTGTTATTCAGCTTCTGTGTGTTCAGTGAGCATTGATATCTGGGATCACTGTACACGTGCATTCGGTGATCACGACTTATGAGTCGGGGTCCCCACAGAGCTGGTATCAGAGCCATCCTGACTGTAGGAAGCCTTAGTGAGCATGGTCGTTAGTTAGGGTGAAACTATTTCCAAAACTATTACTAGTTTTCAAAACTGTCTATACTTCTCCTCTGTTCTCAGTTTTTCGAAAACTAGGCTATACTTTCCTTATTGATCTCTTCCCCTTCAAAACTTTTGGTCGTTAGAACCCTTATGCCCCTGACCACTGGATTTTTGTAATCCTCGTGGATAATCTAGAAGGATGATACCTTGCCAAACACTCACCCACCTCTTCTGAACACAAGATTGGTGACACCATAACAAGACGATGCCAACAGAAGATACATCCTCGAGGAATGAGGACATGAAGACCCAGAAGATGGTGACATCCTTGGCACTGCCCCAAGATAATGCGACCTTGGCCTTCGACGAACATGGCATGAGTTATGCAAGATCATGATATACATCGCTAATAGAGTAATCCTGTCACTACCGTTGTTGTATCGGCAACCACCGGTGGATGAGAACCTCGCCATTTGGTCCGCCTCACTATAGTGAGCAGAGAAACGATTCTCTTCGTCCCCTCTCTCGGTGTCGATGTTGTCATCAACGTAACTGACATGTTGGACCTCTATTATGCCTTGATATTGTCATTACATAAGGATTGCCTACCTGGTACCCTCGACGCCCCAGAAGGCACAAGGGATCGTCACGATTAAAGAGACAAGAGAAGACCAAGTCAACGCCAGCTACAAGGAGACACCGTCACCACATCATCTCATCAGGCGAGAAGCTGTTGAAGATTCTTCAGGCTCAACCCGGATCATTTATCAAACAACTACAAGGGACATAGCAACACCTGAGGAAACTCAGAAGACTGCACGAGGCACAAGTCACAACTGCTGAGTCCGAGAACCCCTAGGGTAGGATGAGTCGTGTACCCCCTATGCGTAGTCGAGTCCGTATGATGGTTCGAATAGAACCATGCTTGTGTGTTGCTTGCTTTAATTGTTTGTGTTTTAATATAAGTCACACTTTTTCCCTAGGCAACAAGTACACGGCTATATCACCTTCCTTACCTTATTTCTTTTGTTTCGGCCTTTTTGCACCTGTTTGTTTGCACTTGCACTATAGAACCCCCCTTTAGGCATTCCCCTCCTCTATGCTACTTTTTCCCTCTCTTCTATCTCCTCAACTGAAGACCAGCAAGACAAGAAGTACCAAGGATTCCAACTCGGCAACCAACTAATAATGAAGACTTCTGCTACAACCTCCACGACCAAGTGCAACCCCGTGAAGCTATGTTTACCCCTTCAGACTAAAAACCCATTCCTAGACCCTTTGAGACTTCACAGCACGAATCCTTAACCATGTGCCTAACCCATAGAATTACAAGAGAACCAGTTAAGCCTCTACAACCTTGCACAACACTGGGTTCGTAATGGAACTAGTGGACATAGTGAGGGAGCACATTTTCGTCCTAATATAGCACAAGAACTGACGATGCCATAGATAGACCAATTTGAGGATATAGGACAGACGATATGGTGACTTTATATCAGTGACTTCGAGAAATTATCTGAGGCCTTGATGGATTGTGAGGTTTTCATGTTGGTGGGATCATGATTAATAGAGTAGCGTAACTATCACCACCCTGGAGTAACTTGGATTTGCAGGGCAATTGTGATTGCAAGATGAAATTCTTGGAAGTATAAGGTTTTGACTTCATCGGAGGATATTGATTCGAGATAGTTGACATTTTGAGAATGACTTGGGGGAAATGTAGGAATTCTCGGCGGACATGAGATTTGGATTTATGTAGGTGATTCTGGTTGGGTATAGATGCTAAGTATGTCTACATGGTTCGGAGTAAACTGGATTTAGACTGATGATCCCGATCATGATTCCATATTTCTCGGTGGACGATGAACTAGGAGATTGGATTAATTATCAGAGTTTATCTAGGGATCTGTATGAGCTTGATCTTGGAGTTTACTTGATCATGATAATCGAATTTGGTGAACTTACTATAGAATGCATAGCCCTTCCAAGTGTTTGGATATTATAGGGACTTGAGATCTTGTGGAACACCGTAGACATCGGATATGTAGAATTGTTGGATTATGTGGTGATTGATGGAAGAAAATGGCCTATTGGAGTTGATCCATAGGAAGGAAACAAGATCTTGGAGTGGCATATGACGTGTTTCCTTAGAATAGAGATGCATTATCTTGAACCTTGCAAGAATAGGTTGAGTGCTTGGATTGAGGTGTTTAATTCAAGCTTAGCAGCATGTATGATCTACCCATGGATTTTAGGGGTAGACATACATATGGATTTGGGGATCGCAGACAAGTACAATTTTGTTAGATCTCCTTTTGGGAGTCATGAGGATATGTATGTCATGAGTGGTGATTGGAGTTAGCCTATGCGAGAGGATGCTTTTAGTGGTATAAAGTTATTCGTTTGGAGTACTAGATAGAGCTATTGGCATATCAGAAACCGTGCTTAAGGATAAGATAATAAACGTTCACTCACACGCTAGAATCCTTGAAACCCTTAAGCCCCACCAAGCCACAACATGGTCAGACCCTAACCACGGGCCTTGACTCTAAGTCAAGAAGACCATTGCCAATATTCAACGGAGACCACCACCAATACCCCAGCCTACCCTACGTACCCCATAGACTTCATGGAGTACTTGAACAAGTTAGTGGTCAACTTTATTTGGCAACATACTTGACTACCCGAAGACGGAAAAAGAGCCGTGCAGCGGGTTAGAAGACATTTGAAGACCGACATGTCAAGAAGAAAGAATTACACGGACCACCATCATCAAGAAATAAACTTCCACGTCGAAGACCGGGCGTATCTGCAACCACTCCCCTCGAAGGAACCAAGCATTTCCATGTCGAAGGGACGCTCACACCAAGATTTATCGACCTTCTTCAAGACCACCGCAAGTCAAATAGTAGACGGCCACCAGCTAGATTTACCACATGAGATACCCACCGTACACCAAATTTTCCTCGAGTCACCACTCTGGAAGTACTTCTCACCTCATAACTAGCCCAGTCCCTGCAAGGACATCGATCACCGAGCTTCTGACGTCTAGCTCAACCTAACCTGTGCAAGAGACCCCTCGGCAACCTGCATCAAAGAGGGCAACACGCGAGAAGCCATACCACCAAGCACTTCAAGGTTCCATGGCGCACCACTTGGAAGCAGAACCAATAAGAAGAAGTGAAGACTACCCTATCTCCAAGTCTCTGTATTCCTTTCCATGCCTAGTCTGGGAATCTCGGGGACGAGATTCTTGTAGGGGGGGGGTAGGTCTGTCACACCCTGATTTTCATGCCACAACACTTAAGCTAATAATCATGCTAAAAATATGGTTTGACAAAAACTTTTGAGTGTTTTTGACCTTGCTTGATTGATTTTCTGTGTGCTGTTTGCAAGTGCTCTAAAAATCAAATAAATCATCCAACTCTTATACTTCATCTCCTTGATCCAAAACCTTGTCCCAATGATCATGCCATGTGTACAGACCAGTATAGTATTTTCTTATAAAAATATTTTGGCCAAATAGTATTTTCTAAAATTAGTTTTCCAAAAACCCCCTGAATTGAGGTTTGTACTGCAAGTACCTTATTTAGGGTGTGAAAAATCTTTCAAAAAGTATACTTGAATCCTATTAGGTATAGGACTCCCTTAAACCACAAAATTATAATTTTAAAAGTTTTTTTATATTTTATTTAAATGCTTTTTCTTTAGGCCATGAATGGTCTCTAATAGGTTAAAATTATTTAACTGTTTCAAAAATATTTGCCAAAATTCAGAGAGACTCCAAAGACATATATTGTCCATATATAAGAGTTTCAACACATGGACATGTTCAAAATATTTGGCAAATCCTTCCAAAACCCTTTCTGGATATTTCAAGCTTTTGAAATATTTACAAAGGAAATACTCTCTAAAAATTCCAGGGAAATTCTATCATGTCAGATATGACATATTTGATTATCTTACAAAGCTTCATGCCTTGAAGATCAAGAAAACATCAACTAATCCCCTCAAAACCATTTTTGTCCATTTTGAAGTTTGAGCAACTTTACATTGCCAAACTTGTACAAATGCTCTCAAACTTGGTGCACATGCTCAAATGATGTAAATATGCATTTATGCCAAATGGCAGAAGTTTTGGGGAAGGATAACTTGATCTAAGTGCCCCAAAACCCTTTCTGACTAGATCCAAATTTGAAAAACTCTACATTGCCAACTTTTTACTTGGGGCCTCAAATTTTGTGGACATGCTCACAACCACAAATGATGACACTACACCAAGTGGTGCATCAAGGAGAAATGATTTTCTTAACTTAATCTTGGAAAATCCAATTCTGTTGATTTCAAGGGTTCACCAAAGTTACATTGGCAAGTTTTTTCAAATAAGCTCAAACTTGGTGGAATACCCTATTTCTATACACCATTTGATCATGTTAAGTCTCATGTCAAGTGGAGTTAATTTGCTTGCACAAATTTGCATCAAACACCTTCTCTCACTTTTCAAAAATCACCATTTGACTACTTCCACTATTCTCCTTGAGCTCAACCTTTTACCACAGCATCTCCTAGTCACGTTCTACCTCCTGTAACTCACCAATGTCTCAGATCAATTATTGGAGGGGGTAAATCCCCCAATTACCTCTCTGCTTTCACCATGGCAGCACCTTTCTACCCTCCTACTTCTCACCCCTCCCTCCTACCTTACCTCCTAAGCTTCATAGAGCATCCCAGTACCACTCCAAAGCTATTGGACAAGCTTGCCCATGCTCAACTGCCAATGGCATGCCCTGGCATGCCAAAATGGCGCTCTGGAGTGTGCTACAATGCTCTGGCGCACTGTAGCCGCCCCCATCCCGATGCCCCGACCACAACGGCTGTTCCCCGCACACCAGCAGAACCACCTCGACGTCCGGGACACGCCTAGCTGGTCGGCCCCTTCTCTTTCTTCATCCTCCTGCCTCCTCTCGCACGCGCACCGGCCGCCCGAGCGCTCCAATGGGCAGCTGATACGTCCAAAACGTATCTATAATTTCTGCTTGCTCCATGCCACTTTTGGGCGATATTGCTATGATATTCATACACTTCCATACACTTTTGATCATATTTGGACTAAATTACTAATCCAGTGCACCCCAGTGCCAGTTTCTGTTTTCGGTTGTTTTTGTATTTCAGGTTTTCACGTTTCGAGAACTGCCCAGAAAAATCCAGAAAAATTATATAAAAAATCAGCGATCCGGAAACAACACTGCGTCCGAAGGGCAGCCTCAGGGGGGGGGGGGACACAGGGGCTCCAGGCGCCCTGTGGGCGCGCCCCCCCTGGGCCGCGCCGGGGGGGCGCCTGGGCCACCCGAGACTCCCCCGGTGCCCTACTTTGGCATATATTTAAAGGACCCTCCGAAACCCTCAGAACAGGAACTCTTTTCGCGATCCCATCTCTGTTCTGCCGCCGCCGCCGCTTCCAAGATCGGGAGCACCAGGAGAACTCTTCCCGGCACCCTGCCGGAGGGGAGGATCACCACCGGGAGCTTCTCCACCACCATGGACGCCTCCCGGATGACTCGTGAGTAGTCTCCCTTGGACCATGAGTCCATGACCAGTAGCTATCTGATGTTCTCCTCCCGTTCTTGTGCTTTACTAATTAGTCCTCGTGAGCTGCCCTACATGATCGAGGCACCTATGTAATCCTTATGCTGTTGCTATGTTGAGTTTGCTGGGATCCGATGGATTATGAGATTATGTTCAGATTGATCTTGAGTAATATATTTGATTCACCTCTTTTATATTTTAGTTCATAAGTAATTCTTGCATGTTCCCCGTTGTTACTTATTGCTTTGGCCGAGTAGTAGGTAGTGACTCCAAGAGGGAACGTTATGCTTGATTGTGGGTTCATGCCCCTCGATGACTAGCTTGAGTGACAGAAACATGAGTCTAGGGGATGTGCTGTTGCCACAAGGGGGAAAACAACGATGCTTGTGCCCGCGGGTGCAAGGATTGTTTACTTTACGCAAAGTTCTTTTAATGCAGTTGTCAGTTGCATTGATTTTACACTATGGGTGGGACTCGCAACTTAATACCAGCGAGATGTTCTGGATAGATATCTCAAGGTGGATGATTAGTAGTAGATATTGATGGATTTCGGTCTACTTACTTTGGCGTACCGCCCATGCTTTGAACCTCAACCTTTCTTGCAATGTAGTCAGCATTGGTTTGCGTTCGTGGTCCTGTCAATTGCCCAGCTGTAATTTGTTTACCTCACATAGTTGTTTTATCGTCTTTTGGGAGAGAGACATCACTAGTGAACATCATGAGACTCCGGTCCATATTACCATCATTGATCACATCCACTATTTACTTTTCGCTATTTTACTTACTATTGCAAAAACTTTCTATCACTACTATCATTGCTTTTAACCCTTTGTGAACTACAAGGACGGAGGGATTGACAACCTCTCTGTACTCGTTGGGAGCAAAGTTATTTGTATCTGTGTGCAGGTCCACGTTGATTGCTAATTGCGCCGTTAGCAGTTGACACCTACTTGTTGAACCTAGGAGTCTCTGGGGATTCGATCCTTGGCATCTTTGCTAGGGGAAAACACTTCTACTTACTGCATCTTACACCTTCCACTTGGGGTAACCAACGAGGGGTTCGAGGCCCATCAAGGAGTATTTTCTGGCGCCGTTGCCGGGGACTCCACTCTTCAGGATAGGGGAGTTGCATGCTATCTTTTACCTTTGCTTTTTAGTCTTGTTAGTTTACCTTTCATTTTTGCTTTAGTTCCTTTTATCGAAAATCACAAAAATAGTTATCTTGCTTGCTTGCTACTATGGGTTCCACCGAGAACACCAAGTTGTGTGACTTTACTAGTCACAACAATGATGACTTTATCAGCACACCTATCACTACACCTGCCACTTCAGCACCTTCATATGAAATTAAACCTGCTTTACTGAACTTAGTCATGAGAGAACAATTCTCCGGTGCTGGAGATGATGCTGCTTTACACTTGAAAAACTTTGTTGAACTTTGTGATATGCAAAAGTACCAAGAAATAGATGGTAATATTGTTAAGCTTAAGCTTTTTCCTTTCTCCTTGAGAGGAGGAGCTAAAATTTGGTTTCAGTCTTTGCCTAGAAATAGCATAGATTCATGGGACAAGTGCAAAGATGCTTTTATCGGAAAATACTATCCACCTGCTAAAATTATCCAACTTAGAAGTAACATCATGAATTTTAAACAATTGGATAATGAACACGTTGCCCAAGCTTGGGAACGTATGAAGTCTCTTATCAAGAACTGCCCTACTCACGGTTTGACTACTTGGATGGTTATCCAAACTTTTTATGTAGGCTTGAACTTTACCTCGCGGAACTTGTTAGATTCGGCCACGGGAGGAACTTTTATGTCAACTACACTTGGTGCTGCCACAAAGCTTCTCGATGAGATGATGACCAACTATTCCCAATGGCACACAGAACGCGCTCCAACAGGTAGGAAGGTAAACTCTGTCGAGGAGATTTCCTCCCTCAACGAAAAAGCTAACTTGATCATGTCTCTACTTTCGAAGCAATCTTCTGTTGATCCTCGTTATGATCCTTTGGATTCTGTGATTGCCGATGCTTATATGAGTAACTTTGGTAGTAATTCCAGAACGTTCCCCTCCAATTCCTATGGGAACAACAATGCTTATCCTAACATCAAGAACTCCTTCCAAAAAGATAGAGCCTTGTGTGGCTATGAGAAACTGGTAGAAATAGAGGAGGCCACTAAGAACTACATGCACACCCAATATGAACAAAACAAAACCTTCTCGAGGCAATTTAATGAGCATACTGCTATCTTGTAAGACATTATTAGACGATTAGAGAACATAAATATTGAGATCTCTAACCTCCAGACTAGACTCACTATCACTGAGACCCAAGTTTCCAATATGTCCCACACACAGGCCACTTTGATAAACCAAATGGCAGCTAAACCCAAAGTGGTTGCATCCCTAAGGGAGGAAGAGGAAAGAATTAAGAGCCTTCCTACCCACCACACTGTTGCTACTATCCAAGTTGTTGAGGATGTTCACACTCTTAGCACCCAATGTACTCCTGGTCCCAATGGACCTATTAATGGTGATGCTATGACTTTAGAAGCTACCAAACAAGTGAACCTTAAGGACACCACTACCACTTTACTTGATGCTCGTGACCTTGATTTTGATAATTGCACTCTTATCGAAGTTATTGATTTCCTTCACAAGATGTCTAGAGATCCCCGCACTAGCACGCTTAACCTTGCCTTCACAGAGCATATCACTAATGCTCTCATCAAAGCTAGGGAGGAGAAACTTAGAGTAGAAGCCTCCATACCTAGAAAGCTAGAAGATGGTTGGGATCCTATGATAAAAATTTATTTGAATGACTTCTCTTGTTATGCATTATGTGATGTTGGTGCTAGTACCTCTGTTATGCCCAAAAGGATATATGATATGCTTAAATTGAAACCTTATGATTCTTGTTCTTTTGGTGTTCGTCTCGTTGATTCTTCCATAAAGAAACCTTTGGGGAGGATCGATGATGTTCTTATTGTTGTCAATGATAATTATGTGCCCGTTGATTTTACTATTATGGATATTGAATGTGATCCTTCATGTCCAATTATTTTGGGACGTCCCTTTTTGCGCACCGTTGGTGCTGTCATTGACATGAAAGAGGGTAATATAAAATTTCAGTTTCCTCTCAAGAAAGGGATGGAACACTTCCCTCGTAAGAAGGTCAAGTTACCTTTTGAGTCCGTTGTACGAGCTAGTTATTCTTTTACTCTAGATAAAACTTGATCTATGCATTATGCCTAGCTTAAAGGCATAAAAGAAAGCGCTTTTGGGAGGCAGCCCACATGAATAAATTTTTTGTTTTTGTTGTGTCTTGATGTTGTTTACTGCTGTAGCATCATCATTGTATCTTTGCTTTTCATATTTGTGCCAAGTATAGCCTCCGATTGCTAGAAAGTTCAAAAGTTGTGAGGTGCTGTCCAGGAAACAGATTCTGTCCTTGGATAGAAAAATTCGTATAAAATCACCAGTTCATCTTTTTGGTCTGAATTTTTTCGACAGCGTTCTCTATATAATTGTATTTAGTGCGTCAGTTCTTAGTTTTTTTATTTGAGTTGCAGAAGTATCCCGAACAGATCAATTACTGCCTGCTGTTCTGTTTTTCACAGATTATGTCCTGTTTTGCCTTACCTTCACTTTGCAAATTAAGAACTTGCTTTTTCTTTGCAAAAACCTTTTGGCAATCTTGAGAAACAGTAGAACTTCAAGAATATCCTAATTTCCAGCAATGTATAATTATTTTATTAAGGGTACTAACCTCGCTAATCAGATTATGATGAGTTGTGTATGAAGGGAGTTTTCAAGTGTGCGAGGGAAGATGATAAAAAGATTCAGGAGTGTCAAGCGCTCAAGCTTGGGGATGCCCCCGTGCACCCCCAAGAAATATTCAAGGAGACTCAAGTGTCTAAGCTTGGGGATGCCCCCCGTGCATCCCCTTCTCCATCAACACTATCAGTTCGTCTTTCGTTTCGCTATATTTTTATCACTTCATGTCTTATGTGCTATGCTTGGAGCGTCTTGCTTTTAGTTTTATTTTTAGTTTTTCATAACGAGTCGGAACCCAGCATTCCTTTATGTGGGAGAGAAACACGCTCCACCTCTACCTAGAACATTACATAGAATTTTCATGTCTATCTA
The DNA here is from genome assembly GCA_902687465.1 of Secale cereale. Taxonomy (NCBI): domain Eukaryota; kingdom Viridiplantae; phylum Streptophyta; class Magnoliopsida; order Poales; family Poaceae; genus Secale; species Secale cereale. The sequence goes on along the minus strand of LR738710.1, from coordinate 539,333,001 downwards.
TGCTGTGTGTGTTCTTTGTCTTTTAATAGCTACTATCATACTCTGCTCTTAGTATTCATGCTTATCTTTTCAAGAGCTTTTATTTAGTTGGTTGCTTGAACTCTCTTTAATTACCATGCTCACCTTATTAAGAGAGTTTGCTTCCGTTGCATGGGTTAATGTGTCTATGATAAAGATGCTACTTTCATGATGGTGCTTAGTAGTTCAGGTTTTCTTATGGTTAATCTCAAATAGCTGGGGGGTTCCCAATGTGTTATTGGAGTACCGACCTGGTTTGTTTGCCTATGATGTGGTATGGTTTAGTAATATCTTCCTTCGAGAATTTATTTTGATTGACTTGGCGTATGCTCACGCATATTTAAGACTGTAAAGAAAGTCTGTCAAGCCTTGATGATCTTTTATTTCTAAGTAGCGATATAACTACCATGCCTGATTCAATATTGCTTTGTCGCTCTGCATGATTATGACCGTCATTGCTCTCTTAGTTGGTCGCTCCTAGTCTCTTGCTAACCTCCACCTGCACTAAGCAAACTAACCATGCAATACATAGCTCATGGGAAAGTATCCTAAAAACTATTGTGGTAAAGAATATGTTGCTTATGTATCTTATTTCTTACAAGTTGCTTGCTGAGCGGTAACCATGTTTCTGGGGACGCCATCAACTGTCACACTTTTGTTGAATATCATGTGAGTTGCTATGCATGTTCGTCTTGTCTGAAGTAAGGGTGATTTACCGTGGGTTGAATTAATATGCATATTGTTAGAGAAGAACATTGGGCCGCCAACCAAAGCCATGCATCATGGTGGAAGTTTTAGCTTGGACCTTAATCCTCAATATCTCATGAGAATATGCTTATGCATTAAAGAGGAGTCCATCATCTATTTTCTATGTTGTCCTGGTATGGATGTCCTCAAGTTGAGATCTATCAAAAACGAGAAATCAAATGCGATTTATCTCCTTGGACCTTTGTACAGGTGGCATAGAGGTACCCCTTTGTGACACTTGGTTAAAACATATGCAATGCAATGATAACCCATGGGGATCCGAGCTAATTAGGACAAGGAGCGAGCACTATTGGTATTCGATGCATGAGGCTTGCAACTTATAGGATGTTTTATACATGACACATATGAAGTACTACTACCGTTGACACAATTGCTTCCATGTTTTCAATATAAAAAGCTTTAGCACTTAACTTTTCTTTTACCTATATGTTGAAGCACCAACTACTGAGAGCATGATTGTCATTCTGAGTGTAATGTGCATTGTCCCAAAGTAGCATTGTCTTTTGCATGATTGTGATATCGTTTATTCTGAAATGATTGTATCTAGTCATCACTTAAACCTTGAAGGTCCCCTTGCATTTATGTTTTGCATCACTAAAGGGGGCAAGCTAGATATCACTTTATCATATTTGCACATCATGTTCATTGCAAATCTTTTTGATGTTTCAGTTTCATATTGTAAAACTTTCAGTCATTTGTGATTTTCTCTTGAGACAACTTAATTACTATAGAATCATTGTCTCAGTAAGCTTTTGTCATATGTCTATGAGAAAGTCCTATATGGTTAATAGCATGTCACCACATAAATTATTCTTGTTATCATTTACCTACTCGAGGACGAGCAGGAATTAAGCTTGGGGATGTTCATACGTCCAAAACGTATCTATAATTTCTGCTTGCTCCATGCCACTTCTGGGTGATATTTCTATGATATTCATACACTTCCATACACTTTTGATCATATTTGGACTAACTTACTAATCCAGTGCACCCCAGTGCCAGTTTCTGTTTTCGGCTGTTTTTGTATTTCAGGTTTTCACGTTTCGAGAACTTCCCAGAAAAATCCAGAAATTTTTTATAAAAAATCAGCGATCCGGAAACAACACTGCGTCTGAAGGGCAGCCTGGGGGGGGGGCACAGGGGCTCCAGGCGCCCTGTGGGCGCCCCCCCCCCCTGGGCCGCGCCGGGGGGCGCCTGGGCCCCCCGAGACTCTCCCGGTGCCCTACTTTGGCATATATTTAAAGGACCCTCCGAAACCCTTAGAACAGGAACTCTTTTCGCGATCCCATCTCTGTTCCGCCACCGCTGCCGCTTCCAAGATCGGGAGCACCAGGCGAACTCTTCCCGGCACCCTGCCGGAGGGGAGGATCACCACCGGGAGCTTCTCCACCACCATGGACGCCTCCCGGATGACTCGTGAGTAGTCTCCCTTGGACCATGAGTCCATGACCTGTAGCTATGTGATGTTCTCCTCCCGTTCTTGTGCTTCACTAATTAGTCCTCGTGAGCTGCCCTACATGATCGAGGCACCTATGTAATCCTTATGCTGTTGCTATGTTGAGTTTGCTGGGATCCGATGGATTATGAGATTATGTTCAGATTGATCTTGAGTAATATATTTGATTCACCTCTTTTATATTTTAGTTCATAAGTAATTCTTGCATGTTCTCCGTTGTTACTTATTGCTTTGGCCGAGTAGTAGGTAGTGACTCCAAGAGGGAACGTTATGCTTGATTGTGGGTTCATGCCCCTCGATGACTAGCTTGAGTGACAGAAACATGAGTCTAGGGGATGTGCTGTTGCCAC